>CAXDIW010000360.1:0-661000 GCA_963989415.1 Cerceris ruficornis | reverse complement strand
TCAAGTTTAAGTGACCAATGAGCCCCAATGGTTAATACTTTATCGGAAATTATTTGTAATTTTCGACAAGTAGAACAATGAATGGAACAGGTAAACGGTTGAAATCTTTGTATATATTGCTTCTATATAATCTAAGAAACATATATGCAAAGCATCTAAACAGTACCATTCGCCACTTTTTTGTTCTTCAAGTTTAAGTGAACAACGAGCCCCATTGTTAATCCTTTAAAGGAAATTATTTGTAAATTTCGACAAGTAGAACAATGATTGGAACACGTAGACGGTTGAAATCTTTGTATATATTGCTTCCATATAGTCTAAGAAACATGTACGCAAAGCATCCAAACAGTACAATTCGCCAATTTTTTGTTCTTCAAGTTTAAGTGAACTACGAGCCCCATTGTTAATCCTTTAACGGAAATTAATTGTAACTTTCGACAAGTAGAACAATGAATGGAACAGGTAGACGGTTGAAATCATTGTATATATTGCTTCCATATAGTTTAAGAAACATGTACGCAAAGCATCCAAACAGTACCATTCGCCAATTTTTTGTCCTTCAAGTTTAAGTGAACAATGAGCCCCATTGTTAATCCTTTATCGGAAATTATTTGTAATTTTCGACAAGTAGAACAATGAATGGAACAGGTAGACGGTTGAAATCTTTGTATATATTGCTTCTATATAATCTAAGAAACATATATGCAAAGCATCCAAACAGTACCATTCGCCAATTTTTTGTTCTTCAAGTTTAAGTGAACGACGAGCCCCATTGTTAATCCTTTAAAGGAAATTATTTGTAAATTTCGACAAGTAGAACAATGATTGGAACAGGTAGACGGTTGAAATCTTTGTATATATTGCTTCCATATAGTCTAAGAAACATGTACGCAAAGCATCCAAACAGTACCATTCGCCAATTTTTTGTTCTTCAAGTTTAAGTGAACAATGAGCCCCAATGGTTAATCCTTTATCGGAAATTATCTGTAATTTTCGACAAGTCGAACAATGAATGGAACAGGTAGACGGTTGAAATCTTTGTATATATTGCTTCTATATAGTCTAAGAAACATATATGCAAAGCATCCAAACAGTACAATTCGCCAATTTTTTGTTCTTCATGTTTAAGTGAACAATGAGCCCCAATGGTTAATCCTTTATCGGTAATTATTTGTAATTTTCGACAAGTAGAACAATGAAGGGAACTGGTAGACGGTTGAAATCTTTGTATATATTGCTTCTATATAATCTAAGAAACATATATGCAAAGCATCTAAACAGTAACAATCGCCAATTTTTTGTTCTTCAAGTTTAAGTGAACTACGAGCCCCATTGTTAATCCTTTAAAGGAAATTATTTGTAAATTTCGGCAAGTAGAACAATGACTGGAATAGGTAGACGGTTGAAATCATTGTATATATTGCTTCTATATAGTCTAAGAAACATATATGCAAAGCATCCAAACAGTACAATTCGCCTATTTCTTGTTCTTCAAGTTTAAGTAAACTACGATCCCCATTGTTAATCCCTTAACGGAAATTATTTGTTACTTTCGACAAGTAGAACAATGAATGGAACAGGTAGCCGGTTGAAATCAATGTATATATTGCTTCTATATAGTCTAAGAAACATATATGCAAAGCATCCAAACAGTACCATTCGCCACTTTTTTGTTCTTCAAGTTTAAGTGAACAACGAGCCCCATTGTTAATCCTTTAAAGGAAATTAATTGTAACTTTCGACAAGTAGAACAATGATTGGAACAGGTAGACGGTTGAAATCAATGTAGATATTGCTTCTATATAGTCTAAGAAACATATATGCAAAGCATCCAAACAGTACCATTCGCCAATTTTTTGTTCTTCAAGTTTAAGTGAACAATGAGCCCCATTGTTAATCCTTTATCGGAAATTATTTGTAACTTTCGACATGTAGAACAATGAATGGAACAGGTAGACGGTTGAAATCCTTGTATATATTGCTTCCATATAGTCTAAGAAACATGTACGCAAAGCATCCAAACAGTACCATTCGCCAATTCTTTGTCCTTCAAGTTTAAGTGAACAATGAGCCCCATTGTTAATCCTTTATCGGAAATTATTTGTAACTTTCGACAAGTAGAACAATGAATCGAACAGGTAGACGGTTGAAATCTTTGTATATATTGCTTCTATATAATCTAAGAAACATATATGCAAAGCATCCAAACAGTATAATTCGCCAATTTTTTGTTCTTCAAGTTTAAGTGAACAATGAGCCCCAATGGCTAGTCCTTTATCGGTAATTATTTGTAACTTTCGACAAGTAGAACAATGAATGGAACAGGTAGACGGTTGAAATCATTGTATATATTGCTTCCATATGGTTTAAGAAACATGTACGCAAAGCATCCAAACAGTACCATTCGCCAATTTTTTGTCCTTCAAGTTTAAGTGAACAATGAGCCCCATTGTTAATCCCTTAACGGAAATTATTTGTAACTTTCGACAAGTAGAACAATGAATGGAACAGGTAGCCGGTTGAAATCAATGTATATATTGCTTCTATATAGTCTAAGAAACATTTATGCAAAGCATCCAAACAGTACCATTCGCCAATTTATTGTTCGTCAAGTTTAAGTGAACTACGAGCCCCATTGTTAATACTTTAAAGGAAATTATTTGTAAATTTCGACAAGTAGAACAATGAATGGAACAGGTAGACGGTTGAAATCTTTGTATATATTGCTTCTATATAATCTAAGAAACATATATGCAAAGCATCCAAACAGTACCATTCGCCAATTTTTTGTTCTTCAAGTTTAAGTGAACAATGAGCCCCATTGTTAATCCTTTATCGGAAATTATTTGTAACTTTCGACAAGCAGAACATTGAATGGAACACGTAGACGGTTGAAATCTTTGTATATATTGCTTCCATATAGTCTAAGAAACATGTACGCAAAGCATCCAAACAGTACCATTCGCCAATTTTTTGTTCTTCAAGTTTAAGTGAACAATGAGCCCCATTGTTAATCCTTTATAGGAAATTATTTGTAACTTTCGACAAGTAGAACAATGAATGGAACAGGTAGACGGTTGAAATCTTTGTATATATTGCTTCTATATAGTCTAAGAAACATATATGCAAAGCATCCAAACAGTACAATTCGCCAATTTTTTGTTCTTCAAGTTTAAGTGAACAATGAGCCCCAATGGTTAATCCTTTATCGGTAATTATTTGTAACTTTCGACAAGTAGAACAATGAATGGAACAGGTAGACGGTTGAAATCCTTGTATATATTGCTACCATATAGTCTAAGAAACAAGTACGCAAAGCATCCAAACAGTACCATTCGCCAATTTTTTGTCCTTCAAGTTTAAGTGAACAATGAGCCCCATTGTTAATCCTTTATCGGAAATTATTTGTAACTTTCGACAAGTAGAACAATGAATGGAACAGGTAGACGGTTGAAATCTTTGTATACATTGCTTCTATGTAGTCTAAGAAACCTATATGCAAAGCATCTAAACAGTAACAATCGCCAATTTTTTGATCTTCAAGTTTAAGTGAACAGCGAGCCCCATTGATAATCATGAAATGGAAATTATTTGTAACTTTCTGCAAGTAGAACAATGAATAGTACAGGCAGACGGGTGAAATCTTTCGATATATTGCTTCTAAATAGTCTAAGAAACATATATGCAAAGCATCCAAACAGTACCATTCGCCACTTTTTTGTTCTTCAAGTTGAAGTGAACAACGAGCCCCATTGTTAATCCTTTAAAGGAAATTATTTGTAAATTTCGACAAGTAGAACAATGATTGGAACACGTAGACGGTTGAAATCTTTGTATATATTGCTTCTATATAGTATAAGAAACATATATGCAAAGCATCCAAACAGTACAATTCGCCAATTTTTTGTTCTTCAAGTTTAAGTGAACAATGAGCCCCAATGGTTAATCCGTTATCGGAAATTATTTGTAACTTTCGACAAGTAGAACAATGAATGGAACAGGTAGACGGTTGAAATCTTTGTATATATTGCTTCTATATAGTCTAAGAAACATATATGCAAAGCATCCAATCAGTATAATTCGCCAATTTTTTGTTCTTCAAGTTTAAGTGGACAATGAGCTCCAATGGTTAATCCTTTATCGGAAATTATTTGTAAATTTCGACAAGTAGAACAATGAATGGAACAGGTAGCCGGTTGAAATCAATGAATATATTGCTTCTATATAGTCTAAGAAACATATATGCAAAGCATCCAAACAGTACCATTCGCCAATTTCTTGTTCTTCAAGTTTAAGTGAACTACGAGCCCCATTGTTAATCCCTTAACGGAAATTAATTGTAACTTTCTACAAGTAGAACAATGATTGGAACACGTAGACGGTTGAAATCTTTGTATATATTGCTTCCATATAGTCTAAGAAACATGTACGCAAAGCATCCAAACAGTACAATTCGCCAATTTTTTGTTCTTCAAGTTTAAGTGAACTACGATCCCCATTGTTAATCCCTTAACGGAAATTATTTGTAACTTTCGACAAGTAGAACAGTGAATGGAACAGGTAGACGGTTGAAATCTTTGTATATATTGCTTCTATATAGTATAAGAAACATATATGCAAAGCATCCAAACAGTACAATTCGCCAATTTTTTGTTCTTCAAGTTTAAGTGAACAATGAGCCCCAATGGTTAATCCGTTATCGGAAATTATTTGTAACTTTCGACAAGTAGAACAATGAATGGAACAGGTAGACGGTTGAAATCTTTGTATATATTGCTTCTATATAGTCTAAGAAACATATATGCAAAGCATCCAAACAGTACAATTCGCCAATTTTTTGTTCAACAAGTTTAAGTGAACAATGAGCCCCAATGGTTAATCCTTTATCGGAAATTATTTGTAAATTTCGACAAGTAGAACAATGAATGGAACTGGTAGACGGTTGAAATCTTTGTATATATTGCTTCTATATAGTCTAAGAAACATATATGCAAAGCATCCAAACAGTACAATTCGCCAATTTATTGTTCTTCAAGTTTAAGTAAACTACGATCCCCATTGTTAATCCCTTAACGGAAATTATTTGTAACTTTCGACAGCTATAACAATGAATGGAACAGGTAGACGGTTGAAATCATTGTATATATTGCTTCTATATAGTCTAAGAAACATATATGCAAAGCATCCAAACAGTACAATTCGCCAATTTATTGTTCTTCAAGTTTAAGTGAACAACGAGCCCCATTGTTAATCCTTTAAAGGAAATTATTTGTAACTTTCGACAAGTAGAACAATGAATGGAACAGGTAGACGGTTGAAATCTTTGTATATATTGCTTCTATATAGTCTAAGAAACATATATGCAAAGCATCCAAACAGTACAATTCGCTAATTTTTTGTTCAACAAGTTTAAGTGAACAATGAGCCCCAATGGTTAATCCTTTATCGGAAATTATTTGTAAATTTCGACAAGTAGAACAATGAATGGAACTGGTAGACGGTTGAAATCTTTGTATATATTGCTTCTATATAGTCTAAGAAACATATATGCAAAGCATCCAAACAGTACAATTCGCTAATTTTTTGTTCAACAAGTTTAAGTGAACAATGAGCCCCAATGGTTAATCCTTTATCGGAAATTATTTGTAAATTTCGACAAGTAGAACAATGAATGGAACTGGTAGACGGTTGAAATCTTTGTATATATTGCTTCTATATAGTCTAAGAAACATATATGCAAAGCATCCAAACAGTACAATTCGCCAATTTATTGTTCTTCAAGTTTAAGTGAACAACGAGCCCCATTGTTAATCATTTAAAGGAAATTATTTGTAACTTTCGACAAGTAGAACAATGAATGGAACAGGTAGACGGTTGAAATCTTTGTATATATTGCTTCTATATAGTCTAAGAAACATATATGCAAAGCATCCAAACAGTACAATTCGCCAATTTTTTGTTCAACAAGTTTAAGTGAACAATGAGCCCCAATGGTTAATCCTTTATCGGAAACTATTTGTAAATTTCGACAAGTAGAACAATGAATGGAACTGGTAGACGGTTGAAATCTTTGTATATATTGCTTCTATATAGTCTAAGAAACATATATGCAAAGCATCCAAACAGTACAATTCGCCAATTTATTGTTCTTCAAGTTTAAGTAAACTACGATCCCCATTGTTAATCCCTTAGCGGAAATTATTTGTAACTTTCGACAACTAGAACAATGAATGGAAAAGGTAGACGGTTGAAATCATTGTATATATTGCTTCTATATAGTCTACGAAACATATATGCAAAGCATCCAAACAGTACAATTCGCCAATTTTTTGTACTTCAAGTTTAAGTGAACTACGAGCCCCATTGTTAATCCTTTAACGGAAATTAATTGTAAATTTCGACAAGTAGAACAATGAATGGAACAGGTAGACGGTTGAAATCTTTGTATATATTGCTTCTATATAGTCTAAGAAACATATATGCAAAGCATCCAAACAGTACAATTCGCCAATTTATTGTTCTTCAAGTTTAAGTGAACAACGAGCCCCATTGTTAATCCTTTAAAGGAAATTATTTGTAACTTTCGACAAGTAGAACAATGAATGAAACAGGTAGACGGTTGAAATCTTTGTATATATTGCTTCTATATAGTCTAAGAAACATATATGCAAAGCATCCAAACAGTACAATTCGCCAATTTTTTGTTCTACAAGTTTAAGTGAACAATGAGCCCCAATGGTTAATCCTTTATCGGAAATTATTTGTAAATTTCGACAAGTAGAACAATGAATGGAACAGGTAGCCGGTTGAAATCTTTGTATATATTGCTTCTATATAGTCTAAGAAACATATATGCAAAGCATCCAAACAGTACAATTCGCCAATTTATTGTTCTTCAAGTTTAAGTGAACAACGAGCCCCATTGTTAATCCTTTAAAGGAAATTATTTGTAACTTTCGACAAGTAGAACAATGAATGGAACAGGTAGACGGTTGAAATCTTTGTATATATTGCTTCTATATAGTCTAAGAAAAATATATGCAAAGCATCCAAATAGTACAATTCACCAATTTTTTGTTCTTCAAGTTTAAGTGAACAATGAGCCCTAATGGTTAATCCTTTATCGGAAATTATTTGTAAATTTCGCCAAGTAGAACAATGAATGGAACAGGTAGCCGGTTGAAATCTTTGTATATATTGCTTCTATATAGTCTAAGAAACATATATGCAAAGCATCCAATCAGTATAATTCGCCAATTTTTTGTTCTTCAAGTTTAAGTGGACAATGAACCCCAATGGTTAATCCTTTATCGGAAATTATTTGTAAATTTCGACAAGTAGAACAATGAATGGAACAGGTAGCCGGTTGAAATCAATGAATATATTGCTTCTATATAGTCTAAGAAACATATATGCAAAGCATCCAAACAGTACCATTCGCCAATTTCTTGTTCTTCAAGTTTAAGTGAACTACGAGCCCCATTGTTAATCCCTTAACGGACATTAATTGTAACTTTCTACAAGTAGAACAATGATTGGAACACGTAGACGGTTGAAATCTTTGTATATATTGCTTCCATATAGTCTAAGAAACATGTACGCAAAGCATCCAAACAGTACAATTCGCCAATTTTTTGTTCTTCAAGTTTAAGTGAACTACGATCCCCATTGTCAATCCCTTAACGGAAATTATTTGTAACTTTCGACAAGTAGAACAGTGAATGGAACAGGTAGACGGTTGAAATCTTTGTATATATTGCTTCTATATAGTATAAGAAACATATATGCAAAGCATCCAAACAGTACAATTCGCCAATTTTTTGTTCTTCAAGTTTAAGTGAACAATGAGCCCCAATGGTTAATCCGTTATCGGAAATTATTTGTAACTTTCGACAAGTAGAACAATGAATGGAACAGGTAGACGGTTGAAATCTTTGTATATATTGCTTCTATATAGTCTAAGAAACATATATGCAAAGCATCCAAACAGTACAATTCGCCAATTTTTTGTTCAACAAGTTTAAGTGAACAATGAGCCCCAATGGTTAATCCTTTATCGGAAATTATTTGTAAATTTCGACAAGTAGAACAATGAATGGAACTGGTAGACGGTTGAAATCTTTGTATATATTGCTTCTATATAGTCTAAGAAACATATATGCAAAGCATCCAAACAGTACAATTCGCCAATTTATTGTTCTTCAAGTTTAAGTAAACTACGATCCCCATTGTTAATCCCTTAACGGAAATTATTTGTAACTTTCGACAGCTATAACAATGAATGGAACAGGTAGACGGTTGAAATCATTGTATATATTGCTTCTATATAGTCTAAGAAACATATATGCAAAGCATCCAAACAGTACAATTCGCCAATTTATTGTTCTTCAAGTTTAAGTGAACAACGAGCCCCATTGTTAATCCTTTAAAGGAAATTATTTGTAACTTTCGACAAGTAGAACAATGAATGGAACAGGTAGACGGTTGAAATCTTTGTATATATTGCTTCTATATAGTCTAAGAAACATATATGCAAAGCATCCAAACAGTACAATTCGCTAATTTTTTGTTCAACAAGTTTAAGTGAACAATGAGCCCCAATGGTTAATCCTTTATCGGAAATTATTTGTAAATTTCGACAAGTAGAACAATGAATGGAACTGGTAGACGGTTGAAATCTTTGTATATATTGCTTCTATATAGTCTAAGAAACATATATGCAAAGCATCCAAACAGTACAATTCGCCAATTTATTGTTCTTCAAGTTTAAGTGAACAACGAGCCCCATTGTTAATCATTTAAAGGAAATTATTTGTAACTTTCGACAAGTAGAACAATGAATGGAACAGGTAGACGGTTGAAATCATTGTATATATTGCTTCTATATAGTCTAAGAAACATATATGCAAAGCATCCAAACAGTACAATTCGACAATTTTTTGCTCTTCAAGTTTAAGTGAACTACGAGCCCCATTGTTAATCCTTTAACGGAAATTAATTGTAAATTTCGACAAGTAGAACAATGAATGGAACAGGTAGACGGTTGAAATCTTTGTATATATTGCTTCTATATAGTATAAGAAACATATATGCAAAGCAACCAAACAGTACAATTCGCCAATTATTTGTTCTTCAAGTTTAAGTAAACTACGATCCCCATTGTTAATCCCTTAACGGAAATTATTTGTAACTTTCGACAAGTAGAACAGTGAATGGAACTGGTAGACGGTTGAAATCTTTGTATATATTGCTTCTATATAGTATAAGAAACATATATGCAAAGCATCCAAACAGTACCATTCGCCAATTTTTTGTTCTTCAAGTTTAAGTGAACAACGAGCCCCATTGTTAATCCTTTAAAGGAAATTATTTGTAACTTTCGACAAGTAGAACAATGAATGGAACAGGTAGACGGTTGAAATCTTTGTATATATTGCTTCTATATAGTCTAAGAAAAATATATGCAAAACATCCAAATAGTACAATTCGCCAATTTTTTGTTCTTCAAGTTTAAGTGAACAATGAGCCCTAATGGTTAATCCTTTATCGGAAATTATTTGTAAATTTCGCCAAGTAGAACAATGAATGGAACAGGTAGCCGGTTGAAATCTTTGTATATATTGCTTCTATATAGTCTAAGAAACATATATGCAAAGCATCCAAACAGTACAATTCGCCAATTTTTTGTTCTTCAAGTTTAAGTAAACTACGATCCCCATTGTTAATCCCTTAACGGAAATTATTTGTAACTTTCGACAAGTAGAACAATGAATGGAACAGGTAGACGGTTGAAATCATTGTATATATTGCTTCTATATAGTCTAAGAAACATATATGCAAAGCATCCAAACAGTACAATTCGACAATTTTTTGCTCTTCAAGTTTAAGTGAACTACGAGCCCCATTGTTAATCCTTTAAAGGAAATTATTTGTAAATTTCGGCAAGTAGAACAATGATTGGAACACGTAGACGGTTGAAATCTTTGTATATATTGCTTCCATATAGTCTAAGAAACATGTACGCAAAGCATCCAAACAGTACCATTCGCCAATTTTTTGTTCTTCAAGTTTAAGTGAACAATGAGCCCCATTGTTAATACTTTAACGGAAATTATTTGTAACTTGCGACAAGTAGAACAATGAATGGAACACGTAGACGGTTGAAATATTTGTATATATTGCTTCTATATAGTATAAGAAACATATATGCAAAGCAACCAAACAGTACAATTCGCCAATTATTTGTTCTTCAAGTTTAAGTAAACTACGATCCCCATTGTTAATCCCTTAACGGAAATTATTTGTAACTTTCGACAAGTAGAACAGTGAATGGAACTGGTAGACGGTTGAAATCTTTGTATATATTGCTTCTATATAGTATAAGAAACATATATGCAAAGCATCCAAACAGTACCATTCGCCAATTTTTTGTTCTTCAAGTTTAAGTGAACAATGAGCCCCAATGTTTAATCCGTTATCGGAAATTATTTGTAACTTTCGACAAGTAGAACAATGAATGGAACAGGTAGACGGTTTAAATCTTTGTATATATTGATTCTATATAGTCTAAGAAACATGTACGCAAAGCATCCAAACAGTACAATTCGCCAATTTATTGTTCTTCAAGTTTAAGTGAACAATGAGCCCCATTGTTAATCCTTTATCGGAAATTATTTGTAACTTTCGACAAGCAGAACATTGAATGGAACACGTAGACGGTTGAAATCTTTGTATATATTGCTTCCATATAGTCTAAGAAACATGTACGCAAAGCATCCAAACAGTACCATTCGCCAATTTTTTGTTCTTCAAGTTTAAGTGAACAATGAGCCCCATTGTTAATCCTTTAACGGAAATTAATTGTAACTTTCGACAAGTAGAACAATGAATGGAACAGGTAGACGGTTGAAATCATTGTATATATTGCTTCCATATAGTTTAAGAAACATGTACGCAAAGCATCCAAACAGTACCATTCGCCAATTTTTTGTCCTTCAAGTTTAAGTGAACAATGAGCCCCATTGTTAATCCTTTATCGGAAATTATCTGTAATTTTCGACAAGTCGAACAATGAATGGAACAGGTAGACGGTTGAAATCTTTGTATATATTGCTTCTATATAGTCTAAGAAACATATATGCAAAGCATCCAAACAGTACAATTCGCCAATTTTTTGTTCTTCAAGTTTAAGTGACCAATGAGCCCCAATGGTTAATACTTTATCGGAAATTATTTGTAATTTTCGACAAGTAGAACAATGAATGGAACAGGTAAACGGTTGAAATCTTTGTATATATTGCTTCTATATAATCTAAGAAACATATATGCAAAGCATCTAAACAGTACCATTCGCCACTTTTTTGTTCTTCAAGTTTAAGTGAACAACGAGCCCCATTGTTAATCCTTTAAAGGAAATTATTTGTAAATTTCGACAAGTAGAACAATGATTGGAACACGTAGACGGTTGAAATCTTTGTATATATTGCTTCCATATAGTCTAAGAAACATGTACGCAAAGCATCCAAACAGTACAATTCGCCAATTTTTTGTTCTTCAAGTTTAAGTGAACTACGAGCCCCATTGTTAATCCTTTAACGGAAATTAATTGTAACTTTCGACAAGTAGAACAATGAATGGAACAGGTAGACGGTTGAAATCATTGTATATATTGCTTCCATATAGTTTAAGAAACATGTACGCAAAGCATCCAAACAGTACCATTCGCCAATTTTTTGTCCTTCAAGTTTAAGTGAACAATGAGCCCCATTGTTAATCCTTTATCGGAAATTATTTGTAATTTTCGACAAGTAGAACAATGAATGGAACAGGTAGACGGTTGAAATCTTTGTATATATTGCTTCTATATAATCTAAGAAACATATATGCAAAGCATCCAAACAGTACCATTCGCCAATTTTTTGTTCTTCAAGTTTAAGTGAACGACGAGCCCCATTGTTAATCCTTTAAAGGAAATTATTTGTAAATTTCGACAAGTAGAACAATGATTGGAACACGTAGACGGTTGAAATCTTTGTATATATTGCTTCCATATAGTCTAAGAAACATGTACGCAAAGCATCCAAACAGTACCATTCGCCAATTTTTTGTTCTTCAAGTTTAAGTGAACAATGAGCCCCAATGGTTAATCCTTTATCGGAAATTATCTGTAATTTTCGACAAGTCGAACAATGAATGGAACAGGTAGACGGTTGAAATCTTTGTATATATTGCTTCTATATAGTCTAAGAAACATATATGCAAAGCATCCAAACAGTACAATTCGCCAATTTTTTGTTCTTCATGTTTAAGTGAACAATGAGCCCCAATGGTTAATCCTTTATCGGTAATTATTTGTAATTTTCGACAAGTAGAACAATGAAGGGAACTGGTAGACGGTTGAAATCTTTGTATATATTGCTTCTATATAATCTAAGAAACATATATGCAAAGCATCTAAACAGTAACAATCGCCAATTTTTTGTTCTTCAAGTTTAAGTGAACTACGAGCCCCATTGTTAATCCTTTAAAGGAAATTATTTGTAAATTTCGGCAAGTAGAACAATGACTGGAATAGGTAGACGGTTGAAATCATTGTATATATTGCTTCTATATAGTCTAAGAAACATATATGCAAAGCATCCAAACAGTACAATTCGCCTATTTCTTGTTCTTCAAGTTTAAGTAAACTACGATCCCCATTGTTAATCCCTTAACGGAAATTATTTGTTACTTTCGACAAGTAGAACAATGAATGGAACAGGTAGCCGGTTGAAATCAATGTATATATTGCTTCTATATAGTCTAAGAAACATATATGCAAAGCATCCAAACAGTACCATTCGCCACTTTTTTGTTCTTCAAGTTTAAGTGAACAACGAGCCCCATTGTTAATCCTTTAAAGGAAATTATTTGTAAATTTCGACAAGTAGAACAATGATTGGAACAGGTAGACGGTTGAAATCAATGTAGATATTGCTTCTATATAGTCTAAGAAACATATATGCAAAGCATCCAAACAGTACCATTCGCCAATTTTTTGTTCTTCAAGTTTAAGTGAACAATGAGCCCCATTGTTAATCCTTTATCGGAAATTATTTGTAACTTTCGACATGTAGAACAATGAATGGAACAGGTAGACGGTTGAAATCCTTGTATATATTGCTTCCATATAGTCTAAGAAACATGTACGCAAAGCATCCAAACAGTACCATTCGCCAATTCTTTGTCCTTCAAGTTTAAGTGAACAATGAGCCCCATTGTTAATCCTTTATCGGAAATTATTTGTAACTTTCGACAAGTAGAACAATGAATCGAACAGGTAGACGGTTGAAATCTTTTTATATATTGCTTCTATATAATCTAAGAAACATATATGCAAAGCATCCAAACAGTATAATTCGCCAATTTTTTGTTCTTCAAGTTTAAGTGAACAATGAGCCCCAATGGCTAGTCCTTTATCGGTTATTATTTGTAACTTTCGACAAGTAGAACAATGAATGGAACAGGTAGACGGTTGAAATCATTGTATATATTGCTTCCATATGGTTTAAGAAACATGTACGCAAAGCATCCAAACAGTACCATTCGCCAATTTTTTGTCCTTCAAGTTTAAGTGAACAATGAGCCCCATTGTTAATCCCTTAACGGAAATTATTTGTAACTTTCGACAAGTAGAACAATGAATGGAACAGGTAGCCGGTTGAAATCAATGTATATATTGCTTCTATATAGTCTAAGAAACATTTATGCAAAGCATCCAAACAGTACCATTCGCCAATTTATTGTTCGTCAAGTTTAAGTGAACTACGAGCCCCATTGTTAATACTTTAAAGGAAATTATTTGTAAATTTCGACAAGTAGAACAATGAATGGAACAGGTAGACGGTTGAAATCTTTGTATATATTGCTTCTATATAGTCTAAGAAAAATATATGCAAAGCATCCAAATAGTACAATTCACCAATTTTTTGTTCTTCAAGTTTAAGTGAACAATGAGCCCTAATGGTTAATCCTTTATCGGAAATTATTTGTAAATTTCGCCAAGTAGAACAATGAATGGAACAGGTAGCCGGTTGAAATCTTTGTATATATTGCTTCTATATAGTCTAAGAAACATATATGCAAAGCATCCAATCAGTATAATTCGCCAATTTTTTGTTCTTCAAGTTTAAGTGGACAATGAACCCCAATGGTTAATCCTTTATCGGAAATTATTTGTAAATTTCGACAAGTAGAACAATGAATGGAACAGGTAGCCGGTTGAAATCAATGAATATATTGCTTCTATATAGTCTAAGAAACATATATGCAAAGCATCCAAACAGTACCATTCGCCAATTTCTTGTTCTTCAAGTTTAAGTGAACTACGAGCCCCATTGTTAATCCCTTAACGGAAATTAATTGTAACTTTCTACAAGTAGAACAATGATTGGAACACGTAGACGGTTGAAATCTTTGTATATATTGCTTCCATATAGTCTAAGAAACATGTACGCAAAGCATCCAAACAGTACAATTCGCCAATTTTTTGTTCTTCAAGTTTAAGTGAACTACGATCCCCATTGTCAATCCCTTAACGGAAATTATTTGTAACTTTCGACAAGTAGAACAGTGAATGGAACAGGTAGACGGTTGAAATCTTTGTATATATTGCTTCTATATAGTATAAGAAACATATATGCAAAGCATCCAAACAGTACAATTCGCCAATTTTTTGTTCTTCAAGTTTAAGTGAACAATGAGCCCCAATGGTTAATCCGTTATCGGAAATTATTTGTAACTTTCGACAAGTAGAACAATGAATGGAACAGGTAGACGGTTGAAATCTTTGTATATATTGCTTCTATATAGTCTAAGAAACATATATGCAAAGCATCCAAACAGTACAATTCGCCAATTTTTTGTTCAACAAGTTTAAGTGAACAATGAGCCCCAATGGTTAATCCTTTATCGGAAATTATTTGTAAATTTCGACAAGTAGAACAATGAATGGAACTGGTAGACGGTTGAAATCTTTGTATATATTGCTTCTATATAGTCTAAGAAACATATATGCAAAGCATCCAAACAGTACAATTCGCCAATTTATTGTTCTTCAAGTTTAAGTAAACTACGATCCCCATTGTTAATCCCTTAACGGAAATTATTTGTAACTTTCGACAGCTATAACAATGAATGGAACAGGTAGACGGTTGAAATCATTGTATATATTGCTTCTATATAGTCTAAGAAACATATATGCAAAGCATCCAAACAGTACAATTCGCCAATTTATTGTTCTTCAAGTTTAAGTGAACAACGAGCCCCATTGTTAATCCTTTAAAGGAAATTATTTGTAACTTTCGACAAGTAGAACAATGAATGGAACAGGTAGACGGTTGAAATCTTTGTATATATTGCTTCTATATAGTATAAGAAACATATATGCAAAGCAACCAAACAGTACAATTCGCCAATTATTTGTTCTTCAAGTTTAAGTAAACTACGATCCCCATTGTTAATCCCTTAACGGAAATTATTTGTAACTTTCGACAAGTAGAACAGTGAATGGAACTGGTAGACGGTTGAAATCTTTGTATATATTGCTTCTATATAGTATAAGAAACATATATGCAAAGCATCCAAACAGTACCATTCGCCAATTTTTTGTTCTTCAAGTTTAAGTGAACAACGAGCCCCATTGTTAATCCTTTAAAGGAAATTATTTGTAACTTTCGACAAGTAGAACAATGAATGGAACAGGTAGACGGTTGAAATCTTTGTATATATTGCTTCTATATAGTCTAAGAAAAATATATGCAAAACATCCAAATAGTACAATTCGCCAATTTTTTGTTCTTCAAGTTTAAGTGAACAATGAGCCCTAATGGTTAATCCTTTATCGGAAATTATTTGTAAATTTCGCCAAGTAGAACAATGAATGGAACAGGTAGCCGGTTGAAATCTTTGTATATATTGCTTCTATATAGTCTAAGAAACATATATGCAAAGCATCCAAACAGTACAATTCGCCAATTTTTTGTTCTTCAAGTTTAAGTAAACTACGATCCCCATTGTTAATCCCTTAACGGAAATTATTTGTAACTTTCGACAAGTAGAACAATGAATGGAACAGGTAGACGGTTGAAATCATTGTATATATTGCTTCTATATAGTCTAAGAAACATATATGCAAAGCATCCAAACAGTACAATTCGACAATTTTTTGCTCTTCAAGTTTAAGTGAACTACGAGCCCCATTGTTAATCCTTTAAAGGAAATTATTTGTAAATTTCGGCAAGTAGAACAATGATTGGAACACGTAGACGGTTGAAATCTTTGTATATATTGCTTCCATATAGTCTAAGAAACATGTACGCAAAGCATCCAAACAGTACCATTCGCCAATTTTTTGTTCTTCAAGTTTAAGTGAACAATGAGCCCCATTGTTAATACTTTAACGGAAATTATTTGTAACTTGCGACAAGTAGAACAATGAATGGAACACGTAGACGGTTGAAATATTTGTATATATTGCTTCTATATAGTATAAGAAACATATATGCAAAGCAACCAAACAGTACAATTCGCCAATTATTTGTTCTTCAAGTTTAAGTAAACTACGATCCCCATTGTTAATCCCTTAACGGAAATTATTTGTAACTTTCGACAAGTAGAACAGTGAATGGAACTGGTAGACGGTTGAAATCTTTGTATATATTGCTTCTATATAGTATAAGAAACATATATGCAAAGCATCCAAACAGTACCATTCGCCAATTTTTTGTTCTTCAAGTTTAAGTGAACAATGAGCCCCAATGTTTAATCCGTTATCGGAAATTATTTGTAACTTTCGACAAGTAGAACAATGAATGGAACAGGTAGACGGTTTAAATCTTTGTATATATTGATTCTATATAGTCTAAGAAACATGTACGCAAAGCATCCAAACAGTACAATTCGCCAATTTATTGTTCTTCAAGTTTAAGTGAACAATGAGCCCCATTGTTAATCCTTTATCGGAAGTTATTTGTAACTTTCGACAAGCAGAACATTGAATGGAACACGTAGACGGTTGAAATCTTTGTATATATTGCTTCCATATAGTCTAAGAAACATGTACGCAAAGCATCCAAACAGTACCATTCGCCAATTTTTTGTTCTTCAAGTTTAAGTGAACAATGAGCCCCATTGTTAATCCTTTAACGGAAATTAATTGTAACTTTCGACAAGTAGAACAATGAATGGAACAGGTAGACGGTTGAAATCATTGTATATATTGCTTCCATATAGTTTAAGAAACATGTACGCAAAGCATCCAAACAGTACCATTCGCCAATTTTTTGTCCTTCAAGTTTAAGTGAACAATGAGCCCCATTGTTAATCCTTTATCGGAAATTATCTGTAATTTTCGACAAGTCGAACAATGAATGGAACAGGTAGACGGTTGAAATCTTTGTATATATTGCTTCTATATAGTCTAAGAAACATATATGCAAAGCATCCAAACAGTACAATTCGCCAATTTTTTGTTCTTCAAGTTTAAGTGACCAATGAGCCCCAATGGTTAATACTTTATCGGAAATTATTTGTAATTTTCGACAAGTAGAACAATGAATGGAACAGGTAAACGGTTGAAATCTTTGTATATATTGCTTCTATATAATCTAAGAAACATATATGCAAAGCATCTAAACAGTACCATTCGCCACTTTTTTGTTCTTCAAGTTTAAGTGAACAACGAGCCCCATTGTTAATCCTTTAAAGGAAATTATTTGTAAATTTCGACAAGTAGAACAATGATTGGAACACGTAGACGGTTGAAATCTTTGTATATATTGCTTCCATATAGTCTAAGAAACATGTACGCAAAGCATCCAAACAGTACAATTCGCCAATTTTTTGTTCTTCAAGTTTAAGTGAACTACGAGCCCCATTGTTAATCCTTTAACGGAAATTAATTGTAACTTTCGACAAGTAGAACAATGAATGGAACAGGTAGACGGTTGAAATCATTGTATATATTGCTTCCATATAGTTTAAGAAACATGTACGCAAAGCATCCAAACAGTACCATTCGCCAATTTTTTGTCCTTCAAGTTTAAGTGAACAATGAGCCCCATTGTTAATCCTTTATCGGAAATTATTTGTAATTTTCGACAAGTAGAACAATGAATGGAACAGGTAGACGGTTGAAATCTTTGTATATATTGCTTCTATATAATCTAAGAAACATATATGCAAAGCATCCAAACAGTACCATTCGCCAATTTTTTGTTCTTCAAGTTTAAGTGAACGACGAGCCCCATTGTTAATCCTTTAAAGGAAATTATTTGTAAATTTCGACAAGTAGAACAATGATTGGAACACGTAGACGGTTGAAATCTTTGTATATATTGCTTCCATATAGTCTAAGAAACATGTACGCAAAGCATCCAAACAGTACCATTCGCCAATTTTTTGTTCTTCAAGTTTAAGTGAACAATGAGCCCCAATGGTTAATCCTTTATCGGAAATTATCTGTAATTTTCGACAAGTCGAACAATGAATGGAACAGGTAGACGGTTGAAATCTTTGTATATATTGCTTCTATATAGTCTAAGAAACATATATGCAAAGCATCCAAACAGTACAATTCGCCAATTTTTTGTTCTTCATGTTTAAGTGAACAATGAGCCCCAATGGTTAATCCTTTATCGGTAATTATTTGTAATTTTCGACAAGTAGAACAATGAAGGGAACTGGTAGACGGTTGAAATCTTTGTATATATTGCTTCTATATAATCTAAGAAACATATATGCAAAGCATCTAAACAGTAACAATCGCCAATTTTTTGTTCTTCAAGTTTAAGTGAACTACGAGCCCCATTGTTAATCCTTTAAAGGAAATTATTTGTAAATTTCGGCAAGTAGAACAATGACTGGAATAGGTAGACGGTTGAAATCATTGTATATATTGCTTCTATATAGTCTAAGAAACATATATGCAAAGCATCCAAACAGTACAATTCGCCTATTTCTTGTTCTTCAAGTTTAAGTAAACTACGATCCCCATTGTTAATCCCTTAACGGAAATTATTTGTTACTTTCGACAAGTAGAACAATGAATGGAACAGGTAGCCGGTTGAAATCAATGTATATATTGCTTCTATATAGTCTAAGAAACATATATGCAAAGCATCCAAACAGTACCATTCGCCACTTTTTTGTTCTTCAAGTTTAAGTGAACAACGAGCCCCATTGTTAATCCTTTAAAGGAAATTATTTGTAAATTTCGACAAGTAGAACAATGATTGGAACAGGTAGACGGTTGAAATCAATGTAGATATTGCTTCTATATAGTCTAAGAAACATGTACGCAAAGCATCCAAACAGTACCATTCGCCAATTTTTTGTTCTTCAAGTTTAAGTGAACAATGAGCCCCATTGTTAATACTTTAACGGAAATTATTTGTAACTTGCGACAAGTAGAACAATGAATGGAACACGTAGACGGTTGAAATATTTGTATATATTGCTTCTATATAGTATAAGAAACATATATGCAAAGCAACCAAACAGTACAATTCGCCAATTATTTGTTCTTCAAGTTTAAGTAAACTACGATCCCCATTGTTAATCCCTTAACGGAAATTATTTGTAACTTTCGACAAGTAGAACAGTGAATGGAACTGGTAGACGGTTGAAATCTTTGTATATATTGCTTCTATATAGTATAAGAAACATATATGCAAAGCATCCAAACAGTACCATTCGCCAATTTTTTGTTCTTCAAGTTTAAGTGAACAATGAGCCCCAATGTTTAATCCGTTATCGGAAATTATTTGTAACTTTCGACAAGTAGAACAATGAATGGAACAGGTAGACGGTTTAAATCTTTGTATATATTGATTCTATATAGTCTAAGAAACATGTACGCAAAGCATCCAAACAGTACAATTCGCCAATTTATTGTTCTTCAAGTTTAAGTGAACAATGAGCCCCATTGTTAATCCTTTATCGGAAATTATTTGTAACTTTCGACAAGCAGAACATTGAATGGAACACGTAGACGGTTGAAATCTTTGTATATATTGCTTCCATATAGTCTAAGAAACATGTACGCAAAGCATCCAAACAGTACCATTCGCCAATTTTTTGTTCTTCAAGTTTAAGTGAACAATGAGCCCCATTGTTAATCCTTTAACGGAAATTAATTGTAACTTTCGACAAGTAGAACAATGAATGGAACAGGTAGACGGTTGAAATCATTGTATATATTGCTTCCATATAGTTTAAGAAACATGTACGCAAAGCATCCAAACAGTACCATTCGCCAATTTTTTGTCCTTCAAGTTTAAGTGAACAATGAGCCCCATTGTTAATCCTTTATCGGAAATTATCTGTAATTTTCGACAAGTCGAACAATGAATGGAACAGGTAGACGGTTGAAATCTTTGTATATATTGCTTCTATATAGTCTAAGAAACATATATGCAAAGCATCCAAACAGTACAATTCGCCAATTTTTTGTTCTTCAAGTTTAAGTGACCAATGAGCCCCAATGGTTAATACTTTATCGGAAATTATTTGTAATTTTCGACAAGTAGAACAATGAATGGAACAGGTAAACGGTTGAAATCTTTGTATATATTGCTTCTATATAATCTAAGAAACATATATGCAAAGCATCTAAACAGTACCATTCGCCACTTTTTTGTTCTTCAAGTTTAAGTGAACAACGAGCCCCATTGTTAATCCTTTAAAGGAAATTATTTGTAAATTTCGACAAGTAGAACAATGATTGGAACACGTAGACGGTTGAAATCTTTGTATATATTGCTTCCATATAGTCTAAGAAACATGTACGCAAAGCATCCAAACAGTACAATTCGCCAATTTTTTGTTCTTCAAGTTTAAGTGAACTACGAGCCCCATTGTTAATCCTTTAACGGAAATTAATTGTAACTTTCGACAAGTAGAACAATGAATGGAACAGGTAGACGGTTGAAATCATTGTATATATTGCTTCCATATAGTTTAAGAAACATGTACGCAAAGCATCCAAACAGTACCATTCGCCAATTTTTTGTCCTTCAAGTTTAAGTGAACAATGAGCCCCATTGTTAATCCTTTATCGGAAATTATTTGTAATTTTCGACAAGTAGAACAATGAATGGAACAGGTAGACGGTTGAAATCTTTGTATATATTGCTTCTATATAATCTAAGAAACATATATGCAAAGCATCCAAACAGTACCATTCGCCAATTTTTTGTTCTTCAAGTTTAAGTGAACGACGAGCCCCATTGTTAATCCTTTAAAGGAAATTATTTGTAAATTTCGACAAGTAGAACAATGATTGGAACACGTAGACGGTTGAAATCTTTGTATATATTGCTTCCATATAGTCTAAGAAACATGTACGCAAAGCATCCAAACAGTACCATTCGCCAATTTTTTGTTCTTCAAGTTTAAGTGAACAATGAGCCCCAATGGTTAATCCTTTATCGGAAATTATCTGTAATTTTCGACAAGTCGAACAATGAATGGAACAGGTAGACGGTTGAAATCTTTGTATATATTGCTTCTATATAGTCTAAGAAACATATATGCAAAGCATCCAAACAGTACAATTCGCCAATTTTTTGTTCTTCATGTTTAAGTGAACAATGAGCCCCAATGGTTAATCCTTTATCGGTAATTATTTGTAATTTTCGACAAGTAGAACAATGAAGGGAACTGGTAGACGGTTGAAATCTTTGTATATATTGCTTCTATATAATCTAAGAAACATATATGCAAAGCATCTAAACAGTAACAATCGCCAATTTTTTGTTCTTCAAGTTTAAGTGAACTACGAGCCCCATTGTTAATCCTTTAAAGGAAATTATTTGTAAATTTCGGCAAGTAGAACAATGACTGGAATAGGTAGACGGTTGAAATCATTGTATATATTGCTTCTATATAGTCTAAGAAACATATATGCAAAGCATCCAAACAGTACAATTCGCCTATTTCTTGTTCTTCAAGTTTAAGTAAACTACGATCCCCATTGTTAATCCCTTAACGGAAATTATTTGTTACTTTCGACAAGTAGAACAATGAATGGAACAGGTAGCCGGTTGAAATCAATGTATATATTGCTTCTATATAGTCTAAGAAACATATATGCAAAGCATCCAAACAGTACCATTCGCCACTTTTTTGTTCTTCAAGTTTAAGTGAACAACGAGCCCCATTGTTAATCCTTTAAAGGAAATTATTTGTAAATTTCGACAAGTAGAACAATGATTGGAACAGGTAGACGGTTGAAATCAATGTAGATATTGCTTCTATATAGTCTAAGAAACATATATGCAAAGCATCCAAACAGTACCATTCGCCAATTTTTTGTTCTTCAAGTTTAAGTGAACAATGAGCCCCATTGTTAATCCTTTATCGGAAATTATTTGTAACTTTCGACATGTAGAACAATGAATGGAACAGGTAGACGGTTGAAATCCTTGTATATATTGCTTCCATATAGTCTAAGAAACATGTACGCAAAGCATCCAAACAGTACCATTCGCCAATTCTTTGTCCTTCAAGTTTAAGTGAACAATGAGCCCCATTGTTAATCCTTTATCGGAAATTATTTGTAACTTTCGACAAGTAGAACAATGAATCGAACAGGTAGACGGTTGAAATCTTTTTATATATTGCTTCTATATAATCTAAGAAACATATATGCAAAGCATCCAAACAGTATAATTCGCCAATTTTTTGTTCTTCAAGTTTAAGTGAACAATGAGCCCCAATGGCTAGTCCTTTATCGGTTATTATTTGTAACTTTCGACAAGTAGAACAATGAATGGAACAGGTAGACGGTTGAAATCATTGTATATATTGCTTCCATATGGTTTAAGAAACATGTACGCAAAGCATCCAAACAGTACCATTCGCCAATTTTTTGTCCTTCAAGTTTAAGTGAACAATGAGCCCCATTGTTAATCCCTTAACGGAAATTATTTGTAACTTTCGACAAGTAGAACAATGAATGGAACAGGTAGCCGGTTGAAATCAATGTATATATTGCTTCTATATAGTCTAAGAAACATTTATGCAAAGCATCCAAACAGTACCATTCGCCAATTTATTGTTCGTCAAGTTTAAGTGAACTACGAGCCCCATTGTTAATACTTTAAAGGAAATTATTTGTAAATTTCGACAAGTAGAACAATGAATGGAACAGGTAGACGGTTGAAATCTTTGTATATATTGCTTCTATATAATCTAAGAAACATATATGCAAAGCATCCAAACAGTACCATTCGCCAATTTTATGTTCTTCAAGTTTAAGTGAACAATGAGCCCCATTGTTAATCCTTTATCGGAAATTATTTGTAACTTTCGACAAGCAGAACATTGAATGGAACACGTAGACGGTTGAAATCTTTGTATATATTGCTTCCATATAGTCTAAGAAACATGTACGCAAAGCATCCAAACAGTACCATTCGCCAATTTTTTGTTCTTCAAGTTTAAGTGAACAATGAGCCCCATTGTTAATCCTTTATAGGAAATTATTTGTAACTTTCGACAAGTAGAACAATGAATGGAACAGGTAGACGGTTGAAATCTTTGTATATATTGCTTCTATATAGTCTAAGAAACATATATGCAAAGCATCCAAACAGTACAATTCGCCAATTTTTTGTTCTTCAAGTTTAAGTGAACAATGAGCCCCAATGGTTAATCCTTTATCGGTAATTATTTGTAACTTTCGACAAGTAGAACAATGAATGGAACAGGTAGACGGTTGAAATCCTTGTATATATTGCTACCATATAGTCTAAGAAACAAGTACGCAAAGCATCCAAACAGTACCATTCGCCAATTTTTTGTCCTTCAAGTTTAAGTGAACAATGAGCCCCATTGTTAATCCTTTATCGGAAATTATTTGTAACTTTCGACAAGTAGAACAATGAATGGAACAGGTAGACGGTTGAAATCTTTGTATACATTGCTTCTATGTAGTCTAAGAAACCTATATGCAAAGCATCTAAACAGTAACAATCGCCAATTTTTTGATCTTCAAGTTTAAGTGAACAGCGAGCCCCATTGATAATCATGAAATGGAAATTATTTGTAACTTTCTGCAAGTAGAACAATGAATAGTACAGGCAGACGGGTGAAATCTTTCGATATATTGCTTCTAAATAGTCTAAGAAACATATATGCAAAGCATCCAAACAGTACCATTCGCCACTTTTTTGTTCTTCAAGTTGAAGTGAACAACGAGCCCCATTGTTAATCCTTTAAAGGAAATTATTTGTAAATTTCGACAAGTAGAACAATGATTGGAACACGTAGACGGTTGAAATCTTTGTATATATTGCTTCTATATAGTATAAGAAACATATATGCAAAGCATCCAAACAGTACAATTCGCCAATTTTTTGATCTTCAAGTTTAAGCGAACAGCGAGCCCCATTGATAATCATGAAATGGAAATTATTTGTAACTTTCTACAAGTAGAACAATGAATAGTACAGGTAGACGGGTGAAATCTTTCGATATATTGCTTCTAAATAGTCTAAGAAACACATATGCAAAGCATCCAAACAGTACCATTCGCCACTTTTTTGTTCTTCAAGTTGAAGTGAATAACGAGCCCCATTGTTAATCCTTTAAAGGAAATTATTTGTAAATTTCGACAAGTAGAACAATGAATGGATCATGTAGACGGTTGAAATCATTGTATATATTGCTTCTATATAGTCTACGAAACATGTATGCAAAGCATCCAAACAGTACAATTCGCCAATTTTTTGTTCTTCAAGTTTAAGTGAACTACGAGCCCCATTGTTAATCCTTTAACGGAAATTAATTGTAAATTTCTACAAGTAGAACAATGATTGGAACACGTAGACGGTTGAAATCTTTGTATATATTGCTTCCATATAGTCTAAGAAACATATATGCAAAGCATCCAAACAGTACCATTCGCCAATTTTTTGTTCTTCAAGTTTAAGTGAACAATGAGCCCCAATGGTTAATCCTTTATCGGAAATTATTTGCAACTTTCGACAAGTAGAACAATGAATGGAACAGGTAGACGGTTGAAATCTTTGTATATATTGCTTCCATATAGTCTAAGAAACATATATGCAAAGCATCCAAACAGTACAATTCGCCAATTTATTGTTCTTCAAGTTTAAGTTAACAACGAGCCCCATTGTTAATCCTTTAAAGGAAATTATGTGTAAATTTCGACAAGTAGAACAATGATTGGAACACGTAGACGGTTGAAATCTTTGTATATATTGCTTCCATATAGTCTAAGAAACATGTACGCAAAGCATCCAAACAGTACCATTCGCCAATTTTTTGGTCTTCAAGTTTAAGTGAACAATCAGCCCCAATGGTTAATCCTTTATCGGAAATTATTTGTAATTTTCGACAAGTAGAACAATGAATGGAACAGGTAGACGGTTGAAATCTTTGTATATATTGCTTCCATATAGTCTAAGAAACATATATGCAAAGCATCCAAACAGTACAATTCGCCAATTTATTGTTCTTCAAGTTTAAGTTAACAACGAGCCCCATTGTTAATCCTTTAAAGGAAATTATGTGTAAATTTCGACAAGTAGAACAATGATTGGAACACGTAGACGGTTGAAATCTTTGTATATATTGCTTCTATATAGTCTAAGAAACATATATGCGAAGCATCCAAACAGTACCATTCGCCAATTTTTTGTTCTTCAAGTTTAAGTGAACAACGAGCCCCATTGTTAATCCTTTAAAGGAAATTATTTGTAAATTTCGACAAGTAGAACCATGAATGGAACAGGTAGACGGTTGAAATCTTTGTATATATTGCTTCCATATAGTCTAAGAAACATGTACGCAAAGCATCCAAACAGTACCATTCGCCAATTTTTTGTTCTTCAAGTTTAAGTGAACAATGAGCTCCAATGGTTAATCCTTTATCGGAAATTATTTGTAATATTCGACAAGTAGAACAATGAATGGAACAGGTAGACGGTTGAAATCTTTGTATATATTGCTTCTATATAGTATAAGAAACATATATGCAAAGCATCCAAACAGTACAATTCGCCAATTTTTTGTTCATCATGTTTAAGTGAACTACGAGCCCCATTGTTAATCCTTTATCGGAAATTATTTGTAACTTTCGACAAGTAGAACAGTGAATGGAACAGGTAGACGGTTGAAATCTTTGTATATATTGCTCCTATATAGTATAAGAAACATATATGCAAAGCATCCAAACAGTACAATTCGCCAATTTTTTGTTCATCAAGTTTAAGTGAACTACGAGCCCCATTGTTAATCCTTTAAAGGAGATTATTTGTAAATTTCGACGAGTTGAACAATGATTGGAACACGTAGACGGTTGGTATCTTTGTATATATTGCTTCCATATAGTCTAAGAAACATGTACGCAAAGCATCCAAAAAGTACCATTCGCCAATTTTTTGTTCTTCAAGTTTAAGTGAACAATGAGCCCCATTGTTAATCCTTTATCGGAAATTATTTGTAACTTTCGACAAGTAGAACATTGAATGGAACAGGTAGACGGTTGAAATCTTTGTATATATTGCTTCTATATAGTATAAGAAACATATATGCAAAGCATCCAAACAGTAACATTCGCCAATTTTTTGTTCTTCAAGTTTAAGTGAACTACGAGCCCCATTGTTAATCCTTTAAAGGAATTTATTTGTAACTTTCGACAAGTAGAACAATGAATGGAACAGGTAGACGGTTGAATTCTTTGTATATATTGCTTCTATATAGTCTAAGAAACCTATATGCAAAGCATCTAAACAGTAACAATCGCCAATTTTTTGATCTTCAAGTTTAAGTGAACAGCGAGCCCCATTCATAATCATGAAATGGAAATTATTTGTAACTTTCTACAAGTAGAACAATGAATAGTACAGGTAGACGGGTGAATTCTTTCTATATATTGCTTCTAAATAGTCTAAGAAACATATATGCAAAGCATCCAAACAGTACAATTCGCCAATTTTTTGTTCATCAAGTTTAAGTGAACTACGAGCCCCATTGTTAATCCTTTGAAGGAGATTATTTGTAAATTTCGACAAGTTGAACAATGATTGGAACACGTAGACGGTTGATATCTTTGTATATATTGCTTCCATATAGTCTAAGAAACATGTACGCAAAGCATCCAAACAGTACCATTCGCCAATTTTTTGTTCTTCAAGTTTAAGTGAACAATGAGCCCCAATGGTTAATCCTTTATCGGAAATTATTTGTAATTTTCGACAAGTAGAACATTGAATGGAACAGGTAGACGGTTGAAATCTTTGTATCTATTGCTTCTATATAGGATAAGAAACATATATGCAAAGCATCCAAACAGTACAAATCGCCAATTTTTTGTTCTTCAAGTTTAAGTAAACTACGATCCCCATTGTTAATCCCTTAACGGTAATTATTTGTAATTTTCGACAAGTAGAACAATGAATGGAACAGGTAGACGGTTGAAATCTTTGTATATATTGCTTCTATATAATCTAAGAAACATATATGCAAAGCATCCAAACAGTACCATTCGCCAATTTTTTGTTCTTCAAGTTTAAGTGAACTACGAGCCCCATTGTTAATACTTTAACGGAAATTATTTGTAACTTGCGAGAAGTAGAACAATGAATGGAACTGGTAGCCGGTTGAAATCAATGTATATATTGCTTCTATATAGTCTAAGAAACATATATGCAAAGCATCCAAACAGTACCATTCGCCAATTTTTTGTTCTTCAAGTTTAAGTGAACTACGAGCCCCATTGTTAATACTTTAACGGAAATTATTTGTAACTTGCGAGAAGTAGAACAATGAATGGAACTGGTAGCCGGTTGAAATCAATGTATATATTGCTTCTATATAGTCTAAGAAACATATATGCAAAGCATCCAAACAGTACCATTCGCCAATTTTTTGTTCTTCAAGTTTAAGTGAACGACGAGCCCCATTGTTAATCCTTTAAAGGAAATTATTTGTAAATTTCGACAAGTAGGACAATGATTGGAACACGTAGACGGTTGAAATCTTTGTATATATTGCTTCCATATAGTCTAAGAAACATGTACGCAAAGCATCTAAACAGTACCATTCGCCAATTTTTTGTTCTTCAAGTTTAAGTGAACAATGAGCCCCAATGGTTAATCCTTTATCGGAAATTATTTGTAAGTTTCGACAAGTAGAACAATGAATGGAACAGGTAGACGTTTGAAATCTTTGTATATATTGCTTCTATATAATCTAAGAAACATATATGCAAAGCATCTAAACAGTAACAATCGCCAATTTTTTGATCTTCAAGTTTAAGTGAACAGCGAGCCCCATTGATAATCATGAAATGGAAATTATTTGTAACTTTCTACAAGTAGAACAATGAATAGTACAGGTAAACGGGTGTAATCTTTCTATATATTGCTTCTAAATAGTCTAAGAAACATCTATGCAAAGCATCCAAACAGTACCATTCGCCAATTTTTTGTTCTTCAAGTTTAAGTGAACAATGTGCCCCATTGTTATTCCTTTATCGGAAATTATTTGTAAATTTCGACAAGTAGAACAATGAATGGAACAGGTAGACTGTTGAAATCATTGCATATATTGCTTCTATATAGTCCAAGAAACATATATGCAAAGCGTCCAAACAGTACAATTCGCCAATTTTTTGCTCTTCAAGTTTAAGTGAACTACGAGCTCCATTGTTATTCCTTTAAAGGAAATTATTTGTAAATTTCGGAAAGTAGAACAATGAATGAAATAGGTAGACGGTTGAAATCATTTTATATATTGCTTCTATATAGTCTAAGAAACATATATGCAAAGCATCCAAACAGTACAATTTGCCAATTTTTTGTTCTTCAAGTTTAAGTAAACTACGATCCCCATTGTTAATCCCTTAACGGAAATTATTTGTAACTTTCGACAAGTAGAACAATGAATGGAACAGGTAGACGGTTGAAATCATTGTATATATTGCTTCTATATAGTCTAAGAAACATATATGCAAAGCATCCAAACAGTACAATTCGACAATTTTTTGCTCTTCAAGTTTAAGTGAACTACGAGCCCCATTGTTAATCCTTTAAATGAAATTATTTCTAAATTTCGGCAAGTTGAACAATGAATGGAATAGGTAGACGGTTGAAATCATTGTATATATTGCTTCTATATAGTCTAAGAAACATATATGCAAAGCATCCAAACAGTACAATTCGCCAATTTTTTGTTCTTCAAGTTTAGTGAACAATGAGCCCCATTGTTAATCCTTTATCGGAAATTATTTGTAACTTTCGACAAGTAGAACATTGAATGGAACAGGTAGACGGTTGAAATCTTTGTATATATTGCTTCTATATAGTATAAGAAACATATATGCAAAGCATCCAAACAGTAACATTCGCCAATTTCTTGTTCTTCAAGTTTAAGTGAACTACGAGCCCCATTGTTAATCCTTTAAAGGAATTTATTTGTAACTTTCGACATGTAGAACAATGAATGAAACAGGTAGACGGTTGAAATCTTTGTATATATTGCTTCCATATAGTCTAAGAAACATGTACGCAAAGCATCCAAACAGTACAATTCGCCAATTTTTTGTTCTTCAAGTTTAAGTGAACTACGATCCCCATTGTCAATCCCTTAACGGAAATTATTTGTAACTTTCGACAAGTAGAACAGTGAATGGAACAGGTAGACGGTTGAAATCTTTGTATATATTGCTTCTATATAGTATAAGAAACATATATGCAAAGCATCCAAACAGTACAATTCGCCAATTTTTTGTTCTTCAAGTTTAAGTGAACAATGAGCCCCAATGGTTAATCCGTTATCGGAAATTATTTGTAAATTTCGACAAGTAGAACAATGAATGGAACTGGTAGACGGTTGAAATCTTTGTATATATTGCTTCTATATAGTCTAAGAAACATATATGCAAAGCATCCAAACAGTACAATTCGCCAATTTATTGTTCTTCAAGTTTAAGTAAACTACGATCCCCATTGTTAATCCCTTAACGGAAATTATTTGTAACTTTCGACAGCTATAACAATGAATGGAACAGGTAGACGGTTGAAATCATTGTATATATTGCTTCTATATAGTCTAAGAAACATATATGCAAAGCATCCAAACAGTACAATTCGCCAATTTATTGTTCTTCAAGTTTAAGTGAACAACGAGCCCCATTGTTAATCCTTTAAAGGAAATTATTTGTAACTTTCGACAAGTAGAACAATGAATGGAACAGGTAGACGGTTGAAATCTTTGTATATATTGCTTCTATATAGTCTAAGAAACATATATGCAAAGCATCCAAACAGTACAATTCGCTAATTTTTTGTTCAACAAGTTTAAGTGAACAATGAGCCCCAATGGTTAATCCTTTATCGGAAATTATTTGTAAATTTCGACAAGTAGAACAATGAATGGAACTGGTAGACGGTTGAAATCTTTGTATATATTGCTTCTATATAGTCTAAGAAACATATATGCAAAGCATCCAAACAGTACAATTCGCCAATTTATTGTTCTTCAAGTTTAAGTGAACAACGAGCCCCATTGTTAATCATTTAAAGGAAATTATTTGTAACTTTCGACAAGTAGAACAATGAATGGAACAGGTAGACGGTTGAAATCTTTGTATATATTGCTTCTATATAGTCTAAGAAACATATATGCAAAGCATCCAAACAGTACAATTCGCCAATTTTTTGTTCAACAAGTTTAAGTGAACAATGAGCCCCAATGGTTAATACTTTATCGGAAACTATTTGTAAATTTCGACAAGTAGAACAATGAATGGAACTGGTAGACGGTTGAAATCTTTGTATATATTGCTTCTATATAGTCTAAGAAACATATATGCAAAGCATCCAAACAGTACAATTCGCCAATTTATTGTTCTTCAAGTTTAAGTAAACTACGATCCCCATTGTTAATCCCTTAGCGGAAATTATTTGTAACTTTCGACAACTAGAACAATGAATGGAAAAGGTAGACGGTTGAAATCATTGTATATATTGCTTCTATATAGTCTACGAAACATATATGCAAAGCATCCAAACAGTACAATTCGCCAATTTTTTGTACTTCAAGTTTAAGTGAACTACGAGCCCCATTGTTAATCCTTTAACGGAAATTAATTGTAAATTTCGACAAGTAGAACAATGAATGGAACAGGTAGACGGTTGAAATCTTTGTATATATTGCTTCTATATAGTATAAGAAACATATATGCAAAGCAACCAAACAGTACAATTCGCCAATTATTTGTTCTTCAAGTTTAAGTAAACTACGATCCCCATTGTTAATCCCTTAACGGAAATTATTTGTAACTTTCGACAAGTAGAACAGTGAATGGAACTGGTAGACGGTTGAAATCTTTGTATATATTGCTTCTATATAGTATAAGAAACATATATGCAAAGCATCCAAACAGTACCATTCGCCAATTTTTTGTTCTTCAAGTTTAAGTGAACAACGAGCCCCATTGTTAATCCTTTAAAGGAAATTATTTGTAACTTTCGACAAGTAGAACAATGAATGGAACAGGTAGACGGTTGAAATCTTTGTATATATTGCTTCTATATAGTCTAAGAAAAATATATGCAAAGCATCCAAATAGTACAATTCGCCAATTTTTTGTTCTTCAAGTTTAAGTGAACAATGAGCCCTAATGGTTAATCCTTTATCGGAAATTATTTGTAAATTTCGCCAAGTAGAACAATGAATGGAACAGGTAGCCGGTTGAAATCTTTGTATATATTGCTTCTATATAGTCTAAGAAACATATATGCAAAGCATCCAAACAGTACAATTCGCCAATTTTTTGTTCTTCAAGTTTAAGTAAACTACGATCCCCATTGTTAATCCCTTAACGGAAATTATTTGTAACTTTCGACAAGTAGAACAATGAATGGAACAGGTAGACGGTTGAAATCATTGTATATATTGCTTCTATATAGTCTAAGAAACATATATGCAAAGCATCCAAACAGTACAATTCGACAATTTTTTGCTCTTCAAGTTTAAGTGAACTACGAGCCCCATTGTTAATCCTTTAAAGGAAATTATTTGTAAATTTCGGCAAGTAGAACAATGATTGGAACACGTAGACGGTTGAAATCTTTGTATATATTGCTTCCATATAGTCTAAGAAACATGTACGCAAAGCATCCAAACAGTACCATTCGCCAATTTTTTGTTCTTCAAGTTTAAGTGAACAATGAGCCCCATTGTTAATACTTTAACGGAAATTATTTGTAACTTGCGACAAGTAGAACAATGAATGGAACACGTAGACGGTTGAAATATTTGTATATATTGCTTCTATATAGTATAAGAAACATATATGCAAAGCAACCAAACAGTACAATTCGCCAATTATTTGTTCTTCAAGTTTAAGTAAACTACGATCCCCATTGTTAATCCCTTAACGGAAATTATTTGTAACTTTCGACAAGTAGAACAGTGAATGGAACTGGTAGACGGTTGAAATCTTTGTATATATTGCTTCTATATAGTATAAGAAACATATATGCAAAGCATCCAAACAGTACCATTCGCCAATTTTTTGTTCTTCAAGTTTAAGTGAACAATGAGCCCCAATGTTTAATCCGTTATCGGAAATTATTTGTAACTTTCGACAAGTAGAACAATGAATGGAACAGGTAGACGGTTTAAATCTTTGTATATATTGATTCTATATAGTCTAAGAAACATGTACGCAAAGCATCCAAACAGTACAATTCGCCAATTTATTGTTCTTCAAGTTTAAGTGAACAATGAGCCCCATTGTTAATCCTTTATCGGAAATTATTTGTAACTTTCGACAAGCAGAACATTGAATGGAACACGTAGACGGTTGAAATCTTTGTATATATTGCTTCCATATAGTCTAAGAAACATGTACGCAAAGCATCCAAACAGTACCATTCGCCAATTTTTTGTTCTTCAAGTTTAAGTGAACAATGAGCCCCATTGTTAATCCTTTAACGGAAATTAATTGTAACTTTCGACAAGTAGAACAATGAATGGAACAGGTAGACGGTTGAAATCATTGTATATATTGCTTCCATATAGTTTAAGAAACATGTACGCAAAGCATCCAAACAGTACCATTCGCCAATTTTTTGTCCTTCAAGTTTAAGTGAACAATGAGCCCCATTGTTAATCCTTTATCGGAAATTATTTGTAATTTTCGACAAGTAGAACAATGAATGGAACAGGTAGACGGTTGAAATCTTTGTATATATTGCTTCTATATAATCTAAGAAACATATATGCAAAGCATCCAAACAGTACCATTCGCCAATTTTTTGTTCTTCAAGTTTAAGTGAACGACGAGCCCCATTGTTAATCCTTTAAAGGAAATTATTTGTAAATTTCGACAAGTAGAACAATGATTGGAACACGTAGACGGTTGAAATCTTTGTATATATTGCTTCCATATAGTCTAAGAAACATGTACGCAAAGCATCCAAACAGTACCATTCGCCAATTTTTTGTTCTTCAAGTTTAAGTGAACAATGAGCCCCAATGGTTAATCCTTTATCGGAAATTATCTGTAATTTTCGACAAGTCGAACAATGAATGGAACAGGTAGACGGTTGAAATCTTTGTATATATTGCTTCTATATAGTCTAAGAAACATATATGCAAAGCATCCAAACAGTATAATTCGCCAATTTTTTGTTCTTCAAGTTTAAGTGAACAATGAGCCCCAATGGCTAGTCCTTTATCGGTAATTATTTGTAACTTTCGACAAGTAGAACAATGAATGGAACAGGTAGACGGTTGAAATCATTGTATATATTGCTTCCATATGGTTTAAGAAACATGTACGCAAAGCATCCAAACAGTACCATTCGCCAATTTTTTGTCCTTCAAGATTAAGTGAACAATGAGCCCCATTGTTAATCCCTTAACGGAAATTATTTGTAACTTTCGACAAGTAGAACAATGAATGGAACAGGTAGCCGGTTGAAATCAATGTATATATTGCTTCTATATAGTCTAAGAAACATTTATGCAAAGCATCCAAACAGTACCATTCGCCAATTTATTGTTCGTCAAGTTTAAGTGAACTACGAGCCCCATTGTTAATACTTTAAAGGAAATTATTTGTAAATTTCGACAAGTAGAACAATGAATGGAACAGGTAGACGGTTGAAATCTTTGTATATATTGCTTCTATATAATCTAAGAAACATATATGCAAAGCATCCAAACAGTACCATTCGCCAATTTTTTGTTCTTCAAGTTTAAGTGAACAATGAGCCCCATTGTTAATCCTTTATCGGAAATTATTTGTAACTTTCGACAAGCAGAACATTGAATGGAACACGTAGACGGTTGAAATCTTTGTATATATTGCTTCCATATAGTCTAAGAAACATGTACGCAAAGCATCCAAACAGTACCATTCGCCAATTTTTTGTTCTTCAAGTTTAAGTGAACAATGAGCCCCATTGTTAATCCTTTATAGGAAATTATTTGTAACTTTCGACAAGTAGAACAATGAATGGAACAGGTAGACGGTTGAAATCTTTGTATATATTGCTTCTATATAGTCTAAGAAACATATATGCAAAGCATCCAAACAGTACAATTCGCCAATTTTTTGTTCTTCAAGTTTAAGTGAACAATGAGCCCCAATGGTTAATCCTTTATCGGTAATTATTTGTAACTTTCGACAAGTAGAACAATGAATGGAACAGGTAGACGGTTGAAATCCTTGTATATATTGCTACCATATAGTCTAAGAAACAAGTACGCAAAGCATCCAAACAGTACCATTCGCCAATTTTTTGTCCTTCAAGTTTAAGTGAACAATGAGCCCCATTGTTAATCCTTTATCGGAAATTATTTGTAACTTTCGACAAGTAGAACAATGAATGGAACAGGTAGACGGTTGAAATCTTTGTATACATTGCTTCTATGTAGTCTAAGAAACCTATATGCAAAGCATCTAAACAGTAACAATCGCCAATTTTTTGATCTTCAAGTTTAAGTGAACAGCGAGCCCCATTGATAATCATGAAATGGAAATTATTTGTAACTTTCTGCAAGTAGAACAATGAATAGTACAGGCAGACGGGTGAAATCTTTCGATATATTGCTTCTAAATAGTCTAAGAAACATATATGCAAAGCATCCAAACAGTACCATTCGCCACTTTTTTGTTCTTCAAGTTGAAGTGAACAACGAGCCCCATTGTTAATCCTTTAAAGGAAATTATTTGTAAATTTCGACAAGTAGAACAATGATTGGAACACGTAGACGGTTGAAATCTTTGTATATATTGCTTCTATATAGTATAAGAAACATATATGCAAAGCATCCAAACAGTACAATTCGCCAATTTTTTGATCTTCAAGTTTAAGCGAACAGCGAGCCCCATTGATAATCATGAAATGGAAATTATTTGTAACTTTCTACAAGTAGAACAATGAATAGTACAGGTAGACGGGTGAAATCTTTCGATATATTGCTTCTAAATAGTCTAAGAAACACATATGCAAAGCATCCAAACAGTACCATTCGCCACTTTTTTGTTCTTCAAGTTGAAGTGAATAACGAGCCCCATTGTTAATCCTTTAAAGGAAATTATTTGTAAATTTCGACAAGTAGAACAATGAATGGATCATGTAGACGGTTGAAATCATTGTATATATTGCTTCTATATAGTCTACGAAACATGTATGCAAAGCATCCAAACAGTACAATTCGCCAATTTTTTGTTCTTCAAGTTTAAGTGAACTACGAGCCCCATTGTTAATCCTTTAACGGAAATTAATTGTAAATTTCTACAAGTAGAACAATGATTGGAACACGTAGACGGTTGAAATCTTTGTATATATTGCTTCCATATAGTCTAAGAAACATATATGCAAAGCATCCAAACAGTACCATTCGCCAATTTTTTGTTCTTCAAGTTTAAGTGAACAATGAGCCCCAATGGTTAATCCTTTATCGGAAATTATTTGCAACTTTCGACAAGTAGAACAATGAATGGAACAGGTAGACGGTTGAAATCTTTGTATATATTGCTTCCATATAGTCTAAGAAACATATATGCAAAGCATCCAAACAGTACAATTCGCCAATTTATTGTTCTTCAAGTTTAAGTTAACAACGAGCCCCATTGTTAATCCTTTAAAGGAAATTATGTGTAAATTTCGACAAGTAGAACAATGATTGGAACACGTAGACGGTTGAAATCTTTGTATATATTGCTTCCATATAGTCTAAGAAACATGTACGCAAAGCATCCAAACAGTACCATTCGCCAATTTTTTGGTCTACAAGTTTAAGTGAACAATCAGCCCCAATGGTTAATCCTTTATCGGAAATTATTTGTAATTTTCGACAAGTAGAACAATGAATGGAACAGGTAGACGGTTGAAATCTTTGTATATATTGATTCCATATAGTCTAAGAAACATATATGCAAAGCATCCAAACAGTACAATTCGCCAATTTATTGTTCTTCAAGTTTAAGTTAACAACGAGCCCCATTGTTAATCCTTTAAAGGAAATTATGTGTAAATTTCGACAAGTAGAACAATGATTGGAACACGTAGACGGTTGAAATCTTTGTATATATTGCTTCTATATAGTCTAAGAAACATATATGCGAAGCATCCAAACAGTACCATTCGCCAATTTTTTGTTCTTCAAGTTTAAGTGAACAACGAGCCCCATTGTTAATCCTTTAAAGGAAATTATTTGTAAATTTCGACAAGTAGAACCATGAATGGAACAGGTAGACGGTTGAAATCTTTGTATATATTGCTTCCATATAGTCTAAGAAACATGTACGCAAAGCATCCAAACAGTACCATTCGCCAATTGTTTGTTCTTCAAGTTTAAGTGAACAATGAGCTCCAATGGTTAATCCTTTATCGGAAATTATTTGTAATATTCGACAAGTAGAACAATGAATGGAACAGGTAGACGGTTGAAATCTTTGTATATATTGCTTCTATATAGTATAAGAAACATATATGCAAAGCATCCAAACAGTACAATTCGCCAATTTTTTGTTCATCATGTTTAAGTGAACTACGAGCCCCATTGTTAATCCTTTATCGGAAATTATTTGTAACTTTCGACAAGTAGAACAGTGAATGGAACAGGTAGACGGTTGAAATCTTTGTATATATTGCTCCTATATAGTATAAGAAACATATATGCAAAGCATCCAAACAGTACAATTCGCCAATTTTTTGTTCATCAAGTTTAAGTGAACTACGAGCCCCATTGTTAATCCTTTAAATGAAATTATTTCTAAATTTCGGCAAGTTGAACAATGAATGGAATAGGTAGACGGTTGAAATCATTGTATATATTGCTTCCATATAGTCTAAGAAACATGTACGCAAAGCATCCAAAAAGTACCATTCGCCAATTTTTTGTTCTTCAAGTTTAAGTGAACAATGAGCCCCATTGTTAATCCTTTGTCGGAAATTATTTGTAACTTTCGACAAGTAGAACATTGAATGGAACAGGTAGACGGTTGAAATCTTTGTATATATTGCTTCTATATAGTATAAGAAACATATATGCAAAGCATCCAAACAGTAACATTCGCCAATTTTTTGTTCTTCAAGTTTAAGTGAACTACGAGCCCCATTGTTAATCCTTTAAAGGAATTTATTTGTAACTTTCGACAAGTAGAACAATGAATGGAACAGGTAGACGGTTGAATTCTTTGTATATATTGCTTCTATATAGTCTAAGAAACCTATATGCAAAGCATCTAAACAGTAACAATCGCCAATTTTTTGATCTTCAAGTTTAAGTGAACAGCGAGCCCCATTCATAATCATGAAATGGAAATTATTTGTAACTTTCTACAAGTAGAACAATGAATAGTACAGGTAGACGGGTGAATTCTTTCTATATATTGCTTCTAAATAGTCTAAGAAACATATATGCAAAGCATCCAAACAGTACAATTCGCCAATTTTTTGTTCATCAAGTTTAAGTGAACTACGAGCCCCATTGTTAATCCTTTGAAGGAGATTATTTGTAAATTTCGACAAGTTGAACAATGATTGGAACACGTAGACGGTTGATATCTTTGTATATATTGCTTCCATATAGTCTAAGAAACATGTACGCAAAGCATCCAAACAGTACCATTCGCCAATTTTTTGTTCTTCAAGTTTAAGTGAACAATGAGCCCCAATGGTTAATCCTTTATCGGAAATTATTTGTAATTTTCGACAAGTAGAACATTGAATGGAACAGGTAGACGGTTGAAATCTTTGTATCTATTGCTTCTATATAGGATAAGAAACATATATGCAAAGCATCCAAACAGTACAAATCGCCAATTTTTTGTTCTTCAAGTTTAAGTAAACTACGATCCCCATTGTTAATCCCTTAACGGAAATTATTTGTAATTTTCGACAAGTAGAACAATGAATGGAACAGGTAGACGGTTGAAATCTTTGTATATATTGCTTCTATATAATCTAAGAAACATATATGCAAAGCATCCAAACAGTACCATTCGCCAATTTTTTGTTCTTCAAGTTTAAGTGAACTACGAGCCCCATTGTTAATACTTTAACGGAAATTATTTGTAACTTGCGAGAAGTAGAACAATGAATGGAACTGGTAGCCGGTTGAAATCAATGTATATATTGCTTCTATATAGTCTAAGAAACATATATGCAAAGCATCCAAACAGTACCATTCGCCAATTTTTTGTTCTTCAAGTTTAAGTGAACTACGAGCCCCATTGTTAATACTTTAACGGAAATTATTTGTAACTTGCGAGAAGTAGAACAATGAATGGAACTGGTAGCCGGTTGAAATCAATGTATATATTGCTTCTATATAGTCTAAGAAACATATATGCAAAGCATCCAAACAGTACCATTCGCCAATTTTTTGTTCTTCAAGTTTAAGTGAACGACGAGCCCCATTGTTAATCCTTTAAAGGAAATTATTTGTAAATTTCGACAAGTAGGACAATGATTGGAACACGTAGACGGTTGAAATCTTTGTATATATTGCTTCCATATAGTCTAAGAAACATGTACGCAAAGCATCTAAACAGTACCATTCGCCAATTTTTTGTTCTTCAAGTTTAAGTGAACAATGAGCCCCAATGGTTAATCCTTTATCGGAAATTATTTGTAAGTTTCGACAAGTAGAACAATGAATGGAACAGGTAGACGTTTGAAATCTTTGTATATATTGCTTCTATATAATCTAAGAAACATATATGCAAAGCATCTAAACAGTAACAATCGCCAATTTTTTGATCTTCAAGTTTAAGTGAACAGCGAGCCCCATTGATAATCATGAAATGGAAATTATTTGTAACTTTCTACAAGTAGAACAATGAATAGTACAGGTAAACGGGTGTAATCTTTCTATATATTGCTTCTAAATAGTCTAAGAAACATCTATGCAAAGCATCCAAACAGTACCATTCGCCAATTTTTTGTTCTTCAAGTTTAAGTGAACAATGTGCCCCATTGTTATTCCTTTATCGGAAATTATTTGTAAATTTCGACAAGTAGAACAATGAATGGAACAGGTAGACTGTTGAAATCATTGCATATATTGCTTCTATATAGTCCAAGAAACATATATGCAAAGCGTCCAAACAGTACAATTCGCCAATTTTTTGCTCTTCAAGTTTAAGTGAACTACGAGCTCCATTGTTATTCCTTTAAAGGAAATTATTTGTAAATTTCGGAAAGTAGAACAATGAATGAAATAGGTAGACGGTTGAAATCATTTTATATATTGCTTCTATATAGTCTAAGAAACATATATGCAAAGCATCCAAACAGTACAATTTGCCAATTTTTTGTTCTTCAAGTTTAAGTAAACTACGATCCCCATTGTTAATCCCTTAACGGAAATTATTTGTAACTTTCGACAAGTAGAACAATGAATGGAACAGGTAGACGGTTGAAATCATTGTATATATTGCTTCTATATAGTCTAAGAAACATATATGCAAAGCATCCAAACAGTACAATTCGACAATTTTTTGCTCTTCAAGTTTAAGTGAACTACGAGCCCCATTGTTAATCCTTTAAATGAAATTATTTCTAAATTTCGGCAAGTTGAACAATGAATGGAATAGGTAGACGGTTGAAATCATTGTATATATTGCTTCTATATAGTCTAAGAAACATATATGCAAAGCATCCAAACAGTACAATTCGACAATTTTTTGTTCTTCAAGTTTAGTGAACAATGAGCCCCATTGTTAATCCTTTATCGGAAATTATTTGTAACTTTCGACAAGTAGAACATTGAATGGAACAGGTAGACGGTTGAAATCTTTGTATATATTGCTTCTATATAGTATAAGAAACATATATGCAAAGCATCCAAACAGTAACATTCGCCAATTTCTTGTTCTTCAAGTTTAAGTGAACTACGAGCCCCATTGTTAATCCTTTAAAGGAATTTATTTGTAACTTTCGACATGTAGAACAATGAATGAAACAGGTAGACGGTTGAAATCTTTGTATATATTGCTTCTATATAATCTAAGAAACATATATGCAAAACATCCAAACAGTACCATTCGCCAATTTTTTGTTCTTCAAGTTTAAGTGAAGAACGAGCCCCATTGATAATCATGAAACGGAAATTATTTGTAACTTTCTACAGGTAGAACAATGAATAGTACAGGTAGACGGGTGAAATCTTTCTATATATTGCTTCTAAATAGTCTAAGAAACATATATGCAAAGCATCCAAACAGTACAATTCGCCAATTTTTTGTTCTTCAAGTTTAAGTGAACAGCGAGCCCCATTGATAATCATGAAATGAAAATTATTTGTAACTTTCTACAAGTAGAACAATGAATAGTACAGGTATACGGGTGAAATCTTTCTATATATTGCTTCTAAATAGTCTAAGAAACATATATGCAAAGCATCCAAACAGTAAAATTCTCCAATTTATTGTTCTTCAAGTTTAAGTGAACAACGAGCCCCATTGTTAATCCTTTAAAGGAAATTATTTGTAAATTTCGACAAGCAGAACAATGAATGGAACACGTAGACGGTTGAAATCTTTGTATATATTGCTCCTATATAATTTAAGAAACATATATGCAAAGCATCCAATCAGTACCATTCGCCAATTTTTTGTTCTTCAAGTTTAAGTGAACAGCGAGCCCCATTGATAATCATGAAATGGAAATTATTTGTAACTTTCTACAAGTAGAACAATGAATGGAACAGGTAGACGGTTGAATTCTTTGTATATATTGCTTCTATATAGTCTAAGAAACCTATATGCAAAGCATCTAAACAGTAACAATCGCCAATTTTTTGATCTTCAAGTTTAAGTGAACAGCGAGCCCCATTGATAATCATGAAATGGAAATTATTTGTAACTTTCTACAAGTAGAACAATGAATAGTACAGGTAGACGGGTGAAATCTTTCTATATAGTGCTTCTAAATAGTCTAAGAAACACATATGCAAAGCATCCACACAGTACAATTCGCCAATTTTTTGTTCTTCAAGTTTAAGTGAACTACGAGCCCCATTGTTAATCCTTTAAAGGAAATTATTTGTAAATTTCGACAAGTAAAACAATGAATGGATCAGGTAGACGGTTGAAATCATTGTATATATTGCTTCTATATAGCCTACGAAACATATATTGTTACGTCCCGGGATTCCTACCTCTTTTTTTCGCGCCTATAATCATAGTAATAAGTTTTATGTAACCATAGCAATAAGTATTAGTAATATCGATCGCTGGCACCTCGACTCCGCAATTTTTCATAACAACCTACGTCACAGGTAGAGGCTCCCACCTTAGGGCCTCTCCCCACCACGAACCGAGATTTCGAGGAATTGAGCCTCCCCCACCTCAAACCGTGGTAATGAGGTGAAGACAAGCATAACCGATCGACAGTTATTCTAATGAGTCCAACCTCGACTCAAGCAGACTAAATTAATAATCCGACTCAGTCCGTGCTAGGGAGTTTCCATATTAAATAAAACCAAGTCTTATTATAATTACCAGTTCCAGATTTATTTTTATTCTATCTTGTTTTAATTCTATTTTATTCTACTATTAGTAAATCCTTGTAACAATATATATTTTATTTTATACTTTTAACAGAGAGATCTTTATTTAAACCAACAATTAAAAATCCTTCTTTTATCGTCTCCTACTTCGTTCCCGCATTCCTACTTTTCAACCATCCACACCGTTCCTCACTGCTGGTGCAAGTTACGCCTTAGCATCGCAGGTTTTCCTTTCTGTTTTACCGGAATTATCTTTCGCTGCTGGAGCAAGTTACGCCTTAGCTTCGCAGGTCTGATTGAGAATTCCACCTTTTTCCCATTTACCTATTCCCATTTTCCTTTCATGCCTCGTTACGGGCACCGCGCCGGACGACAGATCCAGTATCGTCGAATGGTGAAATCCCTCCATGCCCCTCATAAACCTGATCACGAAAACCTTCTAGGAATCGACACTTTCTCCACCCCCGATTCTTATCAATCCATCGACACCCCAGCCACTCCGAATCCTATCCCCGAGACTCAAGCCACTATTTCCAAACAATCTTCCGAACCTCGATCCAAAATTGCAACAAATATAGATCTTGATCTTCCGTGGAAATTTTGCCGATATATACAACCATTTACGGCACTTCCTGCCCGGAATATTCCGGATTACGACCCGCGACAGTCTCTATACAATCAACGTCGTCGCGAAGTTTTGAGTGAAGAGCATGGCGCTCAACGGTCCGACAGCCGCGTAGTTACAACTGAGTTCATCCCCTGGATCCAAGGAGTCCAGGCCCGCCGACGCAGCCGGGGTGAAACGCTCGAATACGAGTCTGTCCTCGTAAAAAGGACCCCGTCGTAGTAAGGAATCTCCGCCGCCGACCACTACTACTAGCTCCTGCACGGCCGCAGTGGAAAAAGGGAACCATCTTGCTCCGACGCCCCCTACTTTCCTACTCCGACCGAGGGCAGAATCTACACGTGGAGGATTACGTCATCGCCAACAGCTGACGCCCAATCGCTGAACAGCTGATCACCGTCATCAGAACACCGGAGCCTCGAAAATCCAGCCGTTATCATCCCCACGCAAATTGTACGAGATCGGTGAGTCAAGTTCGAATCTTACCGACCATTAACCTCGAGACTCCATATCAAGCCTTAAGCAAAGCGTTTCGTGCCGAGTCCCAGCCATTTGACGACTCAGGTGGGAGGCAAATAATCGGCATTAATCCCTTCTGGACGGGTTTAGGGAAATATACAGTTTTCTTCCTTACCTCCGTCGCTGGGACGTAACATAAATTTTTGGTGACAGCGGTGGGATACCAGAAACGCTTTACATAAAAGGCCTTACGAATCATTGTAAAAACGCGAAAAATGGAGACTCGAGCAAAAGGGAAGGCCCTGACCGAAGACGAGGTTACTATGTTAGAAAAAGCTTTTACTGCGAGGGAGCGTAAAATAGGTGATAGGGAGGAGTCCGCGCGTCGCGCAGAAAAGGAAATAGAAAAGGCTCTCGCGGTACGAGAACGCGAAATGAAAGAAAAGGAAGAATCCGTTAGACGCGTAGAACGGGAATTATTGGAGCGCGAAGAAACGATAAATAATCGCGAGGAAAGCATAAACACGCGCGAAGACGCCTTGCAATCAAAGTTAGGCGATGTTCGGAGTGAAGACACGCACGACGACAAAATAGACCAGCTTCAAAGGGAATTAGAAGCAGTACGAAATCAATTAAAATCGGTCCAAGAAAACCCCGCCGGGCTACCAAGCCGCGAGCCCTCACTAACCCGCGAACAATATTTACCTCCGCCGCGCCGACATGAGAACGATGAATATGACAGAACATTAATTAAAGAGACTCTGAGCACGGTACCCCGCTTCGATGGTTACAATATCCCCGTACTAAAATTCACGCGCGCCTGTCGACGTTTAAAAGAGATTCTAAATCCGCATAATGAACGTTCTTTAGTACGGTTACTGATCGGAAGGCTCTCTGGTGAGGCGTACACCGCTGTAGAAGACGATGATTGTGCAACAATCCTCCAGCTATGCGACAGGTTACGAGAGGCCTTTACTTCCCATCAAACGTCATATCACTATAAATCTGAATTAACGTCCGCGTATATGCATAAAACAGATACCATTCTCGGATATATAAGTAAAATCAAAGACCTTCGAGGCGCTATCATAGACGCCGAAAGAAACGGGCACGCGGAAATATCACGGTCCCATACTCGTGAGATGGACGATTTCGTCCTATATTACTTCATCGATGGCCTCCTGCCGGAAATTAGGTCACACTCCGCTATGCAACATTGTCAGTCTTTAGCCGAGGCCTGCGCTCAGGCTTGCACGATTTATAAACGCATCGAATTAGATAAGGAGAGGAATTTGGCAGACCGTCGAAGAGGTGAGTTCATTCACCCGTCGCGACAAGGACGATTCGCTCCGATAAGAGCAATAGAACACCGGGATTCCACACGACGCGATAACCAAGACCACCGGGCGACACGGAACCTCCCACCCCGCCGCGACTACTGTCCACCGCGCCGCGATTACGGACTTCCGCGTCTTATGTCACCACGCCCAGATCCACGCGATGGCGCGCCTCCACGTCATAATTCGCCTCGTCGAGATACTAATTATTACGGACCTCCGCGTCACACGTCACCACGCCGAGATCCACGCGATGACGCGCCTCTACGCCATAACTCGCCTCGCCGAGATACCAACTATTACAGGCCCCCGCGTGGCGCCTTCTTGCGTCAACCCTCACCACGCCGGAACGAACCGCAAAGATATCGCTCTCCGCGCCGTGAACTCGACACACAAAAAAGAAATAATAATCAGGAAGCACCAACTTGCCGGTATTGCAAGAACATCGGCCATACTATTGACGAATGCCGCAAACGTCAATATAATAACTCGCTCAGACAGAACGCGGGAAACGCAGTTCCGGCACCGAGACAAACGGGCGAGTCTCGGGACAACGCGCCGGTTCGCCCAATAAATACGATCCAAGATCTAGCCGCACCATCCCAGTCCATGCAGTAAACCCAAAAATGTTCTCAAAAATTCCGTCAATTAAAATAACTTCACCTACACTGCAAAAACCTACGGAATTTATGGTAGACTCAGGGGCCGTACCCAACTTAATTAAAGTAAATTTGATAGAACCGTCAACTCCTTTTTCCGATCAAGATATCGTTAAACTACAAGGGATAACAAACGGCATTATCGATACACTAGGCTCCGTCGAGATAATCATCAATGACTACCCTATCAAATTTTATATAGTCGCAAACGATTTTCCAATTCCCCAAGGCGGAATCCTTGGGACCGACTTTCTAGAATCCTCCGCGAAAATCAATTACGTGGATAAACGCGTGGAATGGAGGGATACGCATTTCCCCTTTACAAACCACCTAAATAATATAATACCGGCTCGCAGCATAGCGCCGATTTGATTAATAGTGAACAATGACGTCACCGAAGGATACTTAGATCTCATTGAATCAGGGCAAGGCGTATATATAGGGAACGCGCTCGTACGAAATCACAAAGGCATCGCGTATATTAACGCGATTAATACGACGGAAAAGGACGTCGTTATAGAGACACCGGTAGTGAAATTGGAAGAATTTGAGGTTTGTTCCGCCCTAGGGAAAGGGGACGACCCAGACTCCCGATCCAGTACGATGTCTCCCGCTGTATCTACTACATCTTCTAGTTCCACTGCATCTTCTATATCCTCTGAATCATCTACTTCCGCTGTATCTTCTATTTCTACTACATCTTCTAGTTCCACTGCATCTTCTATCTCCTCTGAATCTTCTACCTCCGCCGTATATACCAACCCCTCTGCATCCTCCGAATCTTCTGAACCCAAGATATCAGTACCAATCCTCGCTGTCTCCCGAACCTCTCCCGATGTAGAAAGAATTCCGTCGCCACCCCGGGAGGAACAAATCCGCGAATTACTACGACTAGATCATTTAAATTCCTCCGAGCAAGAAAGTGTAAGAACTATAATATCACGGAACGCCGATTTATTTCAATTACCGATCGATAAATTGACGCATACAAACGCCATGATGCATTCGATTCCGACAATAGACAACGCACCCGTACATACAAAACAGTACCGATTCCCGCCGATCCACAAAACAGAAATCGAAACTCAAGTAGGAGCGCTACTGGAAGGAGGTATTATAGAACCATCGGTCTCCCCGTATAATAGTCCCCTCTGGATCGTGCCGAAAAAAGCCGACTCAAAAGGGAATAAACGCTGGAGAATGGTAATAGACTACCGCGCCTTGAACGAAAAAACAGTAAGCGACGCGTATCCCCTACCTAACATCACCGAAATCCTCGACCAGCTCGGAAGTGCTAAATACTTTAGTGTATTCGATCTGGCATCCGGCTTCCACCAAATCCCGATGGACGAAAAAGACGCACAAAAGACAGCCTTCTCAACGCCTCACGGGCATTACCAGTTCACGCGCATGCCATTTGGCCTCAAAAACGCTCCTGCAACATTTCAGAGACTCATGGACAATGTCTTAACGGGTCTCCAAGGTAACGAACTCTTCGTATACCTTGATGATATCGTCATATATTCCAGTTCATTAACCGAACATGAGGTCAAATTTCGAAAATTAGCAGGTAGACTCAGAAACGCGAAATTAAAATTACAACCTGATAAGTGTGAATTCCTACGAAAAGAAGTAAATTATTTAGGGCATATCATTAGTAACGACGGTGTCAAACCGGACCCCGCGAAAATAAACTCGGTAAAGAATTTTCCGAAACCACGCAGTCCAAAAAATATAAAACAGTTCTTAGGTCTAGCCGGGTATTACCGCCGATTTATACCAAATTTCTCAAAAATAGCGAAACCACTAACAAACCTATTGAAAAAGGATAACGCCTTCGAATGGACGGAAACACAAGAAACCGCTTTTACGACGCTACGCGACATGCTATGCACTGAACCTCTGCTACAATACCCCGACTTTACACGACCATTCATTTTAACGACAGACGCATCAGGAATGCGCCTATGCAATAGGCGGCATTTTAAGCCAAGGGACGGTAGGAAAAGACCTCCCGATCGCGTACACGTCACGTCTTTTAAATTCGGCAGAAGAAAACTATTCCACAACTGAAAAGGAACTCTTAGCAATAGTCTATTCCACTAACCATTTTCGCTCTTACTTATACGGCCATAAATTCACGTTAGTAACGGACCATAAACCACTCGTATGGTTAAATTCAGTAAAAGACCCTACATCTAGATTAGTGCGTTGGCGGCTCAAACTCGCGGAATATGAGTATGACATTACTTACAAGGCAGGGAAACAGAATGTCAACGCTGACGCCTTATCGCGTAACCCACCACCGGGTAATATTTACGCTATCAACTGCGAGACGGAACCAGACCCCTCAGAAACCATATTCCTGGCACCAGTTAATCGGAGACGCGCAAACCGACAGGAAACACCATTCAAACCGACCCCAGGAAATACCAAGCAAGCGAATCCTAAACAAAGCAACCGAAACCTTCGAAGCAATAGCAATAAATTACCAAGTTCCCCGGTCGAATTCCTCGATAACGATGACACCCCCGGATCCAGCTCTAGTTCGGAAATATCTTTCGATGCCGTCAGGGCTAAGCCGCGAAGAATGACAGTATCGCTAACAGAAATACGAGACAATTTTAGCACTCGAAAGGGTAATGTAGTTTACTTCATATCACTCGACGGTCTCCCAAGCGATAAAGGAGCCTGCTCCCTCCAAGAGCATGGCCTATTACCAAAATACACAGACATAATAATGGCACGGGCTAAAATCGGTATGCATAGAGGTATAAGACACATAGCAATACCAGTAAAGAAAACCGCATCGGCACAAGTGCGACTAGATAATCTCAACAACGCTTTACGAACCCTATATGACGTAATAACGGAATTACACAACCGACTTTAGCATTACGAAAGGCAACATTGACAATATTTCATGGTGTACGATCAAGTCAAAACTAATCGATATTTTCTCCACCAATGATCTCCAAATTTTCGTATGCAAAAATCTCATAACGATTCCCGATAAAAATCCGAGATCCAATATTATTTCCGAGAATCATTGCGCCGCGATGGGCGGCCATAAAGGCGTAACGAAGACGTACCGCAGAATCCGACAGAACTTTTATTGGCCTACATTAAAACAAGAAATACAGGAATTTATTCGGAAATGCACCAGTTGCCAAACAAAAAAATTAACCAGGTTAAAAACAAGGCAGCCGATGACCTTAACAGACACACCGGGAATGGCATTTGATCGAATAGCGATGGACATTGTGGGGCCTCTCCCCAAAACTAAGAAAGGCTTCGTGTATATTTTAACTATTCAAGATTTACTTACGAAATACTCTCTAGAGATCCCATTAAAACAAGCCAATGCACAAGAAATAGCAGACTCCTTAATTTCTAAATTCATTTGCCGTTTTGGAACGCCCAAGAATATCCTCACGGACCAGGGATCGTCTTTCTGCAACAGTTTACTATATAGTCTAAGAAACATATATGCAAAGCATCCAAACAGTACCATTCGCCAATTTTTTGTTCTTCAAGTTTAAGTGAACAATGAGCCCCATTGTTAATCCTTTAAAGGAAATTATTTGTAAATTTCGACAAGTAGAACAATGAATGGAACAGGTAGACTGTTGAAATTTTTGTATATATTGCGTCTATATAGTCTAAGAAACATATATGCAAAGCATCCAAACAGTACCATTCGCCAATTTTTTGTTCTTCAAGTTTAAGTGAACTACGATCCCCATTGTTAATGCCTTAACGGAAATTATTTGTAACTTTCGACAAGTAGAACAATGAATAGAACAGGTAGACGGTTGAAATCTTTGTATATATTGCTTCCATATAGTCTAAGAAACATATATGCAAAGCATCCAAACAGTAGCATTCGCCAATTTTTTGTTCTTCAAGTTTAAGTGAACAATGAGCCCCATTGTTAATCCTTTATCGGAAATTATTTGTAACTTTCGACAAGTAGAACAATGAATGGAACAGGTAGACGGTTGAAATCATTGTATATATTGCTTCTATATAGTCTAAGAAACATATATGCGAAGCATCCAAACAGTACAATTCGCCAATTTTTTGTTCTTCAAGTTTAAGTGAACAATGAGCCCCAATGGTTAATCCGTTTTCGGAAATTATTTGTAACTTTCGACAAGTAGAACAATGAATGGAACAGGTAGACGGTTGAAATCTTTGTATATATTGCTTCTATATAGTCTAAGAAACTTATATGCAAAGCATCTAAACAGTAACATTCGCCAATTTTTTTATCTTCAAGTTTAAGTGAACAATGAACCCCAATGGTTAATCCGTTATCGGAAATTATTTGTAACTTGCAAGAAGTAGAACAATGAGTGGAACAGGTAGACGGTTGAAATCAATGTATATATTGCTTCTATATAGTCTAAGAAACATATATGCAAAGCATACAAACAGTACCATTCGCCAATTTTATGTTCTTCAAGTTTAAGTGAACAATGAGCCCCATTGTTAATCCTTTAAAGGATATTATTTGTAAATTTCGACAAGTAGAACAATGATTGGAACACGTAGACGGTTGAAATCTTTGTATATATTGCTTCCATATAGTCTAAGAAACATGTACGCAAAGCATCCAAACAGTACCGTTCGCCAATTTTTTGTTCTTCAAGTTTAAGTGAACAATGAGCCCCATTGTTAATCCGTTATCGGAAATTATTTGTAACTTGCAAGAAGTAGAACAGTGAGTGGAACAGGTAGACGGTTGAAATCAATGTATATATTGCTTCTATATAGTCTAAGAAACATGTACGCAAAGCATCCAAACAGTACCATTCGCCAATTTTTTGATCTTCAAGTTTAAGTGAACAGCACCCATCCATTGATAATCATGAAATGGAAATTATTTGTAACTTTCTACAAGTAGAACAATGAATAGTACAGGTAGACGGGTGAAATCTTTCTATATATTGCTTCTAAATAGTCTAAGAAACTTATATGCAAAGTATCCAAACAGTACAATTCGCCAATTTTTTGTTCTTCAAGTTTAAGTGAACAACGAGCCCCATTGTTAATCCTTTAAAGGAAATTATTTGTAAATTTCGACAAGTAGAACAATGATTGGAACACGTAGACTGTTGAAATCTTTGTATATATTGCTCCCATATAGTCTAAGAAACATGTACGCAAAGCATCCAAACAGTACAATTCGCCAATTTCTTGTTCTTCAAGTTTAAGTAAACTACGATCCCGATTGTTAATCCCTTAACGGAAATTATTTGTAACTTTCGACAAGTAGAACAATGAATGGAACAGGTAGACGGTTGAAATCATTGTATACATTGCTTGTATATAGTCTAAGAAACATATATGCAAATCATCCAAACAGTACTATTCGCCAATTAATTGATCTTCAAGTTTAAGTGAACTACGAGCCCCATTGTTAATACTTTAACGGAAATTATTTGTAAATTTCGACAAGTAGAACAATGAATGGATCATGTAGACAGTTGAAATGATTGTATATATTGCTTCTATGTAGCCTACGAAACATATATGCAAAGCATCCAAACAGTACAATTCGCCAATTTTTTGTTCTTCAAGTTTAAGTGAACTACGAGCCCCATTGTTAATCCTTTAACGGAAATTAATTGTAACTTTCTACAAGTAGAACAATGATTGGAACACACAGACGGTTGAAATCTTTGTATATATTGCTTCCATATAGTCTAAGAAACATATATGCAAAGCATCCAAACAGTACCATTCGCCAATTTTTTGTTCTTCAAGTTTAAGTGAACAATGAGCCCCATTGTTAATCCTTTAAAGGAAATTATTTGTAAATTTCGACAAGTAGAACAATGAATGGAACAGGTAGACTGTTGAAATTTTTGTATATATTGCGTCTATATAGTCTAAGAAACATATATGCAAAGCATCCAAACAGTACCATTCGCCAATTTTTTGTTCTTCAAGTTTAAGTGAACTACGATCCCCATTGTTAATGCCTTAACGGAAATTATTTGTAACTTTCGACAAGTAGAACAATGAATAGAACAGGTAGACGGTTGAAATCTTTGTATATATTGCTTCCATATAGTCTAAGAAACATATATGCAAAGCATCCAAACAGTAGCATTCGCCAATTTTTTGTTCTTCAAGTTTAAGTGAACAATGAGCCCCATTGTTAATCCTTTATCGGAAATTATTTGTAACTTTCGACAAGTAGAACAATGAATGGAACAGGTAGACGGTTGAAATCATTGTATATATTGCTTCTATATAGTCTAAGAAACATATATGCGAAGCATCCAAACAGTACAATTCGCCAATTTTTTGTTCTTCAAGTTTAAGTGAACAATGAGCCCCAATGGTTAATCCGTTTTCGGAAATTATTTGTAACTTTCGACAAGTAGAACAATGAATGGAACAGGTAGACGGTTGAAATCTTTGTATATATTGCTTCTATATAGTCTAAGAAACTTATATGCAAAGCATCTAAACAGTAACATTCGCCAATTTTTTTATCTTCAAGTTTAAGTGAACAATGAACCCCAATGGTTAATCCGTTATCGGAAATTATTTGTAACTTGCAAGAAGTAGAACAATGAGTGGAACAGGTAGACGGTTGAAATCAATGTATATATTGCTTCTATATAGTCTAAGAAACATATATGCAAAGCATACAAACAGTACCATTCGCCAATTTTATGTTCTTCAAGTTTAAGTGAACAATGAGCCCCATTGTTAATCCTTTAAAGGATATTATTTGTAAATTTCGACAAGTAGAACAATGATTGGAACACGTAGACGGTTGAAATCTTTGTATATATTGCTTCCATATAGTCTAAGAAACATGTACGCAAAGCATCCAAACAGTACCGTTCGCCAATTTTTTGTTCTTCAAGTTTAAGTGAACAATGAGCCCCATTGTTAATCCGTTATCGGAAATTATTTGTAACTTGCAAGAAGTAGAACAGTGAGTGGAACAGGTAGACGGTTGAAATCAATGTATATATTGCTTCTATATAGTCTAAGAAACATGTACGCAAAGCATCCAAACAGTACCATTCGCCAATTTTTTGATCTTCAAGTTTAAGTGAACAGCACCCATCCATTGATAATCATGAAATGGAAATTATTTGTAACTTTCTACAAGTAGAACAATGAATAGTACAGGTAGACGGGTGAAATCTTTCTATATATTGCTTCTAAATAGTCTAAGAAACTTATATGCAAAGTATCCAAACAGTACAATTCGCCAATTTTTTGTTCTTCAAGTTTAAGTGAACAACGAGCCCCATTGTTAATCCTTTAAAGGAAATTATTTGTAAATTTCGACAAGTAGAACAATGATTGGAACACGTAGACTGTTGAAATCTTTGTATATATTGCTCCCATATAGTCTAAGAAACATGTACGCAAAGCATCCAAACAGTACAATTCGCCAATTTCTTGTTCTTCAAGTTTAAGTAAACTACGATCCCGATTGTTAATCCCTTAACGGAAATTATTTGTAACTTTCGACAAGTAGAACAATGAATGGAACAGGTAGACGGTTGAAATCATTGTATACATTGCTTGTATATAGTCTAAGAAACATATATGCAAATCATCCAAACAGTACTATTCGCCAATTAATTGATCTTCAAGTTTAAGTGAACTACGAGCCCCATTGTTAATACTTTAACGGAAATTATTTGTAAATTTCGACAAGTAGAACAATGAATGGATCATGTAGACAGTTGAAATGATTGTATATATTGCTTCTATGTAGCCTACGAAACATATATGCAAAGCATCCAAACAGTGCAATTCGCCAATTTTTTGTTCTTCAAGTTTAAGTGAACTACGAGCCCCATTGTTAATCCTTTAACGGAAATTAATTGTAACTTTCTACAAGTAGAACAATGATTGGAACACACAGACGGTTGAAATCTTTGTATATATTGCTTCCATATAGTCTAAGAAACATATATGCAAAGCATCCAAACAGTACCATTCGCCAATTTTTTGTTCTTCAAGTTTAAGTGAACAATGAGCCCCATTGTTAATCCTTTAAAGGAAATTATTTGTAAATTTCGACAAGTAGAACAATGAATGGAACAGGTAGACTGTTGAAATTTTTGTATATATTGCGTCTATATAGTCTAAGAAACATATATGCAAAGCATCCAAACAGTACCATTCGCCAATTTTTTGTTCTTCAAGTTTAAGTGAACTACGATCCCCATTGTTAATGCCTTAACGGAAATTATTTGTAACTTTCGACAAGTAGAACAATGAATAGAACAGGTAGACGGTTGAAATCTTTGTATATATTGCTTCCATATAGTCTAAGAAACATATATGCAAAGCATCCAAACAGTAGCATTCGCCAATTTTTTGTTCTTCAAGTTTAAGTGAACAATGAGCCCCATTGTTAATCCTTTATCGGAAATTATTTGTAACTTTCGACAAGTAGAACAATGAATGGAACAGGTAGACGGTTGAAATCATTGTATATATTGCTTCTATATAGTCTAAGAAACATATATGCGAAGCATCCAAACAGTACAATTCGCCAATTTTTTGTTCTTCAAGTTTAAGTGAACAATGAGCCCCAATGGTTAATCCGTTTTCGGAAATTATTTGTAACTTTCGACAAGTAGAACAATGAATGGAACAGGTAGACGGTTGAAATCTTTGTATATATTGCTTCTATATAGTCTAAGAAACTTATATGCAAAGCATCTAAACAGTAACATTCGCCAATTTTTTTATCTTCAAGTTTAAGTGAACAATGAACCCCAATTGTTAATCCGTTATCGGAAATTATTTGTAACTTGCAAGAAGTAGAACAATGAGTGGAACAGGTAGACGGTTGAAATCAATGTATATATTGCTTCTATATAGTCTAAGAAACATATATGCAAAGCATACAAACAGTACCATTCGCCAATTTTATGTTCTTCAAGTTTAAGTGAACAATGAGCCCCATTGTTAATCCTTTAAAGGATATTATTTGTAAATTTCGACAAGTAGAACAATGATTGGAACACGTAGACGGTTGAAATCTTTGTATATATTGCTTCCATATAGTCTAAGAAACATGTACGCAAAGCATCCAAACAGTACCGTTCGCCAATTTTTTGTTCTTCAAGTTTAAGTGAACAATGAGCCCCATTGTTAATCCGTTATCGGAAATTATTTGTAACTTGCAAGAAGTAGAACAGTGAGTGGAACAGGTAGACGGTTGAAATCAATGTATATATTGCTTCTATATAGTCTAAGAAACATGTACGCAAAGCATCCAAACAGTACCATTCGCCAATTTTTTGATCTTCAAGTTTAAGTGAACAGCACCCATCCATTGATAATCATGAAATGGAAATTATTTGTAACTTTCTACAAGTAGAACAATGAATAGTACAGGTAGACGGGTGAAATCTTTCTATATATTGCTTCTAAATAGTCTAAGAAACTTATATGCAAAGTATCCAAACAGTACAATTCGCCAATTTTTTGTTCTTCAAGTTTAAGTGAACAACGAGCCCCATTGTTAATCCTTTAAAGGAAATTATTTGTAAATTTCGACAAGTAGAACAATGATTGGAACACGTAGACTGTTGAAATCTTTGTATATATTGCTCCCATATAGTCTAAGAAACATGTACGCAAAGCATCCAAACAGTACAATTCGCCAATTTCTTGTTCTTCAAGTTTAAGTAAACTACGATCCCGATTGTTAATCCCTTAACGGAAATTATTTGTAACTTTCGACAAGTAGAACAATGAATGGAACAGGTAGACGGTTGAAATCATTGTATACATTGCTTGTATATAGTCTAAGAAACATATATGCAAATCATCCAAACAGTACTATTCGCCAATTAATTGATCTTCAAGTTTAAGTGAACTACGAGCCCCATTGTTAATACTTTAACGGAAATTATTTGTAAATTTCGACAAGTAGAACAATGAATGGATCATGTAGACAGTTGAAATGATTGTATATATTGCTTCTATGTAGCCTACGAAACATATATGCAAAGCATCCAAACAGTGCAATTCGCCAATTTTTTGTTCTTCAAGTTTAAGTGAACTACGAGCCCCATTGTTAATCCTTTAACGGAAATTAATTGTAACTTTCTACAAGTAGAACAATGATTGGAACACACAGACGGTTGAAATCTTTGTATATATTGCTTCCATATAGTCTAAGAAACATATATGCAAAGCATCCAAACAGTACCATTCGCCAATTTTTTGTTCTTCAAGTTTAAGTGAACAATGAGCCCCATTGTTAATCCTTTAAAGGAAATTATTTGTAAATTTCGACAAGTAGAACAATGAATGGAACAGGTAGACTGTTGAAATTTTTGTATATATTGCGTCTATATAGTCTAAGAAACATATATGCAAAGCATCCAAACAGTACCATTCGCCAATTTTTTGTTCTTCAAGTTTAAGTGAACTACGATCCCCATTGTTAATGCCTTAACGGAAATTATTTGTAACTTTCGACAAGTAGAACAATGAATAGAACAGGTAGACGGTTGAAATCTTTGTATATATTGCTTCCATATAGTCTAAGAAACATATATGCAAAGCATCCAAACAGTAGCATTCGCCAATTTTTTGTTCTTCAAGTTTAAGTGAACAATGAGCCCCATTGTTAATCCTTTATCGGAAATTATTTGTAACTTTCGACAAGTAGAACAATGAATGGAACAGGTAGACGGTTGAAATCATTGTATATATTGCTTCTATATAGTCTAAGAAACATATATGCGAAGCATCCAAACAGTACAATTCGCCAATTTTTTGTTCTTCAAGTTTAAGTGAACAATGAGCCCCAATGGTTAATCCGTTTTCGGAAATTATTTGTAACTTTCGACAAGTAGAACAATGAATGGAACAGGTAGACGGTTGAAATCTTTGTATATATTGCTTCTATATAGTCTAAGAAACTTATATGCAAAGCATCTAAACAGTAACATTCGCCAATTTTTTTATCTTCAAGTTTAAGTGAACAATGAACCCCAATGGTTAATCCGTTATCGGAAATTATTTGTAACTTGCAAGAAGTAGAACAATGAGTGGAACAGGTAGACGGTTGAAATCAATGTATATATTGCTTCTATATAGTCTAAGAAACATATATGCAAAGCATACAAACAGTACCATTCGCCAATTTTTTGTTCTTCAAGTTTAAGTGAACAATGAGCCCCATTGTTAATCCTTTAAAGGAAATTATTTGTAAATTTCGACAAGTAGAACAATGATTGGAACACGTAGACGGTTGAAATCTTTGTATATATTGCTTCCATATAGTCTAAGAAACATGTACGCAAAGCATCCAAACAGTACCGTTCGCCAATTTTTTGTTCTTCAAGTTTAAGTGAACAATGAGCCCCATTGTTAATCCGTTATCGGAAATTATTTGTAACTTGCAAGAAGTAGAACAGTGAGTGGAACAGGTAGACGGTTGAAATCAATGTATATATTGCTTCTATATAGTCTAAGAAACATGTACGCAAAGCATCCAAACAGTACCATTCGCCAATTTTTTGATCTTCAAGTTTAAGTGAACAGCACCCATCCATTGATAATCATGAAATGGAAATTATTTGTAACTTTCTACAAGTAGAACAATGAATAGTACAGGTAGACGGGTGAAATCTTTCTATATATTGTTTCTAAATAGTCTAAGAAACTTATATGCAAAGTATCCAAACAGTACAATTCGCCAATTTTTTGTTCTTCAAGTTTAAGTGAACAACGAGCCCCATTGTTAATCCTTTAAAGGAAATTATTTGTAAATTTCGACAAGTAGAACAATGATTGGAACACGTAGACTGTTGAAATCTTTGTATATATTGCTCCCATATAGTCTAAGAAACATGTACGCAAAGCATCCAAACAGTACAATTCGCCAATTTCTTGTTCTTCAAGTTTAAGTAAACTACGATCCCGATTGTTAATCCCTTAACGGAAATTATTTGTAACTTTCGACAAGTAGAACAATGAATGGAACAGGTAGACGGTTGAAATCATTGTATACATTGCTTGTATATAGTCTAAGAAACATATATGCAAATCATCCAAACAGTACTATTCGCCAATTAATTGATCTTCAAGTTTAAGTGAACTACGAGCCCCATTGTTAATACTTTAACGGAAATTATTTGTAAATTTCGACAAGTAGAACAATGAATGGATCATGTAGACAGTTGAAATGATTGTATATATTGCTTCTATGTAGCCTACGAAACATATATGCAAAGCATCCAAACAGTACAATTCGCCAATTTTTTGTTCTTCAAGTTTAAGTGAACTACGAGCCCCATTGTTAATCCTTTAACGGAAATTAATTGTAACTTTCTACAAGTAGAACAATGATTGGAACACACAGACGGTTGAAATCTTTGTATATATTGCTTCCATATAGTCTAAGAAACATATATGCAAAGCATCCAAACAGTACCATTCGCCAATTTTTTGTTCTTCAAGTTTAAGTGAACAATGAGCCCCATTGTTAATCCTTTATCGGAAATTATTTGTAACTTTCGACAAATAGAACATTGAATGGGACAGGTGGACGGTTGAAATCTTTGTATATATTGCTTCTATATAGTATAAGAAACATATATGCAAATCATCCAAACAGTACAATTCGGCAATTATTTGATCTTCAAGTTTAAGTGAACTACGAGCCCCATTGTTAATACTTTAACGGAAATTAATTGTAACTTTCTACAAGTAGAACTATGATTGGAACACGCAGACGGTTGAAATCTTTGTATATATTGCTTCTATATAGTCTAAGAAACAGATATGCAAAGCGTCCAAACAGTACAATTCGCCAATTTTTTGTTCTTCAAGTTTTAGTAAACTACGATCCCCATTGTTAATCCCTTATCGGAAATTATTTGTAACTTTCGACAAGTAGAACAATGAATGGAACTGGTAGACGGTTGAAATCTTTTTATATATTGCTTCTATATAGTCTAAGAAACCTATATGCGAAGCATCTAAACAGTAACATTCGCCAATTTTTTGATCTTCAAGGTTAAGTGAACAGCGAGCCCCATTGATAATCATGAAATGGAAATTATTTGTAACTTTCGACAAGTAGAACATTGAATGGAACAGGTAGACGGTTGAAATCTTTGTATCTATTGCTTCTATATAGTATAAGAAACATATATGCAAAGCATCCAAACAGTACCATTCGCCAATTTTTTGTTCTTCAAGTTTAAGTGAACTGCGAGCTCCATTGTTAATCCTTTAAAGGAAATTATTTATAACTTTCGAAAAGTAGAACAATGAGAGGAACAGGTAGACGGTTGAAATCTTTGTATATATTGCTTCCATATAGTCTACGAAACATGTACGCAAAGCATCCAAACAGTACCATTCGCCAATTTTTTGTCCTTCAAGTTTAAGTGAACAATGAGCCCCATTGTTAATCCTTTATCGGAAATTATTTCTAACTTTCGACAAGTAGAACAATGAATCGAACAGGTAGACGGTTGAAATCTTTGTATATATTGCTTCTATATAGTCTAAAAAATATATATGCAAAGCATCCAAACAGTACAATTCGCCAATTTTTTGTTCTTCAAGTTTAAGTGAACAATGAGCCCCAATGGTTAATCCTTTATCGGTAATTATTTGTAACTTTCGACAAGTAGAACAATGAATGGAACTGGTAGACGGTTGAAATCCTTGTATATATTGCGTCTATATAGTCTAAGAAACATATATGCAAAGCATCCAAACAGTACAATTCGCCAATTTTTTGTTCTTCAAGTTTTAGTAAACTACGATCCCCATTGTTAATCCCTTATCGGAAATTATTTGTAACTTTCGACAAGTAGAACAATGAATGGAACAGGTAGACGGTTGAAATCCTTGTATACATTGCTTCCATATAGTCTAAGAAACATGTACGCAAAGCATCCAAACAGTACCATTCGCCAATTTTTTATCCTTCAAGTTTAAGTGAACAATGAGCCCCATTGTTAATCCTTTATTGGAAATTATTTCTAATTTTCGACAAGTAGAACAATGAATCGAACAGGTAGACGGTTGAAATCTTTGTATCTATTGCTTCTATATAGTATAAGAAACATATATGCAAAGCATCCAAACAGTACAATTCGCCAATTTTTTGTTCTTCAAGTTTAAGTTATCAACGTGCCCCATTGTTAATCCTTTAAAGGAAATTATTTGTAATTTTCGACAAGTAGAACAATGAATGGAACTGGTAGACGGTTGAAATCTTTGTATATATTGCTTCTATATAATCTAAGAAACATATATGCAAAGCATCTAAACAGTAACAATCGCCAATTTTTTGATCTTCAAGTTTAAGTGAACAGCGAGCCCCATTGATAATCATGAAATGGAAATTATTTGTAACTTTCTACAAGTAGAACAATGAATAGTACAGGTAGACGGGTGAAATCTTTCTATATATTGCTTCTAAATAGTCTAAGAAACATCTATGCAAAGCATCCAAACAGTACAATTCGCCAATTTTTTATCCTTCAAGTTTAAGTGAACAATGAGCCCCATTGTTAATCCTTTATCGGAAATTATTTCTAACTTTCGACAAGTAGAACAATGAATGGAACAGGTAGACTGTTGAAATCATTGTATATATTGCTTCTATATAGTCTAAGAAACATATATGCAAAGCATCCAAACAGTACAATTCGCCAATTATTTCATCTTCAAGTTTAAGTGAACTACGAGCCCCATTGTTAACACTTTAACGGAAATTAATTGTAACTTGCGACAAGTAGAACAATGAGTGGAACAGGTAGACGGTTGAAATCAATGTATATATTGCTTCTATATAGTCTAAGAAACATATATGCAAAGCATCCAAACAGTACCATACGCCAATTTTTTGTTCTTCAAGTTTAAGTGAACAATGAGCCCCATTGTTAATCCTTTATCGGAAATTATTTGTAAGTTTCGACAAGTAGAACAATGAATCGAACAGGTAGACGGTTGAAATCTTTGTATATATTGCTTCCATATAGTCTAAGAAACATGTACGCAAAGCATCCAAACAGTAACATTCACCAATTTTTTGTCCTTCAAGTTTAAGTGAACAATGAGCCCCATTGTTAATCGTTTATCGGAAATTATTTGTAACTTTCGACAAATAGAACAATGAATGGAACAGGTAGACGGTTGAAATCTTTGTATATGTTGCTTCTATATAGTCTAAGAAACATATATGCAAAGCATGCAAACAGTACAATTCGCCAATTTTTTGTTCTTCAAGTTTAAGTGAACTACGAGCCCCATTATTAATCCTTTAACGGAAATTAATTGTAACTTTCTACAAGTAGAACAATGATTGGAACACGTAGACGGTTGAAATCTTTGTATATATTGCTTCCATATAGTCTAAGAAACATATATGCAAAGCATCCAAACAGTACCATTCGCCAATTTTTTGTTCTTCAAGTTTAATTGAACAATGAGCCCCAATGGTTAATCCTTTATCGGAAATTATTTGTAACTTTCGACAAGTAGAACAATGAATGGAACAGGTAGACGGTTGAAATCTTTGTATATATTGCTTCTATATAGTCTAAGAAACATATATGCAAAGCATCCAAACAGTACAATTCGCCAATTTATTGTTCTTCAAGTTTAAGTTATCAACGTGCCCCATTGTTAATCCTTTAAAGGAAATTATTTGTAATTTTCGACAAGTAGAACAATGAATGGAACTGGTAGACGGTTGAAATCTTTGTATATATTGCTTCTATATAATCTAAGAAACATATATGCAAAGCATCTAAACAGTAACAATCGCCAATTTTTTGATCTTCAAGTTTAAGTGAACAGCGAGCCCCATTGATAATCATGAAATGGAAATTATTTGTAACTTTCTACAAGTAGAACAATGAATAGTACAGGTAGACGGGTGAAATCTTTCTATATATTGCTACTAAATAGTCTAAGAAACATCTATGCCAAGCATCCAAACCGTTACAATTCGCCAATTTTTTATCCTTCAAGTTTAAGTGAACAATGAGCCCCATTGTTAATCCTTTATCGGAAATTATTTCTAACTTTCGACAAGTAGAACAATGAATCGAACAGGTAGACGGTTGAAATCTTTGTATCTATTGCTTCTATATAGTATAAGAAACATATATGCAAAGCATCCAAACAGTACAATTCGCCAATTTTTTGTTCTTCAAGTTTAAGTAAACTACGATCCCCATTGTTAATCCCTTAACGGAAATTATTTGTAACTTTCGACAAGTAGAACAATGAATGGATCAGGTAGACGGTTGAAATCATTGTATATATTGCTTCTAGATAACCTACGAAACATATATGCAAAGCATCCAAGCAGTACAATTCGTCAATTTTTTGTTCTTCAAGTTTAAGTGAACTACGATCCCCATTGTTAATCCTTTAACGGAAATTAATTGTACCTTTCTACAAGTAGAACATTGATTGGAACACGCAGACGGTTGAAATCTTTGTATATATTGCTTCCATATAGTCTAAGAAACATATATGCAAAGCATCCAAACAGTACCATTCGCCAATTTTTTGTTCTTCAAGTTTAAGTGAACAATGAGCCCCATTGTTAATCCTTTATCGGAAATTATTTGTAACTTTCGACAAGTTGAACATTGAATGGAACAGGTAGACGGTTGAAATCTTTGTATCTATTGCTTCTATATAGTATAAGAAACATATATGCAAAGCATCCAAACAGTACCATTCGCCAATTTATTGTTCTTCAAGTTTAAGTGAACTGCGAGCTCCATTGTTAATCCTTTAAAGGAAATTATTTGTAACTTTCGACAAGTAGAACAATGAATGGAACACGTAGACTGTTGAAATCATTGTATATATTGCTTCTATATAGTCTAAGAAACATTTATGCAAAGCATCCAAACAGTACAATTCGCCAATTTTTTGTTCTTCAAGTTTAAGTAAACTACGATCCCCATTGTTAATCCCTTAACGGAAATTAATTGTAGCTTTCGACAAGTAGAACAGTGAATGGAACAGGTAGACGGTTGAAATCTTTGAATATATTGCTTCTATATAGTCTAAGAAACATATATGCAAAGCATCCAAACAGTACAATTCGCCAATTTTTTGTTCTTCAAGTTTAAGTGAACTGCGAGCTCCATTGTTAATCCTTTAAAGGAAATTATTTGTAACTTTCGACAAGTAGAACAATGAATGGAACAGGTAGACTGTTGAAAACATTGTATATATTGCTTCTATATAGTCTAAGAAACATTTATGCAAAGCATCCAAACAGTACAATTCGCCAATTTTTTGTTCTTCAAGTTTAAGTAAACTACGATCCCCATTGTTAATACCTTAACTGAAATTATTTGTAACTTTCGACAAGTAGAACAGTGAATGGAACAGGTAGACGGTTGAAATCTTTGTATATATTGCTTCTATATAGTATAAGAAACATATAAGCAAAGCATCCACACAGTACAATTCGCCAATTTTTTGTCCTTCAAGTTTAAGTGAACAATGAGCCCCATTGTTAATCCTTTATCGGAAATTATTTGTAACTTTCGACAAGTAGAACAATGAATCGAACAGGTAGACGGTTGAAATCTTTGTATATATAGCTTCTATATAGTCTAAGAAACATATATGCAAAGCATCCAAACAGTACCATTCGACAATTTTTTGTTCTTCAAGTTTAAGTGAACTACGAGCCCCATTGTTAATCCTTTAAAGGAAATTATTTGTAACTTTCGAAAAGTAGAACAATGAATGGAACAGGTAGACTGTTGAAATCATTGTATATATTGCTTCTATATAGTCTAAGAAACATATATGCAAAGCATCCAAACAGTACAATTCGCCAATTATTTCATCTTCAAGTTTAAGTGAACTACGAGCCCCATTGTTAACACTTTAACGGAAATTAATTGTAACTTGCGACAAGTAGAACAATGAGTGGAACAGGTAGACGGTTGAAATCAATGTATATATTGCTTCTATATAGTCTAAGAAACATATATGCAAAGCATCCAAACAGTACCATTCGCCAATTTTTTGTTCTTCAAGTTTAAGTGAACAATGAGCCCCATTGTTAATCCTTTATCGGAAATTATTTGTAAGTTTCGACAAGTAGAACAATGAATCGAACAGGTAGACGGTTGAAATCTTTGTATATATTGCTTCCATATAGTCTAAGAAACATGTACGCAAAGCATCCAAACAGTAACATTCACCAATTTTTTGTCCTTCAAGTTTAAGTGAACAATGAGCCCCATTGTTAATCCTTTATCGGAAATTATTTGTAACTTTCGACAAATAGAACAATGAATGGAACAGGTAGACGGTTGAAATCTTTGTATATGTTGCTTCTATATAGTCTAAGAAACATATATGCAAAGCATGCAAACAGTACAATTCGCCAATTTTTTGTTCTTCAAGTTTAAGTGAACTACGAGCCCCATTATTAATCCTTTAACGGAAATTAATTGTAACTTTCTACAAGTAGAACAATGATTGGAACACGTAGACGGTTGAAATCTTTGTATATATTGCTTCCATATAGTCTAAGAAACATATATGCAAAGCATCCAAACAGTACCATTCGCCAATTTTTTGTTCTTCAAGTTTAATTGAACAATGAGCCCCAATGGTTAATCCTTTATCGGAAATTATTTGTAACTTTCGACAAGTAGAACAATGAATGGAACAGGTAGACGGTTGAAATCTTTGTATATATTGCTTCTATATAGTCTAAGAAACATATATGCAAAGCATCCAAACAGTACAATTCGCCAATTTATTGTTCTTCAAGTTTAAGTTATCAACGTGCCCCATTGTTAATCCTTTAAAGGAAATTATTTGTAATTTTCGACAAGTAGAACAATGAATGGAACTGGTAGACGGTTGAAATCTTTGTATATATTGCTTCTATATAATCTAAGAAACATATATGCAAAGCATCTAAACAGTAACAATCGCCAATTTTTTGATCTTCAAGTTTAAGTGAACAGCGAGCCCCATTGATAATCATGAAATGGAAATTATTTGTAACTTTCTACAAGTAGAACAATGAATAGTACAGGTAGACGGGTGAAATCTTTCTATATATTGCTTCTAAATAGTCTAAGAAACATCTATGCAAAGCATCCAAACAGTACAATTCGCCAATTTTTTGTTCTTCAAGTTTAAGTAAACTACGATCCCCATTGTTAATCCCTTAACGGAAATTATTTGTAACTTTCGACAAGTAGAACAATGAATGGAACAGGTAGACGGTTGAAATCTTTGTATATATTGCTTCTATATAGTCTAAGAAACATATATGCAAAGCATCCAAACAGTACAATTCGCTAATTTTTTGTTCAACAAGTTTAAGTGAACAATGAGCCCCAATGGTTAATCCTTTATCGGAAATTATTTGTAAATTTCGACAAGTAGAACAATGAATGGAACTGGTAGACGGTTGAAATCTTTGTATATATTGCTTCTATATAGTCTAAGAAACATATATGCAAAGCATCCAAACAGTACAATTCGCCAATTTTTTGTTCAACAAGTTTAAGTGAACAATGAGCCCCAATGGTTAATCCTTTATCGGAAATTATTTGTAAATTTCGACAAGTAGAACAATGAATGGAACTGGTAGACGGTTGAAATCTTTGTATATATTGCTTCTATATAGTCTAAGAAACATATATGCAAAGCATCCAAACAGTACAATTCGCCAATTTATTGTTCTTCAAGTTTAAGTATACTACGATCCCCATTGTTAATCCCTTAACGGAAATTATTTGTAACTTTCGACAGCTATAACAATGAATGGAACAGGTAGACGGTTGAAATCATTGTATATATTGCTTCTATATAGTCTAAGAAACATATATGCAAAGCATCCAAACAGTACAATTCGCCAATTTATTGTTCTTCAAGTTTAAGTGAACAACGAGCCCCATTGTTAATCCTTTAAAGGAAATTATTTGTAACTTTCGACAAGTAGAACAATGAATGGAACAGGTAGACGGTTGAAATCTTTGTATATATTGCTTCTATATAGTCTAAGAAACATATATGCAAAGCATCCAAACAGTACAATTCGCTAATTTTTTGTTCAACAAGTTTAAGTGAACAATGAGCCCCAATGGTTAATCCTTTATCGGAAATTATTTGTAAATTTCGACAAGTAGAACAATGAATGGAACTGGTAGACGGTTGAAATCTTTGTATATATTGCTTCTATATAGTCTAAGAAACATATATGCAAAGCATCCAAACAGTACAATTCGCCAATTTATTGTTCTTCAAGTTTAAGTAAACTACGATCCCCATTGTTAATCCCTTAACGGAAATTATTTGTAACTTTCGATAACTAGAACAATGAATGGAACAGGTAGACGGTTGAAATCATTGTATATATTGCTTCTATATAGTCTAAGAAACATATATGCAAAGCATCCAAACAGTACAATTCGCCCATTTTTTGTTCTTCAAGTTTAAGTAAACTACGATCCCCATTGTTAATCCCTTAACGGAAATTATTTGTAACTTTCGACAAGTAGAACAATGAATGGAACAGGTAGACGGTTGAAATCATTGTATATATTACTTCTATATAGTCTAAGAAACATATATGCAAAGCATCCAAACAGTACAATTCGCCAATTTATTGTTCTTCAAGTTTAAGTGAACAACGAGCCCCATTGTTAATCCTTTAAAGGAAATTATTTGTAACTTTCGACAAGTAGAACAATGAATGGAACAGGTAGACGGTTGAAATCTTTGTATATATTGCTTCTATATAGTCTAAGAAACATATATGCAAAGCATCCAAACAGTAACATTCACCAATTTTTTGTCCTTCAAGTTTAAGTGAACAATGAGCCCCATTGTTAATCCTTTATCGGAAATTATTTGTAACTTTCGACAAATAGAACAATGAATGGAACAGGTAGACGGTTGAAATCTTTGTATATGTTGCTTCTATATAGTCTAAGAAACATATATGCAAAGCATCCAAACAGTACAATTCGCCAATTTATTGTTCTTCAAGTTTAAGTAAACTACGATCCCCATTGTTAATCCCTTAACGGAAATTATTTGTAACTTTCGACAGCTATAACAATGAATGGAACAGGTAGACGGTTGAAATCATTGTATATATTGCTTCTATATAGTCTAAGAAACATATATGCAAAGCATCCAAACAGTACAATTCGCCAATTTATTGTTCTTCAAGTTTAAGTGAACAACGAGCCCCATTGTTAATCCTTTAAAGGAAATTATTTGTAACTTTCGACAAGTAGAACAATGAATGGAACAGGTAGACGGTTGAAATCTTTGTATATATTGCTTCTATATAGTCTAAGAAACATATATGCAAAGCATCCAAACAGTACAATTCGCTAATTTTTTGTTCAACAAGTTTAAGTGAACAATGAGCCCCAATGGTTAATCCTTTATCGGAAATTATTTGTAAATTTCGACAAGTAGAACAATGAATGGAACTGGTAGACGGTTGAAATCTTTGTATATATTGCTTCTATATAGTCTAAGAAACATATATGCAAAGCATCCAAACAGTACAATTCGCTAATTTTTTGTTCAACAAGTTTAAGTGGACAATGAGCCCCAATGATTAATCCTTTATCGGAAATTATTTGTAAATTTCGACAAGTAGAACAATGAATGGAACTGGTAGACGGTTGAAATCTTTGTATATATTGCTTCTATATAGTCTAAGAAACATATATGCAAAGCATCCAAACAGTACAATTCGCTAATTTTTTGTTCAACAAGTTTAAGTGGACAATGAGCCCCAATGATTAATCCTTTATCGGAAATTATTTGTAAATTTCGACAAGTAGAACAATGAATGGAACTGGTAGACGGTTGAAATCTTTGTATATATTGCTTCTATATAGTCTAAGAAACATATATGCAAAGCATCCAAACAGTACAATTCGCCAATTTATTGTTCTTCAAGTTTAAGTGAACAACGAGCCCCATTGTTAATCATTTAAAGGAAATTATTTGTAACTTTCGACAAGTAGAACAATGAATGGAACAGGTAGACGGTTGAAATCTTTGTATATATTGCTTCTATATAGTCTAAGAAACATATATGCAAAGCATCCAAACAGTACAATTCGCCAATTTTTTGTTCAACAAGTTTAAGTGAACAATGAGCCCCAATGGTTAATCCTTTATCGGAAACTATTTGTAAATTTCGACAAGTAGAACAATGAATGGAACTGGTAGACGGTTGAAATCTTTGTATATATTGCTTCTATATAGTCTAAGAAACATATATGCAAAGCATCCAAACAGTACAATTCGCCAATTTATTGTTCTTCAAGTTTAAGTAAACTACGATCCCCATTGTTAATCCCTTAGCGGAAATTATTTGTAACTTTCGACAACTAGAACAATGAATGGAAAAGGTAGACGGTTGAAATCATTGTATATATTGCTTCTATATAGTCTACGAAACATATATGCAAAGCATCCAAACAGTACAATTCGCCAATTTTTTGTACTTCAAGTTTAAGTGAACTACGAGCCCCATTGTTAATCCTTTAACGGAAATTAATTGTAAATTTCGACAAGTAGAACAATGAATGGAACAGGTAGACGGTTGAAATCTTTGTATATATTGCTTCTATATAGTCTAAGAAACATATATGCAAAGCATCCAAACAGTACAATTCGCCAATTTATTGTTCTTCAAGTTTAAGTGAACAACGAGCCCCATTGTTAATCCTTTAAAGGAAATTATTTGTAACTTTCGACAAGTAGAACAATGAATGGAACAGGTAGACGGTTGAAATCTTTGTATATATTGCTTCTATATAGTCTAAGAAACATATATGCAAAGCATCCAAACAGTACAATTCGCCAATTTTTTGTTCTACAAGTTTAAGTGAACAATGAGCCCCAATGGTTAATCCTTTATCGGAAATTATTTGTAAATTTCGACAAGTAGAACAATGAATGGAACAGGTAGCCGGTTGAAATCTTTGTATATATTGCTTCTATATAGTCTAAGAAACATATATGCAAAGCATCCAAACAGTACAATTCGCCAATTTATTGTTCTTCAAGTTTAAGTGAACAACGAGCCCCATTGTTAATCCTTTAAAGGAAATTATTTGTAACTTTCGACAAGTAGAACAATGAATGGAACAGGTAGACGGTTGAAATCTTTGTATATATTGCTTCTATATAGTCTAAGAAAAATATATGCAAAGCATCCAAATAGTACAATTCACCAATTTTTTGTTCTTCAAGTTTAAGTGAACAATGAGCCCTAATGGTTAATCCTTTATCGGAAATTATTTGTAAATTTCGCCAAGTAGAACAATGAATGGAACAGGTAGCCGGTTGAAATCTTTGTATATATTGCTTCTATATAGTCTAAGAAACATATATGCAAAGCATCCAATCAGTATAATTCGCCAATTTTTTGTTCTTCAAGTTTAAGTGGACAATGAACCCCAATGGTTAATCCTTTATCGGAAATTATTTGTAAATTTCGACAAGTAGAACAATGAATGGAACAGGTAGCCGGTTGAAATCAATGAATATATTGCTTCTATATAGTCTAAGAAACATATATGCAAAGCATCCAAACAGTACCATTCGCCAATTTCTTGTTCTTCAAGTTTAAGTGAACTACGAGCCCCATTGTTAATCCCTTAACGGAAATTAATTGTAACTTTCTACAAGTAGAACAATGATTGGAACACGTAGACGGTTGAAATCTTTGTATATATTGCTTCCATATAGTCTAAGAAACATGTACGCAAAGCATCCAAACAGTACAATTCGCCAATTTTTTGTTCTTCAAGTTTAAGTGAACTACGATCCCCATTGTCAATCCCTTAACGGAAATTATTTGTAACTTTCGACAAGTAGAACAGTGAATGGAACAGGTAGACGGTTGAAATCTTTGTATATATTGCTTCTATATAGTATAAGAAACATATATGCAAAGCATCCAAACAGTACAATTCGCCAATTTTTTGTTCTTCAAGTTTAAGTGAACAATGAGCCCCAATGGTTAATCCGTTATCGGAAATTATTTGTAACTTTCGACAAGTAGAACAATGAATGGAACAGGTAGACGGTTGAAATCTTTGTATATATTGCTTCTATATAGTCTAAGAAACATATATGCAAAGCATCCAAACAGTACAATTCGCCAATTTTTTGTTCAACAAGTTTAAGTGAACAATGAGCCCCAATGGTTAATCCTTTATCGGAAATTATTTGTAAATTTCGACAAGTAGAACAATGAATGGAACTGGTAGACGGTTGAAATCTTTGTATATATTGCTTCTATATAGTCTAAGAAACATATATGCAAAGCATCCAAACAGTACAATTCGCCAATTTATTGTTCTTCAAGTTTAAGTAAACTACGATCCCCATTGTTAATCCCTTAACGGAAATTATTTGTAACTTTCGACAGCTATAACAATGAATGGAACAGGTAGACGGTTGAAATCATTGTATATATTGCTTCTATATAGTCTAAGAAACATATATGCAAAGCATCCAAACAGTACAATTCGCCAATTTATTGTTCTTCAAGTTTAAGTGAACAACGAGCCCCATTGTTAATCCTTTAAAGGAAATTATTTGTAACTTTCGACAAGTAGAACAATGAATGGAACAGGTAGACGGTTGAAATCTTTGTATATATTGCTTCTATATAGTCTAAGAAACATATATGCAAAGCATCCAAACAGTACAATTCGCTAATGTTTTGTTCAACAAGTTTAAGTGAACAATGAGCCCCAATGGTTAATCCTTTATCGGAAATTATTTGTAAATTTCGACAAGTAGAACAATGAATGGAACTGGTAGACGGTTGAAATCTTTGTATATATTGCTTCTATATAGTCTAAGAAACATATATGCAAAGCATCCAAACAGTACAATTCGCTAATTTTTTGTTCAACAAGTTTAAGTGAACAATGAGCCCCAATGGTTAATCCTTTATCGGAAATTATTTGTAAATTTCGACAAGTAGAACAATGAATGGAACTGGTAGACGGTTGAAATCTTTGTATATATTGCTTCTATATAGTCTAAGAAACATATATGCAAAGCATCCAAACAGTACAATTCGCCAATTTATTGTTCTTCAAGTTTAAGTGAACAACGAGCCCCATTGTTAATCATTTAAAGGAAATTATTTGTAACTTTCGACAAGTAGAACAATGAATGGAACAGGTAGACGGTTGAAATCTTTGTATATATTGCTTCTATATAGTCTAAGAAACATATATGCAAAGCATCCAAACAGTACAATTCGCCAATTTTTTGTTCAACAAGTTTAAGTGAACAATGAGCCCCAATGGTTAATCCTTTATCGGAAACTATTTGTAAATTTCGACAAGTAGAACAATGAATGGAACTGGTAGACGGTTGAAATCTTTATATATATTGCTTCTATATAGTCTAAGAAACATATATGCAAAGCATCCAAACAGTACAATTCGCCAATTTATTGTTCTTCAAGTTTAAGTAAACTACGATCCCCATTGTTAATCCCTTAGCGGAAATTATTTGTAACTTTCGACAACTAGAACAATGAATGGAAAAGGTAGACGGTTGAAATCATTGTATATATTGCTTCTATATAGTCTACGAAACATATATGCAAAGCATCCAAACAGTACAATTCGCCAATTTTTTGTACTTCAAGTTTAAGTGAACTACGAGCCCCATTGTTAATCCTTTAACGGAAATTAATTGTAAATTTCGACAAGTAGAACAATGAATGGAACAGGTAGACGGTTGAAATCATTGTATATATTGCTTCTATATAGTCTAAGAAACATATATGCAAAGCATCCAAACAGTACAATTCGACAATTTTTTGCTCTTCAAGTTTAAGTGAACTACGAGCCCCATTGTTAATCCTTTAAAGGAAATTATTTGTAAATTTCGGCAAGTAGAACAATGATTGGAACACGTAGACGGTTGAAATCTTTGTATATATTGCTTCCATATAGTCTAAGAAACATGTACGCAAAGCATCCAAACAGTACCATTCGCCAATTTTTTGTTCTTCAAGTTTAAGTGAACAATGAGCCCCATTGTTAATACTTTAACGGAAATTATTTGTAACTTGCGACAAGTAGAACAATGAATGGAACACGTAGACGGTTGAAATATTTGTATATATTGCTTCTATATAGTATAAGAAACATATATGCAAAGCAACCAAACAGTACAATTCGCCAATTATTTGTTCTTCAAGTTTAAGTAAACTACGATCCCCATTGTTAATCCCTTAACGGAAATTATTTGTAACTTTCGACAAGTAGAACAGTGAATGGAACTGGTAGACGGTTGAAATCTTTGTATATATTGCTTCTATATAGTATAAGAAACATATATGCAAAGCATCCAAACAGTACCATTCGCCAATTTTTTGTTCTTCAAGTTTAAGTGAACAATAAGCCCCAATGTTTAATCCGTTATCGGAAATTATTTGTAACTTTCGACAAGTAGAACAATGAATGGAACAGGTAGACGGTTTAAATCTTTGTATATATTGATTCTATATAGTCTAAGAAACATGTACGCAAAGCATCCAAACAGTACAATTCGCCAATTTATTGTTCTTCAAGTTTAAGTGAACAACGAGCCCCATTGTTAATCCATTAAAGGAAATTATTTGTCAATTTCGACAAGTAGAACAATGATTGGAACTCGTAGACGGTTGAAATCTTTGTATATATTGCTTCCATATAGTCTAAGAAACATGTACGCAAAGCATCCAAACAGTAACATTCGCCAATTTTTTGTTCTTCAAGTTTAAGTGAACAATGAGCCCCAATGGTTAATCCTTTATCGGAAATTATTTGTAAGTTTTGGCAAGTAGAACAATGAATGGAACAGGTAGACGGTTGAAATATTTGTATATATTGCTTCTATATAGTATAAGAAACATATATGCAAAGCATCCAAACAGTACAATTCGCCAATTATTTGTTCTTCAAGTTTAAGTAAACTACGATCCCCATTGTTAATCCCTTAACGGAAATTATTTGTAACTTTCGACAAGTAGAACAGTGAATGGAACTGGTAGATGGTTGAAATCTTTGTATATATTACTTCTATATAGTATAAGAAACATATATGCAAAGCATCCAAACAGTACAATTCGCCAATTTTTTGTTCTTCAAATTTAAGTGAACAATGAGCCCCAATGGTTAATCCGTTATCGGAAATTATTTGTAACTTTCGACAAGTAGAACAATGAATGGAACAGGTAGACGGTTGAAATCTTTGTATATATTGCTTCTATATAGTCTAAGAAACATATATGCAAAGCATCCAAACAGTACAATTCGCCAATTATTTGTTCTTCAAGTTTAAGTAAACTACGATCCCCATTGTTAATCCCTTAACGGAAATTATTTGTAACTTTCGACAAGTAGAACAGTGAATGGAACTGGTAGACGGTTGAAATCTTTGTATATATTGCTTCTATATAGTCTAAGAAACATATATGCAAAGCATCCAAACAGTACAATTCGCCAATTTTTTGTTCTTCAAATTTAAGTGAACAATGAGCCCCAATGGTTAATCCGTTATCGGAAATTATTTGTAACTTTCGACAAGTAGAACAATGAATGGAACAGGTAGACGGTTGAAATATTTGTATATATTGCTTCTATATAGTCTAAGAAACATGTACGCAAAGCATCCAAAAAGTACCATTCGCCAATTTTTTGTTCTTCAAGTTTAAGTGAACAACGAGCCCCATTGTTAATCCTTTAAAGGAAATTATTTGTAACTTTCGACAAGTAGAACAATGAATGGAACAGGTAGACGGTTGAAATCTTTGTATATATTGCTTCTATATAGTCTAAGAAAAATATATGCAAAGCATCCAAATAGTACAATTCGCCAATTTTTTGTTCTTCAAGTTTAAGTGAACAATGAGCCCTAATGGTTAATCCTTTATCGGAAATTATTTGTAAATTTCGCCAAGTAGAACAATGAATGGAACACGTAGACGGTTGAAATCTTTGTATATATTGCTTCCATATAGTCTAAGAAACATGTACGCAAAGCATCCAAACAGTACCATTCGCCAATTTTTTGTTCTTCAAGTTTAAGTGAACAATGAGCCCCATTGTTAATACTTTAACGGAAATTATTTGTAACTTGCGACAAGTAGAACAATGAATGGAACACGTAGACGGTTGAAATATTTGTATATATTGCTTCTATATAGTATAAGAAACATATATGCAAAGCATCCAAACAGTACAATTCGCCAATTTTTTGTTCTTCAAGTTTAAGTGAACAATGAGCCCCAATGGTTAATCCGTTATCGGAAATTATTTGTAACTTTCGACAAGTAGAACAATGAATGGAAAAGGTAGACGGTTGAAATCTTTGTATATATTGCTTCTATATAATCTAAGAAACATGTACGCAAAGCATCCAAACAGTATCATTCGCCAATTTTTTGTTCTTCAAGTTTAAGTGAACTACGATCCCCATTGTTAATCCCTTAACGGAAATTATTTGAAACTTTCGACAAGTAGAACAGTGAATGGAACAGATAGACGGTTGAAATCTTTGTATATATTGCTTCTATATAGTATAAGAAACATATATGCAAAGCATCCAAACAGTACAATTCGCCAATTTTTTGTTCTTCAAGTTTAAGTGAACAATGAGTCCCAATGGTTAATCCGTTATCTGAAATTATTTGTAACTTTCGACAAGTAGAACAATGAATGGAAAAGGTAGACGGTTGAAATCTTTGTATATATTGCTTCCATATAGTCTAAGAAACATGTACGCAAAGCATCCAAACAGTAACATTCGCAAATTTTTTGTTCTTCAAGTTTAAGTGAACAATGAGCCCCAATGGTTAATCCTTTATCGGAAATTATTTGTAAGTTTTGGCAAGTAGAACAATGAATGGAACAGGTAGACGGTTGAAATATTTGTATATATTGCTTCTATATAGTATAAGAAACATATATGCAAAGCATCCAAACAGTACAATTCGCCAATTAATTGTTCTTCAAGTTTAAGTAAACTACGATCCCCATTGTTAATCCCTTAACGGAAATTATTTGTAACTTTCGACAAGTAGAACAGTGAATGGAACTGGTAGACGGTTGAAATCTTTGTATATATTACTTCTATATAGTATAAGAAACATATATGCAAAGCATCCAAACAGTACAATTCGCCAATTTTTTGTTCTTCAAATTTAAGTGAACAATGAGCCCCAATGGTTAATCCGTTATCGGAAATTATTTGTAACTTTCGACAAGTAGAACAATGAATGGAACAGGTAGACGGTTGAAATCTTTGTATATATTGCTTCTATATAGTCTAAGAAACATATATGCAAAGCATCCAAACAGTACAATTCGCCAATTATTTGTTCTTCAAGTTTAAGTAAACTACGATCCCCATTGTTAATCCCTTAACGGAAATTATTTGTAACTTTCGACAAGTAGAACAGTGAATGGAACTGGTAGACGGTTGAAATCTTTGTATATATTGCTTCTATATAGTCTAAGAAACATATATGCAAAGCATCCAAACAGTACAATTCGCCAATTTTTTGTTCTTCAAATTTAAGTGAACAATGAGCCCCAATGGTTAATCCGTTATCGGAAATTATTTGTAACTTTCGACAAGTAGAACAATGAATGGAACAGGTAGACGGTTGAAATATTTGTATATATTGCTTCTATATAGTCTAAGAAACATGTACGCAAAGCATCCAAAAAGTACCATTCGCCAATTTTTTGTTCTTCAAGTTTAAGTGAACAACGAGCCCCATTGTTAATCCTTTAAAGGAAATTATTTGTAACTTTCGACAAGTAGAACAATGAATGGAACAGGTAGACGGTTGAAATCTTTGTATATATTGCTTCTATATAGTCTAAGAAAAATATATGCAAAGCATCCAAATAGTACAATTCGCCAATTTTTTGTTCTTCAAGTTTAAGTGAACAATGAGCCCTAATGGTTAATCCTTTATCGGAAATTATTTGTAAATTTCGCCAAGTAGAACAATGAATGGAACAGGTAGCCGGTTGAAATCTTTGTATATATTGCTTCTATATAGTCTAAGAAACATATATGCAAAGTATCCAAACAGTACAATTCGCCAATTTTTTGTTCTTCAAGTTTAAGTAAACTACGATCCCCATTGTTAATCCCTTAACGGAAATTATTTTTAACTTTCGACAAGTAGAACAATGAATGGAACAGGTAGACGGTTGAAATCATTGTATATATTGCTTCTATATAGTCTAAGAAACATATATGCAAAGCATCCAAACAGTACAATTCGACAATTTTTTGCTCTTCAAGTTTAAGTGAACTACGAGCCCCATTGTTAATCCTTTAAAGGAAATTATTTGTAAATTTCGGCAAGTAGAACAATGAATGGAATAGGTAGACGGTTGAAATCATTGTATATATTGCTTCTATATAGTCTAAGAAACATATATGCAAAGCATCCAAACAGTACAATTCGCCAATTTTTTGTTCTTCAAGTTTAAGTAAACTACGATCCCCATTGTTAATCCCTTAACGGAAATTATTTGTAACTTTCGACAAGTAGAACAATGAATGGAACAGGTAGACGGTTGAAATCATTGTATATATTGCTTCTATATAGTCTAAGAAACATATATGCAAAGCATCCAAACAGTACAATTCGACAATTTTTTGCTCTTCAAGTTTAAGTGAACTACGAGCCCCATTGTTAATCCTTTAAAGGAAATTATTTGTAAATTTCGGCAAGTAGAACAATGAATGGAATAGGTAGACGGTTGAAATCATTGTATATATTGCTTCTATATAGTCTAAGAAACATATATGCAAAGCATCCAAACAGTACAATTCGCCAATTTTTTGTTCTTCAAGTTTAAGTAAACTACGATCCCCATTGTTAATCCCTTAACGGAAATTATTTGTAACATCCGACAAGTAGAACAATGAATGGAACAGGTAGACGGTTGAAATCATTGTATATATTGCTTCTATATAGTCTAAGAAACATATATGCAAAGCATCCAAACAGTACAATTCGCCAATTTTTTGTACTTCAAGTTTAAGTGAACTACGAGCCCCATTGTTAATCCTTTAACGGAAATTAATTGTAACTTTCGACAAGTAGAACAATGAATGGAACAGGTAGACGGTTTAAATCTTTGTATATATTGCTTCTATATAGTCTAAGAAACATATATGCAAAGCATCCAAACAGTACCATTCGCCAATTTCTTGTTCTTCAAGTTTAAGTGAACTACGAGCCCCATTGTTAATCCCTTAACGGAAATTAATTGTAACTTTCTACAAGTAGAACAATGATTGGAACACGTAGACGGTTGAAATCTTTGTATATATTGCTTCCATATAGTCTAAGAAACATGTACGCAAAGCATCCAAACAGTACAATTCGCCAATTTTTTGTTCTTCAAGTTTAAGTGAACTAGGATCCCCATTGTTAATCCCTTAACGGAAATTATTTGTAACTTTCGACAAGTAGAACAGTGAATGGAACAGGTAGACGGTTGAAATCTTTGTATATATAGCTTCTATATAGTATAAGAAACATATATGCAAAGCATCCAAACAGTACAATTCGCCAATTTTTTGTTCTTCAAGTTTAAGTGAACAATGAGCCCCAATGGTTAATCCGTTATCGGAAATTATTTCTAACTTTCGACAAGTAGAACAATGAATGGAAAAGGTAGACGGTTGAAATCTTTGTATATATTGCTTCTATATAATCTAAGAAACATGTACGCAAAGCATCCAAACAGTATCATTCGCCAATTTTTTGTTCTTCAAGTTTAAGTGAACTACGATCCCCATTGTTAATCCCTTAACGGAAATTATTTGAAACTTTCGACAAGTAGAACAGTGAATGGAACAGATAGACGGTTGAAATCTTTGTATATATTGCTTCTATATAGTATAAGAAACATATATGCAAAGCATCCAAACAGTACAATTCGCCAATTTTTTGTTCTTCAAGTTTAAGTGAACAATGAGTCCCAATGGTTAATCCGTTATCTGAAATTATTTGTAACTTTCGACAAGTAGAACAATGAATGGAAAAGGTAGACGGTTGAAATCTTTGTATATATTGCTTCTATATAGTCTAAGAAACATATATGCAAAGCATCCAAACAGTACCATTCGCCAATTTTTTGTTCTTCAAGTTTAAGTGAACTGCGAGCCCCATTGTTAATCCTTTAAAGGAAATTATTTGTAAATTTCGACAAGTAGAACAATGAATGGAACAGGTAGACTGTTGAAATCATTGTATATATTGCTTCTATATAGTCTAAGAAACATATATGCAAAGCATCCAAACAGTACAATTCGCCAAATTTTTGTTCTTCAAGTTTAAGTGAACAATGAGCCCCATTGTTAATCCTTTAAAGGAAATTATTTGTAACTTTCGACAAGTAGAACAATGAATGGAACAGGTAGACGGGTGAAATCTTTCTATATATTGCTTCTAAATAGTTTAAGAAACATCTATGCAAAGCATCCAAACAGTACCATTCGCCAATTTTTTGTTCTTCAAGTTTAAGTGAACAATGAGCCCCAATGGTTAATCCTTCATCGGAAATTATTTGTAAATTTCGACAAGTAGAACAATGAATGGAACAGGTAGCCGGTTGAAATCTTTGTATATATTGCTTCTATATAATCTAAGAAACATATATGCAAAGCATCCAAACAGTAACAATCGCCAATTTTTTGATCTTCAAGTTTAAGTGAACAGCGAGCCCCATTGATAATCATGAAATGGAAACTATTTGTAACTTTCTACAAGTAGAACTATGAATAGTACAGGTAGACGGGTGAAATCTTTCTATATATTGCTTCTTAATAGTCTAAGAAACATCTATGCAAAGCATCCAAACAGTACAATTCGCCAATTTTTTGTTCTTCAAGTTTAAGTGAATAACGAGCCCCATTGTTAATCCTTTAAAAGAAATTATTTGTAAATTTCGACAAGTAGAACAATGAATGGATCATGTAGGCGGTTGAAATCATTGTATATATTGCTTCTATATAGTCTACGAAACATATATGCAAAGCATCCAAACAGTACAATTCGCCAATTTTTTGTTCTACAAGTTTAAGTGAACAATGAGCCCCTATGGTTAATCCGTTATCGGAAATTATTTGTAACTTTCGACAAGTAGAACAATGAATGGAACAGGTAGACGGTTGAAATCTTTGTATATATTGCTTCTATATAGTCTAAGGAACATATATGCAAAGCATCCAAACAGTACCATTCGCCAATTTTTTGTTCTTCAAGTTTAAGTGAACTACGAGCCCCATTGTTAATCCTTTAAAGGAAATTATTTGTAAATTTCGACAAGTAGAACAATGAATGTAACAGGTAGACGGTTGAAATTCTTGTATATATTGCTTCCATATAGTCTAAGAAACATGAACGCAAAGCATCCAAACAGTACCATTCGCCAATTTTTTGTCCTTCAAGTCTAAGTGAACAATGAGCCCCATTGTTAATCCTTTATCGGAAATAATTTGTAAGTTTTGGCAAGTAGAACAATGAATGGAACAGGTAGACGGTTGAAATATTTGTATATATTGCTTCTGTATAGTCTAAGAAATATATATGCAAAGCATCCAAACAGTACAATTCGCCAATTTTTTGTTCTTCAAGTTTAATTGAACAATGAGCCCCAATGGTTAATCCGTTATCGGAAATTATTTGTAACTTTCGACAAGTAGAACAATGAATGGAAAAGGTAGACGGTTGAAATCTTTGTATATATTGCTTCTATATAATCTAAGAAACATGTACGCAAAGCATCCAAACAGTATCATTCGCCAATTTTTTGTTCTTCAAGTTTAAGTGAACTACGATCCCCATTGTTAATCCCTTAACGGAAATTATTTGAAACTTTCGACAAGTAGAACAATGAATGGAACAGGTAGACGGTTGAAATCTTTGTATATATTGCTTCTATATAGTCTAAGAAAAATATATGCAAAGCATCCAAATAGTACAATTCGCCAATTTTTTGTTCTTCAAGTTTAAGTGAACAATGAGCCCTAATGGTTAATCCTTTATCGGAAATTATTTGTAAATTTCGCCAAGTAGAACAATGAATGGAACAGGTAGCCGGTTGAAATCTTTGTATATATTGCTTCTATATAGTCTAAGAAACATATATGCAAAGTATCCATACAGTACAATTCGCCAATTTTTTGTTCTTCAAGTTTAAGTAAACTACGATCCCCATTGTTAATCCCTTAACGGAAATTATTTTTAACTTTCGACAAGTAGAACAATGAATGGAACAGGTAGACGGTTGAAATCATTGTATATATTGCTTCTATATAGTCTAAGAAACATATATGCAAAGCATCCAAACAGTACAATTCGACAATTTTTTGCTCTTCAAGTTTAAGTGAACTACGAGCCCCATTGTTAATCCTTTAAAGGAAATTATTTGTAAATTTCGGCAAGTAGAACAATGAATGGAATAGGTAGACGGTTGAAATCATTGTATATATTGCTTCTATATAGTCTAAGAAACATATATGCAAAGCATCCAAACAGTACAATTCGCCAATTTTTTGTTCTTCAAGTTTAAGTAAACTACGATCCCCATTGTTAATCCCTTAACGGAAATTATTTGTAACTTTCGACAAGTAGAACAATGAATGGAACAGGTAGACGGTTGAAATCATTGTATATATTGCTTCTATATAGTCTAAGAAACATATATGCAAAGCATCCAAACAGTACAATTCGACAATTTTTTGCTCTTCAAGTTTAAGTGAACTACGAGCCCCATTGTTAATCCTTTAAAGGAAATTATTTGTAAATTTCGGCAAGTAGAACAATGAATGGAATAGGTAGACGGTTGAAATCATTGTATATATTGCTTCTATATAGTCTAAGAAACATATATGCAAAGCATCCAAACAGTACAATTCGCCAATTTTTTGTTCTTCAAGTTTAAGTAAACTACGATCCCCATTGTTAATCCCTTAACGGAAATTATTTGTAACATCCGACAAGTAGAACAATGAATGGAACAGGTAGACGGTTGAAATCATTGTATATATTGCTTCTATATAGTCTAAGAAACATATATGCAAAGCATCCAAACAGTACAATTCGCCAATTTTTTGTACTTCAAGTTTAAGTGAACTACGAGCCCCATTGTTAATCCTTTAACGGAAATTAATTGTAAATTTCGACAAGTAGAACAATGAATGGAACAGGTAGACGGTTGAAATCTTTGTATATATTGCTTCTATATAGTCTAAGAAACATATATGCAAAGCATCCAAACAGTACAATTCGCCAATTTATTGTTCTTCAAGTTTAAGTGAACAACGAGCCCCATTGTTAATCCTTTAAAGGAAATTATTCGTAACTTTCGACAAGTAGAACAATGAATGGAACAGGTAGACGGTTGAAATCTTTGTATATATTGCTTCTATATAGTCTAAGAAACATATATGCAAAGCATCCAAACAGTACAATTCGCCAATTTTTTGTTCTTCAAGTTTAAGTGAACAATGAGCCCCATTGTTAATCCTTTAAAGGAAATTATTTGTAACTTTCGACAAGTAGAACAATGAATGGAACAGGTAGACGGTTGAAATATTTGTATATATTGCTTCTATATAGTCTAAGAAACATATATGCAAAGCATCCAAACAGTACAATTCGCCAATTTATTGTTCATCAAGTTTAAGTGAACAACGAGCCCCATTGATAATCATGAAATGGAAATTATTTGTAACTTTCTACAAGTAGAACAATGAATAGTACAGGTAGACGGGTGAAATCTTTCTATATATTGCTTCTAAATAGTCTAAGAAACATCTATGCAAAGCATCCAAACAGTACAATTCGCCAATTTTTTGTTCTTCAAGTTTAAGTGAACTACGAGCCCCATTGTTAATCCTTTAAAGGAAATTATTTGTAAATTTCGACAAGTAGAACAATGAATGGATCATGTAGACGGTTGAAAAAATTGTATATATTGCTTCTATATAGTCTACGAAACATATATGCAAAGCATCCAAACAGTACAATTCGCCAATTTTTTGTACTTCAAGTTTAAGTGAACTACGAGCCCCATTGTTAATCCTTTAACGGAAATTAATTGTAAATTTCGACAAGTAGAAGAATGAATGGAACAGGTAGACGGTTGAAATCTTTGTATATATTGCTTCTATATAGTCTAAGAAACATATATGCAAAGCATCCAAACAGTACAATTCGCCAATTTATTGTTCTTCAAGTTTAAGTGAACAACGAGCCCCATTGTTAATCCTTTAAAGGAAATTATTTGTAACTTTCGACAAGTAGAACAATGAATGGAACAGGTAGACGGTTGAAATCTTTGTATATATTGCTTCTATATAGTCTAAGAAACATATATGCAAAGCATCCAAACAGTACAATTCGCCAATTTTTTGTTCTACAAGTTTAAGTGAACAATGAGCCCCAATGGTTAATCCTTTATCGGAAATTGTTTGTAAATTTCGACAAGTAGAACAATGAATGGAACAGGTAGCCGGTTGAAATCTTTGTATATATTGCTTCTATATAGTCTAAGAAACATATATGCAAAGCATCCAAACAGTACAATTCGCCAATTTATTGTTCTTCAAGTTTAAGTGAACAACGAGCCCCATTGTTAATCCTTTAAAGGAAATTATTTGTAACTTTCGACAAGTAGAACAATGAATGGAACAGGTAGACGGTTGAAATCTTTGTATATATTGCTTCTATATAGTCTAAGAAAAATATATGCAAAGCATCCAAATAGTACAATTCGCCAATTTTTTGTTCTTCAAGTTTAAGTGAACAATGAGCCCCAATGGTTAATCCGTTATCGGAAATTATTTGTAACTTTCGACAAGTAGAACAATGAATGGAAAAGGTAGACGGTTGAAATCTTTGTATACATTGCTTCTATATAATCTAAGAAACATGTACGCAAAGCATCCAAACAGTATCATTCGCCAATTTTTTGTTCTTCAAGTTTAAGTGAACTACGATCCCCATTGTTAATCCCTTAACGGAAATTATTTGAAACTTTCGACAAGTAGAACAATGAATGGAACAGGTAGACGGTTGAAATCTTTGTATATATTGCTTCTATATAGTCTAAGAAAAATATATGCAAAGCATCCAAATAGTACAATTCGCCAATTTTTTGTTCTTCAAGTTTAAGTGAACAATGAGCCCTAATGGTTAATCCTTTATCGGAAATTATTTGTAAATTTCGCCAAGTAGAACAATGAATGGAACAGGTAGCCGGTTGAAATCTTTGTATATATTGCTTCTATATAGTCTAAGAAACATATATGCAAAGTATCCATACAGTACAATTCGCCAATTTTTTGTTCTTCAAGTTTAAGTAAACTACGATCCCCATTGTTAATCCCTTAACGGAAATTATTTTTAACTTTCGACAAGTAGAACAATGAATGGAACAGGTAGACGGTTGAAATCATTGTATATATTGCTTCTATATAGTCTAAGAAACATATATGCAAAGCATCCAAACAGTACAATTCGACAATTTTTTGCTCTTCAAGTTTAAGTGAACTACGAGCCCCATTGTTAATCCTTTAAAGGAAATTATTTGTAAATTTCGGCAAGTAGAACAATGAATGGAATAGGTAGACGGTTGAAATCATTGTATATATTGCTTCTATATAGTCTAAGAAACATATATGCAAAGCATCCAAACAGTACAATTCGCCAATTTTTTGTTCTTCAAGTTTAAGTAAACTACGATCCCCATTGTTAATCCCTTAACGGAAATTATTTGTAACTTTCGACAAGTAGAACAATGAATGGAACAGGTAGACGGTTGAAATCATTGTATATATTGCTTCTATATAGTCTAAGAAACATATATGCAAAGCATCCAAACAGTACAATTCGACAATTTTTTGCTCTTCAAGTTTAAGTGAACTACGAGCCCCATTGTTAATCCTTTAAAGGAAATTATTTGTAAATTTCGGCAAGTAGAACAATGAATGGAATAGGTAGACGGTTGAAATCATTGTATATATTGCTTCTATATAGTCTAAGAAACATATATGCAAAGCATCCAAACAGTACAATTCGCCAATTTTTTGTTCTTCAAGTTTAAGTAAACTACGATCCCCATTGTTAATCCCTTAACGGAAATTATTTGTAACATCCGACAAGTAGAACAATGAATGGAACAGGTAGACGGTTGAAATCATTGTATATATTGCTTCTATATAGTCTAAGAAACATATATGCAAAGCATCCAAACAGTACAATTCGCCAATTTTTTGTACTTCAAGTTTAAGTGAACTACGAGCCCCATTGTTAATCCTTTAACGGAAATTAATTGTAAATTTCGACAAGTAGAACAATGAATGGAACAGGTAGACGGTTGAAATCTTTGTATATATTGCTTCTATATAGTCTAAGAAACATATATGCAAAGCATCCAAACAGTACAATTCGCCAATTTATTGTTCTTCAAGTTTAAGTGAACAACGAGCCCCATTGTTAATCCTTTAAAGGAAATTATTCGTAACTTTCGACAAGTAGAACAATGAATGGAACAGGTAGACGGTTGAAATCTTTGTATATATTGCTTCTATATAGTCTAAGAAACATATATGCAAAGCATCCAAACAGTACAATTCGCCAATTTTTTGTTCTTCAAGTTTAAGTGAACAATGAGCCCCATTGTTAATCCTTTAAAGGAAATTATTTGTAACTTTCGACAAGTAGAACAATGAATGGAACAGGTAGACGGTTGAAATATTTGTATATATTGCTTCTATATAGTCTAAGAAACATATATGCAAAGCATCCAAACAGTACAATTCGCCAATTTATTGTTCATCAAGTTTAAGTGAACAACGAGCCCCATTGATAATCATGAAATGGAAATTATTTGTAACTTTCTACAAGTAGAACAATGAATAGTACAGGTAGACGGGTGAAATCTTTCTATATATTGCTTCTAAATAGTCTAAGAAACATCTATGCAAAGCATCCAAACAGTACAATTCGCCAATTTTTTGTTCTTCAAGTTTAAGTGAACTACGAGCCCCATTGTTAATCCTTTAAAGGAAATTATTTGTAAATTTCGACAAGTAGAACAATGAATGGATCATGTAGACGGTTGAAAAAATTGTATATATTGCTTCTATATAGTCTACGAAACATATATGCAAAGCATCCAAACAGTACAATTCGCCAATTTTTTGTACTTCAAGTTTAAGTGAACTACGAGCCCCATTGTTAATCCTTTAACGGAAATTAATTGTAAATTTCGACAAGTAGAAGAATGAATGGAACAGGTAGACGGTTGAAATCTTTCTATATATTGCTTCTATATAGTCTAAGAAACATATATGCAAAGCATCCAAACAGTACAATTCGCCAATTTATTGTTCTTCAAGTTTAAGTGAACAACGAGCCCCATTGTTAATCCTTTAAAGGAAATTATTTGTAACTTTCGACAAGTAGAACAATGAATGGAACAGGTAGACGGTTGAAATCTTTGTATATATTGCTTCTATATAGTCTAAGAAACATATATGCAAAGCATCCAAACAGTACAATTCGCCAATTTTTTGTTCTACAAGTTTAAGTGAACAATGAGCCCCAATGGTTAATCCTTTATCGGAAATTATTTGTAAATTTCGACAAGTAGAACAATGAATGGAACAGGTAGCCGGTTGAAATCTTTGTATATATTGCTTCTATATAGTCTAAGAAACATATATGCAAAGCATCCAAACAGTACAATTCGCCAATTTATTGTTCTTCAAGTTTAAGTGAACAACGAGCCCCATTGTTAATCCTTTAAAGGAAATTATTTGTAACTTTCGACAAGTAGAACAATGAATGGAACAGGTAGACGGTTGAAATCTTTGTATATATTGCTTCTATATAGTCTAAGAAAAATATATGCAAAGCATCCAAATAGTACAATTCGCCAATTTTTTGTTCTTCAAGTTTAAGTGAACAATGAGCCCTAATGGTTAATCCTTTATCGGAAATTATTTGTAAATTTCGCCAAGTAGAACAATGAATGGAACAGGTAGCCGGTTGAAATCTTTGTATATATTGCTTCTATATAGTCTAAGAAACATATATGCAAAGCATCCAAACAGTACAATTCGCCAATTTTTTGTTCTTCAAGTTTAAGTGAACAATGAGCCCCAATGTTTAATCCGTTATCGGAAATTATTTGTAACTTTCGACAAGTAGAACAATGAATGGAACAGGTAGACGGTTTAAATCTTTGTATATATTGCTTCTATATAGTCTAAGAAACATATATGCAAAGCATCCAAACAGTACCATTCGCCAATTTCTTGTTCTTCAAGTTTAAGTGAACTACGAGCCCCATTGTTAATCCCTTAACGGAAATTAATTGTAACTTTCTACAAGTAGAACAATGATTGGAACACGTAGACGGTTGAAATCTTTGTATATATTGCTTCCATATAGTCTAAGAAACATGTACGCAAAGCATCCAAACAGTACAATTCGCCAATTTTTTGTTCTTCAAGTTTAAGTGAACTAGGATCCCCATTGTTAATCCCTTAACGGAAATTATTTGTAACTTTCGACAAGTAGAACAGTGAATGGAACAGGTAGACGGTTGAAATCTTTGTATATATAGCTTCTATATAGTATAAGAAACATATATGCAAAGCATCCAAACAGTACAATTCGCCAATTTTTTGTTCTTCAAGTTTAAGTGAACAATGAGCCCCAATGGTTAATCCGTTATCGGAAATTATTTGTAACTTTCGACAAGTAGAACAATGAATGGAAAAGGTAGACGGTTGAAATCTTTGTATATATTGCTTCTATATAATCTAAGAAACATGTACGCAAAGCATCCAAACAGTATCATTCGCCAATTTTTTGTTCTTCAAGTTTAAGTGAACTACGATCCCCATTGTTAATCCCTTAACGGAAATTATTTGAAACTTTCGACAAGTAGAACAGTGAATGGAACAGATAGACGGTTGAAATCTTTGTATATATTGCTTCTATATAGTATAAGAAACATATATGCAAAGCATCCAAACAGTACAATTCGCCAATTTTTTGTTCTTCAAGTTTAAGTGAACAATGAGTCCCAATGGTTAATCCGTTATCTGAAATTATTTGTAACTTTCGACAAGTAGAACAATGAATGGAAAAGGTAGACGGTTGAAATCTTTGTATATATTGCTTCTATATAGTCTAAGAAACATATATGCAAAGCATCCAAACAGTACCATTCGCCAATTTTTTGTTCTTCAAGTTTAAGTGAACTGCGAGCCCCATTGTTAATCCTTTAAAGGAAATTATTTGTAAATTTCGAAAAGTAGAACAATGAATGGAACAGGTAGACTGTTGAAATCATTGTATATATTGCTTCTATATAGTCTAAGAAACATATATGCAAAGCATCCAAACAGTACAATTCGCCAAATTTTTGTTCTTCAAGTTTAAGTGAACAATGAGCCCCATTGTTAATCCTTTAAAGGAAATTATTTGTAAATTTCGACAAGTAGAACAATGAATGGAACAGGTAGCCGGTTGAAATCTTTGTATATATTGCTTCTATATAATCTAAGAAACATATATGCAAAGCATCCAAACAGTAACAATCGCCAATTTTTTGATCTTCAAGTTTAAGTGAACAGCGAGCCCCATTGATAATCATGAAATGGAAACTATTTGTAACTTTCTACAAGTAGAACAATGAATAGTACAGGTAGACGGGTGAAATCTTTCTATATATTGCTTCTTAATAGTCTAAGAAACATCTATGCAAAGCATCCAAACAGTACAATTCGCCAATTTTTTGTTCTTCAAGTTTAAGTGAATAACGAGCCCCATTGTTAATCCTTTAAAAGAAATTATTTGTAAATTTCGACAAGTAGAACAATGAATGGATCATGTAGGCGGTTGAAATCATTGTATATATTGCTTCTATATAGTCTACGAAACATATATGCAAAGCATCCAAACAGTACAATTCGCCAATTTTTTGTTCTACAAGTTTAAGTGAACAATGAGCCCCTATGGTTAATCCGTTATCGGAAATTATTTGTAACTTTCGACAAGTAGAACAATGAATGGAACAGGTAGACGGTTGAAATCTTTGTATATATTGCTTCTATATAGTCTAAGGAACATATATGCAAAGCATCCAAACAGTACCATTCGCCAATTTTTTGTTCTTCAAGTTTAAGTGAACTACGAGCCCCATTGTTAATCCTTTAAAGGAAATTATTTGTAAATTTCGACAAGTAGAACAATGAATGTAACAGGTAGACGGTTGAAATCCTTGTATATATTGCTTCCATATAGTCTAAGAAACATGAACGCAAAGCATCCAAACAGTACCATTCGCCAATTTTTTGTCCTTCAAGTCTAAGTGAACAATGAGCCCCATTGTTAATCCTTTATCGGAAATTATTTGTAACTTTCGACAAGTAGAACAATTAATGGAACAGGTAGACGGTTGAAATCTTTGTATATATTGCTTCTATATAATCTAAGAATCATATATGCAAAGCATCCAAACAGTAACAATCGCCAATTTTTTGATCTTCAAGTTTAAGTGAACAGCGAGCCCCATTGATAATCATGAAATGGAAACTATTTGTAACTTTCTACAAGTAGAACAATGAATAGTACAGGTAGACGGGTGAAATCTTTCTATATATTGCTTCTTAATAGTCTAAGAAACATCTATGCAAAGCATCCAAACAGTACCATTCGCCAATTTTTTGTTCTTCAAGTTTAAGTGAACTACGCGCCCCATTGTTAATCCTTTAACGGAAATTAATTGCAACTTTCTACAAGTAGAACAATGATTGGAACACTTAGACGGTTGAAATCTTTGTATATATTTCTTCCATATAGTCTAAGAAACATATATGCAAAGCATCCAAACAGTACCATTCGCCAATTTTTTGTTCTTCAAGTTTAAGTGAACAATGAGCCCCAATGGTTAATCCTTTATCGGAAATTATTTGTAACTTTAGGCAAGTAGAACAATGAATGGAACAGGTAGACGGTTGAAATCTTTGTATCTATTGCTTCTATATAATCTAAGAAACATATATGCAAAGCATCTAAACAGTAACAATCGCCAATTTTTTGATCTTCAAGTTTAAGTGAACTACGAGCCCCTTTGTTAATCCTTTAACGGAAATTAATTGTAACTTTCTACAAGTAGAACAATGATTGGAACACGTAGACGGTTGAAATCTTTTTATATATTGCTTCCATATAATCTAAGAAACATATATGCAAAGCGTCCAAACAGTACAATTCGCTAATTTTTTGCTCTTCAAGTTTAAGTGAACTATGAGCCCCATTGTTAATCCTTTAAAGGAAATTATTTGTAAATTTCGGCAAGTAGAACAATGAATGGAACAGGTAGACGGTTGAAATATTTGTATATATTGCTTCTATATAGTCTAAGAAACATGTACGCAAAGCATCCAAACAGTACCATTCGCCAATTTTTTGTTCTTCAAGTTTAAGTGAACAATGAGCCCCAATGGTTAATCCTTTATCGGAAATTAATTGTAAATTTCTACAAGTAGAACAATGATTGGAACACGTAGACGGTTGAAATCTTTGTATATATTGCTTCTAGATAGTCTAAGAAACATATATGCAAAGCATCCAAACAGTACAATTCGCCAATTATTTGTTCTTCAAGTTTAAGTGAATGACGAGCCCCATTGTTAATCCTTTAAAAGAAATTATTTGTAAATTTCGACAAGTAGAACAATGAATGGATCATGTAGACGGTTGAAATCATTGTATATATTGCTTCTATATCGTCTATGAAACATATATGCAAAGCATCCAAACAGTACAATTCGCCAATTTTTTGTTCTTCAAGTTTAAGTGAACTACGAGCCCCATTGTTAATCCTTTAGCGGAAATTAATTGTAACTTTCTACAAGTAGAACAATGAATGGAACAGGTAGACTGTTGAAATCATTGTATATATTGCTTCTATATCGTGTATGAAACATATATGCAAAGCATCCAAACAGTACAATTCGCCAATTTTTTGTTCTTCAAGTTTAAGTAAACTACGATCCCCATTGTTAATCCCTTAACGGAAATTATTTGTAACTTTCGACAAGAAGAACAATGAATAGAACAGGTAGCCGGTTGAAATCTTTGTATATGTTGCTTCTATATAGTCTAAGAAACCTATATGCAAAGCATCCAAACAGTACCATTCGCCAATTTTTTGTCCTTCAAGTTTAAGTGAACAATGAGCCCCATTGTTAATCCTTTATCGGAAATTATTTGTAACTTTCGACAAGTAGAACAATTAATGGAACAGGTAGACGGTTGAAATCTTTGTATATATTGCTTCGATATAATCTAAGAAACATATATGCAAAGCATCCAAACAGTACAATTCTCCAATTTTTTGTTCTTCAAGTTTATGTGAACAATGAGCCCCATTGTTAATCCTTTATCGGAAATTATTTGTAACTTTCTACAAGTAGAACAATGATTGGAACACGTAGACGGTTGAAATCTTTTTATATATTGCTTCCATATAATCTAAGAAACATATATGCAAAGCGTCCAAACAGTACAATTCGCTAATTTTTTGCTCTTCAAGTTTAAGTGAACTATGAGCCCCATTGTTAATCCTTTAAAGGAAATTATTTGTAAATTTCGGCAAGTAGAACAATGAATGAAATAGGTAGACGGTTGAAATCATTGTATATATTGCTTCTATATAATCTAAGAAACATATATGCAAAGCATCTAAACAGTAACATTCGCCAATTTTTTGATCTTCAAGTTTAAGTGAACTACGAGCCCCATTGTTAATACTTTAAAGGAAATTATTTGTAAATTTCGACAAGTAGAACAATGAATGGATGATGTAGACGGTTGAAATCATTGTATATATTGCTTCTATATAGTCTATGAAACATATATGCAAAGCATCCAAACAGTACAATTCGCCAATTTTTTGTTCTTCAAGTTTAAGTGAACTACGAGCCCCATTGTTAATCCTTTAACGGAAATTATTTGTAACTTTCGACAAGTAGAACAATGATTGGAACACGTAGACGGTTGAAATCTTTGTATATATTTCTTCCATATAGTCTAAGAAACATATATGCAAAGCATCCAAACAGTACCATTCGCCAATGTTTTGTTCTTCAAGTTTAAGTAAACAACGAGCCCCATTGATAATCATGAAACGGAAATTATTTGTAACTTTCTACATGTAGAACAATGAATAGAACAGGTAGACGGTTGAAATCTTTGTATATGTTGCTTCTATATAGTCTACGAAACCTATATGCAAAGCATCTAAACAGTAACAATCGCCAGTTTTTTGATCTTCAAGTTTAAGTGAACAGCGAGCCCCATTGATAATCATGAAATGGAAATTATTTGTAACTTTCTACACGTAGAACGATGAATAGTACAGGTAGACGGGTGAAATCTTTCTATATATTGCTTCTAAATAGCCTAAGAAACATATATGCAAAGCATCCAAACAGTACAATTCGCCAATTTTTTGTTCTTCAAGTTTAAGAGAACATTGAGCCCCAATGGTTCATCCTTTATCGGAAATTGTTTGTAACTTTCGACAAGTAGAACAATGAATGGAACAGGTAGACGGTTGAAATCTTTGTATATATTGCTTCTATATAGTCTAAGAAACATATATGCAAAGCATCCAAACAGTACAATTCGCCAATTTATTGTTCTTCAAGTATAAGTGTAGAACGAGCCCCATTGTTAATCCTTTAAAGGAAATTATTTGTTAATTTCGACAAGTAGAACAATGAATGGAATAGGTAGACGGTTGAAATCATTGTATATATTGCTTCTATATAGTCTAAGAAACATATATGCATAGCGTCCAAACAGTACAATTCGCCAATTTTTTGCTCTTCAAGTTTAAGTAAACTACGATCCCCATTGTTAATCCCTTAACGGAAATTATTTGTAACTTTCGACAAGTAGAACAATGAATGGAACAGGCAGACGGTTAAAATCAATGTATATGCTGCTTCTATATAGTCTAAGAAACATATATGCAAAGCTTCCAAACAGTACAATTTGCCAATTTTTTGTTCTTCAAATTTAAGTGAACTACGAGCCCAATTGATAATCATGAAACGGAAATTATTTGTAAGTTTCTACAAGTAGAACAATGAATAGAACGGGTAGACGGTAGGAATCTTTGTATATGTTGCTTCTATGTAGTCTAAGAAACCTATATGCAAAGCATCTAAACAGTAACATTCGCCAATTTTTTGATCTTCACGTTTAAGTGAACAACGAGCTCCATTGATAATCATGAAATGGAAATTATTTGTAAATTTCGACAAGTAGAACAATGAATGGAACTGGTAGACGGTTGAAATCAATTTATATATTGCTTCTATATTGTCTAAGAAACATATATGCAAAGCATCGAAACAGTACAATTCGCCAATTTTTTGTTCTTCAAGTTTAAGTGAACTACGAGCCCCATTGATAATCATGAATCGGAAATTATTTGTAAGTTTCTACAAGTTGAACAATGAATAGAACGGGTAGACGGTAGAAATCTTTGTATATGTTGCTTCTATATAGTCTAAGAAACCTATATGCAAAGCATCTAAACAGTAACATTCGCCAATTTTTTGATCTTCAAGTTTAAGTGAACAACGAGCTCCATTGATAATCATGAAATGGAAATTATTTGTAAATTTCGACAAGTAGAACAATGAATGGAACAGGTAGACGGTTGTAATCATTGTATATATTCCTTCTATATAGTCTAAGAAACATATATGCAAAGCATCAAATCAGTACAATTCGCCAGTTTTTTGTTTTTCAAGTTTAAGTGAACAACGAGCCCCATTGATAATCATGAAAGGGAAATTATTTGTAAGTTTCTACAAGTAGAACAATGAATAGAACAGGTAGACGGTTGAAATCTTTGTATATGCTGCTTCTATATAGTCTAAGAAACATATATGCAAAGCATCGAAACAGTACAATTCGCCAATTTTTTGTTCTTCAAGTTTAAGTGAACTACGAGCCCCATTGTTAATACTTTAACGGAAATTATTTGTAAATTTCGGCAAGTAGAACAATGAATGGAACAGGTAGACGGTTGAAATCATTGTATATATTGCTTCTATATAGTCTAAGAAACATATATGCAAATCATCCAAACAGTACAATTCGCCAATTTTTTGATCTTCAAGTTTAAGTGAACTACGAGCCCCATTGTTAATACTTTAACGGAAATTATTTGTAACTTTCGACAAGTAGAACAATGAATGGAACAGGCAGACGGTTGAAATCAATGTAAATATTGCTTCTATATAGTCTAAGAAACATATATGTAAAGCATCCAAACAGTACAATTCGCCAATTTTTTGTTCTTCAAGTTTAAGTAAACTATGATCCCCATTGATAATCATGAAATGGAGATTATTTGTAACTTTCTACAAGTAGAACAATGAATGGAACAGGTAGACGGTTGAAATCATTGTATATATTGCTTCTATATAGTCTAAGAAACATATATGCAAAGCATCGAAACAGTACAATTCGCCAATTTTTTGTTCTTCAAGTTTAAGTGAACTACGAGCCCCATAGTTAATACTTTAACGGAAATTATTTGTAACTTTCGACAAGTAGAACAATGAATGGAACAGGTAGACGGTTGAAATCAATGTATATATTGCTACTATATAGTCTAAGAAACATATATGCAAAGCATCTAAACAGTACAATTTGCCAATTTTTTGTTCTTCAAGTTTAAGTGATCAACGAGCCCCATTGATAATCATGAAAGGGAAATTATTTGTAAATTTCGACAAGTAGAACAATGAATGGAACAGGTAGACGGTTGAAATTATTGTATATATTGCTTCTATATAGTCTAAGAAACATATTTGCAAAGCATCGAAACAGTACAATTCGCCAATTGTTTGATCTTCAAGTTTAAGTGAACTACGAGCCCCATTGATAATCATGAAACGGAAATTATTTGTAAGTTTCTACAAGTAGAACAATGAATAGAACGGGTAGACGGTAGGAATCTTTGTATATGTTGCTTCTATATAGTCTAAGAAACCTATATGCAAAGCATCTAAACAGTAACATTCGCCAATTTTTTGATCTTCAATTTTAAGTGAACACCGAGCTCCATTGATAAACATGAAATGGAAATTATTTGTAAATTTCGACAAGTAGAACAATGAATGGAACCGGTAGACGGTTGAAATCAATGTATATATTGCTTCTATATAGTCTAAGAAACATATATGCAAAGCATCGAAACAGTACAATTCGCCAATTTTTTGTTCTTCAAGTTTAAGTGAACTACGAGCCCCATTGATAATCATGAAACGGAAATTATTTGTAAGTTTCTACAAGTTGAACAATGAATAGAACGGGTAGACGGTAGAAATCTTTGTATATGTTGCTTCTATATAGTCTAAGAAACCTATATGCAAAGCATCTAAACAGTAACATTCGCCAATTTTTTGAACTTCAAGTTTAAGTGAACAACGAGCTCCATTGATAATCATGAAATGGAAATTATTTGTAAATTTCGACAAGTAGAACAATGAATGGAACAGGTAGACGGTTGTAATCATTGTATATATTGCTTCTATATAGTCTAAGAAACATATATGCAAAGCATCAAAACAGTACAATTCGCCAGTTTTTTGTTTTTCAAGTTTAAGTGAACAACGAGCCCCATTGATAATCATGAAAGGGAAATTATTTGTAAGTTTCTACAAGTAGAACAATGAATAGAACAGGTAGACGGTTGAAATCTTTGTATATGCTGCTTCTATATAGTCTAAGAAACATATATGCAAAGCATCGAAACAGTACAATTCGCCAATTTTTTGTTCTTCAAGTTTAAGTGAACTACGAGCCCCATTGTTAATACTTTAACGGAAATTATTTGTAAATTTCGGCAAGTAGAACAATGAATGGAACAGGTAGACGGTTGAAATCATTGTATATATTGCTTCTATATAGTCTAAGAAACATATATGCAAATCATCCAAACAGTACAATTCGCCAATTTTTTGATCTTCAAGTTTAAGTGAACTACGAGCCCCATTGTTAATACTTTAACGGAAATTATTTGTAACTTTCGACAAGTAGAACAATGAATGGAACAGGCAGACGGTTAAAATCAATGTATATGTTGCTTCTATATAGTCTAAGAAACATATATGCAAAGCATCGATACAGTACAATTCGCCAATTTTTTGTTCTTCAAGTTTAAGTGAACTACGAGCCCCATTGTTAATACTTTAACGGAAATTATTTGTAACTTTCGACAAGTAGAACAATGAATGGAACAGGCAGACGGTTGAAATCAATGTAAATATTGCTTCTATATAGTCTAAGAAACATATATGCAAAGCATCGAAACAGTACAATTCGCCAATTTTTTGTTGCTCAATTTTAAGTGAACAACGAGCCCCATTGATAATCATGAAATGGAAATTATTTGTATCTTTCTACAAGTAGAATATTGAATAGAACGGGTAGACGGTAGAAATCTTTGTATATGTTGCTTCTATATAGTCTAAGAAACCTATATGCAAAGCATTTAAACAGTAACATTCGCCAATTTTTTGATCTTCAAGTTTAAGTGAACTACGAGCCCTATTGTTAATACTTTAACGGAAATTATTTGTAATTTTCGACAAGTAGAACAATGAATGGAACAGGTAGACGGTTGAAATCAATGTATATATTGCTTCTATATAGTCTAAGAAACATATATGCAAAGCATCGAAACAGTACAATTCGCCAATTTTTTGTTCTTCAAGTGTAAGTGAACAACGAGCCCCATTGATAATCATGAAACGGAAATTATTTGTAGGTTTCTACAAGTAGAACAATGAATAGAACGGGTAGACGGTAGAAATCTTTCTATATGTTGCTTCTATATAGTCTAAGAAACATATATGCAAAGCATCTAAACAGTAACATTCGCCAATTTTTTGATCTTCAAGTTTAAGTGAACTACGAGCCCCATTGTTAATCCTTTAAAGGAAATTATTTGTAAATTTCGACAAGTAGAACAATGAATGGAACAGGTAGACGGTTGAAATCGTTGTATATATTGCTTCTATATAGTATACGAAACATATATGCAAAGCATCCAAACAGTACAATTTGCCAATTTTTTGTTCTTCAAGTTTAAGTGAACAACGAGCCCCATTGATAATCATGAAAGGGAAATTATTAGTAAGTTTCTACAAGTAGAACAATGAATAGAACAGGTAGACGGTTGAAATCTTTGTATATGCTGCTTCTATATAGTCTACGAAACATATATGCAAAGCATCCAAACATTACCATTCGCCAATTTTTTGTTCTTCGAGTGTAAGTGAACAACGAGCCCCATTGATAATCATGAAACGGAAATTATTTGTAACTATCGACAAGTAGAACAATGAATGGAACAGGTAGACGGTTGAAATCATTATATATATATTGCTTCTATATAGTCTAAGAAACATATATGCAAAGAATCCAAACAGTACAATTCGCCAATTTATTGTTCTTCAAGTTTAAGTGAACAAAGAGCCCCATTGTTAATCCTTTAAAGGAAATTATTTGTAAATTTCGACAAGTAGAACAATGATTGGAACACGTAGACGGTTGAAATCGTTGTATATATTGCTTCTATATAGTATAAGAAACATATATGCAAAGCATCCAAACAGTACAATTCGCCAATTTTTTGTTCTTCAAGTTTAAGTGAACTACGAGCCCCATTGTTAATCCTTTAAAGGAAATTATTTGTAAATTTCGACAAGTAGAACAATGAATGGAACAGGTAGACGGTTGAAATCATTGTATATATTGCTTCCATATAGTCTAAGAAACATATATGCAAAGCATTCAAACAGTACCATTCGCCATTTTTTTGTTCTTCATGTTTAAGTGAACTACGAGCCCCATTGTTAATCCTTTAAAGGAAATTATTTGTAAATTTCGACAAGTAGAACAATGAATGGATCAGGTAGACAGTTGAAATCTTTGTATATATTGCTTCTATATAGTCTAAGAAACATATATGCAAAGCATCCAAACAGTACAATTCGCCAATTTATTGATATTCAAGTTTAAGTGAACTACGATACCCATTGTTAATACTTTATCGGAAATTACTTCTAACTATCGACAAGTAGAACAATGAATGGAACAGGTAGACGGTTGAAATCATTATATATATATTGCTTCTATATAGTCTAAGAAACATATATGCAAAGAATCCAAACAGTACAATTCGCCAATTTATTGTTCTTCAAGTTTAAGTGAACAAAGAGCCCCATTGTTAATCCTTTAAAGGAAATTATTTGTAAATTTCGACAAGTAGAACAATGATTGGAACACGTAGACGGTTGAAATCGTTGTATATATTGCTTCTATATAGTATAAGAAACATATATGCAAAGCATCCAAACAGTACAATTCGCCAATTTTTTGTTCTTCAAGTTTAAGTGAACTACGAGCCCCATTGTTAATCCTTTAAAGGAAATTATTTGTAAATTTCGACAAGTAGAACAATGAATGGAACAGGTAGACGGTTGAAATCATTGTATATATTGCTTCCATATAGTCTAAGAAACATATATGCAAAGCATTCAAACAGTACCATTCGCCATTTTTTTGTTCTTCATGTTTAAGTGAACTACGAGCCCCATTGTTAATCCTTTAAAGGAAATTATTTGTAAATTTCGACAAGTAGAACAATGAATGGATCAGGTAGACAGTTGAAATCTTTGTATATATTGCTTCTATATAGTCTAAGAAACATATATGCAAAGCATCCAAACAGTACAATTCGCCAATTTATTGATATTCAAGTTTAAGTGAACTACGATACCCATTGTTAATACTTTATCGGAAATTACTTCTAACTTTCGACAAGTAGAACAATGAATGGAACAGGTAGACGGTTGAAATCTTTGTATATATTGCTTCTATATAGTCTAAGAAACATATATGCAAAGCATGCAAACAGTACCATTAGCCAATTTTTTGTTCTTCAAGTTTAAGTGAACAACAAGCCCCATTGATAATCATGAAACGGAAATTATTTGTAACTATCGACATGTAGAACAATGAATGGAACAGGTAGACGGATGAAATCATTATATATATTGCTTCTATATAGTCTAAGAAACATATATGCAAAGCATCCAAACAGTACCATTCGCCAATTTTTTGTTCTTCAAGTTTAAGTGAACTACGAGCCCCATTGTTAATACTTTAACGGAAATTATTTGTAACTTTCGACAAGTAGAACAATGAATGGAACAGGTAGACGGTTGAAATCATTGTATATATTGCTTCTATATAGTCTAAAAAACATATATGCAAAGCAACCAGACAGTACCATTCGCCAATTTTTTGTTCTTCAAGTTTAAGTGAACAATGAGCCCCATTGTTAATCCTTTATCGGAAATTATTTCTAACTTTCGACAAGTAGAACAATGAATGGAACAGGTAGACGGGTGAAATCTTTCTATATGTTGCTTCTATATAGTCTAAGAAACATATATGCAAAGCATCCAAACAGTACAATTCGCCAATTTTTTGTTCTTCAAGTTTAAGTGAACTACGAGCCCCAGTGTTAATCCTTTAAAGGAAATTATTTGTAAATTTCGACAAGTAGAACAATGAATGGAACAGGTAGACGGTTGAAATCTTTGTATATATTGCTTCTATATAGTCTAAGAAACACATATGCAAAGCATCGAAACAGTACAATTCGCCAACTTTTTGTTGTTCAAGTTTAAGTGAACTACGAGCCCCATTGTTCATCCTTTAAAGGAAATTATTTGTAAATTTCGATAAGTAGAACAATGATTTGAACACGTAGACAGTTGAAATCTTTGTATATATTGCTTCTATATAGTCTAAGAAACATATATGCAAAGCATCCAAACAGTACAATTCGCCAATTTATTGATCTTCAAGTTTAAGTGAACTACGATACCCATTGTTAGTACTTTATCGGAAATTACTTCTAACTTTCGACAAGTAGAACAATGAATGGAACAGGTAGACGGTTGAAATCTTTGTATATATTGCTTCTATATAGTCTAAGAAACATATATGTAAAGCATCCAAACAGTACAATTCGCCAATTTTTTGTTCTTCAAGTTTAAGTAAACTGTGATCCCCATTGATAATCATGAAATGGAGATTATTTGTAACTTTCTACAAGTAGAACAATGAATGGAACAGGTAGACGGTTGAAATCATTGTATATATTGCTTCTATATAGTCTAAGAAACATATATGCAAAGCATCGAAACAGTACAATTCGCCAATTTTTTGTTCTTCAAGTTTAAGTGAACTACGAGCCCCATAGTTAATACTTTAACGGAAATTATTTGTAACTTTCGACAAGTAGAACAATGAATGGAACAGGTAGACGGTTGAAATCAATGTATATATTGCTACTATATAGTCTAAGAAACATATATGCAAAGCATCTAAACAGTACAATTTGCCAATTTTTTGTTCTTCAAGTTTAAGTGATCAACGAGCCCCATTGATAATCATGAAAGGGAAATTATTTGTAAATTTCGACAAGTAGAACAATGAATGGAACAGGTAGACGGTAGAAATCTTTGTATATGTTGCTTCTATATTGTCTAAGAAACATATATGCAAAGCATCGAAACAGTACAATTCGCCAATTTTTTGATCTTCAAGTTTAAGTGAACAACGAGCTCCATTGATAATCATGAAATGGAAATTATTTGTAAATTTCGACAAGTAGAACAATGAATGGAACAGGTAGACGGTTGTAATCATTGTGTATATTCCTTCTATATAGTCTAAGAAACATATATGCAAAGCATCAAATCAGTACAATTCGCCAGTTTTTTGTTTTTCAAGTTTAAGTGAACAACGAGCCCCATTGATAATCATGAAAGGGAAATTATTTGTAAGTTTCTACAAGTAGAACAATGAATAGAACAGGTAGACGGTTGAAATCTTTGTATATGCTGCTTCTATATAGTCTAAGAAACATATATGCAAAGCATCGAAACAGTACAATTCGCCAATTTTTTGTTCTTCAAGTTTAAGTGAACTACGAGCCCCATTGTTAATACTTTAACGGAAATTATTTGTAAATTTCGGCAAGTAGAACAATGAATGGAACAGGTAGACGGTTGAAATCATTGTATATATTGCTTCTATATAGTCTAAGAAACATATATGCAAATCATCCAAACAGTACAATTCGCCAATTTTTTGATCTTCAAGTTTAAGTGAACTACGAGCCCCATTGTTAATACTTTAACGGAAATTATTTGTAACTTTCGACAAGTAGAACAATGAATGGAACAGGCAGACGGTTGAAATCAATGTATATATTGCTTCTATATAGTCTAAGAAACATATATGCAAAGCATCGAAACAGTACAATTCGCCAATTTTTTGTTCTTCAAGTTTAAGTGAACTACGAGCCCCATTGTTAATACTTTACCGGAAATTATTTCTAACTTTCGACAAGTAGAACAATGAATCGAACAGGTAGACGGTTGAAATCTTTGTATCTATTGCTTCTATATAGTATAAGAAACATATATGCAATGCATCCAAACAGTACAATTCGCCAATTTTTTGTTCTTCAAGTTTAAGTAAACTACGATCCCCATTGTTAATCCCTTAACGGAAATTATTTGTAACTTTCGACAAGTAGAACAATGAATGGAACAGGCAGACGGTTGAAATCAATGTAAATATTGCTTCTATATAGTCTAAGAAACATATATGTAAAGCATCCAAACAGTACAATTCGCCAATTTTTTGTTCTTCAAGTTTAAGTAAACTATGATCCCCATTGATAATCATGAAATGGAGATTATTTGTAACTTTCTACAAGTAGAACAATGAATGGAACAGGTAGACGGTTGAAATCATTGTATATATTGCTTCTATATAGTCTAAGAAACATATATGCAAAGCATCGAAACAGTACAATTCGCCAATTTTTTGTTCTTCAAGTTTAAGTGAACTACGAGCCCCATAGTTAATACTTTAACGGAAATTATTTGTAACTTTCGACAAGTAGAACAATGAATGGAACAGGTAGACGGTTGAAATCAATGTATATATTGCTACTGTATAGTCTAAGAAACATATATGCAAAGCATCTAAACAGTACAATTTGCCAATTTTTTGTTCTTCAAGTTTAAGTGATCAACGAGCCCCATTGATAATCATGAAAGGGAAATTATTTGTAAATTTCGACAAGTAGAACAATGAATGGAACAGGTAGACGGTTGAAATTATTGTATATATTGCTTCTATATAGTCTAAGAAACATATTTGCAAAGCATCGAAACAGTACAATTCGCCAATTGTTTGATCTTCAAGTTTAAGTGAACTACGAGCCCCATTGATAATCATGAAACGGAAATTATTTGTAAGTTTCTACAAGTAGAACAATGAATAGAACGGGTAGACGGTAGGAATCTTTGTATATGTTGCTTCTATATAGTCTAAGAAACCTATATGCAAAGCATCTAAACAGTAACATTCGCCAATTTTTTGATCTTCAATTTTAAGTGAACACCGAGCTCCATTGATAATCATGAAATGGAAATTATTTGTAAATTTCGACAAGTAGAACAATGAATGGAACCGGTAGACGGTTGAAATCAATGTATATATTGCTTCTATATAGTCTAAGAAACATATATGCAAAGCATCGAAACAGTACAATTCGCCAATTTTTTGTTCTTCAAGTTTAAGTGAACTACGAGGCCCATTGATAATCATGAAACGGAAATTATTTGTAAGTTTCTACAAGTTGAACAATGAATAGAACGGGTAGACGGTAGAAATCTTTGTATATGTTGCTTCTATATAGTCTAAGAAACCTATATGCAAAGCATCTAAACAGTAACATTCGCCAATTTTTTGATCTTCAAGTTTAAGTGAACAACGAGCTCCATTGATAATCATGAAATGGAAATTATTTGTAAATTTCGACAAGTAGAACAATGAATGGAACAGGTAGACGGTTGTAATCATTGTATATATTGCTTCTATATAGTCTAAGAAACATATATGCAAAGCATCAAAACAGTACAATTCGCCAGTTTTTTGTTTTTCAAGTTTAAGTGAACAACGAGCCCCATTGATAATCATGAAAGGGAAATTATTTGTAAGTTTCTACAAGTAGAACAATGAATAGAACAGGTAGACGGTTGAAATCTTTGTATATGCTGCTTCTATATAGTCTAAGAAACATATATGCAAAGCATCGAAACAGTACAATTCGCCAATTTTTTGTTCTTCAAGTTTAAGTGAACTACGAGCCCCATTGTTAATACTTTAACGGAAATTATTTGTAAATTTCGGCAAGTAGAACAATGAATGGAACAGGTAGACGGTTGAAATCATTGTATATATTGCTTCTATATAGTCTAAGAAACATATATGCAAATCATCCAAACAGTACAATTCGCCAATTTTTTGATCTTCAAGTTTAAGTGAACTACGAGCCCCATTGTTAATACTTTAACGGAAATTATTTGTAACTTTCGACAAGTAGAACAATGAATGGAACAGGCAGACGGTTAAAATCAATGTATATGTTGCTTCTATATAGTCTAAGAAACATATATGCAAAGCATCGATACAGTACAATTCGCCAATTTTTTGTTCTTCAAGTTTAAGTGAACTACGAGCCCCATTGTTAATACTTTAACGGAAATTATTTGTAACTTTCGACAAGTAGAACAATGAATGGAACAGGCAGACGGTTGAAATCAATGTAAATATTGCTTCTATATAGTCTAAGAAACATATATGCAAAGCATCCAAACAGTACAATTCGCCAATTTTTTGTTCTTCAAGTTTAAGTGAACTACGAGCCCCATTGTTAATACTTTAACGGAAATTATTTGTAACTTTCGACAAGTAGAACAATGAATGGAACAGGTAGACGGTTGAAATCATTGTATATATTGCTTCTATATAGTCTAAAAAACATATATGCAAAGCAACCAGACAGTACCATTCGCCAATTTTTTGTTCTTCAAGTTTAAGTGAACAATGAGCCCCATTGTTAATCCTTTATCGGAAATTATTTCTAACTTTCGACAAGTAGAACAATGAATGGAACAGGTAGACGGTTGAAATCTTTGTATACATTGCTTCTATATAATCTAACAAACATATATGCAAAGCATCCAAACAGTACAATTCGCCAATTTTTTGTTCTTCAAGTTTAAGTGAACTACGAGCCCCATTGTTAATCCTTTAAAGGAAATTATTTGTAAATTTCGAAAAGTAGAACAATGAATGGAACAGGTAGACGGTTGAAATCTTTGTATATATTGCTTCTATATAGTCTAAGAAACATATATGCAAAGCATCCAAACAGTACAATTCGCCAATTTTTTGTTCTTCAAGTTTAAGTGAACTACGAGCCCCATTGTTAATACTTTAACGGAAATTATTTGTAATTTTCGACAAGAAGAACAATGACTGGAACAGGTAGACGGTTGAAATCTTTGTATATATTGCTTCTATATAGTCTAAGAAACATATACGCAAAGCATCCAAACAGTACCTGTCGCCAATATTTTGTTCTTCAAGTTTAAGTGAAGAACGAGGCCCATTGATAATCATGAAACGGAAATTATTTGTAACTTTCTACAAGTAGAACTATGAATAGAACAGGTAGACGGGTGAAATCTTTCTATATGTTGCTTCTATATAGTCTAAGAAACATATATGCAAAGCATCCAAACAGTACAATTCGCCAATTGTTTGTTCTTCAAGTTTAAGTGAACTACGAGCCCCATTGTTAATCCTTTAAAGGAAATTATTTGTAAATTTCGACAAGTAGAACAATGAATGGAACAGGTAGACGGTTGAAATCATTGTATATATTGCTTCCATATAGTCTAAGAAACATATATGCAAAGCATTCAAACAGTACCATTCGCCATTTTTTTGTTCCTCATGTTTAAGTGAACTACGAGCCCCATTGTTAATCCTTTAAAGGAAATTATTTGTAAATTTCGACAAGTAGAACAATGAATGGATCAGGTAGACGGTTGAAATCATTGTATATATTGCTTCCATATAGTCTAAGAAACATATATGCAAAGCATTCAAACAGTACCATTCGCCATTTTTTTGTTCTTCATGTTTAAGTGAACTACGAGCCCCATTGTTAATCCTTTAAAGGAAATTATTTGTAAATTTCGACAAGTAGAACAATGAATGGATCAGGTAGACGGTTGAAATCATTGTATATATTGCTTCCATATAGTCTAAGAAACATATATGCAAAGCATCCAAACAGTACCATTCGCCAATTTTTTGTTCTTCATGTTTAAGTGAACAATGAGCCCCTTTGTTGATCCTTTATCGGAAATTATTTGTAACTTTCGACAACTAGAACAATGAATGGAACAGGTAGACGGTTGAAATCATTGTATATATTGCTTCCATATAGTCTAAGAAACATATATGCAAAGCTTCCAAACAGTACCATTCGCCAATTTTTTGTTCTTCAAGTTTAAGTGAACTACGAGCCCCATTGTTAATACTTTGACGGAAATTATTTGTAACTTTCGACAAGTAGAACAATGAATGGAACAGGTAGACAGTTGAAATCATTGTATATATTGCTTCTGTATAGTCTAAAAAACATATATGCAAAGCATCCAGACAGTACCATTCGCCAATTTTTTGTTCTTCAAGTTTAAGTGAACAATGAGCCCCATTGTTAATCCTTTAACGGAAATTATTTGTAACTTTCGACAAGTAGAACAATGAATTTAACAGGTAGACGGTTGAAATCTTTGCATATATTGCATCTATATAGTCTAAGAAACATATATGCAAAGCATCGAAACAGTACAATTCGCCAACTTTTTGTTGTTCAAGTTTAAGTGAACTACGAGCCCCATTGTTCATCCTTTAAAGGAAATTATTTGTAAATTTCGACAAGTAGAACAATGATTGGAACACGTAGACAGTTGAAATCTTTGTATATATTGCTTCTATATAGTCTAAGAAACATATATGCAAAGCATCCAAACAGTACAATTCGCCAATTTATTGATCTTCAAGTTTAAGTGAACTACGATACCCATTGTTAATACTTTATCGGAAATTACTTCTAACTTTCGACAAGTAGAACAATGAATGGAACAGGTAGACGGTTGAAATCTTTGTATATATTGCTTCTATATAGTCTAAGAAACATATATGCAAAGCATGCAAACAGTACCATTTGCCAATTTTTTGTTCTTCAAGTTTAAGTGAACAACAAGCCCCATTGATAATCATGAAACGGAAATTATTTGTAACTATCGACATGTAGAACAATGAATGGAACAGGTAGACGGTTGAAATCATTATATATATTGCTTCTATATAGTCTAAGAAACATATATGCAAAGCATCCAAACAGTACCATTCGCCAATTTTTTGTTCTTCAAGTTTAAGTGAACTACGAGCCCCATTGTTAATACTTTAACGGAAATTATTTGTAACTTTCGACAAGTAGAACAATGAATGGAACAGGTAGACGGTTGAAATCATTGTATATATTGCTTCTATATAGTCTAAAAAACATATATGCAAAGCAACCAGACAGTACCATTCGCCAATTTTTTGTTCTTCAAGTTTAAGTGAACAATGAGCCCCATTGTTAATCCTTTATCGGAAATTATTTCTAACTTTCAACAAGTAGAACAATGAATGGAACAGGTAGACGGGTGAAATCTTTCTATATGTTGCTTCTATATAGTCTAAGAAACATATATGCAAAGCATCCAAACAGTACAATTCGCCAATTTTTTGTTCTTCAAGTTTAAGTGAACTACGAGCCCCATTGTTAATAGTTTAACGGAAATTATTTGTAATTTTCGACAAGAAGAACAATGACTGGAACAGGTAGACGGTTGAAATCATTGTATATATTGCTTCTATATAGTCTAAGAAACATATACGCAAAGCATCCAAACAGTACCAGTCGCCAATTTTTTGTTCTTCAAGTTTAAGTGAAGAACGAGGCCCATTGATAATCATGAAACGGAAATTATTTGTAACTTTCTACAAGTAGATCTATGAATAGAACAGGTAGACGGGTGAAATCTTTCTATATGTTGCTTCTATATAGTCTAAGAAACATATATGCAAAGCATCCAAACAGTACAATTCGCCAATTTTTTGTTCTTCAAGTTTAAGTGAACTACGAGCCCCATTGTTAATACTTTAACGGAAATTATTTGTAATTTTCGACAAGAAGAACAATGACTGGAACAGGTAGACGGTTGAAATCTTTGTATATATTGCTTCTATATAGTCTAAGAAACATATACGCAAAGCATCCAAACAGTACCAGTCGCCAATTTTTTGTTCTTCAAGTTTAAGTGAAGAACGAGGCCCATTGATAATCATGAAACGGAAATTATTTGTAACTTTCTACAAGTAGAACTATGAATAGAACAGGTAGACGGGTGAAATCTTTCTATATGTTGCTTCTATATAGTCTAAGAAACATATATGCAAAGCATCCAAACAGTACCATTCGCCAATTTTTTGTTCTTCAAGTTTAAGTGAACAACGAGCCCCATTGGTTAATCCTTTATCGGAAATTATTTGTAACTTTCGACAAGTAGAACAATGAATGGAACAGGTAGACGGTTGAGTTCTTTGTATATATTGCTTCTATATAGTCTAAGAAACATATATGCAAAGCGTCCAAACAGTACCAGTCGCCAATATTTTGTTCTTCAAGTTTAAGTGAAGAACGAGGCCCATTGATAATCATGAAACGGAAATTATTTGTAACTTTCTACAAGTAGAACTATGAATAGAACAGGTAGACGGGTGAAATCTTTCTATATGTTGCTTCTATATAGTCTAAGAAACATATATGCAAAGCATCCAAACAGTACAATTCGCCAATTTTTTGTTCTTCAAGTTTAAGTGAACTACGAGCCCCATTGTTAATCCTTTAAAGGAAATTATTTGTAAATTTCGAAAAGTAGAACAATGAATGGAACAGGTAGACGGTTGAAATCTTTGTATATATTGCTACTATATAGTCTAAGAAACATATATGCAAAGCATCCAAACAGTACAATTCGCCAATTTTTTGTTCTTCAAGTTTAAGTGAACTACGAGCCCCATTGTTAATACTTTAACGGAAATTATTTGTAATTTTCGACAAGAAGAACAATGACTGGAACAGGTAGACGGTTGAAATCTTTGTATATATTGCTTCTATATAGTCTAAGAAACATATACGCAAAGCATCCAAACAGTACCATTCGCCAATTTTTTGTTCTTCAAGTTTAAGTGAACTACGAGCCCCATTGTTAATACTTTAACGGAAATTATTTGTAACTTTCGACAAGTAGAACAATGAATGGAACAGGTAGACGGTTGAAATCATTGTATATATTGCTTCTATATAGTCTAAAAAACATATATGCAAAGCAACCAGACAGTACCATTCGCCAATTTTTTGTTCTTCAAGTTTAAGTGAACAATGAGCCCCATTGTTAATCCTTTATCGGAAATTATTTCTAACTTTCGACAAGTAGAACTATGAATGGAACAGGTAGACGGGTGAAATCTTTCTATATGTTGCTTCTATATAGTCTAAGAAACATATATGCAAAGCATCCAAACAGTACAATTCGCCAATTTTTTGTTCTTCAAGTTTAAGTGAACTACGAGCCCCATTGTTAATAGTTTAACGGAAATTATTTGTAATTTTCGACAAGAAGAACAATGACTGGAACAGGTAGACGGTTGAAATCATTGTATATATTGCTTCTATATAGTCTAAGAAACATATACGCAAAGCATCCAAACAGTACCAGTCGCCAATTTTTTGTTCTTCAAGTTTAAGTGAAGAACGAGGCCCATTGATAATCATGAAACGGAAATTATTTGTAACTTTCTACAAGTAGAACTGTGAATAGAACAGGTAGACGGGTGAAATCTTTCTATATGTTGCTTCTATATAGTCTAAGAAACATATATGCAAAGCATCCAAACAGTACAATTCGCCAATTTTTTGTTCTTCAATTTTAAGTGAACAATGAGCCCCATTGTTAATCTTTTATCGGAAATTATTTGTAACTTTCGACAAGTAGAACAATGAATGGAACAGGTAGACGGTGGAAATCTTTGTATATATTGCTTCTATATAGTCTAAGAAACATATATGCAAAGCATCCAAACAGTACAATTCGCCAATTTTTTGTTCTTCATGTTTAAGTGAACAATGAGCCCCAATGGTTAATCCTTTATCGGTAATTATTTGTAATTTTCGACAAGTAGAACAATGAAGGGAACTGGTAGACGGTTGAAATCTTTGTATATATTGCTTCTATATAGTCTAAGAAACATATATGCAAAGAATCCAAACAGTACAATTCGCCATTTTTTTGTTCTTCATGTTTAAGTGAACTACGAGCCCCATTGTTAATCCTTTAAAGGAAATTATTTGTAAATTTCGACAAGTAGAACAATGAATGGATCAGGTAGACGGTTGAAATCATTGTATATATTGCTTCCATATAGTCTAAGAAACATATACGCAAAGCATCCAAACAGTACCAGTCGCCAATTTTTTGTTCTTCAAGTTTAAGTGAAGAACGAGGCCCATTGATAATCATGAAACGGAAATTATTTGTAACTTTCTACAAGTAGATCTATGAATAGAACAGGTAGACGGGTGAAATCTTTCTATATGTTGCTTCTATATAGTCTAAGAAACATATATGCAAAGCATCCAAACAGTACAATTCGCCAATTTTTTGTTCTTCAATTTTAAGTGAACAATGAGCCCCATTGTTAATCTTTTATCGGAAATTATTTGTAACTTTCGACAAGTAGAACAATGAATGGAACAGGTAGACGGTGGAAATCTTTGTATATATTGCTTCTATATAGTCTAAGAAACATATATGCAAAGCATCCAAACAGTACAATTCGCCAATTTTTTGTTCTTCAAGTTTAAGTGAACAATCAGCCCCAATGGTTAATCCTTTATCGGAAATTATTTGTAATTTTCGACAAGTCGAACAATGAATGGAACAGGTAGACGGTGGAAATCTTTGTATATATTGCTTCTATATAGTCTAAGAAACATATATGCAAAGCATCCAAACAGTACAATTCGCCAATTTTTTGTTCTTCATGTTTAAGTGAACAATGAGCCCCAATGGTTAATCCTTTATCGGTAATTATTTGTAATTTTCGACAAGTAGAACAATGAAGGGAACTGGTAGACGGTTGAAATCTTTGTATATATTGCTTCTATATAATCTAAGAAACATATATGCAAAGCATCTAAACAGTACCATTCGCCAATTTTTTGTTCTTCAAGTTTAAGTAAACTACGATCCCCATTGTTAATCCCTTAACGGAAATTATTTGTAACTTTCGACAAGTAGAACAATGAATGGAACAGGTAGCCGGTTGAAATCAATGTATATATTGCTTCTATATAGTCTAAGAAACATATATGCAAAGAATCCAAACAGTACCATTCGCCACTTTTTTGTTCTTCAATTTTAAGTGAACAATGAGCCCCATTGTTAATCTTTTATCGGAAATTATTTGTAACTTTCGACAAGTAGAACAATGAATGGAACAGGTAGACGGTTGAAATCCTTGTATATATTGCTTCCATATAGTCTAAGAAACATGTACGCAAAGCATCCGAACAGTACCATTCGCCAATTCTTTGTCCTTCAAGTTTAAGTGAACAATGAGCCACATTGTTAATCCTTTATCGGAAATTATTTGTAACTTTCGACAAGTAGAACAATGAATCGAACAGGTAGACGGTTGATATCTTTGTATATATTGCTTCTATATAATCTAAGAAACATATATGCAAAGCATCTAAACAGTAACATTCGCCAATTTTTTGATCTTCAAGTTTAAGTGAACTACGAGCCCCATTGTTAATCCTTTAAAGGAAATTATTTGTAAATTTCGACAAGTAGAACAATGAATGGATCAGGTAGACGGTTGAAATCATTGTATATATTGCTTCCATATAGTCTAAGAAACATATATGCAAAGCATCCAAACAGTACCATTCGCCAATTTTTTGTTCTTCATGTTTAAGTGAACAATGAGCCCCTTTGTTGATCCTTTATCGGAAATTATTTGTAACTTTCGACAACTAGAACAATGAATGGAAAAGGTAGACGGTTGAAATCATTGTATATATTGCTTCCATATAGTCTAAGAAACATATATGCAAATCTTCCAAACAGTACCATTCGCCAATTTTTTGTTCTTCAAGTTTAAGTGAACTACGAGCCCCATTGTTAATACTTTAACGGAAATTATTTGTAACTTTCGACAAGTAGAACAATGAATGGAACAGGTAGACAGTTGAAATCATTGTATATATTGCTTCTGTATAGTCTAAAAAACATATATGCAAAGCATCCAGACAGTACCATTCGCCAATTTTTTGTTCTTCAAGTTTAAGTGAACAATGAGCCCCATTGTTAATCCTTTAACGGAAATTATTTGTAACTTTCGACAAGTAGAACAATGAATTTAACAGGTAGACGGTTGAAATCTTTGTATATATTGCTTCTATATAGTCTAAGAAACATATATGCAAAGCATCGAAACAGTAAAATTCGCCAACTTTTTGTTGTTCAAGTTTAAGTGAACAATGAGCCCCATTGTTAATCCTTTATCGGAAATTATTTCTAACTTTCGACAAGTAGAACAATGAATGGAACAGGTAGACGGGTGAAATCTTTCTATATGTTGCTTCTATATAGTCTAAGAAACATATATGCAAAGCATCCAAACAGTACAATTCGCCAATTTTTTGTTCTTCAAGTTTAAGTGAACTACGAGCCCCATTGTTAATCCTTTAAAGGAAATTATTTGTAAATTTCGACAAGTAGAACAATGAATGGAACAGGTAGACGGTTGAAATCTTTGTATATATTGCTTCTATATAGTCTAAGAAACATATATGCAAAGCATCGAAACAGTACAATTCGCCAACTTTTTGTTGTTCAAGTTTAAGTGAACTACGAGCCCCATTGTTCATCCTTTAAAGGAAATTATTTGTAAATTTCGATAAGTAGAACAATGATTTGAACACGTAGACAGTTGAAATCTTTGTATATATTGCTTCTATATAGTCTAAGAAACATATATGCAAAGCATCGAAACAGTACAATTCGCCAATTTATTGATCTTCAAGTTTAAGTGAACTACGATACCCATTGTTAATGCTTTATCGGAAATTACTTCTAACTTTCGACAAGTAGAACAATGAATGGAACAGGTAGACGGTTGAAATCTTTGTATATATTGCTTCTATATAGTCTAAGAAACATATATGCAAAGCATGCAAACAGTACCATTAGCCAATTTTTTGTTCTTCAAGTTTAAGTGAACAAGAAGCCCCATTGATAATCATGAAACGGAAATTATTTGTAACTATCGACATGTAGAACAATGAATGGAACAGGTAGACGGTTGAAATCATTATATATATTGCTTCTATATAGTCTAAGAAACATATATGCAAAGCATCCAAACAGTACCATTCGCCAATTTTTTGTTCTTCAAGTTTAAGTGAACTACGAGCCCCATTGTTAATACTTTAACGGAAATTATTTGTAACTTTCGACAAGTAGAACAATGAATGGAACAGGTAGACGGTTGAAATCATTGTATATATTGCTTCTATATAGTCTAAAAAACATATATGCAAAGCAACCAGACAGTACCATTCGCCAATTTTTTGTTCTTCAAGTTTAAGTGAACAATGAGCCCCATTGTTAATCCTTTATCGGAAATTATTTCTAACTTTCGACAAGTAGAACAATGAATGGAACAGGTAGACGGTTGAAATCTTTGTATACATTGCTTCTATATAATCTAACAAACATATATGCAAAGCATCCAAACAGTACAATTCGCCAATTTTTTGTTCTTCAAGTTTAAGTGAACTACGAGCCCCATTGTTAATCCTTTAAAGGAAATTATTTGTAAATTTCGAAAAGTAGAACAATGAATGGAACAGGTAGACGGTTGAAATCTTTGTATATATTGCTTCTATATAGTCTAAGAAACATATATGCAAAGCATCCAAACAGTACAATTCGCCAATTTTTTGTTCTTCAAGTTTAAGTGAACTACGAGCCCCATTGTTAATACTTTAACGGAAATTATTTGTAATTTTCGACAAGAAGAACAATGACTGGAACAGGTAGACGGTTGAAATCTTTGTATATATTGCTTCTATATAGTCTAAGAAACATATACGCAAAGCATCCAAACAGTACCTGTCGCCAATATTTTGTTCTTCAAGTTTAAGTGAAGAACGAGGCCCATTGATAATCATGAAACGGAAATTATTTGTAACTTTCTACAAGTAGAACTATGAATAGAACAGGTAGACGGGTGAAATCTTTCTATATGTTGCTTCTATATAGTCTAAGAAACATATATGCAAAGCATCCAAACAGTACAATTCGCCAATTGTTTGTTCTTCAAGTTTAAGTGAACTACGAGCCCCATTGTTAATCCTTTAAAGGAAATTATTTGTAAATTTCGACAAGTAGAACAATGAATGGAACAGGTAGACGGTTGAAATCATTGTATATATTGCTTCCATATAGTCTAAGAAACATATATGCAAAGCATTCAAACAGTACCATTCGCCATTTTTTTGTTCCTCATGTTTAAGTGAACTACGAGCCCCATTGTTAATCCTTTAAAGGAAATTATTTGTAAATTTCGACAAGTAGAACAATGAATGGATCAGGTAGACGGTTGAAATCATTGTATATATTGCTTCCATATAGTCTAAGAAACATATATGCAAAGCATTCAAACAGTACCATTCGCCATTTTTTTGTTCTTCATGTTTAAGTGAACTACGAGCCCCATTGTTAATCCTTTAAAGGAAATTATTTGTAAATTTCGACAAGTAGAACAATGAATGGATCAGGTAGACGGTTGAAATCATTGTATATATTGCTTCCATATAGTCTAAGAAACATATATGCAAAGCATCCAAACAGTACCATTCGCCAATTTTTTGTTCTTCATGTTTAAGTGAACAATGAGCCCCTTTGTTGATCCTTTATCGGAAATTATTTGTAACTTTCGACAACTAGAACAATGAATGGAACAGGTAGACGGTTGAAATCATTATATATATTGCTTCTATATAGTCTAAGAAACATATATGCAAAGCATCCAAACAGTACCATTCGCCAATTTTTTGTTCTTCAAGTTTAAGTGAACTACGAGCCCCATTGTTAATACTTTAACGGAAATTATTTGTAACTTTCGACAAGTAGAACAATGAATGGAACAGGTAGACAGTTGAAATCTTTGTATATGTTGCTTCTATATAGTCTAAGAAACATATATGCAAAGCATCGAAGCAGTACAATTCGCCAATTTATTGATCTTCAAGTTTAAGTGAACTACGATACCCATTGTTAATGCTTTATCGGAAATTACTTCTAACTTTCGACAAGTAGAACAATGAATGGAACAGGTAGACGGTTGAAATCTTTGTATATATTGCTTCTATATAGTCTAAGAAACATATATGCAAAGCATGCAAACAGTACCATTTGCCAATTTTTTGTTCTTCAAGTTTAAGTGAACAACAACCCCCATTGATAATCATGAAACGGAAATTATTTGTAACTATCGACATGTAGAACAATGAATGGAACAGGTAGACGGTTGAAATCATTATATATATTGCTTCTATATAGTCTAAGAAACATATATGCAAAGCATCCAAACAGTACCATTCGCCAATTTTTTGTTCTTCAAGTTTAAGTGAACTACGAGCCCCATTGTTAATACTTTAACGGAAATTATTTGTAACTTTCGACAAGTAGAACAATGAATGGAACAGGTAGACGGTTGAAATCATTGTATATATTGCTTCTATATAGTCTAAAAAACATATATGCAAAGCAACCAGACAGTACCATTCGCCAATTTTTTGTTCTTCAAGTTTAAGTGAACTACGAGCCCCATTGTTAATCCTTTAAAGGAAATTATTTGTAAATTTCGACAAGTAGAACAATGAATGGAACAGGTAGACGGTTGAAATCTTTGTATATATTGCTTCTATATAGTCTAAGAAACATATATGCAAAGCATCGAAACAGTACAATTCGCCAACTTTTTGTTGTTCAAGTTTAAGTGAACTACGAGCCCCATTGTTCATCCTTTAAAGGAAATTATTTGTAAATTTCGATAAGTAGAACAATGATTTGAACGCGTAGACAGTTGAAATCTTTGTATATATTGCTTCTATATAGTCTAAGAAACATATATGCAAAGCATCCAAACAGTACAATTCGCCAATTTATTGATCTTCAAGTTTAAGTGAACTACGATACCCATTGTTAATACTTTATCGGAAATTACTTCTAACTTTCGACAAGTAGAACAATGAATGGAACAGGTAGACGGTTGAAATCTTTGTATATATTGCTTCTATATAGTCTAAGAAACATATATGCAAAGCATGCAAACAGTACCATTTGCCAATTTTTTGTTCTTCAAGTTTAAGTGAACAACAAGCCCCATTGATAATCATGAAACGGAAATTATTTGTAACTATAGACATGTAGAACAATGAATGGAACAGGTAGACGGTTGAAATCATTATATATATTGCTTCTATATAGTCTAAGAAACATATATGCAAAGCATCCAAACAGTACCATTCGCCAATTTTTTGTTCTTCAAGTTTAAGTGAACTACGAGCCCCATTGTTAATACTTTAACGGAAATTATTTGTAACTTTCGACAAGTAGAACAATGAATGGAACAGGTAGACGGTTGAAATCATTGTATATATTGCTTCTATATAGTCTAAGAAACATATATGCAAAGCATCGAAACAGTATAATTCGCCAATTTATTGATCTTCAAGTTTAAGTGAACTACGATACCCATTGTTAATGCTTTATCGGAAATTACTTCTAACTTTCGACAAGTAGAACAATGAATGGAACAGGTAGACGGTTGAAATCTTTGTATATATTGCTTCTATATAGTCTAAGAAACATATATGCAAAGCATGCAAACAGTACCATTTGCCAATTTTTTGTTCTTCAAGTTTAAGTGAACAACAAGCCCCATTGATAATCATGAAACGGAAATTATTTGTAACTATAGACATGTAGAACAATGAATGGAACAGGTAGACGGTTGAAATCATTGTATATATTGCTTCTATATAGTCTAAAAAACATATATGCAAAGCAACCAGACAGTACCATTCGCCAATTTTTTGTTCTTCAAGTTTAAGTGAACAATGAGCCCCATTGTTAATCCTTTATCGGAAATTATTTCTAACTTTCGACAAGTAGAACAATGAATGGAACAGGTAGACGGTTGAAATCTTTGTATACATTGCTTCTATATAATCTAACAAACATATATGCAAAGCATCCAAACAGTACAATTCGCCAATTTTTTGTTCTTCAAGTTTAAGTGAACTACGAGCCCCATTGTTAATCCTTTAAAGGAAATTATTTGTAAATTTCGAAAAGTAGAACAATGAATGGATCAGGTAGACGGTTGAAATCATTGTATATATTGCTTCCATATAGTCTAAGAAACATATATGCAAAGCATCCAAACAGTACCATTCGCCAATTTTTTGTTCTTCATGTTTAAGTGAACAATGAGCCCCTTTGTTGATCCTTTATCGGAAATTATTTGTAACTTTCGACAACTAGAACAATGAATGGAACAGGTAGACGGTTGAAATCATTGAATATATTGCTTCCATATAGTCTAAGAAACATATATGCAAAGCTTCCAAACAGTACCATTCGCCAATTTTTTGTTCTTCAAGTTTAAGTGAACTACGAGCCCCATTGTTAATACTTTAACGGAAATTATTTGTAACTTTCGACAAGTAGAACAATGAATGGAACAGGTAGACAGTTGAAATCATTGTATATATTGCTTCTGTATAGTCTAAAAAACATATATGCAAAGCATCCAGACAGTACCATTCGCCAATTTTTTGTTCTTCAAGTTTAAGTGAACAATGAGCCCCATTGTTAATCCTTTAAAGGAAATTATTTGTAAATTTCGACAAGTAGAACAATGAATGGAACAGGTAGAAGGTTGAAATCATTGTATATATTGCTACCATATAGTCTGAGAAACATATATGCAAAGCATTCAAACAGTACCATTCGCCATTTTTTTGTTCTTCATGTTTAAGTGAACTACGAGCCCCATTGTTAATCCTTTAAAGGAAATTATTTGTAAATTTCGACAAGTAGAACAATGAATGGATCAGGTAGACCGTTGAAATCATTGTATATATTGCTTCCATATAGTCTAAGAAACATATATGCAAAGCATCCAAACAGTACCATTCGCCAATTTTTTGTTCTTCATGTTTAAGTGAACAATGAGCCCCTTTGTTGATCCTTTATCGGAAATTATTTGTAACTTTCGACAACTAGAACAATGAATGGAACAGGTAGACGGTTGAAATCATTGTATATATTGCTTCCATATAGTCTAAGAAACATATATGCAAAGCTTCCAAACAGTACCATTGGCCAATTTTTTGTTCTTAAGGGTTAAGTGAACTACGAGCCCCATTGTTAATACTTTAACGGAAGTTATTTGTAACTTTCGACAAGTAGAACAATGAATGGAACAGGTAGACAGTTGAAATCATTGTATATATTGCTTCTGTATAGTCTAAAAAACATATATGCAAAGCATCCAGACAGTACCATTCGCCACTTTTTTGTTCTTCAAGTTTAAGTGAACAATGAGCCCCATTGTTAATCCTTTAACGGAAATTATTTGCAACTTTCGACAAGTAGAACAATGAATTTAACAGGTAGACGGTTGAAATCTTTGTATATATTGCTTCTATATAGTCTAAGAAACATATATGCAAAGCATCCAAACAGTACAATTCGCCAATTTCTTGTTCTTCAAGTTTAAGTGAACTACGAGCCCCATTGTTAATACTTTAACGGAAATTATTTGTAACTTGCGACAAGTAGAAAATTGAATGGAATAGGTAGACGGTTGAAATCATTGTATATATTGCTTCCATATAGTCTAAGAAACATATATGCAAAGCATCCAAACAGTACAATTCGCCAATTTTTTGTTTTCCAAGTTTAAGTGAACAATGAGCCCCAATGGTTAATCCTATATCGGAAATTATTTGTAACTTTCGACAAGTAGAACAATGAATAGTACAGGTAGACGGGAGAAATCTTTCTACATATTGCTTCTAAATAGTCTAAGAAATATATGCAAAGCATCCAAACAGTACAATTCGCCAATTATTTGATCTTCAAGTTTAAGTGAACTACGAGCCCCATTGTTAATCCTTTATCGGAAATTATTTGTAACTTTCGACATGTAGAACAATGAATGGAACAGGTAGACGGTTGAAATCCTTGTATATATTGCTTCCATATAGTCTAAGAAACATGTACGCAAAGCATCCAAACAGTACCATTCGCCAATTATTTGTCCTTCAAGTTTAAGTGAACAATGAGCCCCATTGTTAATCCTTTATCGGAAATTATTTGTAACTTTCGACAAGTAGAACAATGAATCGAACAGGTAGACGGTTGAAATCAATGTAGATATTGCTTCTATATAGTCTAAGAAACATATATGCAAAGCATCCAAACAGTACCATTCGCCAATTTATTGTTCTTCAAGTTTAAGTGAACTACGAGCCCCATTGTTAATACTTTAAAGGAAATTATTTGTAAATTTCGACAAGTAGAACAATGAATGGAACAGGTAGAAGGTTGAAATCATTGTATATATTGCTACCATATAGTCTGAGAAACATATATGCAAAGCATTCAAACAGTACCATTCGCCATTTTTTTGTTCTTCATGTTTAAGAGAACTACGAGCCCCATTGTTAATCCTTTAAAGGAAATTATTTGTAAATTTCGACAAGTAGAACAATGAATGGATCAGGTAGACCGTTGAAATCATTGTATATATTGCTTCCATATAGTCTAAGAAACATATATGCAAAGCATCCAAACAGTACCATTCGCCAATTGTTTGTTCTTCAAGTTTAAGTGAACTACGAGCCCCATTGTTAATCCTTTAAAGGAAATTATTTGTAAATTTCGACAAGTAGAACAATGAATGGATCAGGTAGACCGTTGAAATCATTGTATATATTGCTTCCATATAGTCTAAGAAACATATATGCAAAGCATCCAAACAGTACCATTCGCCAATTTTTTGTTCTTCATGTTTAAGTGAACAATGAGCCCCTTTGTTGATCCTTTATCGGAAATTATTTGTAACTTTCGACAACTAGAACAATGAATGGAACAGGTAGACGGTTGAAATCATTGTATATATTGCTTCTATATAGTCTAAGAAACATATACGCAAAGCATCCAAACAGTACCTGTCGCCAATATTTTGTTCTTCAAGTTTAAGTGAAGAACGAGGCCCATTGATAATCATGAAACGGAAATTATTTGTAACTTTCTACAAGTAGAACTATGAATAGAACAGGTAGACGGGTGAAATCTTTCTATATGTTGCTTCTATATAGTCTAAGAAACATATATGCAAAGCATCCAAACAGTACAATTCGCCAATTGTTTGTTCTTCAAGTTTAAGTGAACTACGAGCCCCATTGTTAATACTTTAACGGAAATTATTTGTAACTTTCGACAAGTAGAACAATGAATGGAACAGGTAGACAGTTGAAATCATTGTATATATTGCTTCTGTATAGTCTAAAAAACATATATGCAAAGCATCCAGGCAGTACCATTCGCCAATTTTTTGTTCTTCAAGTTTAAGTGAACAATGAGCCCCATTGTTAATCCTTTAACGGAAATTATTTGTAAATTTCGACAACTAGAACAATGAATGGAACAGGTAGACGGTTGAAATCATTGTATATATTGCTTCCATATAGTCTAAGAAACATATATGCAAAGCTTCCAAACAGTACCATTCGCCAATTTTTTGTTCTTCAAGTTTAAGTGAACTACGAGCCCCATTGTTAATACTTTAACGGAAATTATTTGTAACTTTCGACAAGTAGAACAATGAATGGAACAGGTAGACAGTTGAAATCATTGTATATATTGCTTCTGTATAGTCTAAAAAACATATATGCAAAGCATCCAGACAGTACCATTCGCCAATTTTTTGTTCTTCAAGTTTAAGTGAACAATGAGCCCCATTGTTAATCCTTTAACGGAAATTATTTGTAACTTTCGACAAGTAGAACAATGAATTTAACAGGTAGACGGTTGAAATCTTTGTATATATTGCTTCTATATAGTCTAAGAAACATATATGCAAAGCATCCAAACAGTACCTGTCGCCAATATTTTGTTCTTCAAGTTTAAGTGAAGAACGAGGCCCATTGATAATCATGAAACGGAAATTATTTGTAACTTTCTACAAGTAGAACTATGAATAGAACAGGTAGACGGGTGAAATCTTTCTATATGTTGCTTCTATATAGTCTAAGAAACATATATGCAAAGCATCCAAACAGTACAATTCGCCAATTGTTTGTTCTTCAAGTTTAAGTGAACTACGAGCCCCATTGTTAATACTTTAACGGAAATTATTTGTAACTTTCGACAAGTAGAACAATGAATGGAACAGGTAGACAGTTGAAATCATTGTATATATTGCTTCTGTATAGTCTAAAAAACATATATGCAAAGCATCCAGACAGTACCATTCGCCAATTTTTTGTTCTTCAAGTTTAAGTGAACAATGAGCCCCATTGTTAATCCTTTAACGGAAATTATTTGTAAATTTCGACAACTAGAACAATGAATGGAACAGGTAGACGGTTGAAATCATTGTATATATTGCTTCCATATAGTCTAAGAAACATATATGCAAAGCTTCCAAACAGTACCATTCGCCAATTTTTTGTTCTTCAAGTTTAAGTGAACTACGAGCCCCATTGTTAATACTTTAACGGAAATTATTTGTAACTTTCAACAAGTAGAACAATGAATGGAACAGGTAGACAGTTGAAATCATTGTATATATTGCTTCTGTATAGTCTAAAAAACATATATGCAAAGCATCCAGACAGTACCATTCGCCAATTTTTTGTTCTTCAAGTTTAAGTGAACAATGAGCCCCATTGTTAATCCTTTAACGGAAATTATTTGTAACTTTCGACAAGTAGAACAATGAATTTAACAGGTAGACGGTTGAAATCTTTGTATATATTGCTTCTATATAGTCTAAGAAACATATATGCAAAGCATCGAAACAGTACAATTCGCCAACTTTTTGTTGTTCAAGTTTAAGTGAACTACGAGCCCCATTGTTCATCCTTTAAAGGAAATTATTTGTAAATTTCGACAAGTAGAACAATGATTGGAACACGTAGGCAGTTGAAATCTTTGTATATATTGCTTCTATATAGTCTAAGAAACATATATGCAAAGCATCGAAACAGTACAATTCGCCAACTTTTTGTTGTTCAAGTTTAAGTGAACTACGAGCCCCATTGTTCATCCTTTAAAGGAAATTATTTGTAAATTTCGACAAGTAGAACAATGAATGGAACAGGTAGACGGTTGAAATCTTTGTATATATTGCTTCTATATAGTCTAAGAAACATATATGCAAAGCATGCAAACAGTTCCATTTGCCAATTTTTTGTTCTTCAAGTTTAAGTGAACAACAAGCCCCATTGATAATCATGAAACGGAAATTATTTGTAACTATCGACATGTAGAACAATGAATGGAACAGGTAGACGGTTGAAATCATTATCTATATTGCTTCCATATAGTCTGATAAACATATATGCAAAGCATTCAAACAGTACCATTCGCCATTTTTTTGTTCTTCATGTTTAAGTGAACTACGAGCCCCATTGTTAATCCTTTAAAGGAAATTATTTGTAAATTTCGACAAGTAGAACAATGAATGGAACAGGTAGACGGTTGAAATCTTTGTATATATTGCTTCTATATAGTCTAAGAAACATATATGCATAGCGTCCAAACAGTACAATTCGCCAATTTTTTGCTCTTCAAGTTTAAGTGAACTACGAGCCCCATTGTTAATCCTTTAAAGGAAATTATTTGTAAATTTCGGCAAGTAGAACAATGAATGGAATAGGTAGACGGTTGAAATCATTGTATATATTGCTTCTATATAGTCTAAGAAACATATATGCAAAGCATCCAAACAGTACAATTCGCCAATTTCTTGTTCTTCAAGTTTAAGTGAACTACGAGCCCCATTGTTAATACTTTAACGGAAATTATTTGTAACTTGCGACAAGTAGAAAATTGAATGGAATAGGTAGACGGTTGAAATCATTGTATATATTGCTTCCATATAGTCTAAGAAACATATATGCAAAGCATCCAAACAGTACAATTCGCCAATTTTTTGTTTTCCAAGTTTAAGTGAACAATGAGCCCCAATGGTTAAACCTTTATCGGAAATTATTTGTAAGTTTCGACAAGTAGAACAATGAATGGAACAGGTAGAAGTTTGAAATCTTTGTATATATTGCTTCTATATAATCTAAGAAACATATATGCAAAGCATCTAAACAGTAACAATCGCCAATTTTTTGATCTTCAAGTTTAAGTGAACAGCGAGCCCCATTGATAATCATGAAATGCAAATTATTTGTAATTTTCGACAAATAGAACAATGAATGGAACAGGTAGACGGTTGAAATCTTTGTATATATTGCTTCTATATAGTCTAAGAAACATATATGCAAAGCATCCAAACAGTACCATTCGCCAATTTTTTGTTCTTCAAGGTTAAGTGAAAAATGAGCCCCATTGTTAATCCTTTATCGGAAATTATTTGTAACTTTCGACAAGTAGAACAATGAATGGAGCAGGTAGACGGTTGAAATCATTGTATATATTGCTTCTATATAGTCTAAGAAACATATATGCAAAGCATCCAAACAGTACAATTCGACAATTTTTTGCTCTTCAAGTTTAAGTGAACTACGAGCCCCATTGTTAATACTTTAACGGAAATTATTTGTAACTTTCGACAAGTAGAACAATGAATGGAACAGGTAGACAGTTGAAATCATTGTATATATTGCTTCTGTATAGTCTAAAAAACATATATGCAAAGCATCCAGACAGTACCATTCGCCAATTTTTTGTTCTTCAAGTTTAAGTGAACAATGAGCCCCATTGTTAATCCTTTAAAGGAAATTATTTGTAAATTTCGACAAGTAGAACAATGAATGGAACAGGTAGAAGGTTGAAATCATTGTATATATTGCTACCATATAGTCTGAGAAACATATATGCAAAGCATTCAAACAGTACCATTCGCCATTTTTTTGTTCTTCATGTTTAAGTGAACTACGAGCCCCATTGTTAATCCTTTAAAGGAAATTATTTGTAAATTTCGACAAGTAGAACAATGATTGGAACACGTAGGCAGTTGAAATCTTTGTATATATTGCTTCCATATAGTCTAAGAAACATATATGCAAAGCATCGAAACAGTACAATTCGCCAATTTTTTGTTCTTCATGTTTAAGTGAACAATGAGCCCCTTTGTTGATCCTTTATCGGAAATTATTTCTAACTTTCGACAACTAGAACAATGAATGGAACAGGTAGACGGTTGAAATCATTGTATATATTGCTTCCATATAGTCTAAGAAACATATATGCAAAGCTTCCAAACAGTACCATTGGCCAATTTTTTGTTCTTAAGGGTTAAGTGAACTACGAGCCCCATTGTTAATACTTTAACGGAAATTATTTGTAACTTTCGACAAGTAGAACAATGAATGGAACAGGTAGACAGTTGAAATCATTGTATATATTGCTTCTGTATAGTCTAAAAAACATATATGCAAAGCATCCAGACAGTACCATTCGCCACTTTTTTGTTCTTCAAGTTTAAGTGAACAATGAGCCCCATTGTTAATCCTTTAACGGAAATTATTTGCAACTTTCGACAAGTAGAACAATGAATTTAACAGGTAGACGGTTGAAATCTTTGTATATATTGCTTCTATATAGTCTAAGAAACATATATGCAAAGCATCCAAACAGTACAATTCGCCAATTTCTTGTTCTTCAAGTTTAAGTGAACTACGAGCCCCATTGTTAATACTTTAACGGAAATTATTTGTAACTTGCGACAAGTAGAAAATTGAATGGAATAGGTAGACGGTTGAAATCATTGTATATATTGCTTCCATATAGTCTAAGAAACATATATGCAAAGCATCCAAACAGTACAATTCGCCAATTTTTTGTTTTCCAAGTTTAAGTGAACAATGAGCCCCAATGGTTAATCCTATATCGGAAATTATTTGTAACTTTCGACAAGTAGAACAATGAATAGTACAGGTAGACGGGAGAAATCTTTCTACATATTGCTTCTAAATAGTCTAAGAAATATATGCAAAGCATCCAAACAGTACAATTCGCCAATTATTTGATCTTCAAGTTTAAGTGAACTACGAGCCCCATTGTTAATCCTTTATCGGAAATTATTTGTAACTTTCGACATGTAGAACAATGAATGGAACAGGTAGACGGTTGAAATCCTTGTATATATTGCTTCCATATAGTCTAAGAAACATGTACGCAAAGCATCCAAACAGTACCATTCGCCAATTCTTTGTCCTTCAAGTTTAAGTGAACAATGAGCCCCATTGTTAATCCTTTATCGGAAATTATTTGTAACTTTCGACAAGTAGAACAATGAATCGAACAGGTAGACGGTTGAAATCAATGTAGATATTGCTTCTATATAGTCTAAGAAACATATATGCAAAGCATCCAAACAGTACCATTCGCCAATTTATTGTTCTTCAAGTTTAAGTGAACTACGAGCCCCATTGTTAATACTTTAAAGGAAATTATTTGTAAATTTCGACAAGTAGAACAATGAATGGAACAGGTAGAAGGTTGAAATCATTGTATATATTGCTACCATATAGTCTGAGAAACATATATGCAAAGCATTCAAACAGTACCATTCGCCATTTTTTTGTTCTTCATGTTTAAGTGAACTACGAGCCCCATTGTTAATCCTTTAAAGGAAATTATTTGTAAATTTCGACAAGTAGAACAATGAATGGATCAGGTAGACCGTTGAAATCATTGTATATATTGCTTCCATATAGTCTAAGAAACATATATGCAAAGCATCCAAACAGTACCATTGGCCAATTTTTTGTTCTTAAGGGTTAAGTGAACTACGAGCCCCATTGTTAATACTTTAACGGAAATTATTTGTAACTTTCGACAAGTAGAACAATGAATGGAACAGGTAGACAGTTGAAATCATTGTATATATTGCTTCTGTATAGTCTAAAAAACATATATGCAAAGCATCCAGACAGTACCATTCGCCAATTTTTTGTTCTTCAAGTTTAAGTGAACAATGAGCCCCATTGTTAATCCTTTAACGGAAATTATTTGTAAATTTCGACAACTAGAACAATGAATGGAACAGGTAGACGGTTGAAATCATTGTATATATTGCTTCCATATAGTCTAAGAAACATATATGCAAAGCTTCCAAACAGTACCATTCGCCAATTTTTTGTTCTTCAAGTTTAAGTGAACTACGAGCCCCATTGTTAATACTTTAACGGAAATTATTTGTAACTTTCGACAAGTAGAACAATGAATGGAACAGGTAGACAGTTGAAATCATTGTATATATTGCTTCTGTATAGTCTAAAAAACATATATGCAAAGCATCCAGACAGTACCATTCGCCAATTTTTTGTTCTTCAAGTTTAAGTGAACAATGAGCCCCATTGTTAATCCTTTAACGGAAATTATTTGTAACTTTCGACAAGTAGAACAATGAATTTAACAGGTAGACGGTTGAAATCTTTGTATATATTGCTTCTATATAGTCTAAGAAACATATATGCAAAGCATCGAAACAGTACAATTCGCCAACTTTTTGTTGTTCAAGTTTAAGTGAACTACGAGCCCCATTGTTCATCCTTTAAAGGAAATTATTTGTAAATTTCGACAAGTAGAACAATGATTGGAACACGTAGACAGTTGAAATCTTTGTATATATTGCTTCTATATAGTCTAAGAAACATATATGCAAAGCATCGAAACAGTACAATTCGCCAACTTTTTGTTGTTCAAGTTTAAGTGAACTACGAGCCCCATTGTTCATCCTTTAAAGGAAATTATTTGTAAATTTCGACAAGTAGAACAATGAATGGAACAGGTAGACGGTTGAAATCTTTGTATATATTGCTTCTATATAGTCTAAGAAACATATATGCAAAGCATGCAAACAGTTCCATTTGCCAATTTTTTGTTCTTCAAGTTTAAGTGAACAACAAGCCCCATTGATAATCATGAAACGGAAATTATTTGTAACTATCGACATGTAGAACAATGAATGGAACAGGTAGACGGTTGAAATCATTATCTATATTGCTTCCATATAGTCTGATAAACATATATGCAAAGCATTCAAACAGTACCATTCGCCATTTTTTTGTTCTTCATGTTTAAGTGAACTACGAGCCCCATTGTTAATCCTTTAAAGGAAATTATTTGTAAATTTCGACAAGTAGAACAATGAATGGAACAGGTAGACGGTTGAAATCTTTGTATATATTGCTTGTATATAGTCTAAGAAACATATATGCATAGCGTCCAAACAGTACAATTCGCCAATTTTTTGCTCTTCAAGTTTAAGTGAACTACGAGCCCCATTGTTAATCCTTTAAAGGAAATTATTTGTAAATTTCGGCAAGTAGAACAATGAATGGAATAGGTAGACGGTTGAAATCATTGTATATATTGCTTCTATATAGTCTAAGAAACATATATGCAAAGCATCCAAACAGTACAATTCGCCAATTTCTTGTTCTTCAAGTTTAAGTGAACTACGAGCCCCATTGTTAATACTTTAACGGAAATTATTTGTAACTTGCGACAAGTAGAAAATTGAATGGAATAGGTAGACGGTTGAAATCATTGTATATATTGCTTCCATATAGTCTAAGAAACATATATGCAAAGCATCCAAACAGTACAATTCGCCAATTTTTTGTTTTCCAAGTTTAAGTGAACAATGAGCCCCAATGGTTAAACCTTTATCGGAAATTATTTGTAAGTTTCGACAAGTAGAACAATGAATGGAACAGGTAGAAGTTTGAAATCTTTGTATATATTGCTTCTATATAATCTAAGAAACATATATGCAAAGCATCTAAACAGTAACAATCGCCAATTTTTTGATCTTCAAGTTTAAGTGAACAGCGAGCCCCATTGATAATCATGAAATGCAAATTATTTGTAATTTTCGACAAATAGAACAATGAATGGAACAGGTAGACGGTTGAAATCTTTGTATATATTGCTTCTATATAGTCTAAGAAACATATATGCAAAGCATCCAAACAGTACCATTCGCCAATTTTTTGTTCTTCAAGGTTAAGTGAAAAATGAGCCCCATTGTTAATCCTTTATCGGAAATTATTTGTAACTTTCGACAAGTAGAACAATGAATGGAGCAGGTAGACGGTTGAAATCATTGTATATATTGCTTCTATATAGTCTAAGAAACATATATGCAAAGCATCCAAACAGTACAATTCGACAATTTTTTGCTCTTCAAGTTTAAGTGAACTACGAGCCCCATTGTTAATCCTTTAAATGAAATTATTTCTAAATTTCGGCAAGTTGAACAATGAATGGAATAGGTAGACGGTTGAAATCATTGTATATATTGCTTCTATATAGTCTAAGAAACATATATGCAAAGCATCCAAACAGTACAATTCGACAATTTTTTGTTCTTCAAGTTTAGTGAACAATGAGCCCCATTGTTAATCCTTTATCGGAAATTATTTGTAACTTTCGACAAGTAGAACATTGAATGGAACAGGTAGACGGTTGAAATCTTTGTATATATTGCTTCTATATAGTATAAGAAACATATATGCAAAGCATCCAAACAGTAACATTCGCCAATTTCTTGTTCTTCAAGTTTAAGTGAACTACGAGCCCCATTGTTAATCCTTTAAAGGAATTTATTTGTAACTTTCGACATGTAGAACAATGAATGAAACAGGTAGACGGTTGAAATCTTTGTATATATTGCTTCTATATAATCTAAGAAACATATATGCAAAGCATCCAAACAGTACCATTCGCCAATTTTTTGTTCTTCATGATTAAGTGAACAATGAGCCCCTTTGTTGATCCTTTATCGGAAATTATTTGTAACTTTCGACAACTAGAACAATGAATGGAACAGGTAGACGGTTGAAATCATTATATATATTGCTTCTACATAGTCTAAGAAACATATATGCAAAGCATCCAAACAGTACCATTCGCCAATTTTTTGTTCTGCAAGTTTAAGTGAACTACGAGCCCCATTGTTAATACTTTAACGGAAATTATTTGTAACTTTCGACAAGTAGTACAATGAATGGAACAGGTAGACGGTTGAAATCATTGTATATATTGCTTCTATATAGTCTAAAAAACATATATGGAAAGCAACCAGACAGTACCATTCGCCAATTTTTTGTTCTTCAAGTTTAAGTGAACAATGAGCCCCATTGTTAATCCTTTATCGGAAATTATTTCTAACTTTCGACAAGTAGAACAATGAATGGAACAGGTAGACGGGTGAAATCTTTCTATATGTTGCTTCTATATAGTCTAAGAAACATATATGCAAAGCATCCAAACAGTACAATTCGCCAATTTTTTGTTCTTCAAGTTTAAGTGAACTACGAGCCCCATTGTTAATAGTTTAACGGAAATTATTTGTAATTTTCGACAAGAAGAACAATGACTGGAACAGGTAGACGGTTGAAATCATTGTATATATTGCTTCTATATAGTCTAAGAAACATATACGCAAAGCATCCACACAGTACCAGTCGCCAATTTTTTGTTCTTCAAGTTTAAGTGAAGAACGAGGCCCATTGATAATCATGAAACGGAAATTATTTGTAACTTTCTACAAGTAGATCTATGAATAGAACAGGTAGACGGGTGAAATCTTTCTATATGTTGCTTCTATATAGTCTAAGAAACATATATGCAAAGCATCCAAACAGTACAATTCGCCAATTTTTTGTTCTTCAAGTTTAAGTGAACTACGAGCCCCATTGTTAATCCTTTATCGGAAATTATTTCTAACTTTCGACAAGTAGAACAATGAATGGAACAGGTAAACGGTTGAAATCTTTGTATATATTGCTTCTATATAGTATAAGAAACATATATGCAAAGCATCCAAACAGTACAATTCGCCAATTTTTTGTTCTTCAAGTTTAAGTGAACTACGAGCCCCCTTGTTAATCCTTTAACGGAAATTAATTGTAACTTTCGACATGTAGAACAGTGAATGGAACAGGTAGACGGTTGAAATCTTTGTATATATTGCTTCTATATAGTCTAAGAAACATATATGCAAAGCATCCAAACAGTACAATTCGCCAATTTTTTGTTCTTCAAGTTTAAGTGAACTACGAGCCCCATTGTTAATACTTTAACGGAAATTATTTGTAATTTTCGACAAGAAGAACAATGACTGGAACAGGTAGACGGTTGAAATCTTTGTATATATTGCTTCTATATAGTCTAAGAAACATATACGCAAAGCATCCAAACAGTACAATTCGCCAATTTTTTGTTCTTCAAGTTTAAGTGAACTACGAGCCCCATTGTTAATCCTTTAAAGGAAATTATTTGTAAATTTCGACAAGTAGAACAATGAATGGAACAGGTAGACGGTTGAAATCATTGTATATATTGCTTCCATATAGTTTAAGAAACATATATGCAAAGCATTCAAAGAGTACCATTCGCCATTTTTTTGTTCTTCATGTTTAAGTGAACTACGAGCCCCATTGTTAATACTTTAACGGAAATTATTTGTAACTTTCGACAAGTAGAACAATGAATGGAACAGGTAGACGGTTGAAATCATTGTATATATTGCTTCTATATAGTCTAAAAAACATATATGCAAAGCAACCAGACAGTACCATTCGCCAATTTTTTGTTCTTCAAGTTTAAGTGAACAATGAGCCCCATTGTTAATCCTTTATCGGAAATTATTTCTAACTTTCGACAAGTAGAACAATGAATGGAACAGGTAGACGGGTGAAATCTTTCTATATGTTGCTTCTATATAGTCTAAGAAACATATATGCAAAGCATCCAAACAGTACAATTCGCCAATTTTTTGTTCTTCAAGTTTAAGTGAACTACGAGCCCCATTGTTAATCCTTTAAAGGAAATTATTTGTAAATTTCGACAAGTAGAACAATGAATGGAACAGGTAGACGGTTGAAATCTTTGTATATATTGCTTCTATATAGTCTAAGAAACATATATGCAAAGCATCGAAACAGTACAATTCGCCAACTTTTTGTTGTTCAAGTTTAAGTGAACTACGAGCCCCATTGTTCATCCTTTAAAGGAAATTATTTGTAAATTTCGATAAGTAGAACAATGATTTGAACACGTAGACAGTTGAAATCTTTGTATATATTGCTTCTATATAGTCTAAGAAACATATATGCAAAGCATCCAAACAGTACAATTCGCCAATTTATTGATCTTCAAGTTTAAGTGAACTACGATACCCATTGTTAATACTTTATCGGAAATTACTTCTAACTTTCGACAAGTAGAACAATGAATGGAACAGGTAGACGGTTGAAATCTTTGTATATATTGCTTCTATATAGTCTAAGAAACATATATGCAAAGCATGCAAACAGTACCATTTGCCAATTTTTTGTTCTTCAAGGTTAAGTGAACAACAAGCCCCATTGATAATCATGAAACGGAAATTATTTGTAACTATCGACATGTAGAACAATGAATGGAACAGGTAGACGGTTGAAATCATTATATATATTGCTCCTATATAGTCTAAGAAACATATATGCAAAGCATCCAAACAGTACCATTCGCCAATTTTTTGTTCTTCAAGTTTAAGTGAACTACGAGCCCCATTGTTAATACTTTAACGGAAATTATTTGTAACTTTCGACAAGTAGAACAATGAATGGAACAGGTAGACGGTTGAAATCATTGTATATATTGCTTCTATATAGTCTAAAAAACATATATGCAAAGCAACCAGACAGTACCATTCGCCAATTTTTTGTTCTTCAAGTTTAAGTGAACAATGAGCCCCATTGTTAATCCTTTATCGGAAATTATTTCTAACTTTCGACAAGTAGAACAATGAATGGAACAGGTAGACGGTTGAAATCTTTGTATATATTGCTTCTATATAATCTAACAAACATATATGCAAAGCATCCAAACAGTACAATTCGCCAACTTTTTGTTGTTCAAGTTTAAGTGAACTACGAGCCCCATTGTTCATCCTTTAAAGGAAATTATTTGTAAATTTCGATAAGTAGAACAATGATTGGAACACGTAGACAGTTGAAATCTTTGTATATATTGCTTCTATATAGTCTAAGAAACATATATGCAAAGCATCGAAACAGTACAATTCGCCAATTTATTGATCTTCAAGTTTAAGTGAACTACGATACCCATTGTTAATGCTTTATCGGAAATTACTTCTAACTTTCGACAAGTAGAACAATGAATGGAACAGGTAGACGGTTGAAATCTTTGTATATATTGCTTCTATATAGTCTAAGAAACATATATGCAAAGCATGCAAACAGTACCATTTGCCAATTTTTTGTTCTTCAAGTTTAAGTGAACAACAAGCCCCATTGATAATCATGAAACGGAAATTATTTGTAACTATCGACATGTAGAACAATGAATGGAACAGGTAGACGGTTGAAATCATTATATATATTGCTTCTATATAGTCTAAGAAACATATATGCAAAGCATCCAAACAGTACCATTCGCCAATTTTTTGTTCTTCAAGTTTAAGTGAACTACGAGCCCCATTGTTAATACTTTAACGGAAATTATTTGTAACTTTCGACAAGTAGAACAATGAATGGAACAGGTAGACGGTTGAAATCATTGTATATATTGCTTCTATATAGTCTAAAAAACATATATGCAAAGCAACCAGACAGTACCATTCGCCAATTTTTTGTTCTTCAAGTTTAAGTGAACAATGAGCCCCATTGTTAATCCTTTATCGGAAATTATTTCTAACTTTCGACAAGTAGAACAATGAATGGAACAGGTAGACGGTTGAAATCTTTGTATACATTGCTTCTATATAATCTAACAAACATATATGCAAAGCATCCAAACAGTACAATTCGCCAATTTTTTGTTCTTCAAGTTTAAGTGAACTACGAGCCCCATTGTTAATCCTTTAAAGGAAATTATTTGTAAATTTCGAAAAGTAGAACAATGAATGGAACAGGTAGACGGTTGAAATCTTTGTATATATTGCTTCTATATAGTCTAAGAAACATATATGCAAAGCATCCAAACAGTACAATTCGCCAATTTTTTGTTCTTCAAGTTTAAGTGAACTACGAGGCCCATTGATAATCATGAAACGGAAATTATTTGTAACTTTCTACAAGTAGAACTATGAATAGAACAGGTAGACGGGTGAAATCTTTCTATATGTTGCTTCTATATAGTCTAAGAAACATATATGCAAAGCATCCAAACAGTACAATTCGCCAATTGTTTGTTCTTCAAGTTTAAGTGAACTACGAGCCCCATTGTTAATCCTTTAAAGGAAATTATTTGTAAATTTCGACAAGTAGAACAATGAATGGAACAGGTAGACGGTTGAAATCATTGTATATATTGCTTCCATATAGTCTAAGAAACATATATGCAAAGCATTCAAACAGTACCATTCGCCATTTTTTTGTTCCTCATGTTTAAGTGAACTACGAGCCCCATTGTTAATCCTTTAAAGAAAATTATTTGTAAATTTCGACAAGTAGAACAATGAATGGATCAGGTAGACGGTTGAAATCATTGTATATATTGCTTCCATATAGTCTAAGAAACATATATGCAAAGCATTCAAACAGTACCATTCGCCATTTTTTTGTTCTTCATGTTTAAGTGAACTACGAGCCCCATTGTTAATCCTTTAAAGGAAATTATTTGTAAATTTCGACAAGTAGAACAATGAATGGATCAGGTAGACGGTTGAAATCATTGTATATATTGCTTCCATATAGTCTAAGAAACATATATGCAAAGCATCCAAACAGTACCATTCGCCAATTTTTTGTTCTTCATGTTTAAGTGAACAATGAGCCCCTTTGTTGATCCTTTATCGGAAATTATTTGTAACTTTCGACAACTAGAACAATGAATGGAACAGGTAGACGGTTGAAATCATTGTATATATTGCTTCCATATAGTCTAAGAAACATATATGCAAAGCTTCCAAACAGTACCATTCGCCAATTTTTTGTTCTTCAAGTTTAAGTGAACTACGAGCCCCATTGTTAATACTTTGACGGAAATTATTTGTAACTTTCGACAAGTAGAACAATGAATGGAACAGGTAGACAGTTGAAATCATTGTATATATTGCTTCTGTATAGTCTAAAAAACATATATGCAAAGCATCCAGACAGTACCATTCGCCAATTTTTTGTTCTTCAAGTTTAAGTGAACAATGAGCCCCATTGTTAATCCTTTAACGGAAATTATTTGTAACTTTCGACAAGTAGAACAATGAATTTAACAGGTAGACGGTTGAAATCTTTGCATATATTGCATCTATATAGTCTAAGAAACATATATGCAAAGCATCGAAACAGTACAATTCGCCAACTTTTTGTTGTTCAAGTTTAAGTGAACTACGAGCCCCATTGTTCATCCTTTAAAGGAAATTATTTGTAAATTTCGACAAGTAGAACAATGATTGGAACACGTAGACAGTTGAAATCTTTGTATATATTGCTTCTATATAGTCTAAGAAACATATATGCAAAGCATCCAAACAGTACAATTCGCCAATTTATTGATCTTCAAGTTTAAGTGAACTACGATACCCATTGTTAATACTTTATCGGAAATTACTTCTAACTTTCGACAAGTAGAACAATGAATGGAACAGGTAGACGGTTGAAATCTTTGTATATATTGCTTCTATATAGTCTAAGAAACATATATGCAAAGCATGCAAACAGTACCATTTGCCAATTTTTTGTTCTTCAAGTTTAAGTGAACAACAAGCCCCATTGATAATCATGAAACGGAAATTATTTGTAACTATCGACATGTAGAACAATGAATGGAACAGGTAGACGGTTGAAATCATTATATATATTGCTTCTATATAGTCTAAGAAACATATATGCAAAGCATCCAAACAGTACCATTCGCCAATTTTTTGTTCTTCAAGTTTAAGTGAACTACGAGCCCCATTGTTAATACTTTAACGGAAATTATTTGTAACTTTCGACAAGTAGAACAATGAATGGAACAGGTAGACGGTTGAAATCATTGTATATATTGCTTCTATATAGTCTAAAAAACATATATGCAAAGCAACCAGACAGTACCATTCGCCAATTTTTTGTTCTTCAAGTTTAAGTGAACAATGAGCCCCATTGTTAATCCTTTATCGGAAATTATTTCTAACTTTCGACAAGTAGAACAATGAATGGAACAGGTAGACGGTTGAAATCTTTGTATATATTGCTTCTATATAATCTAAGAAACATATATGCAAAGCATCCAAACAGTACAATTCGCCAATTTTTTGTTCTTCAAGTTTAAGTGAACTACGAGCCCCATTGTTAATCCTTTAAAGGAAATTATTTGTAGATTTCGAAAAGTAGAACAATGAATGGAACAGGTAGACGGTTGAAATCTTTGTATATATTGCTTCTATATAGTCTAAGAAACATATATGCAAAGCATCCAAACAGTACAATTCGCCAATTTTTTGTTCTTCAAGTTTAAGTGAACTACGAGCCCCATTGTTAATACTTTAACGGAAATTATTTGTAATTTTCGACAAGAAGAACAATGACTGGAACAGGTAGACGGTTGAAATCTTTGTATATATTGCTTCTATATAGTCTAAGAAACATATACGCAAAGCATCCAAACAGTACCAGTCGCCAATATTTTGTTCTTCAAGTTTAAGTGAAGAACGAGGCCCATTGATAATCATGAAACGGAAATTATTTGTAACTTTCTACAAGTAGAACTGTGAATAGAACAGGTAGACGGGTGAAATCTTTCTATATGTTGCTTCTATATAGTCTAAGAAACATATATGCAAAGCATCCAAACAGTACAATTCGCCAATTTTTTGTTCTTCAAGTTTAAGTGAACTACGAGCCCCATTGTTAATCCTTTAAAGGAAATTATTTGTAAATTTCGACAAGTAGAACAATGAATGGAACAGGTAGAAGGTTGAAATCATTGTATATATTGCTTCCATATAGTCTGAGAAACATATATGCAAAGCATTCAGACAGTACCATTCGCCATTTTTTTGTTCTTCATGTTTAAGTGAACTACGAGCCCCATTGTTAATCCTTTAAAGGAAATTATTTGTAAATTTCGACAAGTAGAACAATGAATGGATCAGGTAGACCGTTGAAATCATTGTATATATTGCTTCCATATAGTCTAAGAAACATATATGCAAAGCATCCAAACAGTACCATTCGCCAATTTTTTGTTCTTCATGTTTAAGTGAACAATGAGCCCCTTTGTTGATCCTTTATCGGAAATTATTTGTAAATTTCGACAACTAGAACAATGAATGGAACAGGTAGACGGTTGAAATCATTGTATATATTGCTTCCATATAGTCTAAGAAACATATATGCAAAGCTTCCAAACAGTACCATTCGCCAATTTTTTGTTCTTCAAGTTTAAGTGAACTACGAGCTCCATTGTTAATACTTTAACGGAAATTATTTGTAACTTTCGACAAGAAGAACAATGAATGGAACAGGTAGACAGTTGAAATCATTGTATATATTGCTTCTGTATAGTCTAAAAAACATATATGCAAAGCATCCAGACAGTACCATTCGCCAATTTTTTGTTCTTCAAGTTTAAGTGAACAATGAGCCCCATTGTTAATCCTTTAACGGAAATTATTTGTAACTTTCGACAAGTAGAACAATGAATTTAACAGGTAGACGGTTGAAATCTTTGTATATATTGCTTCTATATAGTCTAAGAAACATATATGCAAAGCATCGAAACAGTACAATTCGCCAACTTTTTGTTGTTCAAGTTTAAGTGAACTACGAGCCCCATTGTTCATCCTTTAAAGGAAATTATTTGTAAATTTCGACAAGTAGAACAATGATTGGAACACGTAGACAGTTGAAATCTTTCTATATGTTGCTTCTATATAGTCTAAGAAACATATATGCAAAGCATCCAAACAGTACCATTCGCCAATTTTTTGTTCTTCAAGTTTAAGTGAACAACGAGCCCCATTGGTTAATCCTTTATCGGAAATTATTTGTAACTTTCGACAAGTAGAACAATGAATGGAACAGGTAGACGGTTGAGTTCTTTGTATATATTGCTTCTATATAGTCTAAGAAACATATATGCAAAGCGTCCAAACAGTACCAGTCGCCAATATTTTGTTCTTCAAGTTTAAGTGAAGAACGAGGCCCATTGATAATCATGAAACGGAAATTATTTGTAACTTTCTACAAGTAGAACTATGAATAGAACAGGTAGACGGGTGAAATCTTTCTATATGTTGCTTCTATATAGTCTAAGAAACATATATGCAAAGCATCCAAACAGTACAATTCGCCAATTTTTTGTTCTTCAAGTTTAAGTGAACTACGAGCCCCATTGTTAATCCTTTAAAGGAAATTATTTGTAAATTTCGAAAAGTAGAACAATGAATGGAACAGGTAGACGGTTGAAATCTTTGTATATATTGCTACTATATAGTCTAAGAAACATATATGCAAAGCATCCAAACAGTACAATTCGCCAATTTTTTGTTCTTCAAGTTTAAGTGAACTACGAGCCCCATTGTTAATACTTTAACGGAAATTATTTGTAATTTTCGACAAGAAGAACAATGACTGGAACAGGTAGACGGTTGAAATCTTTGTATATATTGCTTCTATATAGTCTAAGAAACATATACGCAAAGCATCCAAACAGTACCATTCGCCAATTTTTTGTTCTTCAAGTTTAAGTGAACTACGAGCCCCATTGTTAATACTTTAACGGAAATTATTTCTAACTTTCGACAAGTAGAACTATGAATGGAACAGGTAGACGGGTGAAATCTTTCTATATGTTGCTTCTATATAGTCTAAGAAACATATATGCAAAGCATCCAAACAGTACAATTCGCCAATTTTTTGTTCTTCAAGTTTAAGTGAACTACGAGCCCCATTGTTAATAGTTTAACGGAAATTATTTGTAATTTTCGACAAGAAGAACAATGACTGGAACAGGTAGACGGTTGAAATCATTGTATATATTGCTTCTATATAGTCTAAGAAACATATACGCAAAGCATCCAAACAGTACCAGTCGCCAATTTTTTGTTCTTCAAGTTTAAGTGAAGAACGAGGCCCATTGATAATCATGAAACGGAAATTATTTGTAACTTTCTACAAGTAGAACTGTGAATAGAACAGGTAGACGGGTGAAATCTTTCTATATGTTGCTTCTATATAGTCTAAGAAACATATATGCAAAGCATCCAAACAGTACAATTCGCCAATTTTTTGTTCTTCAAGTTTAAGTGAACTACGAGCCCCATTGTTAATCCTTTAAAGGAAATTATTTGTAAATTTCGACAAGTAGAACAATGAATGGAACAGGTAGAAGGTTGAAATCATTGTATATATTGCTTCCATATAGTCTGAGAAACATATATGCAAAGCATTCAAACAGTACCATTCGCCATTTTTTTGTTCTTCATGTTTAAGTGAACTACGAGCCCCATTGTTAATCCTTTAAAGGAAATTATTTGTAAATTTCGACAAGTAGAACAATGAATGGATCAGGTAGACCGTTGAAATCATTGTATATATTGCTTCCATATAGTCTAAGAAACATATATGCAAAGCATCCAAACAGTACCGTTCGCCAATTTTTTGTTCTTCATGTTTAAGTGAACAATGAGCCCCTTTGTTGATCCTTTATCGGAAATTATTTGTAAATTTCGACAACTAGAACAATGAATGGAACAGGTAGACGGTTGAAATCATTGTATATATTGCTTCCATATAGTCTAAGAAACATATATGCAAAGCTTCCAAACAGTACCATTCGCCAATTTTTTGTTCTTCAAGTTTAAGTGAACTACGAGCCCCATTGTTAATACTTTAACGGAAATTATTTGTAACTTTCGACAAGTAGAACAATGAATGGAACAGGTAGACAGTTGAAATCATTGTATATATTGCTTCTGTATAGTCTAAAAAACATATATGCAAAGCATCCAGACAGTACCATTCGCCAATTTTTTGTTCTTCAAGTTTAAGTGAACAATGAGCCCCATTGTTAATCCTTTAACGGAAATTATTTGTAACTTTCGACAAGTAGAACAATGAATTTAACAGGTAGACGGTTGAAATCTTTGTATATATTGCTTCTATATAGTCTAAGAAACATATATGCAAAGCATCGAAACAGTACAATTCGCCAACTTTTTGTTGTTCAAGTTTAAGTGAACTACGAGCCCCATTGTTCATCCTTTAAAGGAAATTATTTGTAAATTTCGACAAGTAGAACAATGATTGGAACACGTAGACAGTTGAAATCTTTGTATATATTGCTCCTATATAGTCTAAGAAACATATATGCAAAGTATCCAAACAGTACAATTCGCCAATTTATTGATCTTCAAGTTTAAGTGAACTACGATACCCATTGTTAATACTTTATCGGAAATTACTTCTAACTTTCGACAAGTAGAACAATGAATGGAACAGGTAGACGGTTGAAATCTTTGTATATATTGCTTCTATATAGTCTAAGAAACATATATGCAAAGCATGCAAACAGTACCATTTGCCAATTTTTTGTTCTTCAAGTTTAAGTGAACAACAAGCCCCATTGATAATCATGAAACGGAAATTATTTGTAACTATCGACATGTAGAACAATGAATGGAACAGGTAGACGGTTGAAATCATTATATATATTGCTTCCATATAGTCTGATAAACATATATGCAAAGCATTCAAACAGTACCATTCGCCATTTTTTTGTTCTTCATGTTTAAGTGAACTACGAGCCCCATTGTTAATCCTTTAAAGGAAATTATTTGTAAATTTCGACAAGTAGAACAATGAATGGAACAGGTAGACGGTTGAAATCTTTGTATATATTGCTTCTATATAGTCTAAGAAACATATATGCATAGCGTCCAAACAGTACAATTCGCCAATTTTTTGCTCTTCAAGTTTAAGTGAACTACGAGCCCCATTGTTAATCCTTTAAAGGAAATTATTTGTAAATTTCGGCAATTAGAACAATGAATGGAATAGGTAGACGGTTGAAATCATTGTATATATTGCTTCTATATAGTCTAAGAATCATATATGCAAAGCATCCAAACAGTACAATTCGCCAATTTCTTGTTCTTCAAGTTTAAGTGAACTACGAGCCCCATTGTTAATACTTTAACGGAAATTATTTGTAACTTGCGACAAGTAGAAAATTGAATGGAATAGGTAGACGGTTGAAATCATTGTATATATTGCTTCCATATAGTCTAAGAAACATATATGCAAAGCATCCAAACAGTACAATTCGCCAATTTTTTGTTTTCCAAGTTTAAGTGAACAATGAGCCCCAATGGTTAATCCTATATCGGAAATTATTTGTAACTTTCGACAAGTAGAACAATGAATAGTACAGGTAGACGGGAGAAATCTTTCTACATATTGCTTCTAAATAGTCTAAGAAATATATGCAAAGCATCCAAACAGTACAATTCGCCAATTATTTGATCTTCAAGTTTAAGTGAACTACGAGCCCCATTGTTAATCCTTTATCGGAAATTATTTGTAACTTTCGACATGTAGAACAATGAATGGAACAGGTAGACGGTTGAAATCCTTGTATATATTGCTTCCATATAGTCTAAGAAACATGTACGCAAAGCATCCAAACAGTACCATTCGCCAATTCTTTGTCCTTCAAGATTAAGTGAACAATGAGCCCCATTGTTAATCCTTTATCGGAAATTATTTGTAACTTTCGACAAGTAGAACAATGAATCGAACAGGTAGACGGTTGAAATCAATGTAGATATTGCTTCTATATAGTCTAAGAAACATATATGCAAAGCATCCAAACAGTACCATTCGCCAATTTATTGTTCTTCAAGTTTAAGTGAACTACGAGCCCCATTGTTAATACTTTAAAGGAAATTATTTGTAAATTTCGACAAGTAGAACAATGAATGGAACAGGTAGACGGTTGAAATCTTTGTATATATTGCTTCTATATAATCTAAGAAACATATCTGCAAAGCATCCAAACAGTACCATTCGCCAATTTTTTGTTCTTCAAGTTTAAGTGAACAATGAGCCCCATTGTTAATCCTTTATCGGAAATTATTTGTAACTTTCGACAAGCAGAACATTGAATGGAACACGTAGACGGTTGAAATCATTGTATATATTGCTTCCATATAGTCTAAGAAACATGTACGCAAAGCATCCAAACAGTACCATTCGCCAATTTTTTGTTCTTCAAGTTTAAGTGAACAATGAGCCCCATTGTTAATCCTTTATAGGAAATTATTTGTAACTTTCGACAAGTAGAACAATGAATGGAACAGGTAGACGGTTGAAATCTTTGTATATATTGCTTCTATATAGTCTAAGAAACATATATGCAAAGCATCCAAACAGTACAATTCGCCAATTTTTTGTTCTTCAAGTTTAAGTGAACAATGAGCCCCAATGGTTAATCCTTTATCGGTAATTATTTGTAACTTTCGACAAGTAGAACAATGAATGGAACAGGTAGACGGTTGAAATCCTTGTATATATTGCTACCATATAGTCTAAGAAACAAGTACGCAAAGCATCCAAACAGTACCATTCGCCAATTTTTTGTCCTTCAAGTTTAAGTGAACAATGAGCCCCATTGTTAATCCTTTATCGGAAATTATTTGTAACTTTCGACAAGTAGAACAATGAATGGAACAGGTAGACGGTTGAAATCTTTGTATACATTGCTTCTATATAGTCTAAGAAACCTATATGCAAAGCATCTAAACAGTAACAATCGCCAATTTTTTGATCTTCAAGTTTAAGCGAACAGCGAGCCCCATTGATAATCATGAAATGGAAATTATTTGTAACTTTCTACAAGTAGAACAATGAATAGTACAGGCAGACGGGTGAAATCTTTCGATATATTGCTTCTAAATAGTCTAAGAAACATATATGCAAAGCATCCAAACAGTACCATTCGCCACTTTTTTGTTCTTCAAGTTGAAGTGAATAACGAGCCCCATTGTTAATCCTTTAAAGGAAATTATTTGTAAATTTCGACAAGTAGAACAATGAATGGATCATGTAGACGGTTCAAATCATTGTATATATTGCTTCTATATAGTCTACGAAACATGTATGCAAAGCATCCAAACAGTACAATTCGCCAATTTTTTGTTCTTCAAGTTTAAGTGAACTACGAGCCCCATTGTTAATCCTTTAACGGAAATTAATTGTAAATTTCTACAAGTAGAACAATGATTGGAACAGGTAGACGGTTGAAATCTTTGTATATATTGCTTCCATATAGTCTAAGAAACATATATGCAAAGCATCCAAACAGTACAATTCGCCAATTTATTGTTCTTCAAGTTTAACTTAACAACGAGCCCCATTGTTAATCCTTTAAAGGAAATTATGTGTAAATTTCGACAAGTAGAACAATGATTCGAACACGTAGACGGTTGAAATCTTTGTATATATTGCTTCCATATAGTCTAAGAAATATGTACGCAAAGCATCCAAACAGTACCATTCGCCAATTTTTTGGTCTTCAAGTTTAAGTGAACAATCAGCCCCAATGGTTAATCCTTTATCGGAAATTATTTGTAATTTTCGACAAGTCGAACAATGAATGGAACAGGTAGACGGTTGAAATCTTTGTATATATTGCTTCTATATAGTCTAAGAAACATATATGCAAAGCATCCAAACAGTACAATTCGCCAATTTTTTGTTCTTCATGTTTAAGTGAACAATGAGCCCCAATGGTTAATCCTTTATCGGTAATTATTTGTAATTTTCGACAAGTAGAACAATGAAGGGAACTGGTAGACGGTTGAAATCTTTGTATATATTGCTTCTATATAATCTAAGAAACATATATGCAAAGCATCTAAACAGTACCATTCGCCAATTTTTTGTTCTTCAAGTTTAAGTAAACTACGATCCCCATTGTTAATCCCTTAACGGAAATTATTTGTAACTTTCGACAAGTAGAACAATGAATGGAACAGGTAGCCGGTTGAAATCAATGTATATATTGCTTCTATATAGTCTAAGAAACATATATGCAAAGAATCCAAACAGTACCATTCGCCACTTTTTTGTTCTTCAATTTTAAGTGAACAATGAGCCCCATTGTTAATCTTTTATCGGAAATTATTTGTAACTTTCGACACGTAGAACAATGAATGGAACAGGTAGACGGTTGAAATCCTAGTATATATTGCTTCCATATAGTCTAAGAAACATGTACGCAAAGCATCCGAACAGTACCATTCGCCAATTCTTTGTCCTTCAAGTTTAAGTGAACAATGAGCCACATTGTTAATCCTTTATCGGAAATTATTTGTAACTTTCGACAAGTAGAACAATGAATCGAACAGGTAGACGGTTGATATCTTTGTATATATTGCTTCTATATAATCTAAGAAACATATATGCAAAGCATCTAAACAGTAACATTCGCCAATTTTTTGATCTTCAAGTTTAAGTGAACTACGAGCCCCATTGTTAATCCTTTAAAGGAAATTATTTGTAAATTTCGACAAGTAGAACAATGAATGGATCAGGTAGACGGTTGAAATCATTGTATATATTGCTTCCATATAGTCTAAGAAACATATATGCAAAGCATCCAAACAGTACCATTCGCCAATTTTTTGTTCTTCATGTTTAAGTGAACAATGAGCCCCTTTGTTGATCCTTTATCGGAAATTATTTGTAACTTTCGACAACTAGAACAATGAATGGAAAAGGTAGACGGTTGAAATCATTGTATATATTGCTTCCATATAGTCTAAGAAACATATATGCAAAGCTTCCAAACAGTACCATTCGCCAATTTTTTGTTCTTCAAGTTTAAGTGAACTACGAGCCCCATTGTTAATACTTTAACGGAAATTATTTGTAACTTTCGACAAGTAGAACAATGAATGGAACAGGTAGACAGTTGAAATCATTGTATATATTGCTTCTGTATAGTCTAAAAAACATATATGCAAAGCATCCAGACAGTACCATTCGCCAATTTTTTGTTCTTCAAGTTTAAGTGAACAATGAGCCCCATTGTTAATCCTTTAACGGAAATTATTTGTAACTTTCGACAAGTAGAACAATGAATTTAACAGGTAGACGGTTGAAATCTTTGTATATATTGCTTCTATATAGTCTAAGAAACATATATGCAAAGCATCGAAACAGTAAAATTCGCCAACTTTTTGTTGTTCAAGTTTAAGTGAACAATGAGCCCCATTGTTAATCCTTTATCGGAAATTATTTCTAACTTTCGACAAGTAGAACAATGAATGGAACAGGTAGACGGGTGAAATCTTTCTATATGTTGCTTCTATATAGTCTAAGAAACATATATGCAAAGCATCCAAACAGTACAATTCGCCAATTTTTTGTTCTTCAAGTTTAAGTGAACTACGAGCCCCATTGTTAATCCTTTAAAGGAAATTATTTGTAAATTTCGACAAGTAGAACAATGAATGGAACAGGTAGACGGTTGAAATCTTTGTATATATTGCTTCTATATAGTCTAAGAAACATATATGCAAAGCATCGAAACAGTACAATTCGCCAACTTTTTGTTGTTCAAGTTTAAGTGAACTACGAGCCCCATTGTTCATCCTTTAAAGGAAATTATTTGTAAATTTCGATAAGTAGAACAATGATTTGAACACGTAGACAGTTGAAATCTTTGTATATATTGCTTCTATATAGTCTAAGAAACATATATGCAAAGCATCGAAACAGTACAATTCGCCAATTTATTGATCTTCAAGTTTAAGTGAACTACGATACCCATTGTTAATGCTTTATCGGAAATTACTTCTAACTTTCGACAAGTAGAACAATGAATGGAACAGGTAGACGGTTGAAATCTTTGTATATATTGCTTCTATATAGTCTAAGAAACATATATGCAAAGCATGCAAACAGTACCATTAGCCAATTTTTTGTTCTTCAAGTTTAAGTGAACAAGAAGCCCCATTGATAATCATGAAACGGAAATTATTTGTAACTATCGACATGTAGAACAATGAATGGAACAGGTAGACGGTTGAAATCATTATATATATTGCTTCTATATAGTCTAAGAAACATATATGCAAAGCATCCAAACAGTACCATTCGCCAATTTTTTGTTCTTCAAGTTTAAGTGAACTACGAGCCCCATTGTTAATACTTTAACGGAAATTATTTGTAACTTTCGACAAGTAGAACAATGAATGGAACAGGTAGACGGTTGAAATCATTGTATATATTGCTTCTATATAGTCTAAAAAACATATATGCAAAGCAACCAGACAGTACCATTCGCCAATTTTTTGTTCTTCAAGTTTAAGTGAACAATGAGCCCCATTGTTAATCCTTTATCGGAAATTATTTCTAACTTTCGACAAGTAGAACAATGAATGGAACAGGTAGACGGTTGAAATCTTTGTATACATTGCTTCTATATAATCTAACAAACATATATGCAAAGCATCCAAACAGTACAATTCGCCAATTTTTTGTTCTTCAAGTTTAAGTGAACTACGAGCCCCATTGTTAATCCTTTAAAGGAAATTATTTGTAAATTTCGAAAAGTAGAACAATGAATGGAACAGGTAGACGGTTGAAATCTTTGTATATATTGCTTCTATATAGTCTAAGAAACATATATGCAAAGCATCCAAACAGTACAATTCGCCAATTTTTTGTTCTTCAAGTTTAAGTGAACTACGAGCCCCATTGTTAATACTTTAACGGAAATTATTTGTAATTTTCGACAAGAAGAACAATGACTGGAACAGGTAGACGGTTGAAATCTTTGTATATATTGCTTCTATATAGTCTAAGAAACATATACGCAAAGCATCCAAACAGTACCTGTCGCCAATATTTTGTTCTTCAAGTTTAAGTGAAGAACGAGGCCCATTGATAATCATGAAACGGAAATTATTTGTAACTTTCTACAAGTAGAACTATGAATAGAACAGGTAGACGGGTGAAATCTTTCTATATGTTGCTTCTATATAGTCTAAGAAACATATATGCAAAGCATCCAAACAGTACAATTCGCCAATTGTTTGTTCTTCAAGTTTAAGTGAACTACGAGCCCCATTGTTAATCCTTTAAAGGACATTATTTGTAAATTTCGACAAGTAGAACAATGAATGGAACAGGTAGACGGTTGAAATCATTGTATATATTGCTTCCATATAGTCTAAGAAACATATATGCAAAGCATTCAAACAGTACCATTCGCCATTTTTTTGTTCCTCATGTTTAAGTGAACTACGAGCCCCATTGTTAATCCTTTAAAGGAAATTATTTGTAAATTTCGACAAGTAGAACAATGAATGGATCAGGTAGACGGTTGAAATCATTGTATATATTGCTTCCATATAGTCTAAGAAACATATATGCAAAGCATTCAAACAGTACCATTCGCCATTTTTTTGTTCTTCATGTTTAAGTGAACTACGAGCCCCATTGTTAATCCTTTAAAGGAAATTATTTGTAAATTTCGACAAGTAGAACAATGAATGGATCAGGTAGACGGTTGAAATCATTGTATATATTGCTTCCATATAGTCTAAGAAACATATATGCAAAGCATCCAAACAGTACCATTCGCCAATTTTTTGTTCTTCATGTTTAAGTGAACAATGAGCCCCTTTGTTGATCCTTTATCGGAAATTATTTGTAACTTTCGACAACTAGAACAATGAATGGAACAGGTAGACGGTTGAAATCATTATATATATTGCTTCTATATAGTCTAAGAAACATATATGCAAAGCATCCAAACAGTACCATTCGCCAATTTTTTGTTCTTCAAGTTTAAGTGAACTACGAGCCCCATTGTTAATACTTTAACGGAAATTATTTGTAACTTTCGACAAGTAGAACAATGAATGGAACAGGTAGACAGTTGAAATCTTTGTATATATTGCTTCTATATAGTCTAAGAAACATATATGCAAAGCATCGAAGCAGTACAATTCGCCAATTTATTGATCTTCAAGTTTAAGTGAACTACGATACCCATTGTTAATGCTTTATCGGAAATTACTTCTAACTTTCGACAAGTAGAACAATGAATGGAACAGGTAGACGGTTGAAATCTTTGTATATATTGCTTCTATATAGTCTAAGAAACATATATGCAAAGCATGCAAACAGTACCATTTGCCAATTTTTTGTTCTTCAAGTTTAAGTGAACAACAAGCCCCATTGATAATCATGAAACGGAAATTATTTGTAACTATCGACATGTAGAACAATGAATGGAACAGGTAGACGGTTGAAATCATTATATATATTGCTTCTATATAGTCTAAGAAACATATATGCAAAGCATCCAAACAGTACCATTCGCCAATTTTTTGTTCTTCAAGTTTAAGTGAACTACGAGCCCCATTGTTAATACTTTAACGGAAATTATTTGTAACTTTCGACAAGTAGAACAATGAATGGAACAGGTAGACGGTTGAAATCATTGTATATATTGCTTCTATATAGTCTAAAAAACATATATGCAAAGCAACCAGACAGTACCATTCGCCAATTTTTTGTTCTTCAAGTTTAAGTGAACTACGAGCCCCATTGTTAATCCTTTAAAGGAAATTATTTGTAAATTTCGACAAGTAGAACAATGAATGGAACAGGTAGACGGTTGAAATCTTTGTATATATTGCTTCTATATAGTCTAAGAAACATATATGCAAAGCATCGAAACAGTACAATTCGCCAACTTTTTGTTGTTCAAGTTTAAGTGAACTACGAGCCCCATTGTTCATCCTTTAAAGGAAATTATTTGTAAATTTCGATAAGTAGAACAATGATTTGAACGCGTAGACAGTTGAAATCTTTGTATATATTGCTTCTATATAGTCTAAGAAACATATATGCAAAGCATCCAAACAGTACAATTCGCCAATTTATTGATCTTCAAGTTTAAGTGAACTACGATACCCATTGTTAATACTTTATCGGAAATTACTTCTAACTTTCGACAAGTAGAACAATGAATGGAACAGGTAGACGGTTGAAATCTTTGTATATATTGCTTCTATATAGTCTAAGAAACATATATGCAAAGCATGCAAACAGTACCATTTGCCAATTTTTTGTTCTTCAAGTTTAAGTGAACAACAAGCCCCATTGATAATCATGAAACGGAAATTATTTGTAACTATAGACATGTAGAACAATGAATGGAACAGGTAGACGGTTGAAATCATTATATATATTGCTTCTATATAGTCTAAGAAACATATATGCAAAGCATCCAAACAGTACCATTCGCCAATTTTTTGTTCTTCAAGTTTAAGTGAACTACGAGCCCCATTGTTAATACTTTAACGGAAATTATTTGTAACTTTCGACAAGTAGAACAATGAATGGAACAGGTAGACGGTTGAAATCATTGTATATATTGCTTCTATATAGTCTAAGAAACATATATGCAAAGCATCGAAACAGTATAATTCGCCAATTTATTGATCTTCAAGTTTAAGTGAACTACGATACCCATTGTTAATGCTTTATCGGAAATTACTTCTAACTTTCGACAAGTAGAACAATGAATGGAACAGGTAGACGGTTGAAATCTTTGTATATATTGCTTCTATATAGTCTAAGAAACATATATGCAAAGCATGCAAACAGTACCATTTGCCAATTTTTTGTTCTTCAAGTTTAAGTGAACAACAAGCCCCATTGATAATCATGAAACGGAAATTATTTGTAACTATAGACATGTAGAACAATGAATGGAACAGGTAGACGGTTGAAATCATTATATATATTGCTTCTATATAGTCTAAGAAACATATATGCAAAGCATCCGAACAGTACCATTCGCCAATTTTTTGTTCTTCAAGTTTAAGTGAACTACGAGCCCCATTGTTAATACTTTAACGGAAATTATTTGTAACTTTCGACAAGTAGAACAATGAATGGAACAGGTAGACGGTTGAAATCATTGTATATATTGCTTCTATATAGTCTAAAAAACATATATGCAAAGCAACCAGACAGTACCATTCGCCAATTTTTTGTTCTTCAAGTTTAAGTGAACAATGAGCCCCATTGTTAATCCTTTATCGGAAATTATTTCTAACTTTCGACAAGTAGAACAATGAATGGAACAGGTAGACGGTTGAAATCTTTGTATACATTGCTTCTATATAATCTAACAAACATATATGCAAAGCATCCAAACAGTACAATTCGCCAATTTTTTGTTCTTCAAGTTTAAGTGAACTACGAGCCCCATTGTTAATCCTTTAAAGGAAATTATTTGTAAATTTCGAAAAGTAGAACAATGAATGGAACAGGTAGACGGTTGAAATCTTTGTATATATTGCTTCTATATAGTCTAAGAAACATATATGCAAAGCATCCAAACAGTACAATTCGCCAATTTTTTGTTCTTCAAGTTTAAGTGAACTACGAGCCCCATTGTTAATACTTTAACGGAAATTATTTGTAATTTTCGACAAGAAGAACAATGACTGGAACAGGTAGACGGTTGAAATCTTTGTATATATTGCTTCTATATAGTCTAAGAAACATATACGCAAAGCATCCAAACAGTACCTGTCGCCAATATTTTGTTCTTCAAGTTTAAGTGAAGAACGAGGCCCATTGATAATCATGAAACGGAAATTATTTGTAACTTTCTACAAGTAGAACTATGAATAGAACAGGTAGACGGGTGAAATCTTTCTATATGTTGCTTCTATATAGTCTAAGAAACATATATGCAAAGCATCCAAACAGTACAATTCGCCAATTGTTTGTTCTTCAAGTTTAAGTGAACTACGAGCCCCATTGTTAATCCTTTAAAGGAAATTATTTGTAAATTTCGACAAGTAGAACAATGAATGGAACAGGTAGACGGTTGAAATCATTGTATATATTGCTTCCATATAGTCTAAGAAACATATATGCAAAGCATTCAAACAGTACCATTCGCCATTTTTTTGTTCCTCATGTTTAAGTGAACTACGAGCCCCATTGTTAATCCTTTAAAGGAAATTATTTGTAAATTTCGACAAGTAGAACAATGAATGGATCAGGTAGACGGTTGAAATCATTGTATATATTGCTTCCATATAGTCTAAGAAACATATATGCAAAGCATTCAAACAGTACCATTCGCCATTTTTTTGTTCTTCATGTTTAAGTGAACTACGAGCCCCATTGTTAATCCTTTAAAGGAAATTATTTGTAAATTTCGACAAGTAGAACAATGAATGGATCAGGTAGACGGTTGAAATCATTGTATATATTGCTTCCATATAGTCTAAGAAACATATATGCAAAGCATCCAAACAGTACCATTCGCCAATTTTTTGTTCTTCATGTTTAAGTGAACAATGAGCCCCTTTGTTGATCCTTTATCGGAAATTATTTGTAACTTTCGACAACTAGAACAATGAATGGAACAGGTAGACGGTTGAAATCATTGTATATATTGCTTCCATATAGTCTAAGAAACATATATGCAAAGCTTCCAAACAGTACCATTCGCCAATTTTTTGTTCTTCAAGTTTAAGTGAACTACGAGCCCCATTGTTAATACTTTAACGGAAATTATTTGTAACTTTCGACAAGTAGAACAATGAATGGAACAGGTAGACAGTTGAAATCATTGTATATATTGCTTCTGTATAGTCTAAAAAACATATATGCAAAGCATCCAGACAGTACCATTCGCCAATTTTTTGTTCTTCATGTTTAAGTGAACAATGAGCCCCATTGTTAATCCTTTAAAGGAAATTATTTGTAAATTTCGACAAGTAGAACAATGAATGGAACAGGTAGAAGGTTGAAATCATTGTATATATTGCTACCATATAGTCTGAGAAACATATATGCAAAGCATTCAAACAGTACCATTCGCCATTTTTTTGTTCTTCATGTTTAAGTGAACTACGAGCCCCATTGTTAATCCTTTAAAGGAAATTATTTGTAAATTTCGACAAGTAGAACAATGAATGGATCAGGTAGACCGTTGAAATCATTGTATATATTGCTTCCATATAGTCTAAGAAACATATATGCAAAGCATCCAAACAGTACAATTCGCCAACTTTTTGTTGTTCAAGTTTAAGTGAACTACGAGCCCCATTGTTCATCCTTTAAAGGAAATTATTTGTAAATTTCGATAAGTAGAACAATGATTTGAACGCGTAGACAGTTGAAATCTTTGTATATATTGCTTCTATATAGTATAAGAAACATATATGCAAAGCATCCAAACAGTACAATTCGCCAATTTTTTGTTCTTCAAGTTTAAGTGAACTACGAGCCCCCTTGTTAATCCTTTAACGGAAATTAATTGTAACTTTCGACATGTAGAACAGTGAATGGAACAGGTAGACGGTTGAAATCTTTGTATATATTGCTTCTATATAGTCTAAGAAACATATATGCAAAGCATCCAAACAGTACAATTCGCCAATTTTTTGTTCTTCAAGTTTAAGTGAACTACGAGCCCCATTGTTAATACTTTAACGGAAATTATTTGTAATTTTCGACAAGAAGAACAATGACTGGAACAGGTAGACGGTTGAAATCTTTGTATATATTGCTTCTATATAGTCTAAGAAACATATACGCAAAGCATCCAAACAGTACAATTCGCCAATTTTTTGTTCTTCAAGTTTAAGTGAACTACGAGCCCCATTGTTAATCCTTTAAAGGAAATTATTTGTAAATTTCGACAAGTAGAACAATGAATGGAACAGGTAGACGGTTGAAATCATTGTATATATTGCTTCCATATAGTTTAAGAAACATATATGCAAAGCATTCAAAGAGTACCATTCGCCATTTTTTTGTTCTTCATGTTTAAGTGAACTACGAGCCCCATTGTTAATACTTTAACGGAAATTATTTGTAACTTTCGACAAGTAGAACAATGAATGGAACAGGTAGACGGTTGAAATCTTTGTATATATTGCTTCTATATAGTCTAAGAAACATATATGCAAAGCATGCAAACAGTACCATTTGCCAATTTTTTGTTCTTCAAGTTTAAGTGAACAACAAGCCCCATTGATAATCATGAAACGGAAATTATTTGTAACTATAGACATGTAGAACAATGAATGGAACAGGTAGACGGTTGAAATCATTATATATATTGCTTCTATATAGTCTAAGAAACATATATGCAAAGCATCCAAACAGTACCATTCGCCAATTTTTTGTTCTTCAAGTTTAAGTGAACTACGAGCCCCATTGTTAATACTTTAACGGAAATTATTTGTAACTTTCGACAAGTAGAACAATGAATGGAACAGGTAGACGGTTGAAATCATTGTATATATTGCTTCTATATAGTCTAAGAAACATATATGCAAAGCATCGAAACAGTATAATTCGCCAATTTATTGATCTTCAAGTTTAAGTGAACTACGATACCCATTGTTAATGCTTTATCGGAAATTACTTCTAACTTTCGACAAGTAGAACAATGAATGGAACAGGTAGACGGTTGAAATCTTTGTATATATTGCTTCTATATAGTCTAAGAAACATATATGCAAAGCATGCAAACAGTACCATTTGCCAATTTTTTGTTCTTCAAGTTTAAGTGAACAACAAGCCCCATTGATAATCATGAAACGGAAATTATTTGTAACTATAGACATGTAGAACAATGAATGGAACAGGTAGACGGTTGAAATCATTATATATATTGCTTCTATATAGTCTAAGAAACATATATGCAAAGCATCCGAACAGTACCATTCGCCAATTTTTTGTTCTTCAAGTTTAAGTGAACTACGAGCCCCATTGTTAATACTTTAACGGAAATTATTTGTAACTTTCGACAAGTAGAACAATGAATGGAACAGGTAGACGGTTGAAATCATTGTATATATTGCTTCTATATAGTCTAAAAAACATATATGCAAAGCAACCAGACAGTACCATTCGCCAATTTTTTGTTCTTCAAGTTTAAGTGAACAATGAGCCCCATTGTTAATCCTTTATCGGAAATTATTTCTAACTTTCGACAAGTAGAACAATGAATGGAACAGGTAGACGGTTGAAATCTTTGTATACATTGCTTCTATATAATCTAACAAACATATATGCAAAGCATCCAAACAGTACAATTCGCCAATTTTTTGTTCTTCAAGTTTAAGTGAACTACGAGCCCCATTGTTAATCCTTTAAAGGAAATTATTTGTAAATTTCGAAAAGTAGAACAATGAATGGAACAGGTAGACGGTTGAAATCTTTGTATATATTGCTTCTATATAGTCTAAGAAACATATATGCAAAGCATCCAAACAGTACAATTCGCCAATTTTTTGTTCTTCAAGTTTAAGTGAACTACGAGCCCCATTGTTAATACTTTAACGGAAATTATTTGTAATTTTCGACAAGAAGAACAATGACTGGAACAGGTAGACGGTTGAAATCTTTGTATATATTGCTTCTATATAGTCTAAGAAACATATACGCAAAGCATCCAAACAGTACCTGTCGCCAATATTTTGTTCTTCAAGTTTAAGTGAAGAACGAGGCCCATTGATAATCATGAAACGGAAATTATTTGTAACTTTCTACAAGTAGAACTATGAATAGAACAGGTAGACGGGTGAAATCTTTCTATATGTTGCTTCTATATAGTCTAAGAAACATATATGCAAAGCATCCAAACAGTACAATTCGCCAATTGTTTGTTCTTCAAGTTTAAGTGAACTACGAGCCCCATTGTTAATCCTTTAAAGGAAATTATTTGTAAATTTCGACAAGTAGAACAATGAATGGAACAGGTAGACGGTTGAAATCATTGTATATATTGCTTCCATATAGTCTAAGAAACATATATGCAAAGCATTCAAACAGTACCATTCGCCATTTTTTTGTTCCTCATGTTTAAGTGAACTACGAGCCCCATTGTTAATCCTTTAAAGGAAATTATTTGTAAATTTCGACAAGTAGAACAATGAATGGATCAGGTAGACGGTTGAAATCATTGTATATATTGCTTCCATATAGTCTAAGAAACATATATGCAAAGCATTCAAACAGTACCATTCGCCATTTTTTTGTTCTTCATGTTTAAGTGAACTACGAGCCCCATTGTTAATCCTTTAAAGGAAATTATTTGTAAATTTCGACAAGTAGAACAATGAATGGATCAGGTAGACGGTTGAAATCATTGTATATATTGCTTCCATATAGTCTAAGAAACATATATGCAAAGCATCCAAACAGTACCATTCGCCAATTTTTTGTTCTTCATGTTTAAGTGAACAATGAGCCCCTTTGTTGATCCTTTATCGGAAATTATTTGTAACTTTCGACAACTAGAACAATGAATGGAACAGGTAGACGGTTGAAATCATTGTATATATTGCTTCCATATAGTCTAAGAAACATATATGCAAAGCTTCCAAACAGTACCATTCGCCAATTTTTTGTTCTTCAAGTTTAAGTGAACTACGAGCCCCATTGTTAATACTTTAACGGAAATTATTTGTAACTTTCGACAAGTAGAACAATGAATGGAACAGGTAGACAGTTGAAATCATTGTATATATTGCTTCTGTATAGTCTAAAAAACATATATGCAAAGCATCCAGACAGTACCATTCGCCAATTTTTTGTTCTTCATGTTTAAGTGAACAATGAGCCCCATTGTTAATCCTTTAAAGGAAATTATTTGTAAATTTCGACAAGTAGAACAATGAATGGAACAGGTAGAAGGTTGAAATCATTGTATATATTGCTACCATATAGTCTGAGAAACATATATGCAAAGCATTCAAACAGTACCATTCGCCATTTTTTTGTTCTTCATGTTTAAGTGAACTACGAGCCCCATTGTTAATCCTTTAAAGGAAATTATTTGTAAATTTCGACAAGTAGAACAATGAATGGATCAGGTAGACCGTTGAAATCATTGTATATATTGCTTCCATATAGTCTAAGAAACATATATGCAAAGCATCCAAACAGTACCATTCGCCAATTTTTTGTTCTTCATGTTTAAGTGAACAATGAGCCCCTTTGTTGATCCTTTATCGGAAATTATTTGTAACTTTCGACAACTAGAACAATGAATGGAACAGGTAGACGGTTGAAATCATTGTATATATTGCTTCCATATAGTCTAAGAAACATATATGCAAAGCTTCCAAACAGTACCATTGGCCAATTTTTTGTTCTTAAGGGTTAAGTGAACTACGAGCCCCATTGTTAATACTTTAACGGAAATTATTTGTAACTTTCGACAAGTAGAACAATGAATGGAACAGGTAGACAGTTGAAATCATTGTATATATTGCTTCTGTATAGTCTAAAAAACATATATGCAAAGCATCCAGACAGTACCATTCGCCACTTTTTTGTTCTTCAAGTTTAAGTGAACAATGAGCCCCATTGTTAATCCTTTAACGGAAATTATTTGCAACTTTCGACAAGTAGAACAATGAATTTAACAGGTAGACGGTTGAAATCTTTGTATATATTGCTTCTATATAGTCTAAGAAACATATATGCAAAGCATCCAAACAGTACAATTCGCCAACTTTTTGTTGTTCAAGTTTAAGTGAACTACGAGCCCCATTGTTCATCCTTTAAAGGAAATTATTTGTAAATTTCGACAAGTAGAACAATGATTGGAACACGTAGACAGTTGAAATCTTTGTATATATTGCTTCTATATAGTCTAAGAAACATATATGCAAAGCATCGAAACAGTACAATTCGCCAACTTTTTGTTGTTCAAGTTTAAGTGAACTACGAGCCCCATTGTTCATCCTTTAAAGGAAATTATTTGTAAATTTCGACAAGTAGAACAATGAATGGAACAGGTAGACGGTTGAAATCTTTGTATATATTGCTTCTATATAGTCTAAGAAACATATATGCAAAGCATGCAAACAGTTCCATTTGCCAATTTTTTGTTCTTCAAGTTTAAGTGAACAACAAGCCCCATTGATAATCATGAAACGGAAATTATTTGTAACTATCGACATGTAGAACAATGAATGGAACAGGTAGACGGTTGAAATCATTATCTATATTGCTTCCATATAGTCTGATAAACATATATGCAAAGCATTCAAACAGTACCATTCGCCATTTTTTTGTTCTTCATGTTTAAGTGAACTACGAGCCCCATTGTTAATCCTTTAAAGGAAATTATTTGTAAATTTCGACAAGTAGAACAATGAATGGAACAGGTAGACGGTTGAAATCTTTGTATATATTGCTTCTATATAGTCTAAGAAACATATATGCATAGCGTCCAAACAGTACAATTCGCCAATTTTTTGCTCTTCAAGTTTAAGTGAACTACGAGCCCCATTGTTAATCCTTTAAAGGAAATTATTTGTAAATTTCGGCAAGTAGAACAATGAATGGAATAGGTAGACGGTTGAAATCATTGTATATATTGCTTCTATATAGTCTAAGAAACATATATGCAAAGCATCCAAACAGTACAATTCGCCAATTTCTTGTTCTTCAAGTTTAAGTGAACTACGAGCCCCATTGTTAATACTTTAACGGAAATTATTTGTAACTTGCGACAAGTAGAAAATTGAATGGAATAGGTAGACGGTTGAAATCATTGTATATATTGCTTCCATATAGTCTAAGAAACATATATGCAAAGCATCCAAACAGTACAATTCGCCAATTTTTTGTTTTCCAAGTTTAAGTGAACAATGAGCCCCAATGGTTAAACCTTTATCGGAAATTATTTGTAAGTTTCGACAAGTAGAACAATGAATGGAACAGGTAGAAGTTTGAAATCTTTGTATATATTGCTTCTATATAATCTAAGAAACATATATGCAAAGCATCTAAACAGTAACAATCGCCAATTTTTTGATCTTCAAGTTTAAGTGAACAGCGAGCCCCATTGATAATCATGAAATGCAAATTATTTGTAATTTTCGACAAATAGAACAATGAATGGAACAGGTAGACGGTTGAAATCTTTGTATATATTGCTTCTATATAGTCTAAGAAACATATATGCAAAGCATCCAAACAGTACCATTCGCCAATTTTTTGTTCTTCAAGGTTAAGTGAAAAATGAGCCCCATTGTTAATCCTTTATCGGAAATTATTTGTAACTTTCGACAAGTAGAACAATGAATGGAGCAGGTAGACGGTTGAAATCATTGTATATATTGCTTCTATATAGTCTAAGAAACATATATGCAAAGCATCCAAACAGTACAATTCGACAATTTTTTGCTCTTCAAGTTTAAGTGAACTACGAGCCCCATTGTTAATACTTTAACGGAAATTATTTGTAACTTTCGACAAGTAGAACAATGAATGGAACAGGTAGACAGTTGAAATCATTGTATATATTGCTTCTGTATAGTCTAAAAAACATATATGCAAAGCATCCAGACAGTACCATTCGCCAATTTTTTGTTCTTCAAGTTTAAGTGAACAATGAGCCCCATTGTTAATCCTTTAAAGGAAATTATTTGTAAATTTCGACAAGTAGAACAATGAATGGAACAGGTAGAAGGTTGAAATCATTGTATATATTGCTACCATATAGTCTGAGAAACATATATGCAAAGCATTCAAACAGTACCATTCGCCATTTTTTTGTTCTTCATGTTTAAGTGAACTACGAGCCCCATTGTTAATCCTTTAAAGGAAATTATTTGTAAATTTCGACAAGTAGAACAATGAATGGATCAGGTAGACCGTTGAAATCATTGTATATATTGCTTCCATATAGTCTAAGAAACATATATGCAAAGCATCCAAACAGTACCATTCGCCAATTTTTTGTTCTTCATGTTTAAGTGAACAATGAGCCCCTTTGTTGATCCTTTATCGGAAATTATTTCTAACTTTCGACAACTAGAACAATGAATGGAACAGGTAGACGGTTGAAATCATTGTATATATTGCTTCCATATAGTCTAAGAAACATATATGCAAAGCTTCCAAACAGTACCATTGGCCAATTTTTTGTTCTTAAGGGTTAAGTGAACTACGAGCCCCATTGTTAATACTTTAACGGAAATTATTTGTAACTTTCGACAAGTAGAACAATGAATGGAACAGGTAGACAGTTGAAATCATTGTATATATTGCTTCTGTATAGTCTAAAAAACATATATGCAAAGCATCCAGACAGTACCATTCGCCACTTTTTTGTTCTTCAAGTTTAAGTGAACAATGAGCCCCATTGTTAATCCTTTAACGGAAATTATTTGCAACTTTCGACAAGTAGAACAATGAATTTAACAGGTAGACGGTTGAAATCTTTGTATATATTGCTTCTATATAGTCTAAGAAACATATATGCAAAGCATCCAAACAGTACAATTCGCCAATTTCTTGTTCTTCAAGTTTAAGTGAACTACGAGCCCCATTGTTAATACTTTAACGGAAATTATTTGTAACTTGCGACAAGTAGAAAATTGAATGGAATAGGTAGACGGTTGAAATCATTGTATATATTGCTTCCATATAGTCTAAGAAACATATATGCAAAGCATCCAAACAGTACAATTCGCCAATTTTTTGTTTTCCAAGTTTAAGTGAACAATGAGCCCCAATGGTTAATCCTATATCGGAAATTATTTGTAACTTTCGACAAGTAGAACAATGAATAGTACAGGTAGACGGGAGAAATCTTTCTACATATTGCTTCTAAATAGTCTAAGAAATATATGCAAAGCATCCAAACAGTACAATTCGCCAATTATTTGATCTTCAAGTTTAAGTGAACTACGAGCCCCATTGTTAATCCTTTATCGGAAATTATTTGTAACTTTCGACATGTAGAACAATGAATGGAACAGGTAGACGGTTGAAATCCTTGTATATATTGCTTCCATATAGTCTAAGAAACATGTACGCAAAGCATCCAAACAGTACCATTCGCCAATTCTTTGTCCTTCAAGTTTAAGTGAACAATGAGCCCCATTGTTAATCCTTTATCGGAAATTATTTGTAACTTTCGACAAGTAGAACAATGAATCGAACAGGTAGACGGTTGAAATCAATGTAGATATTGCTTCTATATAGTCTAAGAAACATATATGCAAAGCATCCAAACAGTACCATTCGCCAATTTATTGTTCTTCAAGTTTAAGTGAACTACGAGCCCCATTGTTAATACTTTAAAGGAAATTATTTGTAAATTTCGACAAGTAGAACAATGAATGGAACAGGTAGAAGGTTGAAATCATTGTATATATTGCTACCATATAGTCTGAGAAACATATATGCAAAGCATTCAAACAGTACCATTCGCCATTTTTTTGTTCTTCATGTTTAAGTGAACTACGAGCCCCATTGTTAATCCTTTAAAGGAAATTATTTGTAAATTTCGACAAGTAGAACAATGAATGGATCAGGTAGACCGTTGAAATCATTGTATATATTGCTTCCATATAGTCTAAGAAACATATATGCAAAGCATCCAAACAGTACCATTGGCCAATTTTTTGTTCTTAAGGGTTAAGTGAACTACGAGCCCCATTGTTAATACTTTAACGGAAATTATTTGTAACTTTCGACAAGTAGAACAATGAATGGAACAGGTAGACAGTTGAAATCATTGTATATATTGCTTCTGTATAGTCTAAAAAACATATATGCAAAGCATCCAGACAGTACCATTCGCCAATTTTTTGTTCTTCAAGTTTAAGTGAACAATGAGCCCCATTGTTAATCCTTTAACGGAAATTATTTGTAAATTTCGACAAGTAGAACAATGAATGGAACAGGTAGACGGTTGAAATCATTGTATATATTGCTTCCATATAGTCTAAGAAACATATATGCAAAGCTTCCAAACAGTACCATTCGCCAATTTTTTGTTCTTCAAGTTTAAGTGAACTACGAGCCCCATTGTTAATACTTTAACGGAAATTATTTGTAACTTTCGACAAGTAGAACAATGAATGGAACAGGTAGACGGTTGAAATCTTTGTATATATTGCTTCTATATAGTCTAAGAAACATATATGCAAAGCATCCAAACAGTACCATTCGCCAATTTTTTGTTCTTCAAGGTTAAGTGAAAAATGAGCCCCATTGTTAATCCTTTATCGGAAATTATTTGTAACTTTCGACAAGTAGAACAATGAATGGAGCAGGTAGACGGTTGAAATCATTGTATATATTGCTTCTATATAGTCTAAGAAACATATATGCAAAGCATCCAAACAGTACAATTCGACAATTTTTTGCTCTTCAAGTTTAAGTGAACTACGAGCCCCATTGTTAATCCTTTAAATGAAATTATTTCTAAATTTCGGCAAGTTGAACAATGAATGGAATAGGTAGACGGTTGAAATCATTGTATATATTGCTTCTATATAGTCTAAGAAACATATATGCAAAGCATCCAAACAGTACAATTCGACAATTTTTTGTTCTTCAAGTTTAGTGAACAATGAGCCCCATTGTTAATCCTTTATCGGAAATTATTTGTAACTTTCGACAAGTAGAACATTGAATGGAACAGGTAGACGGTTGAAATCTTTGTATATATTGCTTCTATATAGTATAAGAAACATATATGCAAAGCATCCAAACAGTAACATTCGCCAATTTCTTGTTCTTCAAGTTTAAGTGAACTACGAGCCCCATTGTTAATCCTTTAAAGGAATTTATTTGTAACTTTCGACATGTAGAACAATGAATGAAACAGGTAGACGGTTGAAATCTTTGTATATATTGCTTCTATATAATCTAAGAAACATATATGCAAAGCATCCAAACAGTACCATTCGCCAATTTTTTGTTCTTCATGATTAAGTGAACAATGAGCCCCTTTGTTGATCCTTTATCGGAAATTATTTGTAACTTTCGACAACTAGAACAATGAATGGAACAGGTAGACGGTTGAAATCATTATATATATTGCTTCTACATAGTCTAAGAAACATATATGCAAAGCATCCAAACAGTACCATTCGCCAATTTTTTGTTCTGCAAGTTTAAGTGAACTACGAGCCCCATTGTTAATACTTTAACGGAAATTATTTGTAACTTTCGACAAGTAGTACAATGAATGGAACAGGTAGACGGTTGAAATCATTGTATATATTGCTTCTATATAGTCTAAAAAACATATATGGAAAGCAACCAGACAGTACCATTCGCCAATTTTTTGTTCTTCAAGTTTAAGTGAACAATGAGCCCCATTGTTAATCCTTTATCGGAAATTATTTCTAACTTTCGACAAGTAGAACAATGAATGGAACAGGTAGACGGGTGAAATCTTTCTATATGTTGCTTCTATATAGTCTAAGAAACATATATGCAAAGCATCCAAACAGTACAATTCGCCAATTTTTTGTTCTTCAAGTTTAAGTGAACTACGAGCCCCATTGTTAATAGTTTAACGGAAATTATTTGTAATTTTCGACAAGAAGAACAATGACTGGAACAGGTAGACGGTTGAAATCATTGTATATATTGCTTCTATATAGTCTAAGAAACATATACGCAAAGCATCCACACAGTACCAGTCGCCAATTTTTTGTTCTTCAAGTTTAAGTGAAGAACGAGGCCCATTGATAATCATGAAACGGAAATTATTTGTAACTTTCTACAAGTAGATCTATGAATAGAACAGGTAGACGGGTGAAATCTTTCTATATGTTGCTTCTATATAGTCTAAGAAACATATATGCAAAGCATCCAAACAGTACAATTCGCCAATTTTTTGTTCTTCAAGTTTAAGTGAACTACGAGCCCCATTGTTAATCCTTTATCGGAAATTATTTCTAACTTTCGACAAGTAGAACAATGAATGGAACAGGTAAACGGTTGAAATCTTTGTATATATTGCTTCTATATAGTATAAGAAACATATATGCAAAGCATCCAAACAGTACAATTCGCCAATTTTTTGTTCTTCAAGTTTAAGTGAACTACGAGCCCCCTTGTTAATCCTTTAACGGAAATTAATTGTAACTTTCGACATGTAGAACAGTGAATGGAACAGGTAGACGGTTGAAATCTTTGTATATATTGCTTCTATATAGTCTAAGAAACATATATGCAAAGCATCCAAACAGTACAATTCGCCAATTTTTTGTTCTTCAAGTTTAAGTGAACTACGAGCCCCATTGTTAATACTTTAACGGAAATTATTTGTAATTTTCGACAAGAAGAACAATGACTGGAACAGGTAGACGGTTGAAATCTTTGTATATATTGCTTCTATATAGTCTAAGAAACATATACGCAAAGCATCCAAACAGTACAATTCGCCAATTTTTTGTTCTTCAAGTTTAAGTGAACTACGAGCCCCATTGTTAATCCTTTAAAGGAAATTATTTGTAAATTTCGACAAGTAGAACAATGAATGGAACAGGTAGACGGTTGAAATCATTGTATATATTGCTTCCATATAGTTTAAGAAACATATATGCAAAGCATTCAAAGAGTACCATTCGCCATTTTTTTGTTCTTCATGTTTAAGTGAACTACGAGCCCCATTGTTAATACTTTAACGGAAATTATTTGTAACTTTCGACAAGTAGAACAATGAATGGAACAGGTAGACGGTTGAAATCATTGTATATATTGCTTCTATATAGTCTAAAAAACATATATGCAAAGCAACCAGACAGTACCATTCGCCAATTTTTTGTTCTTCAAGTTTAAGTGAACAATGAGCCCCATTGTTAATCCTTTATCGGAAATTATTTCTAACTTTCGACAAGTAGAACAATGAATGGAACAGGTAGACGGGTGAAATCTTTCTATATGTTGCTTCTATATAGTCTAAGAAACATATATGCAAAGCATCCAAACACTACAATTCGCCAATTTTTTGTTCTTCAAGTTTAAGTGAACTACGAGCCCCATTGTTAATCCTTTAAAGGAAATTATTTGTAAATTTCGACAAGTAGAACAATGAATGGAACAGGTAGACGGTTGAAATCTTTGTATATATTGCTTCTATATAGTCTAAGAAACATATATGCAAAGCATCGAAACAGTACAATTCGCCAACTTTTTGTTGTTCAAGTTTAAGTGAACTACGAGCCCCATTGTTCATCCTTTAAAGGAAATTATTTGTAAATTTCGATAAGTAGAACAATGATTTGAACACGTAGACAGTTGAAATCTTTGTATATATTGCTTCTATATAGTCTAAGAAACATATATGCAAAGCATCCAAACAGTACAATTCGCCAATTTATTGATCTTCAAGTTTAAGTGAACTACGATACCCATTGTTAATACTTTATCGGAAATTACTTCTAACTTTCGACAAGTAGAACAATGAATGGAACAGGTAGACGGTTGAAATCTTTGTATATATTGCTTCTATATAGTCTAAGAAACATATATGCAAAGCATGCAAACAGTACCATTTGCCAATTTTTTGTTCTTCAAGGTTAAGTGAACAACAAGCCCCATTGATAATCATGAAACGGAAATTATTTGTAACTATCGACATGTAGAACAATGAATGGAACAGGTAGACGGTTGAAATCATTATATATATTGCTCCTATATAGTCTAAGAAACATATATGCAAAGCATCCAAACAGTACCATTCGCCAATTTTTTGTTCTTCAAGTTTAAGTGAACTACGAGCCCCATTGTTAATACTTTAACGGAAATTATTTGTAACTTTCGACAAGTAGAACAATGAATGGAACAGGTAGACGGTTGAAATCATTGTATATATTGCTTCTATATAGTCTAAAAAACATATATGCAAAGCAACCAGACAGTACCATTCGCCAATTTTTTGTTCTTCAAGTTTAAGTGAACAATGAGCCCCATTGTTAATCCTTTATCGGAAATTATTTCTAACTTTCGACAAGTAGAACAATGAATGGAACAGGTAGACGGTTGAAATCTTTGTATATATTGCTTCTATATAATCTAACAAACATATATGCAAAGCATCCAAACAGTACAATTCGCCAACTTTTTGTTGTTCAAGTTTAAGTGAACTACGAGCCCCATTGTTCATCCTTTAAAGGAAATTATTTGTAAATTTCGATAAGTAGAACAATGATTGGAACACGTAGACAGTTGAAATCTTTGTATATATTGCTTCTATATAGTCTAAGAAACATATATGCAAAGCATCGAAACAGTACAATTCGCCAATTTATTGATCTTCAAGTTTAAGTGAACTACGATACCCATTGTTAATGCTTTATCGGAAATTACTTCTAACTTTCGACAAGTAGAACAATGAATGGAACAGGTAGACGGTTGAAATCTTTGTATATATTGCTTCTATATAGTCTAAGAAACATATATGCAAAGCATGCAAACAGTACCATTTGCCAATTTTTTGTTCTTCAAGTTTAAGTGAACAACAAGCCCCATTGATAATCATGAAACGGAAATTATTTGTAACTATCGACATGTAGAACAATGAATGGAACAGGTAGACGGTTGAAATCATTATATATATTGCTTCTATATAGTCTAAGAAACATATATGCAAAGCATCCAAACAGTACCATTCGCCAATTTTTTGTTCTTCAAGTTTAAGTGAACTACGAGCCCCATTGTTAATACTTTAACGGAAATTATTTGTAACTTTCGACAAGTAGAACAATGAATGGAACAGGTAGACGGTTGAAATCATTGTATATATTGCTTCTATATAGTCTAAAAAACATATATGCAAAGCAACCAGACAGTACCATTCGCCAATTTTTTGTTCTTCAAGTTTAAGTGAACAATGAGCCCCATTGTTAATCCTTTATCGGAAATTATTTCTAACTTTCGACAAGTAGAACAATGAATGGAACAGGTAGACGGTTGAAATCTTTGTATACATTGCTTCTATATAATCTAACAAACATATATGCAAAGCATCCAAACAGTACAATTCGCCAATTTTTTGTTCTTCAAGTTTAAGTGAACTACGAGCCCCATTGTTAATCCTTTAAAGGAAATTATTTGTAAATTTCGAAAAGTAGAACAATGAATGGAACAGGTAGACGGTTGAAATCTTTGTATATATTGCTTCTATATAGTCTAAGAAACATATATGCAAAGCATCCAAACAGTACAATTCGCCAATTTTTTGTTCTTCAAGTTTAAGTGAACTACGAGCCCCATTGTTAATACTTTAACGGAAATTATTTGTAATTTTCGACAAGAAGAACAATGACTGGAACAGGTAGACGGTTGAAATCTTTGTATATATTGCTTCTATATAGTCTAAGAAACATATACGCAAAGCATCCAAACAGTACCTGTCGCCAATATTTTGTTCTTCAAGTTTAAGTGAAGAACGAGGCCCATTGATAATCATGAAACGGAAATTATTTGTAACTTTCTACAAGTAGAACTATGAACAGAACAGGTAGACGGGTGAAATCTTTCTATATGTTGCTTCTATATAGTCTAAGAAACATATATGCAAAGCATCCAAACAGTACAATTCGCCAATTGTTTGTTCTTCAAGTTTAAGTGAACTACGAGCCCCATTGTTAATCCTTTAAAGGAAATTATTTGTAAATTTCGACAAGTAGAACAATGAATGGAACAGGTGGACGGTTGAAATCATTGTATATATTGCTTCCATATAGTCTAAGAAACATATATGCAAAGCATTCAAACAGTACCATTCGCCATTTTTTTGTTCCTCATGTTTAAGTGAACTACGAGCCCCATTGTTAATCCTTTAAAGAAAATTATTTGTAAATTTCGACAAGTAGAACAATGAATGGATCAGGTAGACGGTTGAAATCATTGTATATATTGCTTCCATATAGTCTAAGAAACATATATGCAAAGCATTCAAACAGTACCATTCGCCATTTTTTTGTTCTTCATGTTTAAGTGAACTACGAGCCCCATTGTTAATCCTTTAAAGGAAATTATTTGTAAATTTCGACAAGTAGAACAATGAATGGATCAGGTAGACGGTTGAAATCATTGTATATATTGCTTCCATATAGTCTAAGAAACATATATGCAAAGCATCCAAACAGTACCATTCGCCAATTTTTTGTTCTTCATGTTTAAGTGAACAATGAGCCCCTTTGTTGATCCTTTATCGGAAATTATTTGTAACTTTCGACAACTAGAACAATGAATGGAACAGGTAGACGGTTGAAATCATTGTATATATTGCTTCCATATAGTCTAAGAAACATATATGCAAAGCTTCCAAACAGTACCATTCGCCAATTTTTTGTTCTTCAAGTTTAAGTGAACTACGAGCCCCATTGTTAATACTTTGACGGAAATTATTTGTAACTTTCGACAAGTAGAACAATGAATGGAACAGGTAGACAGTTGAAATCATTGTATATATTGCTTCTGTATAGTCTAAAAAACATATATGCAAAGCATCCAGACAGTACCATTCGCCAATTTTTTGTTCTTCAAGTTTAAGTGAACAATGAGCCCCATTGTTAATCCTTTAACGGAAATTATTTGTAACTTTCGACAAGTAGAACAATGAATTTAACAGGTAGACGGTTGAAATCTTTGCATATATTGCATCTATATAGTCTAAGAAACATATATGCAAAGCATCGAAACAGTACAATTCGCCAACTTTTTGTTGTTCAAGTTTAAGTGAACTACGATACCCATTGTTAATACTTTATCGGAAATTACTTCTAACTTTCGACAAGTAGAACAATGAATGGAACAGGTAGACGGTTGAAATCTTTGTATATATTGCTTCTATATAGTCTAAGAAACATATATGCAAAGCATGCAAACAGTACCATTTGCCAATTTTTTGTTCTTCAAGTTTAAGTGAACAACAAGCCCCATTGATAATCATGAAACGGAAATTATTTGTAACTATCGACATGTAGAACAATGAATGGAACAGGTAGACGGTTGAAATCATTATATATATTGCTTCTATATAGTCTAAGAAACATATATGCAAAGCATCCAAACAGTACCATTCGCCAATTTTTTGTTCTTCAAGTTTAAGTGAACTACGAGCCCCATTGTTAATACTTTAACGGAAATTATTTGTAACTTTCGACAAGTAGAACAATGAATGGAACAGGTAGACGGTTGAAATCATTGTATATATTGCTTCTATATAGTCTAAAAAACATATATGCAAAGCAACCAGACAGTACCATTCGCCAATTTTTTGTTCTTCAAGTTTAAGTGAACAATGAGCCCCATTGTTAATCCTTTATCGGAAATTATTTGTAACTTTCGACAAGTAGAACAATGAATGGAACAGGTAGACGGTTGAAATCATTGTATATATTACTTCTATATAGTCTAAAAAACATATATGCAAAGCAACCAGACAGTACCATTCGCCAATTTTTTGTTCTTCAAGTTTAAGTGAACAATGAGCCCCATTGTTAATCCTTTATCGGAAATTATTTCTAACTTTCGACAAGTAGAACAATGAATGGAACAGGTAGACGGTTGAAATCTTTGTATATATTGCTTCTATATAATCTAAGAAACATATATGCAAAGCATCCAAACAGTACAATTCGCCAATTTTTTGTTCTTCAAGTTTAAGTGAACTACGAGCCCCATTGTTAATCCTTTAAAGGAAATTATTTGTAGATTTCGAAAAGTAGAACAATGAATGGAACAGGTAGACGGTTGAAATCTTTGTATATATTGCTTCTATATAGTCTAAGAAACATATATGCAAAGCATCCAAACAGTACAATTCGCCAATTTTTTGTTCTTCAAGTTTAAGTGAACTACGAGCCCCATTGTTAATACTTTAACGGAAATTATTTGTAATTTTCGACAAGAAGAACAATGACTGGAACAGGTAGACGGTTGAAATCTTTGTATATATTGCTTCTATATAGTCTAAGAAACATATACGCAAAGCATCCAAACAGTACCAGTCGCCAATATTTTGTTCTTCAAGTTTAAGTGAAGAACGAGGCCCATTGATAATCATGAAACGGAAATTATTTGTAACTTTCTACAAGTAGAACTGTGAATAGAACAGGTAGACGGGTGAAATCTTTCTATATGTTGCTTCTATATAGTCTAAGAAACATATATGCAAAGCATCCAAACAGTACAATTCGCCAATTTTTTGTTCTTCAAGTTTAAGTGAACTACGAGCCCCATTGTTAATCCTTTAAAGGAAATTATTTGTAAATTTCGACAAGTAGAACAATGAATGGAACAGGTAGAAGGTTGAAATCATTGTATATATTGCTTCCATATAGTCTGAGAAACATATATGCAAAGCATTCAGACAGTACCATTCGCCATTTTTTTGTTCTTCATGTTTAAGTGAACTACGAGCCCCATTGTTAATCCTTTAAAGGAAATTATTTGTAAATTTCGACAAGTAGAACAATGAATGGATCAGGTAGACCGTTGAAATCATTGTATATATTGCTTCCATATAGTCTAAGAAACATATATGCAAAGCATCCAAACAGTACCATTCGCCAATTTTTTGTTCTTCATGTTTAAGTGAACAATGAGCCCCTTTGTTGATCCTTTATCGGAAATTATTTGTAAATTTCGACAACTAGAACAATGAATGGAACAGGTAGACGGTTGAAATCATTGTATATATTGCTTCCATATAGTCTAAGAAACATATATGCAAAGCTTCCAAACAGTACCATTCGCCAATTTTTTGTTCTTCAAGTTTAAGTGAACTACGAGCCCCATTGTTAATACTTTAACGGAAATTATTTGTAACTTTCGACAAGAAGAACAATGAATGGAACAGGTAGACAGTTGAAATCATTGTATATATTGCTTCTGTATAGTCTAAAAAACATATATGCAAAGCATCCAGACAGTACCATTCGCCAATTTTTTGTTCTTCAAGTTTAAGTGAACAATGAGCCCCATTGTTAATCCTTTAACGGAAATTATTTGTAACTTTCGACAAGTAGAACAATGAATTTAACAGGTAGACGGTTGAAATCTTTGTATATATTGCTTCTATATAGTCTAAGAAACATATATGCAAAGCATCGAAACAGTACAATTCGCCAACTTTTTGTTGTTCAAGTTTAAGTGAACTACGAGCCCCATTGTTCATCCTTTAAAGGAAATTATTTGTAAATTTCGACAAGTAGAACAATGATTGGAACACGTAGACAGTTGAAATCTTTGTATATATTGCTCCTATATAGTCTAAGAAACATATATGCAAAGTATCCAAACAGTACAATTCGCCAATTTATTGATCTTCAAGTTTAAGTGAACTACGATACCCATTGTTAATACTTTATCGGAAATTACTTCTAACTTTCGACAAGTAGAACAATGAATGGAACAGGTAGACGGTTGAAATCTTTGTATATATTGCTTCTATATAGTCTAAGAAACATATATGCAAAGCATGCAAACAGTACCATTTGCCAATTTTTTGTTCTTCAAGTTTAAGTGAACAACAAGCCCCATTGATAATCATGAAACGGAAATTATTTGTAACTATCGACATGTAGAACAATGAATGGAACAGGTAGACGGTTGAAATCATTATATATATTGCTTCCATATAGTCTGATAAACATATATGCAAAGCATTCAAACAGTACCATTCGCCATTTTTTTGTTCTTCATGTTTAAGTGAACTACGAGCCCCATTGTTAATCCTTTAAAGGAAATTATTTGTAAATTTCGACAAGTAGAACAATGAATGGAACAGGTAGACGGTTGAAATCTTTGTATATATTGCTTCTATATAGTCTAAGAAACATAAATGCATAGCGTCCAAACAGTACAATTCGCCAATTTTTTGCTCTTCAAGTTTAAGTGAACTACGAGCCCCATTGTTAATCCTTTAAAGGAAATTATTTGTAAATTTCGGCAAGTAGAACAATGAATGGAATAGGTAGACGGTTGAAATCATTGTATATATTGCTTCTATATAGTCTAAGAATCATATATGCAAAGCATCCAAACAGTACAATTCGCCAATTTCTTGTTCTCCAAGTTTAAGTGAACTACGAGCCCCATTGTTAATACTTTAACGGAAATTATTTGTAACTTGCGACAAGTAGAAAATTGAATGGAATAGGTAGACGGTTGAAATCATTGTATATATTGCTTCCATATAGTCTAAGAAACATATATGAAAAGCATCCAAACAGTACAATTCGCCAATTTTTTGTTTTCCAAGTTTAAGTGAACAATGAGCCCCAATGGTTAATCCTATATCGGAAATTATTTGTAACTTTCGACAAGTAGAACAATGAATAGTACAGGTAGACGGGAGAAATCTTTCTACATATTGCTTCTAAATAGTCTAAGAAATATATGCAAAGCATCCAAACAGTACAATTCGCCAATTATTTGATCTTCAAGTTTAAGTGAACTACGAGCCCCATTGTTAATCCTTTATCGGAAATTATTTGTAACTTTCGACATGTAGAACAATGAATGGAACAGGTAGACGGTTGAAATCCTTGTATATATTGCTTCCATATAGTCTAAGAAACATGTACGCAAAGCATCCAAACAGTACCATTCGCCAATTCTTTGTCCTTCAAGTTTAAGTGAACAATGAGCCCCATTGTTAATCCTTTATCGGAAATTATTTGTAACTTTCGACAAGTAGAACAATGAATCGAACAGGTAGACGGTTGAAGTCAATGTAGATATTGCTTCTATATAGTCTAAGAAACATATATGCAAAGCATCCAAACAGTACCATTCGCCAATTTATTGTTCTTCAAGTTTAAGTGAACTACGAGCCCCATTGTTAATACTTTAAAGGAAATTATTTGTAAATTTCGACAAGTAGAACAATGAATGGAACAGGTAGACGGTTGAAATCTTTGTATATATTGCTTCTATATAATCTAAGAAACATATATGCAAAGCATCCAAACAGTACCATTCGCCAATTTTTTGTTCTTCAAGTTTAAGTGAACAATGAGCCCCATTGTTAATCCTTTATCGGAAATTATTTGTAACTTTCGACAAGCAGAACATTGAATGGAACACGTAGACGGTTGAAATCATTGTATATATTGCTTCCATATAGTCTAAGAAACATGTACGCAAAGCATCCAAACAGTACCATTCGCCAATTTTTTGTTCTTCAAGTTTAAGTGAACAATGAGCCCCATTGTTAATCCTTTATAGGAAATTATTTGTAACTTTCGACAAGTAGAACAATGAATGGAACAGGTAGACGGTTGAAATCTTTGTATATATTGCTTCTATATAGTCTAAGAAACATATATGCAAAGCATCCAAACAGTACAATTCGCCAATTTTTTGTTCTTCAAGTTTAAGTGAACAATGAGCCCCAATGGTTAATCCTTTATCGGTAATTATTTGTAACTTTCGACAAGTAGAACAATGAATGGAACAGGTAGACGGTTGAAATCATTGTATATATTGCTTCCATATAGTCTAAGAAACCTATATGCAAAGCATCCAAACAGTACAATTCGCCAATTTTTTGTTCATCAAGTTTAAGTGAACTACGAGCCCCATTGTTAATCCTTTAAAGGAGATTATTTGTAAATTTCGACAAGTTGAATAATGATTGGAACACGTAGACGGTTGATATCTTTGTATATATTGCTTCCATATAGTCTAAGAAACATGTACGCAAAGCATCCAAACAGTACCATTCGCCAATTTTTTGTTCTTCAAGTTTAAGTGAACAATGAGCCCCAATGGTTAATCCTTTATCGGAAATTATTTGTAATTTTCGACAAGTAGAACATTGAATGGAACAGGTAGACGGTTGAAATCTTTGTATCTATTGCTTCTATATAGGATAAGAAACATATATGCAAAGCATCCAAACAGTACAATTCGCCAATTTTTTGTTCTTCAAGTTTAAGTAAACTACGATCCCCATTGTTAATCCCTTAACGGAAATTATTTGTAATTTTCGACAAGTAGAACAATGAATGGAACAGGTAGACGGTTGAAATCTTTGTATATATTGCTTCTATATAATCTAAGAAACATATATGGAAAGCATCCAAACAGTACCATTCGCCAATTTTTTGTTCTTCAAGTTTAAGTGAACTACGAGCCCCATTGTTAATACTTTAACGGAAATTATTTGTAACTTGCGAGAAGTAGAACAATGAATGGAACTGGTAGCCGGTTGAAATCAATGTATATATTGCTTCTATATAGTCTAAGAAACATATATGCAAAGCATCCAAACAGTACCATTCGCCAATTTTTTGTTCTTCAAGTTTAAGTGAACGACGAGCCCCATTGTTAATCCTTTAAAGGAAATTATTTGTAAATTTCGACAAGTAGGACAATGATTGGAACACGTAGACGGTTGAAATCTTTGTATATATTGCTTCCATATAGTCTAAGAAACATGTACGCAAAGCATCTAAACAGTACCATTCGCCAATTTTTTGTTCTTCAAGTTTAAGTGAACAATGAGCCCCAATGGTTAATCCTTTATCGGAAATTATTTGTAAGTTTCGACAAGTAGAACAATGAATGGAACAGGTAGACGTTTGAAATCTTTGTATATATTGCTTCTATATAATCTAAGAAACATATATGCAAAGCATCTAAACAGTAACAATCGCCAATTTTTTGATCTTCAAGTTTAAGTGAACAGCGAGCCCCATTGATAATCATGAAATGGAAATTATTTGTAACTTTCTACAAGTAGAACAATGAATAGTACAGGTAAACTGGTGTAATCTTTCTATATATTGCTTCTAAATAGTCTAAGAAACATCTATGCAAAGCATCCAAACAGTACCATTCGCCAATTTTTTGTTCTTCAAGTTTAAGTGAACAATGAGCCCCATTGTTAATCCTTTATCGGAAATTATTTGTAAATTTCGACAAGTAGAACAATGAATGGAACAGGTAGACTGTTGAAATCATTGCATATATTGCTTCTATATAGTCCAAGAAACATATATGCAAAGCGTCCAAACAGTACAATTCGCCAATTTTTTGCTCTTCAAGTTTAAGTGAACTACGAGCTCCATTGTTATTCCTTTAAAGAAAATTATTTGTAAATTTCGGAAAGTAGAACAATGAATGAAATACGTAGACGGTTGAAATCATTTTATATATTGCTTCTATACAGTCTAAGAAACATATATGCAAATCATCCAAACAGTACAATTTGCCAATTTTTTGTTCTTCAAGTTTAAGTAAACTACGATCCCCATTGTTAATCCCTTAACGGAAATTATTTGTAACTTTCGACAAGTAGAACAATGAATGGAACAGGTAGACGGTTGAAATCATTGTATATATTGCTTCTATATAGTCTAAGAAACATATATGCAAAGCATCCAAACAGTACAATTCGACAATTTTTTGCTCTTCAAGTTTAAGTGAACTACGAGCCCCATTGTTAATCCTTTAAATGAAATTATTTCTAAATTTCGGCAAGTTGAACAATGAATGGAATAGGTAGACGGTTGAAATCATTGTATATATTGCTTCTATATAGTCTAAGAAACATTTATGCAAAGCATCCAAACAGTACAATTCGACAATTTTTTGTTCTTCAAGTTTAGTGAACAATGAGCCCCATTGTTAATCCTTTATCGGAAATTATTTGTAACTTTCGACAAGTAGAACATTGAATGGAACAGGTAGACGGTTGAAATCTTTGTATATATTGCTTCTATATAGTATAAGAAACATATATGCAAAGCATCCAAACAGTAACATTCGCCAATTTCTTGTTCTTCAAGTTTAAGTGAACTACGAGCCCCATTGTTAATCCTTTAAAGGAATTTATTTGTAACTTTCGACATGTAGAACAATGAATGAAACAGTTAGACGGTTGAAATCTTTGTATATATTGCTTCTATATAATCTAAGAAACATATATGCAAAGCATCCAAACAGTACCATTCGCCAATTTTTTGTTCTTCAAGTTTAAGTGAAGAACGAGCCCCATTGATAATCATGAAACGGAAATTATTTGTAACTTTCTACAGGTAGAACAATGAATAGTACAGGTAGACGGGTGAAATCTTTCTATATATTGCTTCTAAATAGTCTAAGAAACATATATGCAAAGCATCCAAACAGTACAATTCGCCAATTTTTTGTTCTTCAAGTTTAAGTGAACAGCGAGCCCCATTGATAATCATGAAATGAAAATTATTTGTAACTTTCTACAAGTAGAACAATGAATAGTACAGGTATACGGGTGAAATCTTTCTATATATTGCTTCTAAATAGTCTAAGAAACATATATGCAAAGCATCCAAACAGTAAAATTCTCCAATTTATTGTTCTTCAAGTTTAAGTGAACAACGAGCCCCATTGTTAATCCTTTAAAGGAAATTATTTGTAAATTTCGACAAGCAGAACAATGAATGGAACAGGTAGACGGTTGAAATCTTTGTATATATTGCTCCTATATAATTTAAGAAACATATATGCAAAGCATCCAAACAGTACCATTCGCCAATTTTTTGTTCTTCAAGTTTAAGTGAACAGCGAGCCCCATTGATAATCATGAAATGGAAATTATTTGTAACTTTCTACAAGTAGAACAATGAATGGAACAGGTAGACGGTTGAATTCTTTGTATATATTGCTTCTATATAGTCTAAGAAACCTATATGCAAAGCATCTAAACAGTAACAATCGCCAATTTTTTGATCTTCAAGTTTAAGTGAACAGCGAGCCCCATTGATAATCATGAAATGGAAATTATTTGTAACTTTCTACAAGTAGAACAATGACTAGTACAGGTAGACGGGTGAAATCTTTCTATATAGTGCTTCTAAATAGTCTAAGAAACACATATGCAAAGCATCCACACAGTACAATTCGCCAATTTTTTGTTCTTCAAGTTTAAGTGAACTACGAGCCCCATTGTTAATCCTTTAAAGGAAATTATTTGTAAATTTCGACAAGTAAAACAATGAATGGATCAGGTAGACGGTTGAAATCATTGTATATATTGCTTCTATATAGCCTACGAAACATATATTGTTACGTCCCGGGATTCCTACCTCTTTTTTTCGCGCCTATAATCATAGTAATAAGTTTTATGTAACCATAGCAATAAGTATTAGTAATATCGATCGCTGGCACCTCGACTCCGCAATTTTTCATAACAACCTACGTCACAGGTAGAGGCTCCCACCTTAGGGCCTCTCCCCACCACGAACCGAGATTTCGAGGAATTGAGCCTCCCCCACCTCAAACCGTGGTAATGAGGTGAAGACAAGCATAACCGATCGACAGTTATTCTAATGAGTCCACCCTCGACTCAAGCAGACAAAATTAATAATCCGACTCAGTCCGTGCTAGGGAGTTTCCATATTAAATAAAACCAAGTCTTATTATAATTACCAGTTCCAGATTTATTTTTATTCTATCTTGTTTTAATTCTATTTTATTCTACTATTAGTAAATCCTTGTAACAATATATATTTTATTTTATACTTTTAACAGAGAGATCTTTATTTAAACCAACAATTAAAAATCCTTCTTTTATCGTCTCCTACTTCGTTCCCGCATTCCTACTTTTCAACCATCCACACCGTTCCTCACTGCTGGTGCAAGTTACGCCTTAGCATCGCAGGTTTTCCTTTCTGTTTTACCGGAATTATCTTTCGCTGCTGGAGCAAGTTACGCCTTAGCTTCGCAGGTCTGATTGAGAATTCCACCTTTTTCCCATTTACCTATTCCCATTTTCCTTTCATGCCTCGTTACGGGCACCGCGCCGGACGACAGATCCAGTATCGTCGAATGGTGAAATCCCTCCATGCCCCTCATAAACCTGATCACGAAAACCTTCTAGGAATCGACACTTTCTCCACCCCCGATTCTTATCAATCCATCGACACCCCAGCCACTCCGAATCCTATCCCCGAGACTCAAGCCACTATTTCCAAACAATCTTCCGAACCTCGATCCAAAATTGCAACAAATATAGATCTTGATCTTCCGTGGAAATTTTGCCGATATATACAACCATTTACGGCACTTCCTGCCCGGAATATTCCGGATTACGACCCGCGACAGTCTCTATACAATCAACGTCGTCGCGAAGTTTTGAGTGAAGAGCATGGCGCTCAACGGTCCGACAGCCGCGTAGTTACAACTGAGTTCATCCCCTGGATCCAAGGAGTCCAGGCCCGCCGACGCAGCCGGGGTGAAACGCTCGAATACGAGTCTGTCCTCGTAAAAAGGACCCCGTCGTAGTAAGGAATCTCCGCCGCCGACCACTACTACTAGCTCCTGCACGGCCGCAGTGGAAAAAGGGAACCATCTTGCTCCGACGCCCCCTACTTTCCTACTCCGACCGAGGGCAGAATCTACACGTGGAGGATTACGTCATCGCCAACAGCTGACGCCCAATCGCTGAACAGCTGATCACCGTCATCAGAACACCGGAGCCTCGAAAATCCAGCCGTTATCATCCCCACGCAAATTGTACGAGATCGGTGAGTCAAGTTCGAATCTTACCGACCATTAACCTCGAGACTCCATATCAAGCCTTAAGCAAAGCGTTTCGTGCCGAGTCCCAGCCATTTGACGACTCAGGTGGGAGGCAAATAATCGGCATTAATCCCTTCTGGACGGGTTTAGGGAAATATACAGTTTTCTTCCTTACCTCCGTCGCTGGGACGTAACATAAATTTTTGGTGACAGCGGTGGGATACCAGAAACGCTTTACATAAAAGGCCTTACGAATCATTGTAAAAACGCGAAAAATGGAGACTCGAGCAAAAGGGAAGGCCCTGACCGAAGACGAGGTTACTATGTTAGAAAAAGCTTTTACTGCGAGGGAGCGTAAAATAGGTGATAGGGAGGAGTCCGCGCGTCGCGCAGAAAAGGAAATAGAAAAGGCTCTCGCGGTACGAGAACGCGAAATGAAAGAAAAGGAAGAATCCGTTAGACGCGTAGAACGGGAATTATTGGAGCGCGAAGAAACGATAAATAATCGCGAGGAAAGCATAAACACGCGCGAAGACGCCTTGCAATCAAAGTTAGGCGATGTTCGGAGTGAAGACACGCACGACGACAAAATAGACCAGCTTCAAAGGGAATTAGAAGCAGTACGAAATCAATTAAAATCGGTCCAAGAAAACCCCGCCGGGCTACCAAGCCGCGAGCCCTCACTAACCCGCGAACAATATTTACCTCCGCCGCGCCGACATGAGAACGATGAATATGACAGAACATTAATTAAAGAGACTCTGAGCACGGTACCCCGCTTCGATGGTTACAATATCCCCGTACTAAAATTCACGCGCGCCTGTCGACGTTTAAAAGAGATTCTAAATCCGCATAATGAACGTTCTTTAGTACGGTTACTGATCGGAAGGCTCTCTGGTGAGGCGTACACCGCTGTAGAAGACGATGATTGTGCAACAATCCTCCAGCTATGCGACAGGTTACGAGAGGCCTTTACTTCCCATCAAACATCATATCACTATAAATCTGAATTAACGTCCGCGTATATGCATAAAACAGATACCATTCTCGGATATATAAGTAAAATCAAAGACCTTCGAGGCGCTATCATAGACGCCGAAAGAAACGGGCACGCGGAAATATCACGGTCCCATACTCGTGAGATCGACGATTTCGTCCTATATTACTTCATCGATGGCCTCCTGCCGGAAATTAGGTCACACCCCGCTATGCAACATTGTCAGTCTTTAGCCGAGGCCTGCGCTCAGGCTTGCACGATTTATAAACGCATCGAATTAGATAAGGAGAGGAATTTGGCAGACCGTCGAAGAGGTGAGTTCATTCACCCGTCGCGACAAGGACGATTCGCTCCGATAAGAGCAATAGAACACCGGGATGCCACACGACGCGATAACCAAGACCACCGGGCGACACGGAACCTCCCACCCCGCCGCGACTACTGTCCACCGCGCCGCGATTACGGACTTCCGCGTCTTATGTCACCACGCCCAGATCCACGCGATGGCGCGCCTCCACGTCATAATTCGCCTCGTCGAGATACTAATTATTACGGACTTCCGCGTCACACGTCACCACGCCGAGATCCACGCGATGACGCGCCTCTACGCCATAACTCGCCTCGCCGAGATACCAACTATTACAGGCCCCCGCGTGGCGCCTTCTTGCGTCAACCCTCACCACGCCGGAACGAACCGCAAAGATATCGCTCTCCGCGCCGTGAACTCGACACACAAAAAAGAAATAATAATCAGGAAGCACCAACTTGCCGGTATTGCAAGAACATCGGCCATACTATTGACGAATGCCGCAAACGTCAATATAATAACTCGCTCAGACAGAACGCGGGAAACGCAGTTCCGGCACCGAGACAAACGGGCGAGTCTCGGGACAACGCGCCGGTTCGCCCAATAAATACGATCCAAGATCTAGCCGCACCATCCCAGTCCATGCAGTAAACCCAAAAATGTTCTCAAAAATTCCGTCAATTAAAATAACTTCACCTACACTGCAAAAACCTACGGAATTTATGGTAGACTCAGGGGCCGTACCCAACTTAATTAAAGTAAATTTGATAGAACCGTCAACTCCTTTTTCCGATCAAGATATCGTTAAACTACAAGGGATAACAAACGGCATTATCGATACACTAGGCTCCGTCGAGATAATCATCAATGACTACCCTATCAAATTTTATATAGTCGCAAACGATTTTCCAATTCCCCAAGGCGGAATCCTTGGGACCGACTTTCTAGAATCCTCCGCGAAAATCAATTACGTGGATAAACGCGTGGAATGGAGGGATACGCATTTCCCCTTTACAAACCACCTAAATAATATAATACCGGCTCGCAGCATAGCGCCGATTCGATTAATAGTGAACAATGACGTCACCGAAGGATACTTAGATCTCATTGAATCAGGGCAAGGCGTATATATAGGGAACGCGCTCGTACGAAATCACAAAGGCATCGCGTATATTAACGCGATTAATACGACGGAAAAGGACGTCGTTATAGAGACACCGGTAGTGAAATTGGAAGAATTTGAGGTTTGTTCCGCCCTAGGGAAAGGGGACGACCCAGACTCCCGATCCAGTACGATGTCTCCCGCTGTATCTACTACATCTTCTAGTTCCACTGCATCTTCTATATCCTCTGAATCATCTACTTCCGCTGTATCTTCTATTTCTACTACATCTTCTAGTTCCACTGCATCTTCTATCTCCTCTGAATCTTCTACCTCCGCCGTATATACCAACCCCTCTGCATCCTCCGAATCTTCTGAACCCAAGATATCAGTACCAATCCTCGCTGTCTCCCGAACCTCTCCCGATGTAGAAAGAATTCCGTCGCCACCCCGGGAGGAACAAATCCGCGAATTACTACGACTAGATCATTTAAATTCCTCCGAGCAAGAAAGTGTAAGAACTATAATATCACGGAACGCCGATTTATTTCAATTACCGATCGATAAATTGACGCATACAAACGCCATGATGCATTCGATTCCGACAATAGACAACGCACCCGTACATACAAAACAGTACCGATTCCCGCCGATCCACAAAACAGAAATCGAAACTCAAGTAGGAGCGCTACTGGAAGGAGGTATTATAGAACCATCGGTCTCCCCGTATAATAGTCCCCTCTGGATCGTGCCGAAAAAAGCCGACTCAAAAGGGAATAAACGCTGGAGAATGGTAATAGACTACCGCGCCTTGAACGAAAAAACAGTAAGCGACGCGTATCCCCTACCTAACATCACCGAAATCCTCGACCAGCTCGGAAGTGCTAAATACTTTAGTGTATTCGATCTGGCATCCGGCTTCCACCAAATCCCGATGGACGAAAAAGACGCACAAAAGACAGCCTTCTCAACGCCTCACGGGCATTACCAGTTCACGCGCATGCCATTTGGCCTCAAAAACGCTCCTGCAACATTTCAGAGACTCATGGACAATGTCTTAACGGGTCTCCAAGGTAACGAACTCTTCGTATACCTTGATGATATCGTCATATATTCCAGTTCATTAACCGAACATGAGGTCAAATTTCGAAAATTAGCAGGTAGACTCAGAAACGCGAAATTAAAATTACAACCTGATAAGTGTGAATTCCTACGAAAAGAAGTAAATTATTTAGGGCATATCATTAGTAACGACGGTGTCAAACCGGACCCCGCGAAAATAAACTCGGTAAAGAATTTTCCGAAACCACGCAGTCCAAAAAATATAAAACAGTTCTTAGGTCTAGCCGGGTATTACCGCCGATTTATACCAAATTTCTCAAAAATAGCGAAACCACTAACAAACCTATTGAAAAAGGATAACGCCTTCGAATGGACGGAAACACAAGAAACCGCTTTTACGACGCTACGCGACATGCTATGCACTGAACCTCTGCTACAATACCCCGACTTTACACGACCATTTATTTTAACGACAGACGCATCAGGATATGCAATAGGCGGCATTTTAAGCCAAGGGACGGTAGGAAAAGACCTCCCGATCGCGTACACGTCACGTCTTTTAAATTCGGCAGAAGAAAACTATTCCACAACTGAAAAGGAACTCTTAGCAATAGTCTATTCCACTACCCATTTTCGCTCTTACTTATACGGCCATAAATTCACGTTAGTAACGGACCATAAACCACTCGTATGGTTAAATTCAGTAAAAGACCCTACATCTAGATTAGTGCGTTGGCGGCTCAAACTCGCGGAATATGAGTATGACATTACTTACAAGGCAGGGAAACAGAATGTCAACGCTGACGCCTTATCGCGTAACCCACCACCGGGTAATATTTACGCTATCAACTGCGAGACGGAACCAGACCCCTCAGAAACCATATTCCTGGCACCAGTTAATCGGAGACGCGCAAACCGACAGGAAACACCATTCAAACCGACCCCAGGAAATACCAAGCAAGCGAATCCTAAACAAAGCAACCGAAACCTTCGAAGCAATAGCAATAAATTACCAAGTTCCCCGGTCGAATTCCTCGATAACGATGACACCCCCGGATCCAGCTCTAGTTCGGAAATATCTTTCGATGCCGTCAGGGCTAAGCCGCGAAGAATGACAGTATCGCTAACAGAAATACGAGACAATTTTAGCACTCGAAAGGGTAATGTAGTTTACTTCATATCACTCGACGGTCTCCCAAGCGATAAAGGAGCCTGCTCCCTCCAAGAGCATGGCCTATTACCAAAATACACAGACATAATAATGGCACGGGCTAAAATCGGTATGCATAGAGGTATAAGACACATAGCAATACCAGTAAAGAAAACCGCATCGGCACAAGTGCGACTAGATAATCTCAACAACGCTTTACGAACCCTATATGATGTAATAACGGAATTACACAACCGACTTTAGCATTACGAAAGGCAACATTGACAATATTTCATGGTGTACGATCAAGTCAAAACTAATCGATATTTTCTCCACCAATGATCTCCAAATTTTCGTATGCAAAAACCTCATAACGATTCCCGATATAAATCCGAGATCCAATATTATTTCCGAGAATCATTGCGCCGCGATGGGCGGCCATAAAGGCGTAACGAAGACGTACCGCAGAATCCGACAGAACTTTTATTGGCCTACATTAAAACAAGAAATACAGGAATTTATTCGGAAATGCACCAGTTGCCAAACAAAAAAATTAACCAGGTTAAAAACAAGGCAGCCGATGACCTTAACAGACACACCGGGAATGGCATTTGATCGAATAGCGATGGACATTGTGGGGCCTCTCCCCAAAACTAAGAAAGGCTTCGTGTATATTTTAACTATTCAAGATTTACTTACGAAATACTCTCTAGCGATCCCATTAAAACAAGCCAATGCACAAGAAATAGCAGACTCCTTAATTTCTAAATTCATTTGCCGTTTTGGAACGCCCAAGAATATCCTCACGGACCAGGGATCGTCTTTCTGCAACAGTTTACTATATAGTCTAAGAAACATATATGCAAAGCATCCAAACAGTACCATTCGCCAATTTTTTGTTCTTCAAGTTTAAGTGAACAATGAGCCCCATTGTTAATCCTTTAAAGGAAATTATTTGTAAATTTCGACAAGTAGAACAATGAATGGAACAGGTAGACTGTTGAAATCTTTGTATATATTGCGTCTATATAGTCTAAGAAACATATATGCAAAGCATCCAAACAGTACCATTCGCCAATTTTTTGTTCTTCAAGTTTAAGTGAACTACGATCCCCATTGTTAATGCCTTAACGGAAATTATTTGTAACTTTCGACAAGTAGAACAATGAATAGAACAGGTAGACGGTTGAAATCTTTGTATATATTGCTTCCATATAGTCTAAGAAACATATATGCAAAGCATCCAAACAGTAGCATTCGCCAATTTTTTGTTCTTCAAGTTTAAGTGAACAATGAGCCCCATTGTTAATCCTTTATCGGAAATTATTTGTAACTTTCGACAAGTAGAACAATGAATGGAACAGGTAGACGGTTGAAATCATTGTATATATTGCTTCTATATAGTCTAAGAAACATATATGCGAAGCATCCAAACAGTACAATTCGCCAATTTTTTGTTCTTCAAGTTTAAGTGAACAATGAGCCCCAATGGTTAATCCGCTTTCGGAAATTATTTGTAACTTTCGACAAGTAGAACAATGAATGGAACAGGTAGACGGTTGAAATCTTTGTATGTATTGCTTCTATATAGTCTAAGAAACTTATATGCAAAGCATCTAAACAGTAACATTCGCCAATTTTTTTATCTTCAAGTTTAAGTGAACAATGAACTCCAATGGTTAATCCGTTATCGGAAATTATTTGTAACTTGCAAGAAGTAGAACAATGAGTGGAACAGGTAGACGGTTGAAATCAATGTATATATTGCTTCTATATAGTCTAAGAAACATATATGCAAAGCATACAAACAGTACCATTCGCCAATTTTTTGTTCTTCATGTTTAAGTGAACAATGAGCCCCATTGTTAATACTTTAAAGGAAATTATTTGTAAATTTCGACAAGTAGAACAATGATTGGAACACGTAGACGGTTGAAATCTTTGTATATATTGCTTCCATATAGTCTAAGAAACATGTACGCAAAGCATCCAAACAGTACCGTTCGCCAATTTTTTGTTCTTCAAGTTTAAGTGAACAATGAGGCCCATTGTTAATCCGTTATCGGAAATTATTTGTAACTTGCAAGAAGTAGAACAGTGAGTGGAACAGGTAGACGGTTGAAATCAATGTATATATTGCTTCTATATAGTCTAAGAAACATGTACGCAAAGCATCCAAACAGTACCATTCGCCAATTTTTTGATCTTCAAGTTTAAGTGAACAACGAGCCCCATTGTTAATCCTTTATCGGAAATTATTTGTAATTTTCGACAAGTAGAACAATGAATGGAACAGGTAGACGGTTGAAATCTTTGTATATATTGCTTCTATATAGTCTAAGAAACATATATGCAAAGCATCCAAACAGTACCAGTCGCCAATTTTTTGTTCTTCAAGTTTAAGTGAACAACGAGCCCCATTGATAATCATGAAACGGAGATTATTTGTAACTTTCTACAAGTAGAACAATGATTGGAACACACAGACGGTTGAAATCTTTGTATATATTGCTTCCATATAGTCTAAGAAACATATATGCAAAGCATCCAAACAGTACCATTCGCCAATTTTTTGTTCTTCAAGTTTAAGTGAACAATGAGCCCCATTGTTAATCCTTTACCGGAAATTATTTGTAACTTTCGACAAGTAGAACATTGAATGGGACAGGTGGACGGTTGAAATCTTTGTATATATTGCTTCTATATAGTATAAGAAACATATATGCAAATCATCCAAACAGTACAATTCGCCAATTATTTGATCTTCAAGTTTAAGTGAACTACGAGCCCCATTGTTAATACTTTAACGGAAATTATTTGTAACTTGCGACAAGTAGAACAATGAATGGAACAGGTAGACGGTTGAAATCTTTGTATATATTGCTTCTATATAATCTAAGAAACATATATGCAAAACATCCAAACAGTACCATTCGCCAATTTTTTGTTCTTCAAGTTTAAGTGAACAACGAGCCCCATTGATAATCATGAAACGGAAATTATTTGTAACTTTCTACAAGTAGAACAATGAATAGAACAGGTAGACGGTTGAAATCTTTGTATATGTTGCTTCTATATAGTCTACGAAACCTATATGCAAAGCATCTAAACTGTAACAATCGCCAATTTTTTGATCTTCTAGTTTAAGTGAACAGCGAGCCCCATTGATAATCACGAAATGGAAATTATTTGTAACTTTCTACAAGTAGAACAATGAATAGTACAGGTAGACGGGTGAAATCTTTCTATATATTGCTTCTAAATAGTCTAAGAAACATATATGCAAAGCATCCAAACAGTACAATTCGCCAATTTTTTGTTCTTCAAGTTTAAGTGAACTACGAGCCCCATTGTTAATCCTTTAACGGAAATTAATTGTAACTTTCTACAAGTAGAACAATGATTGGAACACGCAGACGGTTGAAATCTTTGTATATATTGCTTCTATATAGTCTAAGAAACATATATGCAAAGCATCCAAACAGTACAATTCGCCAATTTTTTGTTCTTCAAGTTTTAGTAAACTACGATCCCCATTGTTAATCCCTTATCGGAAATTATTTGTAACTTTCGACAAGTAGAACAATGAATGGAACTGGTAGACGGTTGAAATCTTTTTATATATTGCTTCTATATAGTCTAAGAAACCTATATGCGAAGCATCTAAACAGTAACATTCGCCAATTTTTTGATCTTCAAGGTTAAGTGAACAGCGAGCCCCATTGATAATCATGAAATGGAAATTATTTGTAACTTTCTACAAGTAGAACAATGAATAGTACAGGTAGACAGGTGAAATCTTTGTATATATTGCTTCCATATAGTCTAAGAAACATATATGCAAAGCATCCAAACAGTACCATTCGCCAATTTTTTGTTCTTCAAGTTTAAGTGAACAATGAGCCCCATTGTTAATCCTTTATCGGAAATTATTTGTAACTTTCGACAAGTAGAACATTGAATGGAACAGGTAGACGGTTGAAATCTTTGTATCTATTGCTTCTATATAGTATAAGAAACATATATGCAAAGCATCCAAACAGTACCATTCGCCAATTTTTTGTTCTTCAAGTTTAAGTGAGCTGCGAGCTCCATTGTTAATCCTTTAAAGGAAATTATTTATAACTTCGACAAGTAGAACAATGAATGGAACAGGTAGACTGTTGAAATCATTGTATATATTGCTTCTATATAGTCTAAGAAACATATATGCAGAGCATCCAGACAGTACCATTCGCCAATTTTTTGTTCTTCAAGTTTAAGTGAACAACGAGCCCCATTGTTAATCCTTTAAAGGAAATTATTTGTAATTTTCGAAAAGTAGAACAATGAGAGGAACAGGTAGACGGTTGAAATCTTTGTATATATTGCTTCCATATAGTCTAAGAAACATGTACGCAAAGCATCCAAACAGTACCATTCGCCAATTTTTTGTCCTTCAAGTTTAAGTGAACAATGAGCCCCATTGTTAATCCTTTATCGGAAATTATTTCTAACTTTCGACAAGTAGAACAATGAATCGAACAGGTAGACGGTTGAAATCTTTGTATATATTGCTTCTATATAGTCTAAAAAATATATATGCAAAGCATCCAAACAGTACAATTCGCCAATTTTTTGTTCTTCAAGTTTAAGTGAACAATGAGCCCCAATGGTTAATCCTTTATCGGTAATTATTTGTAACTTTCGACAAGTAGAACAATGAATGGAACTGGTAGACGGTTGAAATCCTTGTATATATTGCGTCTATATAGTCTAAGAAACATATATGCAAAGCATCCAAACAGTACAATTCGCCAATTTTTTGTTCTTCAAGTTTTAGTAAACTACGATCCCCATTGTTAATCCCTTATCGGAAATTATTTGTAACTTTCGACAAGTAGAACAATGAATGGAACAGGTAGACGGTTGAAATCCTTGTATACATTGCTTCCATATAGTCTAAGAAACATGTACGCAAAGCATCCAAACAGTACCATTCGCCAATTTTTTATCCTTCAAGTTTAAGTGAACAATGAGCCCCATTGTTAATCCTTTATCGGAAATTATTTCTAACTTTCGACAAGTAGAACAATGAATCGAACAGGTAGACGGTTGAAATCTTTGTATCTATTGCTTCTATATAGTATAAGAAACATATATGCAATGCATCCAAACAGCACAATTCGCCAATTTTTTGTTCTTCAAGTTTAAGTAAACTACGATCCCCATTGTTAATCCCTTAACGGAAATTATTTGTAACTTTCGACAAGTAGAACAATGAATGGATCAGGTAGACGGTTGAAATCATTGTATATATTGCTTCTATATAACCTACGAAACATATATGCAAAGCATCCAAACAGTACAATTCGCCAATTTTTTGTTCTTCAAGTTTAAGTGAACTACGATCCCCATTGTTAATCCTTTAACGGAAAATAATTGTAACTTTCTACAAGTAGAACATTGATTGGAACACGCAGACGGTTGAAATCTTTGTATATATTGCTTCCATATAGTCTAAGAAACATATATGCAAAGCATCCAAACAGTACCATTCGCCAATTTTTTGTTCTTCAAGTTTAAGTGAACAATGAGCCCCATTGTTAATCCTTTATCGGAAATTATTTGTAACTTTCGACAAGTTGAACATTGAATGGAACAGGTAGACGGTTGAAATCTTTGTATCTATTGCTTCTATATAGTATAAGAAACATATATGCAAAGCATCCAAACAGTACCATTCGCCAATTTATTGTTCTTCAAGTTTAAGTGAACTGCGAGCTCCATTGTTAATCCTTTAAAGGAAATTATTTGTAACTTTCGACAAGTAGAACAATGAATGGAACACGTAGACTGTTGAAATCATTGTATATATTGCTTCTATATAGTCTAAGAAACATTTATGCAAAGCATCCAAACAGTACAATTCGCCAATTTTTTGTTCTTCAAGTTTAAGTAAACTAAGATCCCCATTGTTAATCCCTTAACGGAAATTAATTGTAGCTTTCGACAAGTAGAACAGTGAATGGAACAGGTAGACGGTTGAAATCTTTGAATATATTGCTTCTATATAGTCTAAGAAACATATATGCAAAGCATCCAAACAGTACAATTCGCCAATTTTTTGTTCTTCAAGTTTAAGTGAACTGCGAGCTCCATTGTTAATCCTTTAAAGGAAATTATTTGTAACTTTCGACAAGTAGAACAATGAATGGAACAGGTAGACTGTTGAAAACATTGTATATATTGCTTCTATATAGTCTAAGAAACATTTATGCAAAGCATCCAAACAGTACAATTCGCCAATTTTTTGTTCTTCAAGTTTAAGTAAACTACGATCCCCATTGTTAATACCTTAACTGAAATTATTTGTAACTTTCGACAAGTAGAACAGTGAATGGAACAGGTAGACGGTTGAAATCTTTGTATATATTGCTTCTATATAGTATAAGAAACATATAAGCAAAGCATCCACACAGTACAATTCGCCAATTTTTTGTCCTTCAAGTTTAAGTGAACAATGAGCCCCATTGTTAATCCTTTATCGGAAATTATTTGTAACTTTCGACAAGTAGAACAATGAATCGAACAGGTAGACGGTTGAAATCTTTGTATATATAGCTTCTATATAGTCTAAGAAACATATATGCAAAGCATCCAAACAGTACCATTCGCCAATTTTTTGTTCATCAAGTTTAAGTGAACAATGAGCCCCATTGTTAATCCTTTATCGGAAATTGTTTGTAACTTTCGACAAGTAGAACATTGAATGGAACAGGTAGACGGTTGAAATCTTTGTATCTATTGCTTCTATATAGTATAAGAAACATATATGCAAAGCATCCAAACAGTACCATTCGACAATTTTTTGTTCTTCAAGTTTAAGTGAACAACGAGCCCCATTGTTAATCCTTTAAAGGAAATTATTTGTAAATTTCGACAAGTAGAACAATGATTGGAACACGTAGACTGTTGAAATCTTTGAATATATTGCTCCCATATAGTCTAAGAAACATGTACGCAAAGCATCCAAACAGTACAATTCGCCAATTTCTTGTTCTTCAAGTTTAAGTAAACTACGATCCCGATTGTTAATCCCTTAACGGAAATTATTTGTAACTTTCGACAAGTAGAACAATGAATGGAACAGGTAGACGGTTGAAATCATTGTATACATTGCTTGTATATAGTCTAAGAAACATATATGCAAATCATCCAAACAGTACTATTCGCCAATTATTTGATCTTCAAGTTTAAGTGAACTACGAGCCCCATTGTTAATACTTTAACGGAAATTATTTGTAAATTTCGACAAGTAGAACAATGAATGGATCATGTAGACAGTTGAAATGATTGTATATATTGCTTCTATGTAGCCTACGAAACATATATGCAAAGCATCCAAACAGTACAATTCGCCAATTTTTTGTTCTTCAAGTTTAAGTGAACTACGAGACCCATTGTTAATCCTTTAACGGAAATTAATTGTAACTTTCTACAAGTAGAACAATGATTGGAACACACAGACGGTTGAAATCTTTGTATATATTGCTTCCATATAGTCTAAGAAACATATATGCAAAGCATCCAAACAGTACCATTCGCCAATTTTTTGTTCTTCAAGTTTAAGTGAACAATGAGCCCCATTGTTAATCCTTTATCGGAAATTATTTGTAACTTTCGACAAGTAGAACATTGAATGGGACAGGTGGACGGTTGAAATCTTTGTATATATTGCTTCTATATAGTATAAGAAACATATATGCAAATCATCCAAACAGTACAATTCGCCAATTATTTGATCTTCAAGTTTAAGTGAACTACGAGCCCCATTGTTAATACTTTAACGGAAATTATTTGTAACTTGCGACAAGTAGAACAATGAATGGAACAGGTAGTCGGTTGAAATCAATGTATATATTGCTTCTATATAGTCTAAGAAACATATATGCAAAGCATCCAAACAGTACCATTCATCAATTTTTTGTTCTTCAAGTTTAAGTGAACAACGAGCCCCATTGTTAATCCTTTATCGGAAATTATTTGTAATTTTCGACAAGTAGAACAATGAATGGAACAGGTAGACGGTTGAAATCTTTGTATATATTGCTTCCATATAGTCTAAGAAACATATATGCAAAGCATCCAAACAGTAGCATTCGCCAATTTTTTGTTCTTCAAGTTTAAGTGAACAATGAGCCCCATTGTTAATCCTTTATCGGAAATTATTTGTAACTTTCGACAAGTAGAACAATGAATGGAACAGGTAGACGGTTGAAATCATTGTATATATTGCTTCTATATAGTCTAAGAAACATATATGCGAAGCATCCAAACAGTACAATTCGCCAATTTTTTGTTCTTCAAGTTTAAGTGAACAATGAGCCCCAATGGTTAATCCGCTTTCGGAAATTATTTGTAACTTTCGACAAGTAGAACAATGAATGGAACAGGTAGACGGTTGAAATCTTTGTATGTATTGCTTCTATATAGTCTAAGAAACTTATATGCAAAGCATCTAAACAGTAACATTCGCCAATTTTTTTATCTTCAAGTTTAAGTGAACAATGAACTCCAATGGTTAATCCGTTATCGGAAATTATTTGTAACTTGCAAGAAGTAGAACAATGAGTGGAACAGGTAGACGGTTGAAATCAATGTATATATTGCTTCTATATAGTCTAAGAAACATATATGCAAAGCATACAAACAGTACCATTCGCCAATTTTTTGTTCTTCAAGTTTAAGTGAACAATGAGCCCCATTGTTAATACTTTAAAGGAAATTATTTGTAAATTTCGACAAGTAGAACAATGATTGGAACACGTAGACGGTTGAAATCTTTGTATATATTGCTTCCATATAGTCTAAGAAACATGTACGCAAAGCATCCAAACAGTACCGTTCGCCAATTTTTTGTTCTTCAAGTTTAAGTGAACAATGAGCCCCATTGTTAATCCGTTATCGGAAATTATTTGTAACTTGCAAGAAGTAGAACAGTGAGTGGAACAGGTAGACGGTTGAAATCAATGTATATATTGCTTCTATATAGTCTAAGAAACATGTACGCAAAGCATCCAAACAGTACCATTCGCCAATTTTTTGATCTTCAAGTTTAAGTGAACAACGAGCCCCATTGTTAATCCTTTATCGGAAATTATTTGTAATTTTCGACAAGTAGAACAATGAATGGAACAGGTAGACGGTTGAAATCTTTGTATATATTGCTTCTATATAGTCTAAGAAACATATATGCAAAGCATCCAAACAGTACCAGTCGCCAATTTTTTGTTCTTCAAGTTTAAGTGAACAACGAGCCCCATTGATAATCATGAAACGGAGATTATTTGTAACTTTCTACAAGTAGAACAATGATTGGAACACACAGACGGTTGAAATCTTTGTATATATTGCTTCCATATAGTCTAAGAAACATATATGCAAAGCATCCAAACAGTACCATTCGCCAATTTTTTGTTCTTCAAGTTTAAGTGAACAATGAGCCCCATTGTTAATCCTTTACCGGAAATTATTTGTAACTTTCGACAAGTAGAACATTGAATGGGACAGGTGGACGGTTGAAATCTTTGTATATATTGCTTCTATATAGTATAAGAAACATATATGCAAATCATCCAAACAGTACAATTCGCCAATTATTTGATCTTCAAGTTTAAGTGAACTACGAGCCCCATTGTTAATACTTTAACGGAAATTATTTGTAACTTGCGACAAGTAGAACAATGAATGGAACAGGTAGACGGTTGAAATCTTTGTATATATTGCTTCTATATAATCTAAGAAACATATATGCAAAGCATCCAAACAGTACCATTCGCCAATTTTTTGTTCTTCAAGTTTAAGTGAACAACGAGCCCCATTGATAATCATGAAACGGAAATTATTTGTAACTTTCTACAAGTAGAACAATGAATAGAACAGGTAGACGGTTGAAATCTTTGTATATGTTGCTTCTATATAGTCTACGAAACCTATATGCAAAGCATCTAAACTGTAACAATCGCCAATTTTTTGATCTTCTAGTTTAAGTGAACAGCGAGCCCCATTGATAATCACGAAATGGAAATTATTTGTAACTTTCTACAAGTAGAACAATGAATAGTACAGGTAGACGGGTGAAATCTTTCTATATATTGCTTCTAAATAGTCTAAGAAACATATATGCAAAGCATCCAAACAGTACAATTCGCCAATTTTTTGTTCTTCAAGTTTAAGTGAACTACGAGCCCCATTGTTAATCCTTTAACGGAAATTAATTGTAACTTTCTACAAGTAGAACAATGATTGGAACACGCAGACGGTTGAAATCTTTGTATATATTGCTTCTATATAGTCTAAGAAACATATATGCAAAGCATCCAAACAGTACAATTCGCCAATTTTTTGTTCTTCAAGTTTTAGTAAACTACGATCCCCATTGTTAATCCCTTATCGGAAATTATTTGTAACTTTCGACAAGTAGAACAATGAATGGAACTGGTAGACGGTTGAAATCTTTTTATATATTGCTTCTATATAGTCTAAGAAACCTATATGCGAAGCATCTAAACAGTAACATTCGCCAATTTTTTGATCTTCAAGGTTAAGTGAACAGCGAGCCCCATTGATAATCATGAAATGGAAATTATTTGTAACTTTCTACAAGTAGAACAATGAATAGTACAGGTAGACAGGTGAAATCTTTGTATATATTGCTTCCATATAGTCTAAGAAACATATATGCAAAGCATCCAAACAGTACCATTCGCCAATTTTTTGTTCTTCAAGTTTAAGTGAACAATGAGCCCCATTGTTAATCCTTTATCGGAAATTATTTGTAACTTTCGACAAGTAGAACATTGAATGGAACAGGTAGACGGTTGAAATCTTTGTATCTATTGCTTCTATATAGTATAAGAAACATATATGCAAAGCATCCAAACAGTACCATTCGCCAATTTTTTGTTCTTCAAGTTTAAGTGAGCTGCGAGCTCCATTGTTAATCCTTTAAAGGAAATTATTTATAACTTCGACAAGTAGAACAATGAATGGAACAGGTAGACTGTTGAAATCATTGTATATATTGCTTCTATATAGTCTAAGAAACATATATGCAGAGCATCCAGACAGTACCATTCGCCAATTTTTTGTTCTTCAAGTTTAAGTGAACAACGAGCCCCATTGTTAATCCTTTAAAGGAAATTATTTGTAATTTTCGAAAAGTAGAACAATGAGAGGAACAGGTAGACGGTTGAAATCTTTGTATATATTGCTTCCATATAGTCTAAGAAACATGTACGCAAAGCATCCAAACAGTACCATTCGCCAATTTTTTGTCCTTCAAGTTTAAGTGAACAATGAGCCCCATTGTTAATCCTTTATCGGAAATTATTTCTAACTTTCGACAAGTAGAACAATGAATCGAACAGGTAGACGGTTGAAATCTTTGTATATATTGCTTCTATATAGTCTAAAAAATATATATGCAAAGCATCCAAACAGTACAATTCGCCAATTTTTTGTTCTTCAAGTTTAAGTGAACAATGAGCCCCAATGGTTAATCCTTTATCGGTAATTATTTGTAACTTTCGACAAGTAGAACAATGAATGGAACTGGTAGACGGTTGAAATCCTTGTATATATTGCGTCTATATAGTCTAAGAAACATATATGCAAAGCATCCAAACAGTACAATTCGCCAATTTTTTGTTCTTCAAGTTTTAGTAAACTACGATCCCCATTGTTAATCCCTTATCGGAAATTATTTGTAACTTTCGACAAGTAGAACAATGAATGGAACAGGTAGACGGTTGAAATCCTTGTATACATTGCTTCCATATAGTCTAAGAAACATGTACGCAAAGCATCCAAACAGTACCATTCGCCAATTTTTTATCCTTCAAGTTTAAGTGAACAATGAGCCCCATTGTTAATCCTTTATCGGAAATTATTTCTAACTTTCGACAAGTAGAACAATGAATCGAACAGGTAGACGGTTGAAATCTTTGTATCTATTGCTTCTATATAGTATAAGAAACATATATGCAATGCATCCAAACAGTACAATTCGCCAATTTTTTGTTCTTCAAGTTTAAGTAAACTACGATCCCCATTGTTAATCCCTTAACGGAAATTATTTGTAACTTTCGACAAGTAGAACAATGAATGGATCAGGTAGACGGTTGAAATCATTGTATATATTGCTTCTATATAACCTACGAAACATATATGCAAAGCATCCAAACAGTACAATTCGCCAATTTTTTGTTCTTCAAGTTTAAGTGAACTACGATCCCCATTGTTAATCCTTTAGCGGAAAATAATTGTAACTTTCTACAAGTAGAACATTGATTGGAACACGCAGACGGTTGAAATCTTTGTATATATTGCTTCCATATAGTCTAAGAAACATATATGCAAAGCATCCAAACAGTACCATTCGCCAATTTTTTGTTCTTCAAGTTTAAGTGAACAATGAGCCCCATTGTTAATCCTTTATCGGAAATTATTTGTAACTTTCGACAAGTTGAACATTGAATGGAACAGGTAGACGGTTGAAATCTTTGTATCTATTGCTTCTATATAGTATAAGAAACATATATGCAAAGCATCCAAACAGTACCATTCGCCAATTTATTGTTCTTCAAGTTTAAGTGAACTGCGAGCTCCATTGTTAATCCTTTAAAGGAAATTATTTGTAACTTTCGACAAGTAGAACAATGAATGGAACACGTAGACTGTTGAAATCATTGTATATATTGCTTCTATATAGTCTAAGAAACATTTATGCAAAGCATCCAAACAGTACAATTCGCCAATTTTTTGTTCTTCAAGTTTAAGTAAACTAAGATCCCCATTGTTAATCCCTTAACGGAAATTAATTGTAGCTTTCGACAAGTAGAACAATGAATGGAACTGGTAGACGGTTGAAATCCTTGTATACATTGCTTCCATATAGTCTAAGAAACATGTACGCAAAGCATCCAAACAGTACCATTCGCCAATTTCTTGTTCTTCAAGTTTAAGTAAACTACGATCCCGATTGTTAATCCCTTAACGGAAATTATTTGTAACTTTCGACAAGTAGAACAATGAATGGAACAGGTAGACGGTTGAAATCATTGTATACATTGCTTGTATATAGTCTAAGAAACATATATGCAAATCATCCAAACAGTACTATTCGCCAATTATTTGATCTTCAAGTTTAAGTGAACTACGAGCCCCATTGTTAATACTTTAACGGAAATTATTTGTAAATTTCGACAAGTAGAACAATGAATGGATCATGTAGACAGTTGAAATGATTGTATATATTGCTTCTATGTAGCCTACGAAACATATATGCAAAGCATCCAAACAGTACAATTCGCCAATTTTTTGTTCTTCAAGTTTAAGTGAACTACGAGCCCCATTGTTAATCCTTTAACGGAAATTAATTGTAACTTTCTACAAGTAGAACAATGATTGGAACACACAGACGGTTGAAATCTTTGTATATATTGCTTCCATATAGTCTAAGAAACATATATGCAAAGCATCCAAACAGTACCATTCGCCAATTTTTTGTTCTTCAAGTTTAAGTGAACAATGAGCCCCATTGTTAATCCTTTATCGGAAATTATTTGTAACTTTCGACAAGTAGAACATTGAATGGGACAGGTGGACGGTTGAAATCTTTGTATATATTGCTTCTATATAGTATAAGAAACATATATGCAAATCATCCAAACAGTACAATTCGCCAATTATTTGATCTTCAAGTTTAAGTGAACTACGAGCCCCATTGTTAATACTTTAACGGAAATTATTTGTAACTTGCGACAAGTAGAACAATGAATGGAACAGGTAGTCGGTTGAAATCAATGTATATATTGCTTCTATATAGTCTAAGAAACATATATGCAAAGCATCCAAACAGTACCATTCATCAATTTTTTGTTCTTCAAGTTTAAGTGAACAACGAGCCCCATTGTTAATCCTTTATCGGAAATTATTTGTAATTTTCGACAAGTAGAACAATGAATGGAACAGGTAGACGGTTGAAATCTTTGTATATATTGCTTCTATATTGTCTAAGAAACATATATGCAAAGCATCCAAACAGTACCAGTCGCCAATTTTTTGTTCTTCAAGTTTAAGTGAACAACGAGCCCCATTGATAATCATGAAACGGAGATTATTTGTAACTTTCTACAAGTAGAACAATGATTGGAACACACAGACGGTTGAAATCTTTGTATATATTGCTTCCATATAGTCTAAGAAACATATATGCAAAGCATCCAAACAGTACCATTCGCCAATTTTTTGTTCTTCAAGTTTAAGTGAACAATGAGCCCCATTGTTAATCCTTTACCGGAAATTATTTGTAACTTTCGACAAGTAGAACATTGAATGGGACAGGTGGACGGTTGAAATCTTTGTATATATTGATTCTATATAGTATAAGAAACATATATGCAAATCATCCAAACAGTACAATTCGCCAATTATTTGATCTTCAAGTTTAAGTGAACTACGAGCCCCATTGTTAATACTTTAACGGAAATTATTTGTAACTTGCGACAAGTAGAACAATGAATGGAACAGGTAGACGGTTGAAATCTTTGTATATATTGCTTCTATATAATCTAAGAAACATATATGCAAAGCATCCAAACAGTACCATTCGCCAATTTTTTGTTCTTCAAGTTTAAGTGAACAACGAGCCCCATTGATAATCATGAAACGGAAATTATTTGTAAATTTCTACAAGTAGAACAATGAATAGAACAGGTAGACGGTTGAAATCTTTGTATATGTTGCTTCTATATAGTCTACGAAACCTATATGCAAAGCATCTAAACTGTAACAATCGCCAATTTTTTGATCTTCTAGTTTAAGTGAACAGCGAGCCCCATTGATAATCACGAAATGGAAATTATTTGTAACTTTCTACAAGTAGAACAATGAATAGTACAGGTAGACGGGTGAAATCTTTCTATATATTGCTTCTAAATAGTCTAAGAAACATATATGCAAAGCATCCAAACAGTACAATTCGCCAATTTTTTGTTCTTCAAGTTTAAGTGAACTACGAGCCCCATTGTTAATCCTTTAACGGAAATTAATTGTAACTTTCTACAAGTAGAACAATGATTGGAACACGCAGACGGTTGAAATCTTTGTATATATTGCTTCTATATAGTCTAAGAAACATATATGCAAAGCATCCAAACAGTACAATTCGCCAATTTTTTGTTCTTCAAGTTTTAGTAAACTACGATCCCCATTGTTAATCCCTTATCGGAAATTATTTGTAACTTTCGACAAGTAGAACAATGAATGGAACTGGTAGACGGTTGAAATCTTTTTATATATTGCTTCTATATAGTCTAAGAAACCTATATGCGAAGCATCTAAACAGTAACATTCGCCAATTTTTTGATCTTCAAGGTTAAGTGAACAGCGAGCCCCATTGATAATCATGAAATGGAAATTATTTGTAACTTTCTACAAGTAGAACAATGAATAGTACAGGTAGACAGGTGAAATCATTGTATATATTGCTTCCATATAGTCTAAGAAACATATATGCAAAGCATCCAAACAGTACCATTCGCCAATTTTTTGTTCTTCAAGTTTAAGTGAACAATGAGCCCCATTGTTAATCCTTTATCGGAAATTATTTGTAACTTTCGACAAGTAGAACATTGAATGGAACAGGTAGACGGTTGAAATCTTTGTATCTATTGCTTCTATATAGTATAAGAAACTTATATGCAAAGCATCCAAACAGTACCATTCGCCAATTTTTTGTTCTTCAAGTTTAAGTGAGCTGCGAGCTCCATTGTTAATCCTTTAAAGGAAATTATTTATAACTTCGACAAGTAGAACAATGAATGGAACAGGTAGACTGTTGAAATCATTGTATATATTGCTTCTATATAGTCTAAGAAACATATATGCAGAGCATCCAGACAGTACCATTCGCCAATTTTTTGTTCTTCAAGTTTAAGTGAACAACGAGCCCCATTGTTAATCCTTTAAAGGAAATTATTTGTAATTTTCGAAAAGTAGAACAATGAGAGGAACAGGTAGACGGTTGAAATCTTTGTATATATTGCTTCCATATAGTCTAAGAAACATGTACGCAAAGCATCCAAACAGTACCATTCGCCAATTTTTTGTCCTTCAAGTTTAAGTGAACAATGAGCCCCATTGTTAATCCTTTATCGGAAATTATTTCTAACTTTCGACAAGTAGAACAATGAATCGAACAGGTAGACGGTTGAAATCTTTGTATATATTGCTTCTATATAGTCTAAAAAATATATATGCAAAGCATCCAAACAGTACAATTCGCCAATTTTTTGTTCTTCAAGTTTAAGTGAACAATGAGCCCCAATGGTTAATCCTTTATCGGTAATTATTTGTAACTTTCGACAAGTAGAACAATGAATGGAACTGGTAGACGGTTGAAATCCTTGTATATATTGCGTCTATATAGTCTAAGAAACATATATGCAAAGCATCCAAACAGTACAATTCGCCAATTTTTTGTTCTTCAAGTTTTAGTAAACTACGATCCCCATTGTTAATCCCTTATCGGAAATTATTTGTAACTTTCGACAAGTAGAACAATGAATGGAACAGGTAGACGGTTGAAATCCTTGTATACATTGCTTCCATATAGTCTAAGAAACATGTACGCAAAGCATCCAAACAGTACCATTCGCCAATTTTTTATCCTTCAAGTTTAAGTGAACAATGAGCCCCATTGTTAATCCTTTATCGGAAATTATTTCTAACTTTCGACAAGTAGAACAATGAATCGAACAGGTAGACGGTTGAAATCTTTGTATCTATTGCTTCTATATAGTATAAGAAACATATATGCAAAGCATCCAAACAGTACAATTCGCCAATTTTTTGTTCTTCAAGTTTAAGTAAACTACGATCCCCATTGTTAATCCCTTAACGGAAATTAATTGTAATTTTCGAAAAGTAGAACAATGAGAGGAACAGGTAGACGGTTGAAATCTTTGTATATATTGCTTCCATATAGTCTAAGAAACATGTACGCAAAGCATCCAAACAGTACCATTCGCGAATTTTTTGTCCTTCAAGTTTAAGTGAACTACGAGCCCCATTGTTAATCCTTTATCGGAAATTATTTGTAACTTTCGACAAGTAGAACAATGAATCGAACAGGTAGACGGTTGAAATCTTTGTATATATTGCTTCCATATAGTCTAAGAAACATGTACGCAAAGCATCCAAACAGAAACATTCACCAATTTTTTGTCCTTCAAGTTTAAGTGAACAATGAGCCCCATTGTTAATCCTTTATCGGAAATTATTTGTAACTTTCGACAAATAGAACAATGAATGGAACACGTAGACGGTTGAAATCTTTGTATATATTGCTTCCATATAGTCTAAGAAACATATATGCAAAGCGTCCAAACAGTACCATTCGCCAATTTTTTGTTCTTCAAGTTTAAGTAAACTACGATCCCCATTGTTAATCCCTTAACGGAAATTATTTGTAACTTTCGACAAGTAGAACAATGAATGGAACAGGTAGACGGTTGAAATCAATGTATATATTGCTTCTATATAGTCTACGAAACATATATGCAAAGCATCCAAACAGTACAATTCGCCAATTTTTTGTTCTTCAAGTTTAAGTAAACTACGATCCCCATTGTTAATCCCTTAACGGAAATTATTTGTAAATTTCGGCAAGTAGAACAATGAATGGAATAGGTAGACGGTTGAAATCATTGTATATATTGCTTCTATATAGTCTAAGAAACATATATGCAAAGCATCCAAACAGTACAATTCGCCAATTATTTGATCTTCAAGTTTAAGTGAACTACGAGCCCCATTGTTAATACTTTAACGGAAATTATTTGTAACTTGCGACAAGTAGAACAATGAATGGAACAGGTAGACGGTTGAAATCAATGTATATATTGCTTCTATATAGTCTAAGAAACATATATGCAAAGCATCCAAACAGTACAATTCGCCAGTTTATTGTTCTTCAAGTTTAAGTGAACAACGAGCCCCATTGTTAATCCTTTAAAGGAAATTATTTGTAACTTTCGACAAGTAGAACAATGAATGGAACAGGTAGACGGTTGAAATCTTTGTATATATTGCTTCTATATAGTCTAAGAAACATATATGCAAAACATCCAAACAGTACAATTCGCCAATTTTTTGTTCAACAAGTTTAAGTGAACAATGAGCCCCAATGGTTAATCCTTTATCGGAAATTATTTGTAAATTTCGACAAGTAGAACAATGAATGGAACTGGTAGACGGTTGAAATCTTTGTATATATTGCTTCTATATAGTCTAAGAAACATATATGCAAAGCATCCAAACAGTACAATTCGCCAATTTATTGTTCTTCAAGTTTAAGTAAACTACGATCCCCATTGTTAATCCCTTAACGGAAATTATTTGTAACTTTCGACAGCTATAACAATGAATGGAACAGGTAGACGGTTGAAATCATTGTATATATTGCTTGTATATAGTCTAAGAAACATATATGCAAAGCATCCAAACAGTACAATTCGCCAATTTATTGTTCTTCAAGTTTAAGTGAACAACGAGCCCCATTGTTAATCCTTTAAAGGAAATTATTTGTAACTTTCGACAAGTAGAACAATGGATGGAACAGGTAGACGGTTGAAATCTTTGTATATATTGCTTCTATATAGTCTAAGAAACATATATGCAAAGCATCCAAACAGTACAATTCGCTAATTTTTTGTTCAACAAGTTTAAGTGAACAATGAGCCCCAATGGTTAATCCTTTATCGGAAATTATTTGTAAATTTCGACAAGTAGAACAATGAATGGAACTGGTAGACGGTTGAAATCTTTGTATATATTGCTTCTATATAGTCTAAGAAACATATATGCAAAGCATCCAAACAGTACAATTCGCCAATTTATTGTTCTTCAAGTTTAAGTAAACTACGATCCCCATTGTTAATCCCTTAACGGAAATTATTTGTAACTTTCGACAGCTATAACAATGAATGGAACAGGTAGACGGTTGAAATCATTGTATATATTGCTTCTATATAGTCTAAGAAACATATATGCAAAGCATCCAAACAGTACAATTCGCCAATTTTTTGTTCTTCAAGTTTAAGTAAACTACGATCCCCATTGTTAATCCCTTAACGGAAATTATTTGTAACTTTCGACAAGTAGAACAATGAATGGAACTGGTAGACGGTTGAAATCTTTGTATATATTGCTTCTATATAGTCTAAGAAACATATATGCAAAGCATCCAAACAGTACAATTCGCCAATTTATTGTTCTTCAAGTTTAAGTAAACTACGATCCCCATTGTTAATCCCTTAACGGAAATTATTTGTAACTTTCGACAGCTATAACAATGAATGGAACAGGTAGACGGTTGAAATCATTGTATATATTGCTTGTATATAGTCTAAGAAACATATATGCAAAGCATCCAAACAGTACAATTCGCCAATTTATTGTTCTTCAAGTTTAAGTGAACAACGAGCCCCATTGTTAATCCTTTAAAGGAAATTATTTGTAACTTTCGACAAGTAGAACAATGGATGGAACAGGTAGACGGTTGAAATCTTTGTATATATTGCTTCTATATAGTCTAAGAAACATATATGCAAAGCATCCAAACAGTACAATTCGCTAATTTTTTGTTCAACAAGTTTAAGTGAACAATGAGCCCCAATGGTTAATCCTTTATCGGAAATTATTTGTAAATTTCGGCAAGTAGAACAATGAATGGAATAGGTAGACGGTTGAAATCATTGTATATATTGCTTCTATATAGTCTAAGAAACATATATGCAAAGCATCCAAACAGTACAATTCGCCAATTATTTGATCTTCAAGTTTAAGTGAACTACGAGCCCCATTGTTAATACTTTAACGGAAATTATTTGTAACTTGCGACAAGTAGAACAATGAATGGAACAGGTAGACGGTTGAAATCAATGTATATATTGCTTCTATATAGTCTAAGAAACATATATGCAAAGCATCCAAACAGTACAATTCGCCAATTTATTGTTCTTCAAGTTTAAGTGAACAACGAGCCCCATTGTTAATCCTTTAAAGGAAATTATTTGTAACTTTCGACAAGTAGAACAATGAATGGAACAGGTAGACGGTTGAAATCTTTGTATATATTGCTTCTATATAGTCTAAGAAACATATATGCAAAACATCCAAACAGTACAATTCGCCAATTTTTTGTTCAACAAGTTTAAGTGAACAATGAGCCCCAATGGTTAATCCTTTATCGGAAATTATTTGTAAATTTCGACAAGTAGAACAATGAATGGAACTGGTAGACGGTTGAAATCTTTGTATATATTGCTTCTATATAGTCTAAGAAACATATATGCAAAGCATCCAAACAGTACAATTCGCCAATTTATTGTTCTTCAAGTTTAAGTAAACTACGATCCCCATTGTTAATCCCTTAACGGAAATTATTTGTAACTTTCGACAGCTATAACAATGAATGGAACAGGTAGACGGTTGAAATCATTGTATATATTGCTTGTATATAGTCTAAGAAACATATATGCAAAGCATCCAAACAGTACAATTCGCCAATTTATTGTTCTTCAAGTTTAAGTGAACAACGAGCCCCATTGTTAATCCTTTAAAGGAAATTATTTGTAACTTTCGACAAGTAGAACAATGGATGGAACAGGTAGACGGTTGAAATCTTTGTATATATTGCTTCTATATAGTCTAAGAAACATATATGCAAAGCATCCAAACAGTACAATTCGCTAATTTTTTGTTCAACAAGTTTAAGTGAACAATGAGCCCCAATGGTTAATCCTTTATCGGAAATTATTTGTAAATTTCGACAAGTAGAACAATGAATGGAACTGGTAGACGGTTGAAATCTTTGTATATATTGCTTCTATATAGTCTAAGAAACATATATGCAAAGCATCCAAACAGTACAATTCGCCAATTTATTGTTCTTCAAGTTTAAGTAAACTACGATCCCCATTGTTAATCCCTTAACGGAAATTATTTGTAACTTTCGACAAGTAGAACAATGAATGGAACAGGTAGACGGTTGAAATCATTGTATATATTACTTCTATATAGTCTAAGAAACATATATGCAAAGCATCCAAACAGTACAATTCGCCAATTTATTGTTCTTCAAGTTTAAGTGAACAACGAGCCCCATTGTTAATCCTTTAAAGGAAATTATTTGTAACTTTCGACAAGTAGAACAATGAATGGAACAGGTAGACGGTTGAAATCTTTGTATATATTGCTTCTATATAGTCTAAGAAACATATATGCAAAGCATCCAAACAGTACAATTCGCCAATTTTTTGTTCAACAAGTTTAAGTGAACAATGAGCCCCAATGGTTAATCCTTTATCGGAAATTATTTGTAAATTTCGACAAGTAGAACAATGAATGGAACTGGTAGACGGTTGAAATCTTTGTATATATTGCTTCTATATAGTCTAAGAAACATATATGCAAAGCATCCAAACAGTACAATTCGCCAATTTATTGTTCTTCAAGTTTAAGTAAACTACGATCCCCATTGTTAATCCCTTAACGGAAATTATTTGTAACTTTCGACAGCTATAACAAAGAATGGAACAGGTAGACGGTTGAAATCATTGTATATATTGCTTCTATATAGTCTAAGAAACATATATGCAAAGCATCCAAACAGTACAATTCGCCAATTTATTGTTCTTCAAGTTTAAGTGAACAACGAGCCCCATTGTTAATCCTTTAAAGGAAATTATTTGTAACTTTCGACAAGTAGAACAATGAATGGAACAGGTAGACGGTTGAAATCTTTGTATATATTGCTTCTATATAGTCTAAGAAACATATATGCAAAGCATCCAAACAGTACAATTCGCTAATTTTTTGTTCAACAAGTTTAAGTGAACAATGAGCCCCAATGGTTAATCCTTTATCGGAAATTATTTGTAAATTTCGACAAGTAGAACAATGAATGAAACTGGTAGACGGTTGAAATCTTTGTATATGTTGCTTCTATATAGTCTAAGAAACATATATGCAAAGCATCCAAACAGTACAATTCGCCAATTTATTGTTCTTCAAGTTTAAGTAAACTACGATCCCCATTGTTAATCCCTTAACGGAAATTATTTGTAACTTTCGATAACTAGAACAATGAATGGAACAGGTAGACGGTTGAAATCATTGTATATATTGCTTCTATATAGTCTAAGAAACATATATGCAAAGCATCCAAACAGTACAATTCGCCAATTTTTTGTTCTTCAAGTTTAAGTAAACTACGATCCCCATTGTTAATCCCTTAACGGAAATTATTTGTAACTTTCGACAAGTAGAACAATGAATGGAACAGGTAGACGGTTGAAATCATTGTATATATTACTTCTATATAGTCTAAGAAACATATATGCAAAGCATCCAAACAGTACAATTCGCCAATTTATTGTTCTTCAAGTTTAAGTGAACAACGAGCCCCATTGTTAATCCTTTAAAGGAAATTATTTGTAACTTTCGACAAGTAGAACAATGAATGGAACAGGTAGACGGTTGAAATCTTTGTATATATTGCTTCTATATAGTCCAAGAAACACATATGCAAAACATCCAAACAGTACAATTCGCCAATTTTTTGTTCAACAAGTTTAAGTGAACAATGAGCCCCAATGGTTAATCCTTTATCGGAAATTATTTGTAAATTTCGACAAGTAGAACAATGAATGGAACTGGTAGACGGTTGAAATCTTTGTATATATTGCTTCTATATAGTCTAAGAAACATATATGCAAAGCATCCAAACAGTACAATTCGCCAATTTATTGTTCTTCAAGTTTAAGTAAACTACGATCCCCATTGTTAATCCCTTAACGGAAATTATTTGTAACATTCGACAGCTATAACAATGAATGGAACAGGTAGACGGTTGAAATCATTGTATATATTGCTTCTATATAGTCTAAGAAACATATATGCAAAGCATCCAAACAGTACAATTCGCCAATTTATTGTTCTTCAAGTTTAAGTGAACAACGAGCCCCATTGTTAATCCTTTAAAAGAAATTATTTGTAACTTTCGACAAGTAGAACAATGGATGGAACAGGTAGACGGTTGAAATCTTTGTATATATTGCTTCTATATAGTCTAAGAAACATATATGCAAAACATCCAAACAGTACAATTCGCCAATTTTTTGTTCAACAAGTTTAAGTGAACAATGAGCCCCAATGGTTAATCCTTTATCGGAAATTATTTGTAAATTTCGACAAGTAGAACAATGAATGGAACTGGTAGACGGTTGAAATCTTTGTATATATTGCTTCTATATAGTCTAAGAAACATATATGCAAAGCATCCAAACAGTACAATTCGCCAATTTTTTGTTCTTCAAGTTTAAGTAAACTACGATCCCCATTGTTAATCCCTTAACGGAAATTATTTGTAACTTTCGACAAGTAGAACAATGAATGGAACAGGTAGACGGTTGAAATCATTGTATATATTACTTCTATATAGTCTAAGAAACATATATGCAAAGCATCCAAACAGTACAATTCGCCAATTTATTGTTCTTCAAGTTTAAGTGAACAACGAGCCCCATTGTTAATCCTTTAAAGGAAATTATTTGTAACTTTCGACAAGTAGAACAATGAATGGAACAGGTAGACGGTTGAAATCTTTGTATATATTGCTTCTATATAGTCTAAGAAACATATATGCAAAGCATCCAAACAGTACAATTCGCCAATTTTTTGTTCAACAAGTTTAAGTGAACAATGAGCCCCAATGGTTAATCCTTTATCGGAAATTATTTGTAAATTTCGACAAGTAGAACAATGAATGGAACTGGTAGACGGTTGAAATCTTTGTATATATTGCTTCTATATAGTCTAAGAAACATATATGCAAAGCATCCAAACAGTACAATTCGCCAATTTATTGTTCTTCAAGTTTAAGTAAACTACGATCCCCATTGTTAATCCCTTAACGGAAATTATTTGTAACTTTCGACTACTAGAACAATGAATGGAACAGGTAGACGGTTGAAATCATTGTATATATTGCTTCTATATAGTCTAAGAAACATATATGCAAAGCATCCAAACAGTACAATTCGCCAATTTATTGTTCTTCAAGTTTAAGTGAACAACGAGCCCCATTGTTAATCCTTTAAAGGAAATTATTTGTAACTTTCGACAAGTAGAACAATGAATGGAACAGGTAGACGGTTGAAATCTTTGTATATATTGCTTCTATATAGTCTAAGAAACATATATGCAAAGCATCCAAACAGTACAATTCGCCAATTTTTTGTTCAACAAGTTTAAGTAAACTACGATCCCCATTGTTAATCCCTTAACGGAAATTATTTGTAACATTCGACAACTAGAACAATGAATGGAACAGGTAGGCGGTTGAAATCATTGTATATATTGCTTCTATATAGTCTAAGAAACATATATGCAAAACATCCAAACAGTACAATTCGCCAATTTTTTGTTCTTCAAGTTTAAGTAAACTACGATCCCCATTGTTAATCCCTTAACGGAAATTATTTGTAACTTTCGACAAGTAGAACAATGAATGGAACAGGTAGACGGTTGAAATCATTGTATATATTACTTCTATATAGTCTAAGAAACATATATGCAAAGCATCCAAACAGTACAATTCGCCAATTTATTGTTCTTCAAGTTTAAGTAAACTACGAGCCCCATTGTTAATCCTTTAACGGAAATTAATTGTAAATTTCGACAAGTAGAACAATGAATGGATCATGTAGACGGTTGAAATCATTGTATATATTGCTTCTATATAGTCTACGAAACATGTATGCAAAGCATCCAAACAGTACAATTCGCCAATTTTTTGTTCTTCAAGTTTAAGTGAACTACGAGCCCCATTGTTAATCCTTTAACGGAAATTAATTGTAAATTTCTACAAGTAGAACAATGATTGGAACACGTAGACGGTTGAAATCATTGTATATATTACTTCTATATAGTCTAAGAAACATATATGCAAAGCATCCAAACAGTACAATTCGCCACTTTATTGTTCTTCAAGTTTAAGTAAACTACGAGCCCCATTGTTAATCCTTTAACGGAAATTAATTGTAAATTTCGACAAGTAGAACAATGAATGGAACAGGTAGACGGTCGAAATCTTTGTATATATTGCTTCTATATAGTCTAAGAAACATATATGCAAAGCATCCAAACAGTACAATTCGCCAATTTATTGTTCTTCAAGTTTAAGTGAACAACGAGCCCCATTGTTAATCCTTTAAAGGAAATTATTTGTAACTTTCGACAAGTAGAACAATGAATGGAACTGGTAGACGGTTGAAATCTTTGTATATATTGCTTCTATATAGTCTAAGAAACATATATGCAAAGCATCCAAACAGTACAATTCGCCAATTTATTCTTCTTCAAGTTTAAGTAAACTACGATCCCCATTGTTAATCCCTTAACGGAAATTATTTGTAACTTTCGACTACTAGAACAATGAATGGAACAGGTAGACGGTTGAAATCATTGTATATATTGCTTCTATATAGTCTAAGAAACATATATGCAAAGCATCCAAACAGTACAATTCGCCAATTTTTTGTTCTTCAAGTTTAAGTAAACTACGATCCCCATTGTTAATCCCTTAACGGAAATTATTTGTAACTTTCGACAAGTAGAACAATGAATGGAACAGGTAGACGGTTGAAATCATTGTATATATTACTTCTATATAGTCTAAGAAACATATATGCAAAGCATCCAAACAGTACAATTCGCCAATTTATTGTACTTCAAGTTTAAGTGAACAACGAGCCCCATTGTTAATCCTTTAAAGGAAATTATTTGTAACTTTCGACAAGTAGAACAATGAATGGAACAGGTAGACGGTTGAAATCTTTGTATATATTGCTTCTATATAGTCTAAGAAACATATATGCAAAGCATCCAAACAGTACAATTCGCCAATTTTTTGTTCAACAAGTTTAAGTGAACAATGAGCCCCAATGGTTAATCCTTTATCGGAAATTATTTGTAAATTTCGACAAGTAGAACAATGAATGGAACTGGTAGACGGTTGAAATCTTTGTATATATTGCTTCTATATAGTCTAAGAAACATATATGCAAAGCATCCAAACAGTACAATTCGCCAATTTATTGTTCTTCAAGTTTAAGTAAACTACGATCCCCATTGTTAATCCCTTAACGGAAATTATTTGTAACTTTCGACTACTAGAACAATGAATGGAACAGGTAGACGGTTGAAATCATTGTATATATTGCTTCTATATAGTCTAAGAAACATATATGCAAAGCATCCAAACAGTACAATTCGCCAATTTATTGTTCTTCAAGTTTAAGTGAACAACGAGCCCCATTGTTAATCCTTTAAAGGAAATTATTTGTAACTTTCGACAAGTAGAACAATGAATGGAACAGGTAGACGGTTGAAATCTTTGTATATATTGCTTCTATATAGTCTAAGAAACATATATGCAAAGCATCCAAACAGTACAATTCGCTAATTTTTTGTTCAACAAGTTTAAGTGAACAATGAGCCCCAATGGTTAATCCTTTATCGGAAATTATTTGTAAATTTCGACAAGTAGAACAATGAATGGAACTGGTAGACGGTTGAAATCTTTGTATATATTGCTTCTATATAGTCTAAGAAACATATATGCAAAGCATCCAAACAGTACAATTCGCCAATTTATTGTTCTTCAAGTTTAAGTAAACTACGATCCCCATTGTTAATCCCTTAACGGAAATTATTTGTAACTTTCGATAACTAGAACAATGAATGGAACAGGTAGACGGTTGAAATCATTGTATATATTGCTTCTATATAGTCTAAGAAACATATATGCAAAGCATCCAAACAGTACAATACGCCAATTTTTTGTTCTTCAAGTTTAAGTAAACTACGATCCCCATTGTTAATCCCTTAACGGAAATTATTTGTAACTTTCGACAAGTAGAACAATGAATGGAACAGGTAGACGGTTGAAATCATTGTATATATTACTTCTATATAGTCTAAGAAACATATATGCAAAGCATCCAAACAGTACAATTCGCCAATTTATTGTTCTTCAAGTTTAAGTGAACAACGAGCCCCATTGTTAATCCTTTAAAGGAAATTATTTGTAACTTTCGACAAGTAGAACAATGAATGGAACAGGTAGACGGTTGAAATCTTTGTATATATTGCTTCTATATAGTCTAAGAAACATATATGCAAAGCATCCAAACAGTACAATTCGCCAATTTTTTGTTCAACAAGTTTAAGTAAACTACGATCCCCATTGTTAATCCCTTAACGGACATTATTTGTAACATTCGACAACTAGAACAATGAATGGAACAGGTAGGCGGTTGAAATCATTGTATATATTGCTTCTATATAGTCTAAGAAACATATATGCAAAACATCCAAACAGTACAATTCGCCAATTTTTTGTTCTTCAAGTTTAAGTAAACTACGATCCCCATTGTTAATCCCTTAACGGAAATTATTTGTAACTTTCGACAAGTAGAACAATGAATGGAACAGGTAGACGGTTGAAATCATTGTATATATTACTTCTATATAGTCTAAGAAACATATATGCAAAGCATCCAAACAGTACAATTCGCCAATTTATTGTTCTTCAAGTTTAAGTAAACTACGAGCCCCATTGTTAATCCTTTAACGGAAATTAATTGTAAATTTCGACAAGTAGAACAATGAATGGATCATGTAGACGGTTGAAATCATTGTATATATTGCTTCTATATAGTCTACGAAACATGTATGCAAAGCATCCAAACAGTACAATTCGCCAATTTTTTGTTCTTCAAGTTTAAGTGAACTACGAGCCCCATTGTTAATCCTTTAACGGAAATTAATTGTAAGTTTCTACAAGTAGAACAAAGATTGGAACACGTAGACGGTTGAAATCATTGTATATATTACTTCTATATAGTCTAAGAAACATATATGCAAAGCATCCAAACAGTACAATTCGCCAATTTATTGTTCTTCAAGTTTAAGTAAACTACGAGCCCCATTGTTAATCCTTTAACGGAAATTAATTGTAAATTTCGACAAGTAGAACAATGAATGGAACAGGTAGACGGTTGAAATCTTTGTATATATTGCTTCTATATAGTCTAAGAAACATATATGCAAAGCATCCAAACAGTACAATTCGCCAATTTATTGTTCTTCAAGTTTAAGTGAACAACGAGCCCCATTGTTAATCCTTTAAAGGAAATTATTTGTAACTTTCGACAAGTAGAACAATGAATGGAACTGGTAGACGGTTGAAATCTTTGTATATATTGCTTCTATATAGTCTAAGAAACATATATGCAAAGCATCCAAACAGTACAATTCGCCAATTTATTCTTCTTCAAGTTTAAGTAAACTACGATCCCCATTGTTAATCCCTTAACGGAAATTATTTGTAACTTTCGACTACTAGAACAATGAATGGAACAGGTAGACGGTTGAAATCATTGTATATATTGCTTCTATATAGTCTAAGAAACATATATGCAAAGCATCCAAACAGTACAATTCGCCAATTTTTTGTTCTTCAAGTTTAAGTAAACTACGATCCCCATTGTTAATCCCTTAACGGAAATTATTTGTAACTTTCGACAAGTAGAACAATGAATGGAACAGGTAGACGGTTGAAATCATTGTATATATTACTTCTATATAGTCTAAGAAACATATATGCAAAGCATCCAAACAGTACAATTCGCCAATTTATTGTTCTTCAAGTTTAAGTGAACAACGAGCCCCATTGTTAATCCTTTAAAGGAAATTATTTGTAACTTTCGACAAGTAGAACAATGAATGGAACAGGTAGACGGTTGAAATCTTTGTATATATTGCTTCTATATAGTCTAAGAAACATATATGCAAAGCATCCAAACAGTACAATTCGCCAATTTTTTGTTCAACAAGTTTAAGTGAACAATGAGCCCCAATGGTTAATCCTTTATCGGAAATTATTTGTAAATTTCGACAAGTAGAACAATGAATGGAACTGGTAGACGGTTGAAATCTTTGTATATATTGCTTCTATATAGTCTAAGAAACATATATGCAAAGCATCCAAACAGTACAATTCGCCAATTTATTGTTCTTCAAGTTTAAGTAAACTACGATCCCCATTGTTAATCCCTTAACGGAAATTATTTGTAACTTTCGACAACTAGAACAATGAATGGAACAGGTAGACGGTTGAAATCATTGTATATATTGCTTCTATATAGTCTAAGAAACATATATGCAAAGCATCCAAACAGTACAATTCGCCAATTTATTGTTCTTCAAGTTTAAGTGAACAACGAGCCCCATTGTTAATCCTTTAAAGGAAATTATTTGTAACTTTCGACAAGTAGAACAATGAATGGAACAGGTAGACGGTTGAAATCTTTGTATATATTGCTTCTATATAGTCTAAGAAACATATATGCAAAGCATCCAAACAGTACAATTCGCTAATTTTTTGTTCAACAAGTTTAAGTGAACAATGAGCCCCAATGGTTAATCCTTTATCGGAAATTATTTGTAAATTTCGACAAGTAGAACAATGAATGGAACTGGTAGACGGTTGAAATCTTTGTATATATTGCTTCTATATAGTCTAAGAAACATATATGCAAAGCATCCAAACAGTACAATTCGCCAATTTATTGTTCTTCAAGTTTAAGTAAACTACGATCCCCATTGTTAATCCCTTAACGGAAATTATTTGTAACTTTCGATAACTAGAACAATGAATGGAACAGGTAGACGGTTGAAATCATTGTATATATTGCTTCTATATAGTCTAAGAAACATATATGCAAAACATCCAAACAGTACAATTCGCCAATTTTTTGTTCTTCAAGTTTAAGTAAACTACGATCCCCATTGTTAATCCCTTAACGGAAATTATTTGTAACTTTCGACAAGTAGAACAATGAATGGAACAGGTAGACGGTTGAAATCATTGTATATATTACTTCTATATAGTCTAAGAAACATATATGCAAAGCATCCAAACAGTACAATTCGCCAATTTATTGTTCTTCAAGTTTAAGTAAACTACGAGCCCCATTGTTAATCCTTTAACGGAAATTAATTGTAAATTTCGACAAGTAGAACAATGAATGGATCATGTAGACGGTTGAAATCATTGTATATATTGCTTCTATATAGTCTACGAAACATGTATGCAAAGCATCCAAACAGTACAATTCGCCAATTTTTTGTTCTTCAAGTTTAAGTGAACTACGAGCCCCATTGTTAATCCTTTAACGGAAATTAATTGTAAATTTCTACAAGTAGAACAATTATTGGAACACGTAGACGGTTGAAATCATTGTATATATTACTTCTATATAGTCTAAGAAACATATATGCAAAGCATCCAAACAGTACAATTCGCCAATTTATTGTTCTTCAAGTTTAAGTAAACTACGAGCCCCATTGTTAATCCTTTAACGGAAATTAATTGTAAATTTCGACAAGTAGAACAATGAATGGAACAGGTAGACGGTTGAAATCTTTGTATATATTGCTTCTATATAGTCTAAGAAACATATATGCAAAGCATCCAAACAGTACAATTCGCCAATTTATTGTTCTTCAAGTTTAAGTGAACAACGAGCCCCATTGTTAATCCTTTAAAGGAAATTATTTGTAACTTTCGACAAGTAGAACAATGAATGGAACAGGTAGACGGTTGAAATCTTTGTATATATTGCTTCTATATAGTCTAAGAAACATATATGCAAAGCATCCAAACAGTACAATTCGCCAATTTTTTCTTCTTCAAGTTTAAGTAAACTACGATCCCCATTGTTAATCCCTTAACGGAAATTATTTGTAACTTTCGACAAGTAGAACAATGAATGGAACAGGTAGACGGTTGAAATCATTGTATATATTACTTCTATATAGTCTAAGAAACATATATGCAAAGCATCCAAACAGTACAATTCGCCAATTTATTGTTCTTCAAGTTTAAGTGAACAACGAGCCCCATTGTTAATCCTTTAAAGGAAATTATTTGTAACTTTCGACAAGTAGAACAATGAATGGAACAGGTAGACGGTTGAAATCTTTGTATATATTGCTTCTATATAGTCTAAGAAACATATATGCAAAGCATCCAAACAGTACAATTCGCTAATTTTTTGTTCAACAAGTTTAAGTGAACAATGAGCCCCAATGGTTAATCCTTTATCGGAAATTATTTGTAAATTTCGACAAGTAGAACAATGAATGGAACTGGTAGACGGTTGAAATCTTTGTATATATTGCTTCTATATAGTCTAAGAAACATATATGCAAATCATCCAAACAGTACAATTCGCCAATTTATTGTTCTTCAAGTTTAAGTAAACTACGATCCCCATTGTTAATCCCTTAACGGAAATTATTTGTAACTTTCGATAACTAGAACAATGAATGGAACAGGTAGACGGTTGAAATCATTGTATATATTGCTTCTATATAGTCTAAGAAACATATATGCAAAGCATCCAAACAGTACAATTCGCCAATTTTGTGTTCTTCAAGTTTAAGTAAACTACGATCCCCATTGTTAATCCCTTAACGGAAATTATTTGTAACTTTCGACAAGTAGAACAATGAATGGAACAGGTAGACGGTTGAAATCATTGTATATATTACTTCTATATAGTCTAAGAAACATATATGCAAAGCATCCAAACAGTACAATTCGCCAATTTATTGTTCTTCAAGTTTAAGTGAACAACGAGCCCCATTGTTAATCCTTTAAAGGAAATTATTTGTAACTTTCGACAAGTAGAACAATGAATGGAACAGGTAGACGGTTGAAATCTTTCTATATATTGCTTCTATATAGTCTAAGAAACATATATGCAAAGCATCCAAACAGTACAATTCGCCAATTTTTTGTTCAACAAGTTTAAGTGAACAATGAGCCCCAATGGTTAATCCTTTATCGGAAATTATTTGTAAATTTCGACAAGTAGAACAATGAATGGAACTGGTAGACGGTTGAAATCTTTGTATATATTGCTTCTATATAGTCTAAGAAACATATATGCAAAGCATCCAAACAGTACAATTCGCCAATTTATTGTTCTTCAAGTTTAAGTAAACTACGATCCCCATTGTTAATCCCTTAACGGAAATTATTTGTAACATTCGACAACTAGAACAATGAATGGAACAGGTAGGCGGTTGAAATCATTGTATATATTGCTTCTATATAGTCTAAGAAACATATATGCAAAACATCCAAACAGTACAATTCGCCAATTTTTTGTTCTTCAAGTTTAAGTAAACTACGATCCCCATTGTTAATCCCTTAACGGAAATTATTTGTAACTTTCGACAAGTAGAACAATGAATGGAACAGGTAGACGGTTGAAATCATTGTATATATTACTTCTATATAGTCTAAGAAACATATATGCAAAGCATCCAAACAGTACAATTCGCCAATTTATTGTTCTTCAAGTTTAAGTAAACTACGAGCCCCATTGTTAATCCTTTAACGGAAATTAATTGTAAATTTCGACAAGTAGAACAATGAATGGAACAGGTAGACGGTTGAAATCTTTGTATATATTGCTTCTATATAGTCTAAGAAACATATATGCAAAGCATCCAAACAGTACAATTCGCCAATTTATTGTTCTTCAAGTTTAAGTGAACAACGAGCCCCATTGTTAATCCTTTAAAGGAAATTATTTGTAACTTTCGACAAGTAGAACAATGAATGGAACAGGTAGACGGTTGAAATCTTTGTATATATTGCTTCTATATAGTCTAAGAAACATATATGCAAAGCATCCAAACAGTACAATTCGCCAATTTATTGTTCTTCAAGTTTAAGTGAACAACGAGCCCCATTGATAATCATGAAATGGAAATTATTTGTAACTTTCTACAAGTAGAACAATGAATAGTACAGGTAGACGGGTGAAATCTTTCTATATATTGCTTCTAAATAGTCTAAGAAACATCTATGCAAAGCATCCAAACAGTACAATTCGCCAATTTTTTGTTCTTCAAGTTTAAGTGAACTACGAGCCCCATTGTTAATCCTTTAAAGGAAATTATTTGTAAATTTCGACAAGTAGAACAATGAATGGATCATGTAGACGGTTGAAAAAATTGTATATATTGCTTCTATATAGTCTACGAAACATATATGCAAAGCATCCAAACAGTACAATTCGCCAATTTTTTGTACTTCAAGTTTAAGTGAACTACGAGCCCCATTGTTAATCCTTTAACGGAAATTAATTGTAAATTTCGACAAGTAGAACAATGAATGGAACAGGTAGACGGTTGAAATCTTTGTATATATTGCTTCTATATAGTCTAAGAAACATATATGCAAAGCATCCAAACAGTACAATTCGCCAATTTATTGTTCTTCAAGTTTAAGTGAACAACGAGCCCCATTGTTAATCCTTTAAAGGAAATTATTTGTAACTTTCGACAAATAGAACAATGAATGGAACAGGTAGACGGTTGAAATCTTTGTATATATTGCTTCTATATAGTCTAAGAAACATATATGCAAAGCATCCAAACAGTACAATTCGCCAATTTTTTGTTCTACAAGTTTAAGTGAACAATGAGCCCCAATGGTTAATCCTTTATCGGAAATTATTTGTAAATTTCGACAAGTAGAACAATGAATGGAACAGGTAGCCAGTTGAAATCTTTGTATATATTGCTTCTATATAGTCTAAGAAACATATATGCAAAGCATCCAAACAGTACAATTCGCCAATTTATTGTTCTTCAAGTTTAAGTGAACAACGAGCCCCATTGTTAATCCTTTAAAGGAAATTATTTGTAACTTTCGACAAGTAGAACAATGAATGGAACAGGTAGACGGTTGAAATCTTTGTATATATTGCTTCTATATAGTCTAAGAAAAATATATGCAAAGCATCCAAATAGTACAATTCGCCAATTTTTTGTTCTTCAAGTTTAAGTGAACAATGAGCCCTAATGGTTAATCCTTTATCGGAAATTATTTGTAAATTTCGCCAAGTAGAACAATGAATGGAACAGGTAGCCGGTTGAAATCTTTGTATATATTGCTTCTATATAGTCTAAGAAACATATATGCAAAGCATCCAATCAGTATAATTCGCCAATTTTTTGTTCTTCAAGTTTAAGTGGACAATGAGCCCCAATGGTTAATCCTTTATCGGAAATTATTTGTAAATTTCGACAAGTAGAACAATGAATGGAACAGGTAGCCGGTTGAAATCAATGAATATATTGCTTCTATATAGTCTAAGAAACATATATGCAAAGCATCCAAACAGTACCATTCGCCAATTTCTTGTTCTTCAAGTATAAGTGAACTACGAGCCCCATTGTTAATCCCTTAACGGAAATTAATTGTAACTTTCGACTACTAGAACAATGAATGGAACAGGTAGACGGTTGAAATCATTGTATATATTGCTTCTATATAGTCTAAGAAACATATATGCAAAGCATCCAAACAGTACAATTCGCCAATTTTTTGTTCTTCAAGTTTAAGTGAACAATGAGCCCCAATGGTTAATCCGTTATCGGAAATTATTTGTAACTTTCGACAAGTAGAACAATGAATGGAAAAAGTAGACGGTTGAAATCTTTGTATATATTGCTTCTATATAATCTAAGTAACATGTACGCAAAGCATCCAAACAGTATCATTCGCCAATTTCTTGTTCTTCAAGTTTAAGTGAACTACGATCCCCATTGTTAAACCCTTAACGGAAATTATTTGTAACTTTCGACAAGTAGAACAGTGAATGGAACAGATAGACGGTTGAAATCTTTGTATATATTGCTTCTATATAGTATAAGAAACATATATGCAAAGCATCCAAAGAGTACAATTCGCCAAATGTTTGTTCTTCAAGTTTAAGTGAACAATGAGCCCCATTGTTAATCCTTTAAAGGAAATTATTTGTAACTTTCGACAAGTAGAACAATGAATGGAACAGGTAGACGGGTGAAATCTTTCTATATATTGCTTCTAAATAGTTTAAGAAACATCTATGCAAAGCATCCAAACAGTACCATTCGCCAATTTTTTGTTCTTCAAATTTAAGTGAACAATGAGCCCCAATGGTTAATCCTTTATCGGAAATTATTTGTAATTTTCGACAAGTAGAACAATGAATGGAACAGTTAGACGGTTGAAATATTTGTATATATTGCTTCTATATAATCTAAGAAACATATATGCAAAGCATCCAAACAGTAACAATCGCCAATTTTTTGATCTTCAAGTTTAAGTGAACAGCGAGCCCCATTGATAATCATGAAATGGAAACTATTTGTAACTTTCTACAAGTAGAACAATGAATAGTACAGGTAGACGCGTGAAATCTATCTATATATTGCTTCTTAATAGTCTAAGAAACATCTATGCAAAGCATCCAAACAGTACAATTCGCCAATTTTTTGTTCTTCAAGTTTAAGTGAATAACGAGCCCCATTGTTAATCCTTTAAAAGAAATTATTTGTAAATTTCGACAAGTAGAACAATGAATGGATCATGTAGACGGTTGAAATCATTGTATATATTGCTTCTATATAGTCTACGAAACATATATGCAAAGCATCCAATCAGTATAATTCGCCAATTTTTTGTTCTTCAAGTTTAAGTGGACAATGAGCCCCAATGGTTAATCCTTTATCGGAAATTATTTGTAAATTTCGACAAGTAGAACAATGAATGGAACTGGTAGCCGGTTGAAATCAATGAATATATTGCTTCTATATAGTCTAAGAAACATATATGCAAAGCATCCAAACAGTACCATTCGCCAATTTCTTGTTCTTCAAGTTTAAGTGAACTACGAGCCCCATTGTTAATCCCTTAACGGAAATTAATTGTAACTTTCTACAAGTAGAACAATGATTGGAACACGTAGACGGTTGAAATCTTTGTATATATTGCTTCCATATAGTCTAAGAAACATGTACGCAAAGCATCCAAACAGTACAATTCGCCAATTTTTTGTTCTTCAAGTTTAAGTGAACTACGATCCCCATTGTTAATCCCTTAACGGAAATTATTTGTAACTTTCGACAAGTAGAACAGTGAATGGAACAGGTAGACGGTTGAAATCTTTGTATATATTGCTTCTATATAGTATAAGAAACATATATGCAAAGCATCCAAACAGTACAATTCGCCAATTTTTTGTTCTTTAAGTTTAAGTGAACAATGAGCCCCAATGGTTAATCCGTTATCGGAAATTATTTGTAACTTTCGACAAGTAGAACAATGAATGGAAAAGGTAGACGGTTGAAATCTTTGTATATATTGCTTCTATATAATCTAAGTAACATGTATGCAAAGCATCCAAACAGTATCATTCGCCAATTTTTTGTTCTTCAAGTTTAAGTGAACTACGATCCCCATTGTTAATCCCTTAACGGAAATTATTTGTAACTTTCGACAAGTAGAACAGTGAATGGAACAGATAGACGGTTGAAATCTTTGTATATATTGCTTCTATATAGTATAAGAAACATATATGCAAAGCATCCAAACAGTACAATTCGCCAATTTTTTGTTCTTCAAGTTTAAGTGAACAATGAGCCCCAATGGTTAATCCGTTATCTGAAATTATTTGTAACTTTCGACAAGTAGAACAATGAATGGAAAAGGTAGACGGTTGAAATCTTTGTATATATTGCTTCTATATAGTCTAAGAAACATATATGCAAAGCATCCAAACAGTACCATTCGCCAATTTTTTGTTCTTCAAGTTTAAGTGAACTGCGAGCCCCATTGTTAATCCTTTAAAGGAAATTATTTGTAAATTTCGACAAGTAGAACAATGAATGGAACAGGTAGACTGTTGAAATCATTGTATATATTGCTTCTATATAGTCTAAGAAACATATATGCAAAGCATCCAAAGAGTACAATTCGCCAAATGTTTGTTCTTCAAGTTTAAGTGAACTACGATCCCCATTGTTAATCCCTTAACGGAAATTATTTGTAACTTTCGACAAGTAGAACAGTGAATGGAACAGGTAGACGGGTGAAATCTTTCTATATATTGCTTCTTAATAGTCTAAGAAACATCTATGCAAAGCATCCAAACAGTACAATTCGCCAATTTTTTGTTCTTCAAGTTTAAGTGAATAACGAGCCCCATTGTTAATCCTTTAAAAGAAATTATTTGTAAATTTCGACAAGTAGAACAATGAATGGATCATGTAGACGGTTGAAATCTTTGTATATATTGCTTCTATATAGTCTAAGAAACATATATGCAAAGCATCCAAACAGTACAATTCGCCAATTTATTGTTCTTCAAGTTTAAGTAAACTACGATCCCCATTGTTAATCCCTTAACGGAAATTATTTGTAACTTTCGACTACTAGAACAATGAATGGAACAGGTAGACGGTTGAAATCATTGTATATATTGCTTCTATATAGTCTAAGAAACATATATGCAAAGCATCCAAACAGTACAATTCGCCAATTTATTGTTCTTCAAGTTTAAGTGAACAACGAGCCCCATTGTTAATCCTTTAAAGGAAATTATTTGTAACTTTCGACAAGTAGAACAATGAATGGAACAGGTAGACGGTTGAAATCTTTGTATATATTGCTTCTATATAGTCTAAGAAACATATATGCAAAGCATCCAAACAGTACAATTCGCTAATTTTTTGTTCAACAAGTTTAAGTGAACAATGAGCCCCAATGGTTAATCCTTTATCGGAAATTATTTGTAAATTTCGACAAGTAGAACAATGAATGAAACTGGTAGACGGTTGAAATCTTTGTATATGTTGCTTCTATATAGTCTAAGAAACATATATGCAAAGCATCCAAACAGTACAATTCGCCAATTTATTGTTCTTCAAGTTTAAGTAAACTACGATCCCCATTGTTAATCCCTTAACGGAAATTATTTGTAACTTTCGATAACTAGAACAATGAATGGAACAGGTAGACGGTTGAAATCATTGTATATATTGCTTCTATATAGTCTAAGAAACATATATGCAAAGCATCCAAACAGTACAATTCGCCAATTTTTTGTTCTTCAAGTTTAAGTAAACTACGATCCCCATTGTTAATCCCTTAACGGAAATTATTTGTAACTTTCGACAAGTAGAACAATGAATGGAACAGGTAGACGGTTGAAATCATTGTATATATTACTTCTATATAGTCTAAGAAACATATATGCAAAGCATCCAAACAGTACAATTCGCCAATTTATTGTTCTTCAAGTTTAAGTGAACAACGAGCCCCATTGTTAATCCTTTAAAGGAAATTATTTGTAACTTTCGACAAGTAGAACAATGAATGGAACAGGTAGACGGTTGAAATCTTTGTATATATTGCTTCTATATAGTCCAAGAAACACATATGCAAAACATCCAAACAGTACAATTCGCCAATTTTTTGTTCAACAAGTTTAAGTGAACAATGAGCCCCAATGGTTAATCCTTTATCGGAAATTATTTGTAAATTTCGACAAGTAGAACAATGAATGGAACTGGTAGACGGTTGAAATCTTTGTATATATTGCTTCTATATAGTCTAAGAAACATATATGCAAAGCATCCAAACAGTACAATTCGCCAATTTATTGTTCTTCAAGTTTAAGTAAACTACGATCCCCATTGTTAATCCCTTAACGGAAATTATTTGTAACATTCGACAGCTATAACAATGAATGGAACAGGTAGACGGTTGAAATCATTGTATATATTGCTTCTATATAGTCTAAGAAACATATATGCAAAGCATCCAAACAGTACAATTCGCCAATTTATTGTTCTTCAAGTTTAAGTGAACAACGAGCCCCATTGTTAATCCTTTAAAAGAAATTATTTGTAACTTTCGACAAGTAGAACAATGGATGGAACAGGTAGACGGTTGAAATCTTTGTATATATTGCTTCTATATAGTCTAAGAAACATATATGCAAAACATCCAAACAGTACAATTCGCCAATTTTTTGTTCAACAAGTTTAAGTGAACAATGAGCCCCAATGGTTAATCCTTTATCGGAAATTATTTGTAAATTTCGACAAGTAGAACAATGAATGGAACTGGTAGACGGTTGAAATCTTTGTATATATTGCTTCTATATAGTCTAAGAAACATATATGCAAAGCATCCAAACAGTACAATTCGCCAATTTTTTGTTCTTCAAGTTTAAGTAAACTACGATCCCCATTGTTAATCCCTTAACGGAAATTATTTGTAACTTTCGACAAGTAGAACAATGAATGGAACAGGTAGACGGTTGAAATCATTGTATATATTACTTCTATATAGTCTAAGAAACATATATGCAAAGCATCCAAACAGTACAATTCGCCAATTTATTGTTCTTCAAGTTTAAGTGAACAACGAGCCCCATTGTTAATCCTTTAAAGGAAATTATTTGTAACTTTCGACAAGTAGAACAATGAATGGAACAGGTAGACGGTTGAAATCTTTGTATATATTGCTTCTATATAGTCTAAGAAACATATATGCAAAGCATCCAAACAGTACAATTCGCCAATTTTTTGTTCAACAAGTTTAAGTGAACAATGAGCCCCAATGGTTAATCCTTTATCGGAAATTATTTGTAAATTTCGACAAGTAGAACAATGAATGGAACTGGTAGACGGTTGAAATCTTTGTATATATTGCTTCTATATAGTCTAAGAAACATATATGCAAAGCATCCAAACAGTACAATTCGCCAATTTATTGTTCTTCAAGTTTAAGTAAACTACGATCCCCATTGTTAATCCCTTAACGGAAATTATTTGTAACTTTCGACTACTAGAACAATGAATGGAACAGGTAGACGGTTGAAATCATTGTATATATTGCTTCTATATAGTCTAAGAAACATATATGCAAAGCATCCAAACAGTACAATTCGCCAATTTATTGTTCTTCAAGTTTAAGTGAACAACGAGCCCCATTGTTAATCCTTTAAAGGAAATTATTTGTAACTTTCGACAAGTAGAACAATGAATGGAACAGGTAGACGGTTGAAATCTTTGTATATATTGCTTCTATATAGTCTAAGAAACATATATGCAAAGCATCCAAACAGTACAATTCGCCAATTTTTTGTTCAACAAGTTTAAGTAAACTACGATCCCCATTGTTAATCCCTTAACGGAAATTATTTGTAACATTCGACAACTAGAACAATGAATGGAACAGGTAGGCGGTTGAAATCATTGTATATATTGCTTCTATATAGTCTAAGAAACATATATGCAAAACATCCAAACAGTACAATTCGCCAATTTTTTGTTCTTCAAGTTTAAGTAAACTACGATCCCCATTGTTAATCCCTTAACGGAAATTATTTGTAACTTTCGACAAGTAGAACAATGAATGGAACAGGTAGACGGTTGAAATCATTGTATATATTACTTCTATATAGTCTAAGAAACATATATGCAAAGCATCCAAACAGTACAATTCGCCAATTTATTGTTCTTCAAGTTTAAGTAAACTACGAGCCCCATTGTTAATCCTTTAACGGAAATTAATTGTAAATTTCGACAAGTAGAACAATGAATGGATCATGTAGACGGTTGAAATCATTGTATATATTGCTTCTATATAGTCTACGAAACATGTATGCAAAGCATCCAAACAGTACAATTCGCCAATTTTTTGTTCTTCAAGTTTAAGTGAACTACGAGCCCCATTGTTAATCCTTTAACGGAAATTAATTGTAAATTTCTACAAGTAGAACAATGATTGGAACACGTAGACGGTTGAAATCATTGTATATATTACTTCTATATAGTCTAAGAAACATATATGCAAAGCATCCAAACAGTACAATTCGCCACTTTATTGTTCTTCAAGTTTAAGTAAACTACGAGCCCCATTGTTAATCCTTTAACGGAAATTAATTGTAAATTTCGACAAGTAGAACAATGAATGGAACAGGTAGACGGTCGAAATCTTTGTATATATTGCTTCTATATAGTCTAAGAAACATATATGCAAAGCATCCAAACAGTACAATTCGCCAATTTATTGTTCTTCAAGTTTAAGTGAACAACGAGCCCCATTGTTAATCCTTTAAAGGAAATTATTTGTAACTTTCGACAAGTAGAACAATGAATGGAACTGGTAGACGGTTGAAATCTTTGTATATATTGCTTCTATATAGTCTAAGAAACATATATGCAAAGCATCCAAACAGTACAATTCGCCAATTTATTCTTCTTCAAGTTTAAGTAAACTACGATCCCCATTGTTAATCCCTTAACGGAAATTATTTGTAACTTTCGACTACTAGAACAATGAATGGAACAGGTAGACGGTTGAAATCATTGTATATATTGCTTCTATATAGTCTAAGAAACATATATGCAAAGCATCCAAACAGTACAATTCGCCAATTTTTTGTTCTTCAAGTTTAAGTAAACTACGATCCCCATTGTTAATCCCTTAACGGAAATTATTTGTAACTTTCGACAAGTAGAACAATGAATGGAACAGGTAGACGGTTGAAATCATTGTATATATTACTTCTATATAGTCTAAGAAACATATATGCAAAGCATCCAAACAGTACAATTCGCCAATTTATTGTACTTCAAGTTTAAGTGAACAACGAGCCCCATTGTTAATCCTTTAAAGGAAATTATTTGTAACTTTCGACAAGTAGAACAATGAATGGAACAGGTAGACGGTTGAAATCTTTGTATATATTGCTTCTATATAGTCTAAGAAACATATATGCAAAGCATCCAAACAGTACAATTCGCCAATTTTTTGTTCAACAAGTTTAAGTGAACAATGAGCCCCAATGGTTAATCCTTTATCGGAAATTATTTGTAAATTTCGACAAGTAGAACAATGAATGGAACTGGTAGACGGTTGAAATCTTTGTATATATTGCTTCTATATAGTCTAAGAAACATATATGCAAAGCATCCAAACAGTACAATTCGCCAATTTATTGTTCTTCAAGTTTAAGTAAACTACGATCCCCATTGTTAATCCCTTAACGGAAATTATTTGTAACTTTCGACTACTAGAACAATGAATGGAACAGGTAGACGGTTGAAATCATTGTATATATTGCTTCTATATAGTCTAAGAAACATATATGCAAAGCATCCAAACAGTACAATTCGCCAATTTATTGTTCTTCAAGTTTAAGTGAACAACGAGCCCCATTGTTAATCCTTTAAAGGAAATTATTTGTAACTTTCGACAAGTAGAACAATGAATGGAACAGGTAGACGGTTGAAATCTTTGTATATATTGCTTCTATATAGTCTAAGAAACATATATGCAAAGCATCCAAACAGTACAATTCGCTAATTTTTTGTTCAACAAGTTTAAGTGAACAATGAGCCCCAATGGTTAATCCTTTATCGGAAATTATTTGTAAATTTCGACAAGTAGAACAATGAATGGAACTGGTAGACGGTTGAAATCTTTGTATATATTGCTTCTATATAGTCTAAGAAACATATATGCAAAGCATCCAAACAGTACAATTCGCCAATTTATTGTTCTTCAAGTTTAAGTAAACTACGATCCCCATTGTTAATCCCTTAACGGAAATTATTTGTAACTTTCGATAACTAGAACAATGAATGGAACAGGTAGACGGTTGAAATCATTGTATATATTGCTTCTATATAGTCTAAGAAACATATATGCAAAGCATCCAAACAGTACAATACGCCAATTTTTTGTTCTTCAAGTTTAAGTAAACTACGATCCCCATTGTTAATCCCTTAACGGAAATTATTTGTAACTTTCGACAAGTAGAACAATGAATGGAACAGGTAGACGGTTGAAATCATTGTATATATTACTTCTATATAGTCTAAGAAACATATATGCAAAGCATCCAAACAGTACAATTCGCCAATTTATTGTTCTTCAAGTTTAAGTGAACAACGAGCCCCATTGTTAATCCTTTAAAGGAAATTATTTGTAACTTTCGACAAGTAGAACAATGAATGGAACAGGTAGACGGTTGAAATCTTTGTATATATTGCTTCTATATAGTCTAAGAAACATATATGCAAAGCATCCAAACAGTACAATTCGCCAATTTTTTGTTCAACAAGTTTAAGTAAACTACGATCCCCATTGTTAATCCCTTAACGGACATTATTTGTAACATTCGACAACTAGAACAATGAATGGAACAGGTAGGCGGTTGAAATCATTGTATATATTGCTTCTATATAGTCTAAGAAACATATATGCAAAACATCCAAACAGTACAATTCGCCAATTTTTTGTTCTTCAAGTTTAAGTAAACTACGATCCCCATTGTTAATCCCTTAACGGAAATTATTTGTAACTTTCGACAAGTAGAACAATGAATGGAACAGGTAGACGGTTGAAATCATTGTATATATTACTTCTATATAGTCTAAGAAACATATATGCAAAGCATCCAAACAGTACAATTCGCCAATTTATTGTTCTTCAAGTTTAAGTAAACTACGAGCCCCATTGTTAATCCTTTAACGGAAATTAATTGTAAATTTCGACAAGTAGAACAATGAATGGATCATGTAGACGGTTGAAATCATTGTATATATTGCTTCTATATAGTCTACGAAACATGTATGCAAAGCATCCAAACAGTACAATTCGCCAATTTTTTGTTCTTCAAGTTTAAGTGAACTACGAGCCCCATTGTTAATCCTTTAACGGAAATTAATTGTAAGTTTCTACAAGTAGAACAAAGATTGGAACACGTAGACGGTTGAAATCATTGTATATATTACTTCTATATAGTCTAAGAAACATATATGCAAAGCATCCAAACAGTACAATTCGCCAATTTATTGTTCTTCAAGTTTAAGTAAACTACGAGCCCCATTGTTAATCCTTTAACGGAAATTAATTGTAAATTTCGACAAGTAGAACAATGAATGGAACAGGTAGACGGTTGAAATCTTTGTATATATTGCTTCTATATAGTCTAAGAAACATATATGCAAAGCATCCAAACAGTACAATTCGCCAATTTATTGTTCTTCAAGTTTAAGTGAACAACGAGCCCCATTGTTAATCCTTTAAAGGAAATTATTTGTAACTTTCGACAAGTAGAACAATGAATGGAACTGGTAGACGGTTGAAATCTTTGTATATATTGCTTCTATATAGTCTAAGAAACATATATGCAAAGCATCCAAACAGTACAATTCGCCAATTTATTCTTCTTCAAGTTTAAGTAAACTACGATCCCCATTGTTAATCCCTTAACGGAAATTATTTGTAACTTTCGACTACTAGAACAATGAATGGAACAGGTAGACGGTTGAAATCATTGTATATATTGCTTCTATATAGTCTAAGAAACATATATGCAAAGCATCCAAACAGTACAATTCGCCAATTTTTTGTTCTTCAAGTTTAAGTAAACTACGATCCCCATTGTTAATCCCTTAACGGAAATTATTTGTAACTTTCGACAAGTAGAACAATGAATGGAACAGGTAGACGGTTGAAATCATTGTATATATTACTTCTATATAGTCTAAGAAACATATATGCAAAGCATCCAAACAGTACAATTCGCCAATTTATTGTTCTTCAAGTTTAAGTGAACAACGAGCCCCATTGTTAATCCTTTAAAGGAAATTATTTGTAACTTTCGACAAGTAGAACAATGAATGGAACAGGTAGACGGTTGAAATCTTTGTATATATTGCTTCTATATAGTCTAAGAAACATATATGCAAAGCATCCAAACAGTACAATTCGCCAATTTTTTGTTCAACAAGTTTAAGTGAACAATGAGCCCCAATGGTTAATCCTTTATCGGAAATTATTTGTAAATTTCGACAAGTAGAACAATGAATGGAACTGGTAGACGGTTGAAATCTTTGTATATATTGCTTCTATATAGTCTAAGAAACATATATGCAAAGCATCCAAACAGTACAATTCGCCAATTTATTGTTCTTCAAGTTTAAGTAAACTACGATCCCCATTGTTAATCCCTTAACGGAAATTATTTGTAACTTTCGACAACTAGAACAATGAATGGAACAGGTAGACGGTTGAAATCATTGTATATATTGCTTCTATATAGTCTAAGAAACATATATGCAAAGCATCCAAACAGTACAATTCGCCAATTTATTGTTCTTCAAGTTTAAGTGAACAACGAGCCCCATTGTTAATCCTTTAAAGGAAATTATTTGTAACTTTCGACAAGTAGAACAATGAATGGAACAGGTAGACGGTTGAAATCTTTGTATATATTGCTTCTATATAGTCTAAGAAACATATATGCAAAGCATCCAAACAGTACAATTCGCTAATTTTTTGTTCAACAAGTTTAAGTGAACAATGAGCCCCAATGGTTAATCCTTTATCGGAAATTATTTGTAAATTTCGACAAGTAGAACAATGAATGGAACTGGTAGACGGTTGAAATCTTTGTATATATTGCTTCTATATAGTCTAAGAAACATATATGCAAAGCATCCAAACAGTACAATTCGCCAATTTATTGTTCTTCAAGTTTAAGTAAACTACGATCCCCATTGTTAATCCCTTAACGGAAATTATTTGTAACTTTCGATAACTAGAACAATGAATGGAACAGGTAGACGGTTGAAATCATTGTATATATTGCTTCTATATAGTCTAAGAAACATATATGCAAAACATCCAAACAGTACAATTCGCCAATTTTTTGTTCTTCAAGTTTAAGTAAACTACGATCCCCATTGTTAATCCCTTAACGGAAATTATTTGTAACTTTCGACAAGTAGAACAATGAATGGAACAGGTAGACGGTTGAAATCATTGTATATATTACTTCTATATAGTCTAAGAAACATATATGCAAAGCATCCAAACAGTACAATTCGCCAATTTATTGTTCTTCAAGTTTAAGTAAACTACGAGCCCCATTGTTAATCCTTTAACGGAAATTAATTGTAAATTTCGACAAGTAGAACAATGAATGGATCATGTAGACGGTTGAAATCATTGTATATATTGCTTCTATATAGTCTACGAAACATGTATGCAAAGCATCCAAACAGTACAATTCGCCAATTTTTTGTTCTTCAAGTTTAAGTGAACTACGAGCCCCATTGTTAATCCTTTAACGGAAATTAATTGTAAATTTCTACAAGTAGAACAATTATTGGAACACGTAGACGGTTGAAATCATTGTATATATTACTTCTATATAGTCTAAGAAACATATATGCAAAGCATCCAAACAGTACAATTCGCCAATTTATTGTTCTTCAAGTTTAAGTAAACTACGAGCCCCATTGTTAATCCTTTAACGGAAATTAATTGTAAATTTCGACAAGTAGAACAATGAATGGAACAGGTAGACGGTTGAAATCTTTGTATATATTGCTTCTATATAGTCTAAGAAACATATATGCAAAGCATCCAAACAGTACAATTCGCCAATTTATTGTTCTTCAAGTTTAAGTGAACAACGAGCCCCATTGTTAATCCTTTAAAGGAAATTATTTGTAACTTTCGACAAGTAGAACAATGAATGGAACAGGTAGACGGTTGAAATCTTTGTATATATTGCTTCTATATAGTCTAAGAAACATATATGCAAAGCATCCAAACAGTACAATTCGCCAATTTTTTCTTCTTCAAGTTTAAGTAAACTACGATCCCCATTGTTAATCCCTTAACGGAAATTATTTGTAACTTTCGACAAGTAGAACAATGAATGGAACAGGTAGACGGTTGAAATCATTGTATATATTACTTCTATATAGTCTAAGAAACATATATGCAAAGCATCCAAACAGTACAATTCGCCAATTTATTGTTCTTCAAGTTTAAGTGAACAACGAGCCCCATTGTTAATCCTTTAAAGGAAATTATTTGTAACTTTCGACAAGTAGAACAATGAATGGAACAGGTAGACGGTTGAAATCTTTGTATATATTGCTTCTATATAGTCTAAGAAACATATATGCAAAGCATCCAAACAGTACAATTCGCTAATTTTTTGTTCAACAAGTTTAAGTGAACAATGAGCCCCAATGGTTAATCCTTTATCGGAAATTATTTGTAAATTTCGACAAGTAGAACAATGAATGGAACTGGTAGACGGTTGAAATCTTTGTATATATTGCTTCTATATAGTCTAAGAAACATATATGCAAATCATCCAAACAGTACAATTCGCCAATTTATTGTTCTTCAAGTTTAAGTAAACTACGATCCCCATTGTTAATCCCTTAACGGAAATTATTTGTAACTTTCGATAACTAGAACAATGAATGGAACAGGTAGACGGTTGAAATCATTGTATATATTGCTTCTATATAGTCTAAGAAACATATATGCAAAGCATCCAAACAGTACAATTCGCCAATTTTGTGTTCTTCAAGTTTAAGTAAACTACGATCCCCATTGTTAATCCCTTAACGGAAATTATTTGTAACTTTCGACAAGTAGAACAATGAATGGAACAGGTAGACGGTTGAAATCATTGTATATATTACTTCTATATAGTCTAAGAAACATATATGCAAAGCATCCAAACAGTACAATTCGCCAATTTATTGTTCTTCAAGTTTAAGTGAACAACGAGCCCCATTGTTAATCCTTTAAAGGAAATTATTTGTAACTTTCGACAAGTAGAACAATGAATGGAACAGGTAGACGGTTGAAATCTTTCTATATATTGCTTCTATATAGTCTAAGAAACATATATGCAAAGCATCCAAACAGTACAATTCGCCAATTTTTTGTTCAACAAGTTTAAGTGAACAATGAGCCCCAATGGTTAATCCTTTATCGGAAATTATTTGTAAATTTCGACAAGTAGAACAATGAATGGAACTGGTAGACGGTTGAAATCTTTGTATATATTGCTTCTATATAGTCTAAGAAACATATATGCAAAGCATCCAAACAGTACAATTCGCCAATTTATTGTTCTTCAAGTTTAAGTAAACTACGATCCCCATTGTTAATCCCTTAACGGAAATTATTTGTAACATTCGACAACTAGAACAATGAATGGAACAGGTAGGCGGTTGAAATCATTGTATATATTGCTTCTATATAGTCTAAGAAACATATATGCAAAACATCCAAACAGTACAATTCGCCAATTTTTTGTTCTTCAAGTTTAAGTAAACTACGATCCCCATTGTTAATCCCTTAACGGAAATTATTTGTAACTTTCGACAAGTAGAACAATGAATGGAACAGGTAGACGGTTGAAATCATTGTATATATTACTTCTATATAGTCTAAGAAACATATATGCAAAGCATCCAAACAGTACAATTCGCCAATTTATTGTTCTTCAAGTTTAAGTAAACTACGAGCCCCATTGTTAATCCTTTAACGGAAATTAATTGTAAATTTCGACAAGTAGAACAATGAATGGAACAGGTAGACGGTTGAAATCTTTGTATATATTGCTTCTATATAGTCTAAGAAACATATATGCAAAGCATCCAAACAGTACAATTCGCCAATTTATTGTTCTTCAAGTTTAAGTGAACAACGAGCCCCATTGTTAATCCTTTAAAGGAAATTATTTGTAACTTTCGACAAGTAGAACAATGAATGGAACAGGTAGACGGTTGAAATCTTTGTATATATTGCTTCTATATAGTCTAAGAAACATATATGCAAAGCATCCAAACAGTACAATTCGCCAATTTATTGTTCTTCAAGTTTAAGTGAACAACGAGCCCCATTGATAATCATGAAATGGAAATTATTTGTAACTTTCTACAAGTAGAACAATGAATAGTACAGGTAGACGGGTGAAATCTTTCTATATATTGCTTCTAAATAGTCTAAGAAACATCTATGCAAAGCATCCAAACAGTACAATTCGCCAATTTTTTGTTCTTCAAGTTTAAGTGAACTACGAGCCCCATTGTTAATCCTTTAAAGGAAATTATTTGTAAATTTCGACAAGTAGAACAATGAATGGATCATGTAGACGGTTGAAAAAATTGTATATATTGCTTCTATATAGTCTACGAAACATATATGCAAAGCATCCAAACAGTACAATTCGCCAATTTTTTGTACTTCAAGTTTAAGTGAACTACGAGCCCCATTGTTAATCCTTTAACGGAAATTAATTGTAAATTTCGACAAGTAGAACAATGAATGGAACAGGTAGACGGTTGAAATCTTTGTATATATTGCTTCTATATAGTCTAAGAAACATATATGCAAAGCATCCAAACAGTACAATTCGCCAATTTATTGTTCTTCAAGTTTAAGTGAACAACGAGCCCCATTGTTAATCCTTTAAAGGAAATTATTTGTAACTTTCGACAAATAGAACAATGAATGGAACAGGTAGACGGTTGAAATCTTTGTATATATTGCTTCTATATAGTCTAAGAAACATATATGCAAAGCATCCAAACAGTACAATTCGCCAATTTTTTGTTCTACAAGTTTAAGTGAACAATGAGCCCCAATGGTTAATCCTTTATCGGAAATTATTTGTAAATTTCGACAAGTAGAACAATGAATGGAACAGGTAGCCAGTTGAAATCTTTGTATATATTGCTTCTATATAGTCTAAGAAACATATATGCAAAGCATCCAAACAGTACAATTCGCCAATTTATTGTTCTTCAAGTTTAAGTGAACAACGAGCCCCATTGTTAATCCTTTAAAGGAAATTATTTGTAACTTTCGACAAGTAGAACAATGAATGGAACAGGTAGACGGTTGAAATCTTTGTATATATTGCTTCTATATAGTCTAAGAAAAATATATGCAAAGCATCCAAATAGTACAATTCGCCAATTTTTTGTTCTTCAAGTTTAAGTGAACAATGAGCCCTAATGGTTAATCCTTTATCGGAAATTATTTGTAAATTTCGCCAAGTAGAACAATGAATGGAACAGGTAGCCGGTTGAAATCTTTGTATATATTGCTTCTATATAGTCTAAGAAACATATATGCAAAGCATCCAATCAGTATAATTCGCCAATTTTTTGTTCTTCAAGTTTAAGTGGACAATGAGCCCCAATGGTTAATCCTTTATCGGAAATTATTTGTAAATTTCGACAAGTAGAACAATGAATGGAACAGGTAGCCGGTTGAAATCAATGAATATATTGCTTCTATATAGTCTAAGAAACATATATGCAAAGCATCCAAACAGTACCATTCGCCAATTTCTTGTTCTTCAAGTATAAGTGAACTACGAGCCCCATTGTTAATCCCTTAACGGAAATTAATTGTAACTTTCGACTACTAGAACAATGAATGGAACAGGTAGACGGTTGAAATCATTGTATATATTGCTTCTATATAGTCTAAGAAACATATATGCAAAGCATCCAAACAGTACAATTCGCCAATTTTTTGTTCTTCAAGTTTAAGTGAACAATGAGCCCCAATGGTTAATCCGTTATCGGAAATTATTTGTAACTTTCGACAAGTAGAACAATGAATGGAAAAAGTAGACGGTTGAAATCTTTGTATATATTGCTTCTATATAATCTAAGTAACATGTACGCAAAGCATCCAAACAGTATCATTCGCCAATTTCTTGTTCTTCAAGTTTAAGTGAACTACGATCCCCATTGTTAAACCCTTAACGGAAATTATTTGTAACTTTCGACAAGTAGAACAGTGAATGGAACAGATAGACGGTTGAAATCTTTGTATATATTGCTTCTATATAGTATAAGAAACATATATGCAAAGCATCCAAAGAGTACAATTCGCCAAATGTTTGTTCTTCAAGTTTAAGTGAACAATGAGCCCCATTGTTAATCCTTTAAAGGAAATTATTTGTAACTTTCGACAAGTAGAACAATGAATGGAACAGGTAGACGGGTGAAATCTTTCTATATATTGCTTCTAAATAGTTTAAGAAACATCTATGCAAAGCATCCAAACAGTACCATTCGCCAATTTTTTGTTCTTCAAATTTAAGTGAACAATGAGCCCCAATGGTTAATCCTTTATCGGAAATTATTTGTAATTTTCGACAAGTAGAACAATGAATGGAACAGTTAGACGGTTGAAATATTTGTATATATTGCTTCTATATAATCTAAGAAACATATATGCAAAGCATCCAAACAGTAACAATCGCCAATTTTTTGATCTTCAAGTTTAAGTGAACAGCGAGCCCCATTGATAATCATGAAATGGAAACTATTTGTAACTTTCTACAAGTAGAACAATGAATAGTACAGGTAGACGCGTGAAATCTATCTATATATTGCTTCTTAATAGTCTAAGAAACATCTATGCAAAGCATCCAAACAGTACAATTCGCCAATTTTTTGTTCTTCAAGTTTAAGTGAATAACGAGCCCCATTGTTAATCCTTTAAAAGAAATTATTTGTAAATTTCGACAAGTAGAACAATGAATGGATCATGTAGACGGTTGAAATCATTGTATATATTGCTTCTATATAGTCTACGAAACATATATGCAAAGCATCCAATCAGTATAATTCGCCAATTTTTTGTTCTTCAAGTTTAAGTGGACAATGAGCCCCAATGGTTAATCCTTTATCGGAAATTATTTGTAAATTTCGACAAGTAGAACAATGAATGGAACTGGTAGCCGGTTGAAATCAATGAATATATTGCTTCTATATAGTCTAAGAAACATATATGCAAAGCATCCAAACAGTACCATTCGCCAATTTCTTGTTCTTCAAGTTTAAGTGAACTACGAGCCCCATTGTTAATCCCTTAACGGAAATTAATTGTAACTTTCTACAAGTAGAACAATGATTGGAACACGTAGACGGTTGAAATCTTTGTATATATTGCTTCCATATAGTCTAAGAAACATGTACGCAAAGCATCCAAACAGTACAATTCGCCAATTTTTTGTTCTTCAAGTTTAAGTGAACTACGATCCCCATTGTTAATCCCTTAACGGAAATTATTTGTAACTTTCGACAAGTAGAACAGTGAATGGAACAGGTAGACGGTTGAAATCTTTGTATATATTGCTTCTATATAGTATAAGAAACATATATGCAAAGCATCCAAACAGTACAATTCGCCAATTTTTTGTTCTTTAAGTTTAAGTGAACAATGAGCCCCAATGGTTAATCCGTTATCGGAAATTATTTGTAACTTTCGACAAGTAGAACAATGAATGGAAAAGGTAGACGGTTGAAATCTTTGTATATATTGCTTCTATATAATCTAAGTAACATGTATGCAAAGCATCCAAACAGTATCATTCGCCAATTTTTTGTTCTTCAAGTTTAAGTGAACTACGATCCCCATTGTTAATCCCTTAACGGAAATTATTTGTAACTTTCGACAAGTAGAACAGTGAATGGAACAGATAGACGGTTGAAATCTTTGTATATATTGCTTCTATATAGTATAAGAAACATATATGCAAAGCATCCAAACAGTACAATTCGCCAATTTTTTGTTCTTCAAGTTTAAGTGAACAATGAGCCCCAATGGTTAATCCGTTATCTGAAATTATTTGTAACTTTCGACAAGTAGAACAATGAATGGAAAAGGTAGACGGTTGAAATCTTTGTATATATTGCTTCTATATAGTCTAAGAAACATATATGCAAAGCATCCAAACAGTACCATTCGCCAATTTTTTGTTCTTCAAGTTTAAGTGAACTGCGAGCCCCATTGTTAATCCTTTAAAGGAAATTATTTGTAAATTTCGACAAGTAGAACAATGAATGGAACAGGTAGACTGTTGAAATCATTGTATATATTGCTTCTATATAGTCTAAGAAACATATATGCAAAGCATCCAAAGAGTACAATTCGCCAAATGTTTGTTCTTCAAGTTTAAGTGAACTACGATCCCCATTGTTAATCCCTTAACGGAAATTATTTGTAACTTTCGACAAGTAGAACAGTGAATGGAACAGGTAGACGGGTGAAATCTTTCTATATATTGCTTCTTAATAGTCTAAGAAACATCTATGCAAAGCATCCAAACAGTACAATTCGCCAATTTTTTGTTCTTCAAGTTTAAGTGAATAACGAGCCCCATTGTTAATCCTTTAAAAGAAATTATTTGTAAATTTCGACAAGTAGAACAATGAATGGATCATGTAGACGGTTGAAATCATTGTATATATTGCTTCTATATAGTCTACGAAACATATATGCAAAGCATCCAAATAGTACAATTCGCCAATTTTTTGTTCTACAAGTTTAAGTGAACAATGAGCCCCAATGGTTAATCCGTTATCGGAAATTATTTGTAACTTTCGACAAGTAGAACAATGAATGTAACAGGTAGACGGTTGAAATCCTTGTATATATTGCTTACATATAGTCTAAGAAACATGAACGCAAAGCATCCAAACAGTACCATTCGCCAATTTTTTGTCCTTCAAGTTTAAGTGAACAATGAGCCCCATTGTTAATCCTTTATCGGAAATTATTTGTAACTTTCGACAAGTAGAACAATTAATGGAACAGGTAGACGGTTGAAATCTTTGTATATATTGCTTCTATATAATCTAAGAAACATATATGCAAAGCATCCAAACAGTACAATTCGCCAATTTTTTTTTCTTCAAGTTTAAGTGAACAACGAGCCCCATTGTTAATCCATTAAAGGAAATTATCTGTAAATTTCGACAAGTAGAACAATGATTGGAACACGTAGACGGTTGAAATCTTTGTATATATTGCTTCCATATAGTCTAAGAAACATGTACGCAAAGCATCCAAACAGTACCATTCGCCAATTTTTTGTTCTTCAAGTTTAAGTGAACAATGAGCCCCAATGGTTAATCCTTTATCGGAAATTATTTGTAAGTTTTGGCAAGTAGAACAATGAATGGAACAGGTAGACGGTTGAAATATTTTTATATATTGCGTCTATATAGTCTAAGAAACATGTACGCAAAGCATCCAAACAGTACCATTCGCCAATTTTTTGTTCTTCAAGTTTAAGTGAACAATGAGCCCCAATGGTTAATCCTTTATCGGAAATTAATTGTAAATTTCTACAAGTAGAACAATGATTGGAACACGTAGACGGTTGAAATCTTTGTATATATTGCTTCCATATAGTCTAAGAAACATGTACGCAAAGCATCCAAACAGTACCATTCGCCAATTTTTTGTTCTTCAAGTTTAAGTGAACAATGAGCCCCAATGGTTAATCCTTTATCGGAAATTATTTGTAACTTTCGGCAAGTAGAACAATGAATGGAACAGGTAGACGGTTGAAATCTTTGTACATATTGCTTCTATATAGTCTAAGAAACATATATGCAAAGCATCCAAACAGTACAATTCGCCAATTTTTTGTTCTTCAAGTTTAAGTAAACTACGATCCCCATTGTTAATCCCTTAACGGAAATTATTTGTAAATTTCGGCAAGTAGAACAATGAATGGAATAGGTAGACGGTTGAAATCTTTGTATATATTGCTTCTATATAATCTAAGAAACATATATGCAAAGCATCCAAACAGTACCATTCGCCAATTTTTTGTTCTTCAAGTTTAAGTGAACACGAGCCCCAATGGTTAATCCGTTATCGGAAATTATTTGTAACTTTCGACAAGTAGAACAATGAATGTAACAGGTAGACGGTTGAAATCCTTGTATATATTGCTTACATATAGTCTAAGAAACATGAACGCAAAGCATCCAAACAGTACCATTCGCCAATTTTTTGTCCTTCAAGTTTAAGTGAACAATGAGCCCCATTGTTAATCCTTTATCGGAAATTATTTGTAACTTTCGACAAGTAGAACAATTAATGGAACAGGTAGACGGTTGAAATCTTTGTATATATTGCTTCTATATAATCTAAGAAACATATATGCAAAGCATCCAAACAGTACAATTCGCCAATTTTTTTTTCTTCAAGTTTAAGTGAACAACGAGCCCCATTGTTAATCCATTAAAGGAAATTATCTGTAAATTTCGACAAGTAGAACAATGATTGGAACACGTAGACGGTTGAAATCTTTGTATATATTGCTTCCATATAGTCTAAGAAACATGTACGCAAAGCATCCAAACAGTACCATTCGCCAATTTTTTGTTCTTCAAGTTTAAGTGAACAATGAGCCCCAATGGTTAATCCTTTATCGGAAATTATTTGTAAGTTTTGGCAAGTAGAACAATGAATGGAACAGGTAGACGGTTGAAATATTTTTATATATTGCGTCTATATAGTCTAAGAAACATGTACGCAAAGCATCCAAACAGTACCATTCGCCAATTTTTTGTTCTTCAAGTTTAAGTGAACAATGAGCCCCAATGGTTAATCCTTTATCGGAAATTAATTGTAAATTTCTACAAGTAGAACAATGATTGGAACACGTAGACGGTTGAAATCTTTGTATATATTGCTTCCATATAGTCTAAGAAACATGTACGCAAAGCATCCAAACAGTACCATTCGCCAATTTTTTGTTCTTCAAGTTTAAGTGAACAATGAGCCCCAATGGTTAATCCTTTATCGGAAATTATTTGTAACTTTCGGCAAGTAGAACAATGAATGGAACAGGTAGACGGTTGAAATCTTTGTACATATTGCTTCTATATAGTCTAAGAAATATATATGCAAAGCATCCAAATAGTACAATTCGCCAATTTATTGTTCTTCAAGTTTAAGTGAACAACGAGCCCCATTGTTAATCCATTAAAGGAAATTATCTGTAAATTTCGACAAGTAGAACAATGATTGGAACACGTAGACGGTTGAAATATTTGTATATATTGCTTCTATATAGTATAAGAAACATATATGCAAAGCATCCAAACAGTACCATTCGCCAATTTTTTGTTCTTCAAGTTTAAGTGAACAATGAGCCCCAATGGTTAATCCGTTATCGGAAATTATTTGTAACTTTCGACAAGTAGAACAATGAATGGAACAGGTAGACGGTTTAAATCTTTGTATATATTGATTCTATATAGTCTAAGAAACATGTACGCAAAGCATCCAAACAGTACAATTCGCCAATTTATTGTTCTTCAAGTTTAAGTGAACAACGAGCCCCATTGTTAATCCATTAAAGGAAATTATTTGTCAATTTCGACAAGTAGAACAATGATTGGAACACGTAGACGGTTGAAATCTTTGTATATATTGCTTCCATATAGTCTAAGAAACAGGTACGCAAAGCATCCAAACAGTAACATTCGCCAATTTTTTGTTCTTCAAGTTTAAGTGAACAATGAGCCCCATTATTAATCCTTTAACGGAAATTATCTGTAAATTTCGACAAGTAGAACAATGATTGGAACACGTAGACGGTTGAAATCTTTGTATATATTTCTTCCATATAGTCTAAGAAACATATATGCAAAGCATCCAAACAGTACAATTCGCCAATTTTTTGTTCTACAAGTTTAAGTGAACAATGAACTCCATTGTTAATCCTTTATCGGAAATTATTTGTAAATTTCGACAAGTAGAACAATGAATGGAACAGGTAGACGGTTGAAATCTTTGTATCTATTGCTTCTATATAATCTAAGAAACATATATGCAAAGCATCTAAACAGTAACAATCGCCAATTTTTTGATCTTCAAGTTTAAGTGAACTACGAGCCCCTTTGTTAATCCTTTAACGGAAATTAATTGTAACTTTCTACAAGTAGAACAATGATTGGAACACGTAGACGGTTGAAATCTTTTTATATATTGCTTCCATATAATCTAAGAAACATATATGCAAAGCGTCCAAACAGTACAATTCGCTAATTTTTTGCTCTTCAAGTTTAAGTGAACTATGAGCCCCATTGTTAATCCTTTAAAGGAAATTATTTGTAAATTTCGGCAAGTAGAACAATGAATGAAATAGGTAGACGGTTGAAATCATTGTATATATTGCTTCTATATAGTCTAAGAAACATATATGCAAAGCATCCAAACAGTACAATTCGCCAATTTTTTGTTCTTCAAGTTTAAGTAAACTACGATCCCCATTGTTAATCCCTTAACGGAAATTATTTGTAAATTTCGGCAAGTAGAACAATGAATGGAATAGGTAGACGGTTGAAATCTTTGTATATATTGCTTCTATATAATCTAAGAAACATATATGCAAAGCATCCAAACAGTACCATTCGCCAATTTTTTGTTCTTCAAGTTTAAGTGAACACGAGCCCCATTGATAATCATGAAATGGAAATTATTTGTAACTTTCTACAAGTAGAACAATGAATAGAACAGGTAGACGGTTGAAATATTTGTATATGTTGCTTCTATATAGTCTAACAAACCTATATGCAAAGCATCTAAACAGTAACAATCGCCAATTTTTTGATCTTCAGGTTTAAGTGAACAGCGAGCCCCATTGATAATCATGAAATGGAAATTATTTGTAACATTCTACAAGTAGAACAATGAATAGTACAGGTAGACGGGTGAAATCTTTCTATATATTGCTTCTAAATAGTCTAAGAAACATATATGCAAAGCATCCAAACAATACCATTCGCCAATTTTTTGTTCTTCAAGTTTAAGTGAACACGAGCCCCATTGTTAATCCTTTAAAGGAAATTATTTGTAAATTTCGACAAGTAGAACAATGAATGGAACAGGTAGACGGTTGAAATCATTGTATATATTGCTTCGATATAGTCTAAGAAACATATATGCAAAGCATCCAAACAGTACAATTCGCCAATTTTTTGTTCTTCAAGTTTAAGTAAACTACGATCCCCATTGTTAATCCCTTAACGGAAATTATTTGTAACTTTCGACAAGTAGAACAATTAATGGAACAGGTAGACGGTTGAAATCTTTGTATATATTGCTTCTATATAATCTAAGAAACATATATGCAAAGCATCCAAACAGTACAATTCGCCAATTTTTTGTTCTTCAAGTTTAAGTGAACAACGAGCCCCATTGTTAATCCATTAAAGGAAATTATCTGTAAATTTCGACAAGTAGAACAATGATTGGAACACGTAGACGGTTGAAATCTTTGTATATATTGCTTCCATATAGTCTAAGAAACATGTACGCAAAGCATCCAAACAGTACCATTCGCCAATTTGTTGGTCTTCAAGTTTAAGTGAACAATGAGCCCCAATGGTTAATCCTTTATCGGAAATAATTTGTAAGTTTTGGCAAGTAGAACAATGAATGGAACAGGTAGACGGTTGAAATCTTTGTATCTATTGCTTCTATATAATCTAAGAAACATATATGCAAAGCATCTAAACAGTAACAATCGCCAATTTTTTGATCTTCAAGTTTAAGTGAACAGCGAGCCCCATTGATAATCATGAAATGGAAATTATTTGTAACTTTCTACAAGTAGAACAATGAATAGTACAGGTAGACGGGTGAAATCTTTCTAAATATTGCTTCTAAATAGTCTAAGAAACATCTATGCAAAGCATCCAAACAGTACAATTCGCCAATTTTTTGTTCTTCAAGTTTAAGTGAATGACGAGCCCCATTGTTAATCCTTTAAAAGAAATTATTTGTAAATTTCGACAAGTAGAACAATGAATGGATCATGTAGACGGTTGAAATCATTGTATATATTGCTTCTATATCGTCTATGAAACATATATGCAAAGCATCCAAACAGTACAATTCGCCAATTTTTTGTTCTTCAAGTTTAAGTGAACTACGAGCCCCATTGTTAATCCTTTAGCGGAAATTAATTGTAACTTTCTACAAGTAGAACAATGATTGGAACACGTAGACGGTTGAAATCTTTGTATATATTTCTTCCATATAGTCTAAGAAGCATATATGCAAAGCATCCAAACAGTACAATTCGCCCAATTTATTGTTCTTCAAGTTTAAGTAAACTATGATCTCCATTGTTAATCCCTTAACGGAAATTATTTGTAACTTTCGACAAGTAGAACAATGATTGGAACACGTAGACGGTTGAAATCTTTGTATATATTTCTTCCATATAGTCTAAGAAACATATATGCAAAGCATCCAAACAGTACAATTCGCCAATTTTTTGTTCTTCAAGTTTAAGAGAACATTGAGCCCCAATGGTTCATCCTTTATCGGAAATTGTTTGTAACTTTCGACAAGTAGAACAATGAATGGAACAGGTAGACGGTTGAAATCTTTGTATATATTGCTTCTATATAGTCTAAGAAACATATATGCATAGCGTCCAAACAGTACAATTCGCCAATTTTTTGCTCTTCAAGTTTAAGTAAACTACGATCCCCATTGTTAATCCCTTAACGGAAATTATTTGTAACTTTCGACAAGTAGAACAATGAATGGAACAGGTAGACAGTTGAAATCATTGTATATATTGCTTCTATATAGTCTAAGAAACATATCTGCAAATCATCCAAACAGTACAATTTGCCAATTATTTGATCTTCAAGTTTAAGTGAACTACGAGCCCCAATGGTTAATCCTTTATCGGAAATTATTTGTAATTTTCGGCAAGTAGAACAATGAATGGAATAGGTAGACGGTTGAAATCTTTGTATATATTGCTTCTATATAATCTAAGAAACATATATGCAAAGCATCCAAACAGTACCATTCGCCAATTTTTTGTTCTTCAAGTTTAAGTGAACACGAGCCCCATTGATAATCATGAAATGGAAATTATTTGTAACTTTCTACAAGTAGAACAATGAATAGAACAGGTAGACGGTTGAAATATTTGTATATGTTGCTTCTATATAGTCTAACAAACCTATATGCAAAGCATCTAAACAGTAACAATCGCCAATTTTTTGATCTTCAGGTTTAAGTGAACAGCGAGCCCCATTGATAATCATGAAATGGAAATTATTTGTAACATTCTACAAGTAGAACAATGAATAGTACAGGTAGACGGGTGAAATCTTTCTATATATTGCTTCTAAATAGTCTAAGAAACATATATGCAAAGCATCCAAACAATACCATTCGCCAATTTTTTGTTCTTCAAGTTTAAGTGAACACGAGCCCCATTGTTAATCCTTTAAAGGAAATTATTTGTAAATTTCGACAAGTAGAACAATGAATGGAACAGGTAGATGGTTGAAATCTTTGTATATATTGCTTCTATATAATCTAAGAAACATATATGCAAAGCATCCAAACAGTACCATTCGCCAATTTTTTGTTCTTCAAGTTTAAGTGAACAACGAGCCACATTGATAATCATGAAACGGAAATTATTTGTAACTTTCTACAAGTAGAACAATGAATAGAACAGGTAGACTGTTGAAATCATTGTATATATTGCTTCTATATCGTCTAAGAAACATATATGCAAAGCATCCAAACAGTACAATTCGCCAATTTTTTGTTCTTCAAGTTTAAGTAAACTACGATCCCCATTGTTAATCCCTTAACGGAAATTATTTGTAAATTTCGGCAAGTAGAACAATGAATGGAATAGGTAGACGGTTGAAATCTTTGTATATATTGCTTCTATATAATCTAAGAAACATATATGCAAAGCATCCAAACAGTACCATTCGCCAATTTTTTGTTCTTCAAGTTTAAGTGAACAACGAGCCCCATTGATAATCATGAAACGGAAATTATTTGTAACTTTCGACAAGAAGAACAATGAATAGAACAGGTAGCCGGTTGAAATCTTTGTATATGTTGCTTCTATATAGTCTAAGAAACCTATATGCAAAGCATCCAAATAGTACAATTCGACAATTTTTTGTTCTTCAAGTTTAAGTGAACAATGAGCCCCAATGTTTAATCCTTTATCGGAAATTATTTGTAATTTTCGACAAGTAGAACAATGAATGGAACAGGTAGACGGTTGAAATCTTTGTATCTATTGCTTCTATATAATCTAAGAAACATATATGCAAAGCATCTAAACAGTAACAATCGCCAATTTTTTGATCTTCAAGTTTAAGTGAACTACGAGCCCCTTTGTTAATCCTTTAACGGAAATTAATTGTAACTTTCTACAAGTAGAACAATGATTGGAACACGTAGACGGTTGAAATCTTTTTATATATTGCTTCCATATAATCTAAGAAACATATATGCAAAGCGTCCAAACAGTACAATTCGCTAATTTTTTGCTCTTCAAGTTTAAGTGAACTATGAGCCCCATTGTTAATCCTTTAAAGGAAATTATTTGTAAATTTCGGCAAGTAGAACAATGAATGAAATAGGTAGACGGTTGAAATCATTGTATATATTGCTTCTATATAGTCTAAGAAACATATATGCAAAGCATCCAAACAGTACAATTCGCCAATTTTTTGTTCTTCAAGTTTAAGTAAACTACGATCCCCATTGTTAATCCCTTAACGGAAATTATTTGTAAATTTCGGCAAGTAGAACAATGAATGGAATAGGTAGACGGTTGAAATCTTTGTATATATTGCTTCTATATAATCTAAGAAACATATATGCAAAGCATCCAAACAGTACCATTCGCCAATTTTTTGTTCTTCAAGTTTAAGTGAACACGAGCCCCATTGATAATCATGAAATGGAAATTATTTGTAACTTTCTACAAGTAGAACAATGAATAGAACAGGTAGACGGTTGAAATATTTGTATATGTTGCTTCTATATAGTCTAACAAACCTATATGCAAAGCATCTAAACAGTAACAATCGCCAATTTTTTGATCTTCAGGTTTAAGTGAACAGCGAGCCCCATTGATAATCATGAAATGGAAATTATTTGTAACATTCTACAAGTAGAACAATGAATAGTACAGGTAGACGGGTGAAATCTTTGTATATATTGCTTCTATATAATCTAAGAAACATATATGCAAAGCATCCAAACAGTACCATTCGCCAATTTTTTGTTCTTCAAGTTTAAGTGAACACGAGCCCCATTGTTAATCCTTTAAAGGAAATTATTTGTAAATTTCGACAAGTAGAACAATGAATGGAACAGGTAGACGGTTGAAATCTTTGTATATATTGCTTCTATATAATCTAAGAAACATATATGCAAAGCATCCAAACAGTACCATTCGCCAATTTTTTGTTCTTCAAGTTTAAGTGAACAACGAGCCCCATTGATAATCATGAAACGGAAATTATTTGTAACTTTCTACAAGTAGAACAATGAATAGAACAGGTAGACTGTTGAAATCATTGTATATATTGCTTCTATATCGTCTAAGAAACATATATGCAAAGCATCCAAACAGTACAATTCGCCAATTTTTTATTCTTCAAGTTTAAGTAAACTACGATCCCCATTGTTAATCCCTTAACGGAAATTATTTGTAAATTTCGGCAAGTAGAACAATGAATGGAATAGGTAGACGGTTGAAATCTTTGTATATATTGCTTCTATATAATCTAAGAAACATATATGCAAAGCATCCAAACAGTACCATTCGCCAATTTTTTGTTCTTCAAGTTTAAGTGAACAACGAGCCCCATTGATAATCATGAAACGGAAATTATTTGTAACTTTCGACAAGAAGAACAATGAATAGAACAGGTAGCCGGTTGAAATCTTTGTATATGTTGCTTCTATATAGTCTAAGAAACCTATATGCAAAGCATCCAAATAGTACAATTCGACAATTTTTTGTTCTTCAAGTTTAAGTGAACAATGAGCCCCAATGTTTAATCCTTTATCGGAAATTATTTGTAATTTTCGACAAGTAGAACAATGAATGAAACAGGCAGACGGTTGAAATCTTTGTATATATTGCTTCTATATAATCTAAGAAACATATATGCAAAGCATCCAAACAGTACAATTCGCTAATTATTTCATCTTCATGTTTAAGTGAACTACGAGCCCCATTGTTAATCCTTTAAAGGAAATTATTTGTAAATTTCGACAAGTAGAACAATGAATGGATGATGTAGACGGTTGAAATCATTGTATATATTGCTTCTATATAGTCTACGAAACATATATGCAAAGCATCCAAACAGTACAATTCGCCAATTTTTTGTTCTTCAAGTTTAAGTGAACTACGAGCCCCATTGTTAATCCTTTAACGGAAATTATTTGTAACTTTCGACAAGTAGAACAATGATTGGAACACGTAGACGGTTGAAATCTTTGTATATATTTCTTCCATATAGTCTAAGAAACATATATGCAAAGCATCCAAACAGTACCATTCGCCAATTTTTTGTTCTTCAAGTTTAAGTGAACAACGAGCCCCATTGATAATCATGAAACGGAAATTATTTGTAACTTTCTACAAGTAGAACAATGAATAGAACAGGTAGACGGTTGAAATCTTTGTATATGTTGCTTCTATATAGTCTACGAAACCTATATGCAAAGCATCTAAACAGTAACAATCGCCAGTTTTTTGATCTTCAAGTTTAAGTGAACAGCGAGCCCCATTGATAATCATGAAATGGAAATTATTTGTAACTTTCTACACGTAGAACGATGAATAGTACAGGTAGACGGGTGAAATCTTTCTATATATTGCTTCTAAATAGCCTAAGAAACATATATGCCAAGCATCCAAACAGTACAATTCGCCAATTTTTTGTTCTTCAAGTTTAAGAGAACATTGAGCCCCAATGGTTCATCCTTTATCGGAAATTGTTTGTAACTTTCGACAAGTAGAACAATGAATGGAACAGGTAGACGGTTGAAATCTTTGTATATATTGCTTCTATATAGTCTAAGAAACATATATGCATAGCGTCCAAACAGTACAATTCGCCAATTTTTTGCTCTTCAAGTTTAAGTAAACTACGATCCCCATTGTTAATCCCTTAACGGAAATTATTTGTAACTTTCGACAAGTAGAACAATGAATGGAACAGGTAGACAGTTGAAATCATTGTATATATTGCTTCTATATAGTCTAAGAAACATATCTGCAAATCATCCAAAAAGTACAATTTGCCAATTATTTGTTCTTCAAGTTTAAGTGAACTACGAGCCCCAATGGTTAATCCTTTATCGGAAATTATTTGTAATTTTCGCCAAGTAGAACAATGAATGGAACAGGTAGACGGTTGAAATCTTTGTATATATTGCTTCTATATAATCTAAGAAACATATATGCAAAGCATCCAAACAGTACAATTCGCCAATTTTTTGTTCTTCAAGTTTAAGTGAACTACGAGCCCCATTGTTAATCCTTTAACGGAAATTAATTGTAACTTTCTACAAGTAGAACAATGAATGGAACAGGTAGACGGTTGAAATCTTTGTATATATTGCGTCTATATAGTCTAAGAAACATATATGCAAAGCATCCAAACAGTACCATTCGCCAATTTTTTGTTCTTCAAGTTTAAGTGAACTACGAGCCCCTTTGTTAATCCTTTAACGGAAATTAATTGTAACTTTCTACAAGTAGAACAATGATTGGAACACGTAGACGGTTGAAATCTTTTTATATATTTCTTCCATATAATCTAAGAAACATATATGCAAAGCGTCCAAACAGTACAATTCGCTAATTTTTTGCTCTTCAAGTTTAAGTGAACTATGAGCCCCATTGTTAATTCTTTAAAGGAAATTATTTGTAAATTTCGGCAAGTAGAACAATGAATGAAATAGGTAGACGGTTGAAATCATTATATATATTGCTTCTATATAGTCTAAGAAACATATATGCAAAGCATCCAAACAGTACAATTCGCCAATTTTTTGTTCTTCAAGTTTAAGTAAACTACGATCCCCATTGTTAATCCCTTAACGGAAATTATTTGTAAATTTCGGCAAGTAGAACAATGAATGGAATAGGTAGACGGTTGAAATCTTTGTATATATTGCTTCTATATAATCTAAGAAACATATATGCAAAGCATCCAAACAGTACCATTCGCCAATTTTTTGTTCTTCAAGTTTAAGTGAACACGAGCCCCATTGATAATCATGAAATGGAAATTATTTGTAACTTTCTACAAGTAGAACAATGAATAGAACAGGTAGACGGTTGAAATATTTGTATATGTTGCTTCTATATAGTCTAACAAACCTATATGCAAAGCATCTAAACAGTAACAATCGCCAATTTTTTGATCTTCAGGTTTAAGTGAACAGCGAGCCCCATTGATAATCATGAAATGGAAATTATTTGTAACATTCTACAAGTAGAACAATGAATAGTACAGGTAGACGGGTGAAATCTTTCTATATATTGCTTCTAAATAGTCTAAGAAACATATATGCAAAGCATCCAAACAATACCATTCGCCAATTTTTTGTTCTTCAAGTTTAAGTGAACACGAGCCCCATTGTTAATCCTTTAAAGGAAATTATTTGTAAATTTCGACAAGTAGAACAATGAATGGAACAGGTAGATGGTTGAAATCTTTGTATATATTGCTTCTATATAATCTAAGAAACATATATGCAAAGCATCCAAACAGTACCATTCGCCAATTTTTTGTTCTTCAAGTTTAAGTGAACAACGAGCCACATTGATAATCATGAAACGGAAATTATTTGTAACTTTCTACAAGTAGAACAATGAATAGAACAGGTAGACTGTTGAAATCATTGTATATATTGCTTCTATATCGTCTAAGAAACATATATGCAAAGCATCCAAACAGTACAATTCGCCAATTTTTTGTTCTTCAAGTTTAAGTAAACTACGATCCCCATTGTTAATCCCTTAACGGAAATTATTTGTAAATTTCGGCAAGTAGAACAATGAATGGAATAGGTAGACGGTTGAAATCTTTGTATATATTGCTTCTATATAATCTAAGAAACATATATGCAAAGCATCCAAACAGTACCATTCGCCAATTTTTTGTTCTTCAAGTTTAAGTGAACAACGAGCCCCATTGATAATCATGAAACGGAAATTATTTGTAACTTTCGACAAGAAGAACAATGAATAGAACAGGTAGCCGGTTGAAATCTTTGTATATGTTGCTTCTATATAGTCTAAGAAACCTATATGCAAAGCATCCAAATAGTACAATTCGACAATTTTTTGTTCTTCAAGTTTAAGTGAACAATGAGCCCCAATGTTTAATCCTTTATCGGAAATTATTTGTAATTTTCGACAAGTAGAACAATGAATGGAACAGGTAGACGGTTGAAATCTTTGTATCTATTGCTTCTATATAATCTAAGAAACATATATGCAAAGCATCTAAACAGTAACAATCGCCAATTTTTTGATCTTCAAGTTTAAGTGAACTACGAGCCCCTTTGTTAATCCTTTAACGGAAATTAATTGTAACTTTCTACAAGTAGAACAATGATTGGAACACGTAGACGGTTGAAATCTTTTTATATATTGCTTCCATATAATCTAAGAAACATATATGCAAAGCGTCCAAACAGTACAATTCGCTAATTTTTTGCTCTTCAAGTTTAAGTGAACTATGAGCCCCATTGTTAATCCTTTAAAGGAAATTATTTGTAAATTTCGGCAAGTAGAACAATGAATGAAATAGGTAGACGGTTGAAATCATTGTATATATTGCTTCTATATAGTCTAAGAAACATATATGCAAAGCATCCAAACAGTACAATTCGCCAATTTTTTGTTCTTCAAGTTTAAGTAAACTACGATCCCCATTGTTAATCCCTTAACGGAAATTATTTGTAAATTTCGGCAAGTAGAACAATGAATGGAATAGGTAGACGGTTGAAATCTTTGTATATATTGCTTCTATATAATCTAAGAAACATATATGCAAAGCATCCAAACAGTACCATTCGCCAATTTTTTGTTCTTCAAGTTTAAGTGAACACGAGCCCCATTGATAATCATGAAATGGAAATTATTTGTAACTTTCTACAAGTAGAACAATGAATAGAACAGGTAGACGGTTGAAATATTTGTATATGTTGCTTCTATATAGTCTAACAAACCTATATGCAAAGCATCTAAACAGTAACAATCGCCAATTTTTTGATCTTCAGGTTTAAGTGAACAGCGAGCCCCATTGATAATCATGAAATGGAAATTATTTGTAACATTCTACAAGTAGAACAATGAATAGTACAGGTAGACGGGTGAAATCTTTGTATATATTGCTTCTATATAATCTAAGAAACATATATGCAAAGCATCCAAACAGTACCATTCGCCAATTTTTTGTTCTTCAAGTTTAAGTGAACACGAGCCCCATTGTTAATCCTTTAAAGGAAATTATTTGTAAATTTCGACAAGTAGAACAATGAATGGAACAGGTAGACGGTTGAAATCTTTGTATATATTGCTTCTATATAATCTAAGAAACATATATGCAAAGCATCCAAACAGTACCATTCGCCAATTTTTTGTTCTTCAAGTTTAAGTGAACAACGAGCCCCATTGATAATCATGAAACGGAAATTATTTGTAACTTTCTACAAGTAGAACAATGAATAGAACAGGTAGACTGTTGAAATCATTGTATATATTGCTTCTATATCGTCTAAGAAACATATATGCAAAGCATCCAAACAGTACAATTCGCCAATTTTTTATTCTTCAAGTTTAAGTAAACTACGATCCCCATTGTTAATCCCTTAACGGAAATTATTTGTAAATTTCGGCAAGTAGAACAATGAATGGAATAGGTAGACGGTTGAAATCTTTGTATATATTGCTTCTATATAATCTAAGAAACATATATGCAAAGCATCCAAACAGTACCATTCGCCAATTTTTTGTTCTTCAAGTTTAAGTGAACAACGAGCCCCATTGATAATCATGAAACGGAAATTATTTGTAACTTTCGACAAGAAGAACAATGAATAGAACAGGTAGCCGGTTGAAATCTTTGTATATGTTGCTTCTATATAGTCTAAGAAACCTATATGCAAAGCATCCAAATAGTACAATTCGACAATTTTTTGTTCTTCAAGTTTAAGTGAACAATGAGCCCCAATGTTTAATCCTTTATCGGAAATTATTTGTAATTTTCGACAAGTAGAACAATGAATGAAACAGGCAGACGGTTGAAATCTTTGTATATATTGCTTCTATATAATCTAAGAAACATATATGCAAAGCATCCAAACAGTACAATTCGCTAATTATTTCATCTTCATGTTTAAGTGAACTACGAGCCCCATTGTTAATCCTTTAAAGGAAATTATTTGTAAATTTCGACAAGTAGAACAATGAATGGATGATGTAGACGGTTGAAATCATTGTATATATTGCTTCTATATAGTCTACGAAACATATATGCAAAGCATCCAAACAGTACAATTCGCCAATTTTTTGTTCTTCAAGTTTAAGTGAACTACGAGCCCCATTGATAATCATGAAACGGAAATTATTTGTAACTTTCTACAAGTAGAACAATGAATAGAACAGGTAGACGGTTGAAATCTTTGTATATGTTGCTTCTATATAGTCTACGAAACCTATATGCAAAGCATCTAAACAGTAACAATCGCCAGTTTTTTGATCTTCAAGTTTAAGTGAACAGCGAGCCCCATTGATAATCATGAAATGGAAATTATTTGTAACTTTCTACACGTAGAACGATGAATAGTACAGGTAGACGGGTGAAATCTTTCTATATATTGCTTCTAAATAGCCTAAGAAACATATATGCCAAGCATCCAAACAGTACAATTCGCCAATTTTTTGTTCTTCAAGTTTAAGAGAACATTGAGCCCCAATGGTTCATCCTTTATCGGAAATTGTTTGTAACTTTCGACAAGTAGAACAATGAATGGAACAGGTAGACGGTTGAAATCTTTGTATATATTGCTTCTATATAGTCTAAGAAACATATATGCATAGCGTCCAAACAGTACAATTCGCCAATTTTTTGCTCTTCAAGTTTAAGTAAACTACGATCCCCATTGTTAATCCCTTAACGGAAATTATTTGTAACTTTCGACAAGTAGAACAATGAATGGAACAGGTAGACAGTTGAAATCATTGTATATATTGCTTCTATATAGTCTAAGAAACATATCTGCAAATCATCCAAAAAGTACAATTTGCCAATTATTTGTTCTTCAAGTTTAAGTGAACTACGAGCCCCAATGGTTAATCCTTTATCGGAAATTATTTGTAATTTTCGCCAAGTAGAACAATGAATGGAACAGGTAGACGGTTGAAATCTTTGTATATATTGCTTCTATATAATCTAAGAAACATATATGCAAAGCATCCAAACAGTACAATTCGCCAATTTTTTGTTCTTCAAGTTTAAGTGAACTACGAGCCCCATTGTTAATCCTTTAACGGAAATTAATTGTAACTTTCTACAAGTAGAACAATGAATGGAACAGGTAGACGGTTGAAATCTTTGTATATATTGCGTCTATATAGTCTAAGAAACATATATGCAAAGCATCCAAACAGTACCATTTTCCAATTTTTTGTTCTTCAAGTTTAAGTGAACACGAGCCCCATTGTTAATCCTTTAAAGGAAATTAATTGTAACTTTCTACAAGTAGAACAATGAATGGAACAGGTAGACGGTTGAAATCTTTGTATATATTCCGTCTATATAGTCTAAGAAACATATATGCAAAGCATACAAACAATACCATTCGCCAATTTTTTGTTCTTCAAGTTTAAGTGAACACGAGCCCCATTGTTAATCCTTTAAAGGAAATTATTTGTAAATTTCGACAAGTAGAACAATGAATGGAACAGGTAGACGGTTGAAATCTTTGTATATATTGCTTCTATATAATCTAAGAAACATATATGCAAAGCATCCAAACAGTACCATTCGCCAATTTTTTGTTCTTCAAGTTTAAGTGAACACGAGCCCCATTGATAATCATGAAATGGAAATTATTTGTAACTTTCTACAAGTAGAACAATGAATAGAACAGGTAGACGGTTGAAATATTTGTATATGTTGCTTCTATATAGTCTAACAAACCTATATGCAAAGCATCTAAACAGTAACAATCGCCAATTTTTTGATCTTCAGGTTTAAGTGAACAGCGAGCCCCATTGATAATCATGAAATGGAAATTATTTGTAACATTCTACAAGTAGAACAATGAATAGTACAGGTAGACGGGTGAAATCTTTCTATATATTGCTTCTAAATAGTCTAAGAAACATATATGCAAAGCATCCAAACAGTACAATTCGCCAATTTTTTGATCTTCAAGTTTAAGTGAACTACGAGCCCCATTGTTAATACTTTAACGGAAATTAATTGTAACTTTCTACAAGTAGAACAATGAATGGAACAGGTAGACGGTTGAAATCTTTGTATATGTTGCTTCTATATAGTCTAAGAAACCTATATGCAAAGCATCTAAACAGTAACAATCGCCAATTTTTTGATCTTCAAGTTTAAGTGAACAGCGGGCCCCATTGATAATCATGAAATGGAAATTATTTGTAACTTTCTACAAGTAGAACAATGAATAGTACAGGTAGACGGGTGAAATCTTTCTATATATTGCTTCTAAATAGTCTAAGAAACATATATGCAAAGCATCCAAACAGTACAATTCCCCAATTTTTTGTTCTTCAAGATTAAGTGAACTACGAGACCCATTGTTAATCCTTTAAAGGAAATTATTTGTAAATTTCGACAAGTAGAACAATGAATGGAACAGGTAGACGGTTGAAATCTTTGTATATATTGCTTCTATATAATCTAAGAAACATATATGCAATGCATCCAAACAGTACAATTCGCCAATTTCTTGTTCTTCAAGTTTAAGTAAACTACGATCCCCATTGTTAATCCCTTAACGGAAATTATTTGTAACTTTCGACAAGTAGAACAATGAATGGAACAGGTAGACGGTTGAAATCTTTGTATATATTGCTTCTATATGGTCGAAGAAACATATATGCATAGCGTCCAAACAGTACAATTCGCCAATTTTTTGCTCTTCAAGTTTAAGTAAACTACGATCCCCATTGTTAATCCCTTAACGGAAATTATTTGTAACTTTCGACAAGTAGAACAATGAATGGAACAGGTAGACGGTTGAAATCATTGTATATATTGCTTCTATATAGTCTAAGAAACATATCTGCAAATCATCCAAACAGTACAATTCGCCAATTATTTGATCTTCAAGTTTAAGTGAACTACGAGCCCCAATGGTTAATCCTTTATCGGAAAGTATTTGTAATTTTCGCCAAGTAGAACAATGAATGGAACAGGTAGACGGTTGAAATCTTTGTATATATTGCTTCTATATAGTCTAAGAAACATATATGCAAAGCATCCAAACAGTACAATTCGCCAATTTTTTGTTCTTCAAGTTTAAGTGTACTACGAGCCCCATTGATAATCCTTTAACGGAAATTAATTGTAACTTTCTACAAGTAGAACAATGAATAGTACAGGTAGACGGGTGAAATCTTTGTATATATTGCTTCTATATAATCTAAGAAACATATATGCAAAGCATCCAAACAGTACCATTCGCCAATTTTTTGTTCTTCAAGTTTAAGTGAAGTACGAGCCCCATTGTTAATCCTTTAAAGGAAATTATTTGTAATTTTCGGCAAGCAGAACAATGAATGGAAAAGGTAGACGGATGAAATCTTTGTATATATTGCTTCTATATAATCTAAGAAACATATATGCAAAGCATCCAAACAGTACCATTCGCCAATTTTTTGTTCTTCAAGTTTAAGTGAACAACGAGCCCAATTGATAATCATGAAACGGAAATTATTTGTAACTTTCTACAAGTAGAACAATGAATAGAACAGGTAGACGGTTGAAATCTTTGTATATGTTGCTTCTATATAGTCTAAGAAACCTATATGCAAAGCATCTAAACAGTAACAATCGCCAATTTTTTGATCTTCAAGTTTAAGTAAACAGCGAGCCCCATTGATAATCATGAAATGGAAATTATTTGTAACTTTCTACAAGTAGAACAATGAATAGTACAGGTAGACGGGTGAAATCTTTCTATATATTGTTTCTAAATAGTCTAAGAAACATATATGCAAAGCATCCAAACAGTACAATTCGCCAATTATTTGATCTTCAAGTTTAAGTGAACTACGAGCCCCATTGTTAATCCTTTAAAGTAAATTTTTTGTAAATTTCGACAAGTAGAACAATGAATGGAACTGGTAGACGGTTGAAATCTTTTTATATATTGCTTCTATATAGTCTAAGAAACATATATGCAAAGCATCCAAACAGTACCAGTCGCCAATTTTTTGTTCTTCAAGTTTAAGTGAACAACGAGGCCCATTGATAATCATGAAACGGAAATTATTTATAACTTTCTACAAGTAGAACAATGAATAGTACAGGTAGACGGGTGAAATCTTTCTATATATTGCTTCTAAATAGTCTAAGAAACACATATGCAAAGCATCCAAGCAGTGCAATTCGCCAATTTTTTGTTCTTCAAGTTTAAGTGAATTACGAGCCCCATTGTTAATCCTTTAAAGGAAATTATTTGTAAATTTCGACAAGTAGAACATTGAATGGAACAGGTAGACGGTTGAAATCTTTGTATATATTGCTTCTATATAGTCTAAGAAACATATATGCAAAGCATCCAAACAGTACCATTCGCCAATTTTTTGTTCTTCAAGTTTAAGTGAACTACGAGCCCCATTGTTAATCCTTTAAAGGAAATTATTTGTAAATTTCGACAAGTAGAACATTGAATGGAACAGGTAGACGGTTGAAATCTTTGTATATATTGCTTCTATATAGTCTAAGAAACATATATGCAAAGCATCCAAACAGTACAATTCGCCAATGTTTTGTTCTTCAAGTTTAAGTAAACTACGATCCCCATTGTTAATCCCTTATCGGAAATTATTTGTAACTTTCGACAAGTAGAACAATGAACGGAACAGGTAGACGGTTGAAATCATTGTATATATTGCTTCTATATAATCTAAGAGACACATATGCAAAGCATCCAAACAGTACAATTCGCCAATTATTTCATCTTCATGTTTAAGTGAACTACGAGCCCCATTGTTAATCCTTTAAACGAAATTATTTGTAAATTTCGTCAAGTAGAACAATGAATGGATCATGTAGACGGTTGAAATCATTGTATATATTGCTTCTATATAGTCTACGAAACAAATATGCAAAGCATCCAAACAGTACAATTCGCCAATTTTTTGTTCTTGAAGTTTAAGTGAACAACGAGCCCCATTGTTAATCCTTTAAAGGAAATTATTTGTAAATTTCGACAAGTAGAACAATGAATGGAACAGGTAGACGGTTGAAATCTTTGTATATATTGCTTCTATATAATCTAAGAAACATATATGCAAAGCATCCAAACAGTACCATTCGCCAATTTTTTGTTCTCCAAGTTTAAGTGAACTACGAGCCCCATTGTTAATCCTTTAAAGGAAATTATTTGTAATTTTCGACAAGCAGAACAATGAATGGGACAGGTAGACGGTTGAAATCTTTGTATATATTGCTTCTATATAATCTAACAAACATATATGCAAAGCATCTAAACAGTAACAATCGCCAATTTTTTGATCTTCAAGTTTAAGTGAACAGCGAGCCCCATTGATAATCATTAAATGGAAATTATTTGTAACTTTCTACAAGTAGAACAATGAATAGTACTGGTAGACGGGTGAAATCTTTCTATATATTGCTTCTATATAATCTAACAAACATATATGCAAAGCATCTAAACAGTAACAATCGCCAATTTTTTGATCTTCAAGTTTAAGTGAACAGCGAGCCCCATTGATAATCATTAAATGGAAATTATTTGTAACTTTCTACAAGTAGAACAATGAATAGTACAGGTAGACGGGTGAAATCTTTCTATATATTGCTTCTAAATAGTCTAAGAAACATATATGGAAAGCATCCAAACAGTACAAATCGCCAATTTTTTGTTCTTCAAGTTTAAGTGAACTACGAGCCCCATTGTTAATCCTTTAAAGGAAATTATTTGTAAATTTCGACAAGTAGAACAATGAATGGAACAGGTAGACGGTTGAAATCTTTGTATATATTGCTTCCATATAGTCTAAGAAACATGTACGCAAAGCCTCCAAACAATACCATTTGCCAATTTTTTGGTCTTCAAGTTTAAGTGAACAATGAGACCCAATGGTTAATCCTTTATCGGTAATTATTTGTAACTTTCGACAAGTAGAACAATGAATGAAATAGGTAGACGGTTGAAATCATTGTATATATTGCTTCTATATAGTCTAAGAAACATGTATGCAAAGCATCCAAACAGTACAATTCGCCAATTTCTTGTTCTTCAAGTTTAAGTAAACTACGATCCCAATTGTTAATCCCTTAACGGAAATTATTTGTAACTTTCGACAAGTAGAACAATGAATGGAACAGGTAGACGGTTGAGATCATTGTATATATTGCTTCTATATAGTCTAAGAAACATATCTGCAAATCATCCAAACAGTACAATTCGCCAATTATTTGATCTTCAAGTTTAAGTGAACTACGAGCCTCATTGTTAATACTTTAACGGAAATTATTTGTAACTTGCGACAAGTAGAACAATGAATGGAACAGGTAGACGGTTGAAATCAATGTATATATTGCTTCTATATAGTCTAAGAAACATATATGCAAAGCATCCAAACAGTACCATTCGCCAATTTTTTGTTCTTCAAGTTTAAGTGAACAATGAGCCCCAATGGTTAATCCTTTATCGGAAATTATTTGTAATTTTCGACAAGTACAACAATGATTGGAACACGTAGACGGTTGAAATCTTTGTATATATTGCTACCATATAGTCTAAGAAACATGTACGCAAAGCATCCAAACAGTACCATTCGCCAATTTTTTGTTCTTCAAGTTTAAGTGAACAATGAGACCCATTGTTAATCCTTTATCAGAAATTATTTGTAAATTTCGACAAGTAGAACAATGATTGGAACACGTAGACGGTTGAAATCCTTGTATATATTGCGTCTATATAGTCTAAGAAACATATATGCAAAGCATCCAAACAGTACAATTCGCCAATTTATTGTTCTTCAAGTTTAAGTGAACAACGAGCCCCATTGTTAATCCTTTAAAGGAAATTATTTGTAAATTTCGACAAGTAGAACAATGAATGGAACAGGTAGACGGTTGAAATCTGTGTATATATTGCGTCTATATAGTCTAAGAAACATATATGCAAAGCATCCAAACAGTACAATTCGCCAATTTATTGTTCTTCAAGTTTAAGTGAACAATGAGCCCCAATGGTTAATCCTTTATCGGAAATTATTTGTAACTTTCGACAAGTAGAACAATGAATGGAACAGGTAGACTGTTGAAATCATTGTATATATTGCTTCTATATAGTCTAAGAAACATATATGCATAGCGTCCAAACAGTACAATTCGCCAATTTTTTGCTCTTCAAGTTTAAGTGAACTACGAGCCCCATTGTTAATCCTTTAAAGGAAATTATTTGTAAATTTCGGCAAGTAGAACAATGAATGGAACAGGTAGACGGTTGAATTCTTTGTATATATTGCTTCTATATAGTCTAAGAAACATATATGCAAAGCATCCAAACAGTACAGTTCGCCAATTTCTTGTTCTTCAAGTTTAAGTGAACGACGAGCCCCATTGTTAATCCTTTAAAGAAAATTATTTGTAAATTTCGACAAGTAGAACAATGATTGGAACAGGTAGACTGTTGAAATCATTGTATATATTGCTTCTATATAGTCTAAGAAACATATATGCATAGCGTCCAAACAGTACAATTCGCCAATTTTTTGCTCTTCAAGTTTAAGTGAACTACGAGCCCCATTGTTAATCCTTTAAAGGAAATTATTTGTAAATTTCGGCAAGTAGAACAATGAATGGAACAGGTAGACGGTTGAATTCTTTGTATATATTGCTTCTATATAGTCTAAGAAACATATATGCAAAGCATCCAAACAGTACAATTCGCCAATTTCTTGTTCTTCAAGTTTAAGTGAACGACGAGCCCCATTGTTAATCCTTTAAAGGAAATTATTTGTAAATTTCGACAAGTAGAACAATGAATGGAACAGGTAGACGGTTGAAATCTTTGTATATATTGCTTCTATATAATCTAAGAAACATATATGCAAAGCATCCAAACAGTACCATTCGCCAATTTTTTGTTCTTCAAGTTTAAGTGAACTACGAGCCCCATTGTTAATCCTTTAAAGGAAATTATTTGTAATTTTCGACAAGCAGAACAATGAATGGGACAGGTAGACGGTTGAAATCTTTGTATATATTGCTTCTATATAATCTAACAAACATATATGCAAAGCATCTAATCAGTAACAATCGCCAATTTTTTGATCTTCAAGTTTAAGTGAACAGCGAGCCCCATTGATAATCATTAAATGGAAATTATTTGTAACTTTCTACAAGTAGAACAATGAATAGTACTGGTAGACGGGTGAAATCTTTCTATATATTGCTTCTAAATAGTCTAAGAAACATATATGCAAAGCATCCAAACAGTACAATTAGCCAATTTTTTGTTCTTCAAGTTTAAGTGAACTACGAGCCCCATTGTTAATCCTTTAAAGGAAATTATTTGTAAATTTCGACAAGTAGAACAATGATTGGAACACGTAGACGGTTGAAATCATTGTATATATTGCTTCTATATAGTCCAAGAAACATATATGCAAAGCGTCCAAACAGTACAATTCGCCGATTTTTTGCTCTTCAAGTTTAAGTGAACTACGAGCCCCATTGTTAATCCTTTAAAGGAAATTATTTGTAAATTTCGGCCAGTAGAACAATGAATGGAACAGGTAGACGGTTGAAATCTTTGTATATATTACTTCTATATAATCTATGAAACATATATGCAAAGCATCTAAACAGTAACAATCGCCAATTTTTTGTTCTTCAAGTTTAAGTGAACTACGAGCCCCATTGTTAATCCTTTAAAGGAAATTATTTGTCAATTTCGACAAGTAGAACAATGAATGGATCAGGTAGACGGTTGAAATCATTGTATATTTTGCTTCTATTTAATCTACGAAACATATATGCACAGCATCCAAACAGTACAATTCGCCAATTTTTTGTTTTCCAAGTTTAAGTGAACAATGAGCCCCAATGGTTAATCCTTTATCGGAAATTATTTGGAACTTTCGACAAGTAGAACAATGAATAGTACAGGTAGACGGGAGAAATCTTTCTACATATTGCTTCTAAATAGTCTAAGAAATATATGCAAAGCATCCAAACAGTACAATTCGCCAATTATTTGATCTTCAAGTTTAAGTGAACTACGAGCCCCATTGTTAATACTTTAACGGAAATTATTTGTAACTTGCGACAAGTAGAACAATGAATGGAACAGGTAGACGGTTGAAATCTTTGTATATATTGCTTCTATATAATCTAAGAAACATATATGCAAAGCATCTAAACAGTACCATTCGCCAATTTTTTATTCTTCAAGTTTAAGTCAACAACGAGCCCAATTGATAATCATGAAACGGAAATTATTTGTAACTTTCTACAAGTAGAACAATGAATAGAACAGGTAGACGGTTGAAATCTTTGTATATGATGCTTCTATATACTCTAAGAAATTTATATGCAAAGCATTTAAACAGTAACAATCGCCAATTTTTTGATCTTCAAGTTTAAGTGAACAGCGAGCCCCATTGATAATCATGAAATGGAAATTATTTGTAACTTTCTACAAGTAGAACAATGAATAGTACAGGTAGACGGGTAAAATCTTCCCATATATTGCTTCTAAATAGTCTAAGAAACATATATGCAAAGCATCCAAACAGTACAATTCGCCAATTTTTTGTTCTTCAAGTTTAAGTGAACTACGAGCCACATTGTTAATACTTTAAAGGAAATTAATTGTAACTTTCTACAAGTAGAACAATGATTGGAACACGTAGAATGTTGAAATCTTTGTATATATTGCTTCCATATAGTCTAAGAAACATATATGAAAAGCATCCAAACAGTACAATTCGCCAATTTTTTGTTCTTCAAGTTTAAGTGAACGATGAGCCCCAATGGTTAATCCTTTATCGGTAATTATTTGTAACTTTCGACAAGTAGAACAATGAATGGAACAGGTAGACGGTTGAAATCCTTGTATATATTGCGTCTATATAGTCTAAGAAACATATATGCAAAGCATCCAAACAGTACAATTCGCCAATTTATTGTTCTTCAAGTTTAAGTGAACAACGAGCCCCAATGGTTAATCCTTTATCGGAAATTATTTGTAACTTTCGACAAGTAGAACAATGAATGGAACAGGTAGACGGTTGAATTCATTGTATATATTGCTTCTGTATAGTCTAAGAAACATATATGCAAAGCATCCAAACAGTACAATTCGCCAATTTATTGTTCTTCAAGTTTAAGTGTACAACGAGCCCCATTGTTAATCCTTTAAAGGAAATTATTTGTAAATTTCGACAAGTAGAACAATGAATGGAACAGGTAGACGGTTGAATTCTTTGTATATATTGCTTCTATATAGTCTAAGAAACATATATGCAAAGCATCCAAACAGTACAATTCGCCAATTCATTGTTCTTCAAGTTTATGTGTACAACGAGCCCCATTGTTAATCCTTTAAAGGAAATTATTTGTAAATTTCGACAAGTAGAACAATGAATGGAATAGGTAGACGGTTGAAATCATTGTATATATTGCTTCCATATAGTCTAAGAAACATAGATGCAAAGCATCCAAACAGTACAATTCGCCAATTTTTTGCTTTTCAACTGTAAGTGAACAATGAGCCCCAATGGTTAATCCTTTATCGGAAATTATTTGTAACTGTCGAAAAGTAGAACAATGAATGGAACAGGTAGACGGTAGAATTCTTTATATATATTGCTTCTATATAGTCTAAGAAACATATATGCAAAGCATCCAAACAGTACAATTCGCCAATTTATTGTTCTTCAAGTTTAAGTGAACAACGAGCCCCATTGTTAATCCTTTAAAGGAAATTATTTGTAAATTTCGACAAGTAGAACAATGATTGGAACACGTAGACTGTTGAAATCTTTGTATATGTTGCTTCCATATAGTCTAAGAAACATGTACGCAAAGCATCCAAACAATACCATTTGCCAATTTTTTGATCTTCAAGTTTAAGTGAACAATGAGACCCAATGGTTAATCCTTTATCGGAAATTATTTGTAAATTTCGGCAAGTAGAACAATGAATGGAACAGGTAGACGGTTGAAATCATTGTATATATTGCTTCTATATAATCTAAGAGACACATATGCAAAGCATCCAAACAGTACAATTCGCCAATTATTTCATCTTCATGTTTAAGTGAACAATGAGTGCCAATGGTTAATCCTTTATCGGAAATTATTTGTAACTTTCGACAAGTAGAACAATGAGTGGAACAAGTTGACGATTGAAATCTTTGTATATATTGCTTCTATATAGTCTAAGAAACATATATGCAAAGCATCCAAACAGTACAGTTCGCCAATTTTTTGTTCTTCAAGTTTAAGTGAACTACGAGCCCCATTGTTAATCCTTTAAAGGAAATTATTTGTCAATTTCGACAAGTAGAACAATGAATGGATCAGGTAGACGGTTGAAATCATTGTATATATTGCTTCTATATAATCTAAGAAACATATATGCACAGCATCCAAACAGTACAATTCGCCAATTTTTTGTTCTTCAAGTTTAAGTGAACTACGAGCCCCATTGTTAATCCTTTAACGGAAATTAATTGTAACTTTCTACAAGTAGAACAATGATTGGAACACGTAGACGGTTGAAATCTTTGTATATATTGCTTCCATATAGTCTAAGAAACATGTACGCAAAGCATCCGAACAGTACCATTCGCCAATTTTTTGTTCTTCAAGTTTAAGTGCACTACGAGCCCCATTGTTAATCCTTTAAAGGAAATTATTTGTAAATTTCGACAAGTAGAACAATGAATGGAACAGGTAGACCGTTGAAATCTTTGTATATATTGCTTCTATATAATCTAAGAAACATGTATTCAAAGCATCCAAACAGTACCGTTCGCCAATTTTTTGTTCTTCAAGTTTAAGTGAACTACCAGCCCCATAGTTTATCCTTTAAAGGAAATTATTTGTAAATTTCGACAAGTAGAACAATGAATGGAACAGGTAGACTGTTGAAATCATTGTATATATTGCTTCTGTATAGTCTAAGAAACATATATGCATAGCGTCCAAACAGTACAATTCGCGAATTTTTTGCTCTTCAAGTTTAAGTGAACTACGAGCCCCATTGTTAATCCTTTATCGGAAATTATTTGTAACTTTCGACAAGTAGAACAATGAATGGAAGAGGTAGACGGTTGAAATCTTTGTATATATTGCGTCTATATAGTCTAAGAAACATATATGCAAAGCATCCAAACAGTACCATTCGCCAATTTTTTGTTCTTCAAGTTTAAGTGAACTACGAGCCCCATTGCTAATCCTTTAAAGGAAATTATTTGTAAATTTCGACAAGTAGAACAATGAATGGAACAGGTAGACGGTTGAAATCATTGTATATGTTGCTTCTATAGAGTCTAAGAAACCTATATGCAAAGCATCTAAACAGTAACAATCTCTAATTTTTTGATCTTCAAGTTGAAGTGAACAGCGAGCCCCATTGATAATCATGAAATGGAAATTATTTGTAACTTTCTACAAGTAGAACAATGAATAGTACAGGTAGACGGGTGAAATCTTTCTATATATTGCTTCTAAATAATCTAAGAAACATATATTCAAAGCATCCAAACAGTACAATTCGCCAATTTTTTGTTCTTCAAGTTTAAGTGAACTACGAGCCCAATTGGTAATCCTTTAAAGGAAATTATTTGTAAATTTCAGCAAGTAGAACAATGAATGGAACAGGTAGACTGTTGAAATCATTGTATATATTGCTTCTATATAGTCTAAGAAACATATATGCAAAGCATCCAAACAGTACAATTCGCCAATTTTTTGTTCTTCAAGTTTAAGTGAACAATGAGCCCCAATGGTTAATCCTTTATCGGAAATTATTTGTAACTTTCGACAAGTAGAACAATGAATGGAACAGGTAGACGGTTGAAATATTTGTATATATTGCTTCCGTATAGTCTAAGAAACATATATGCAAATCATCCAAACAGTACCATTCGCCAATTTTTTGTTCTTCAAGTTTAAGTGAACAATGAGCCCCATTGTTAATCCTTTATCAGAAATTATTTGTAAATTTCGACAAGTAGAACAATGATTGGAACACGTAGACGGTTGAAATCTTTGTATATATTGCTACCATATAGTCTAAGAAACATGTACGCAATGCATCCAAACAGTACCATTCGCCAATTTTTTGGTCTTCACGTTTAAGTGAACAATGAGCCCCAATGGTTAATCCTTTATCGGAAATTATTTGTAATTTTCGACAAGTAGAACAATGAATGGAACAGGTAGACGGTTGAAATATTTGTATATATTGCTTCTATATAATATAAGAAACATATATTCAAAGCATCCAAACAGTACCATTCGCCAATTTTTTGTTCTTCCAGTTTAAGGGAACAACGAGCCCCATTGTTAATCCTTTAAAGGAAATTATTTGTAAATTTCGACAAGTAGAACAACGATTGGAACACGTAGACGGTTGAAATCTTTGTATATATTGCTTCCGTATAGTCTAAGAAACATATATGCAAATCATCCAAACAGTACCATTCGCCAATTTTTTGTTCTTCAAGTTTAAGTGAACAATGAGCCCCAATGGTTAATCCTTTATCGGAAATTATTTGTAATTTTCGACAAGTACAACAATGATTGGAACACGTAGACGGTTGAAATCTTTGTATATATTGCTTCCATATAGTCTAAGAAACACTTATGCAAAGCATCCAAACATTACCATTCGCCAATTTTCTGTTCTTCAAGGTTAAGTGAACAATGAGCCCCATTGTTAATCCTTTATCGGAAATTATTTGTAACTTTCGACAAGTAGAACAATGAATGGAACAGGTAGACGGTTGAAATATTAGTATATATTGCTTCCGTATAGTCTAAGAAACATATATGCAAATCATCCAAACAGTACCATTCGCCAATTTTTTGTTCTTCAAATTTAAGTGAACAATGAGCCCCATTGTTAATCCTTTAACGGAAATTAATTGTAACTTTCTACAAGTAGAACAATGAATGGAACAGGTAGACGGTTGAAATCCTTGTATATATTGCGTCTATATAGTCTAAGAAACATATATGCAAAGCATCCAAACATTACAATTCGCCAATTTATTGTTCTTCAAGTTTAAGTGAACAACGAGCCCCATTGTTAATCCTTTAAAGGAAATTATTTGTAAATTTCGACAAGTAGAACAATGAATGGAACAGGTAGACGGTTGAAATCAATGTATATGTTGCTTCTATAGAGTCTAAGAAACCTATATGAAAAGCATCTAAACAGTAACAATCTCTAATTTTTTGATCTTCAAGTTGAAGTGAACAGCGAGCCCCATTGATAATCATGAAATGGAAATTATTTGTAACTTTCTACAAGTAGAACAATGAATAGTACAGGTAGACGGGTGAAATCTTTCTATATATTGCTTCTAAATAATCTAAGAAACATATATTCAAAGCATCCAAACAGTACAATTCGCCAATTTTTTGTTCTTCAAGTTTAAGTGAACTACGAGCCCAATTGGTAATCCTTTAAAGGAAATTATTTGTAAATTTCAGCAAGTAGAACAATGAATGGAACAGGTAGACTGTTGAAATCATTGTATATATTGCTTCTATATAGTCTAAGAAACATATATGCAAAGCATCCAAACAGTACAATTCGCCAATTTTTTGTTCTTCAAGTTTAAGTGAACAATGAGCCCCAATGGTTAATCCTTTATCGGAAATTATTTGTAACTTTCGACAAGTAGAACAATGAATGGAACAGGTAGACGGTTGAAATATTTGTATATATTGCTTCCGTATAGTCTAAGAAACATATATGCAAATCATCCAAACAGTACCATTCGCCAATTTTTTGTTCTTCAAGTTTAAGTGAACAATGAGCCCCATTGTTAATCCTTTATCAGAAATTATTTGTAAATTTCGACAAGTAGAACAATGATTGGAACACGTAGACGGTTGAAATCTTTGTATATATTGCTACCATATAGTCTAAGAAACATGTACGCAATGCATCCAAACAGTACCATTCGCCAATTTTTTGTTCTTCAGGTTTAAGTGAACAATGAGCCCCAATGGTTAATCCTTTATCGGAAATTATTTGTAATTTTCGACAAGTAGAACAATGAATGGAACAGGTAGACGGTTGAAATATTTGTATATATTGCTTCTATATAATATAAGAAACATATATTCAAAGCATCCAAACAGTACCATTCGCCAATTTTTTGTTCTTCCAGTTTAAGGGAACAACGAGCCCCATTGTTAATCCTTTAAAGGAAATTATTTGTAAATTTCGACAAGTAGAACAACGATTGGAACACGTAGACGGTTGAAATCTTTGTATATATTGCTTCCGTATAGTCTAAGAAACATATATGCAAAGCATCCAAACAGTACAATTCGCCAATTTATTGTTCTTCAAGTTTAAGTGAACAACGAGCCCCATTGTTAATCCTTTAAAGGAAATTATTTGTAAATTTCGACAAGTAGAACAATGAATGGAACAGGTAGACTGTTGAAATCATTGTATATATTGCTTCTGTATAGTCTAAGAAACATATATGCAAAGCATCCAAACAGTACAATTCGCCAATTTTTTGTTCTTCAAGTTTAAGTGAACAATGAGCCCCAATGGTTAATCCTTTATCGGTAATTATTTGTAACTTTCGACAAGTAGAACAATGAATGGAACAGGTAGACGGTTGAAAACCTTGTATATATTGTGTCTATATAGTCTAAGAAACATGTACGCAAAGCATCCAAACAGTACCATTCGCCAATTTTTTGTTCTTCAAGTTTAAGTGAACAATGAGACCCATTGTTAATCCTTTATCAGAAATTATTTGTAAATTTCGACAAGTAGAACAATGATTGGAACACGTAGACGGTTGAAATCTTTGTATATATTCCTACCATATAGTCTAAGAAACATGTACGCAATGCATCCAAACAGTACCATTCGCCAATTTTTTGGTCTTCACGTTTAAGTGAACAATGAGCCCCAATGGTTAATCCTTTATCGGAAATTATTTGTAATTTTCGACAAGTAGAACAATGAATGGAACAAGTAGACGGTTGAAATATTTGTATATATTGCTTCTATATAATATAAGAAACATATATTCAAAGCATCCAAACAGTACCATTCGCCAATTTTTTGTTCTTCCAGTTTAAGGGAACAACGAGCCCCATTGTTAATCCTTTAAAGGAAATTATTTGTAAATTTCGACAAGTAGAACAACGATTGGAACACGTAGACGGTTGAAATCTTTGTATATATAGCTTCCATATAGACTAAGAAACATGTACGCAAAGCATCCAAACAGTACCATTCGCCAATTTTTTGTTCTTCAAGTTTAAGTTAACAATGAGCCCCAATGGTTAATCCTTTATCGGAAATTATTTGTAATTTTCGACAAGTAGAACAATGAATGGAACAGGTAGACGGTTGAAATCTTTGTATATATTGCTTCTATATAGTCTAAGAAACATATATGCAAAGCATCCAAACAGTACCATTCGCCAATTTTTTGTTCTTCAAGTTTAAGTGAACAATGAGCCCCAATGGTTAATCCTTTATCGGAAATTATTTGTAATTTTCGACAAGTACAACAATGATTGGAACACGTAGACGGTTGAAATCTTTGTATATATTGCTTCCATATAGTCTAAGAAACACTTATGCAAAGCATCCAAACATTACCATTCGCCAATTTTCTGTTCTTCAAGTTTAAGTGAACAATGAGCCCCAATGGTTAATCCTTTATCGGAAATTATTTGTAATTTTCGACAAGTAGAACAATGAATGGAACAGGTAGACGGTTGAAATATTTATATATATTGCTTCTATATAATATAAGAAACATATATTCAAAGCATCCAAACAGTACCATTCGCCAATTTTTTGTTCTTCCAGTTTAAGGGAACAACGAGCCCCATTGTTAATCCTTTAAAGGAAATTATTTGTAAATTTCGACAAGTAGAACAACGATTGGAACAGGTAGACGGTTGAAATATTTGTATATATTGCTTCCGTATAGTCTAAGAAACATATATGCAAATCATCCAAACAGTACCATTCGCCAATTTTTTGTTCTTCAAGATTAAGTGAACAATGAGCCCCATTGTTAATCCTTTATCAGAAATTATTTGTAAATTTCGACAAGTAGAACAATGATTGGAGCACGTAGACGGTTGAAATCTTTGTATATATTGCTTCTATATAATCTAAGAATCATATATGCAAAGCATCCAAACAGTACCTTTCGCCAATTTTTTGTTCTTCAAGTTTAAGTAAACAACGAGACCCATTGTTAATCCTTTAAAGGAAATTATTTGTAAATTTCGACAAGTAGAACAATGAATGGAACAGGTAGACGGTTGAAATATTTGTATATATTGCTTCTATATAATATAAGAAACATATATTCAAAGCATCCAAACAGTACCATTCGCCAATTTTTTGTTCTTCCAGTTTAAGGGAACAACGAGCCCCATTGTTAATCCTTTAAAGGAAATTATTTCTAAATTTCGACAAGTAGAACAACGATTGGAACACGTAGACGGTTGAAATCTTTGTATATATTGCTTCCGTATAGTCTAAGAAACATATATGCAAAGCATCCAAACAGTACAATTCGCCAATTTATTGTTCTTCAAGTTTAAGTGAACAACGAGCCCCATTGTTAATCCTTTAAAGGAAATTATTTGTAAATTTCGACAAGTAGAACAATGAATGGAACAGGTAGACTGTTGAAATCATTGTATATATTGCTTCTGTATAGTCTAAGAAACATATATGCAAAGCATCCAAACAGTACAATTCGCCAATTTTTTGTTCTTCAAGTTTAAGTGAACAATGAGCCCCAATGGTTAATCCTTTATCGGTAATTATTTCTAACTTTCGACAAGTAGAACAATGAATGGAACAGGTAGACGGTTGAAAACCTTGTATATATTGTGTCTATATAGTCTAAGAAACATGTACGCAAAGCATCCAAACAGTACCATTCGCCAATTTTTTGTTCTTCAAGTTTAAGTGAACAATGAGACCCATTGTTAATCCTTTATCAGAAATTATTTGTAAATTTCGACAAGTAGAACAATGATTGGAACACGTAGACGGTTGAAATCTTTGTATATATTCCTACCATATAGTCTAAGAAACATGTACGCAATGCATCCAAACAGTACCATTCGCCAATTTTTTGGTCTTCACGTTTAAGTGAACAATGAGCCCCAATGGTTAATCCTTTATCGGAAATTATTTGTAATTTTCGACAAGTAGAACAATGAATGGAACAAGTAGACGGTTGAAATATTTGTATATATTGCTTCTATATAATATAAGAAACATATATTCAAAGCATCCAAACAGTACCATTCGCCAATTTTTTGTTCTTCCAGTTTAAGGGAACAACGAGCCCCATTGTTAATCCTTTAAAGGAAATTATTTGTAAATTTCGACAAGTAGAACAACGATTGGAACACGTAGACGGTTGAAATCTTTGTATATATAGCTTCCATATAGTCTAAGAAACATGTACGCAAAGCATCCAAACAGTACCATTCGCCAATTTTTTGTTCTTCAAGTTTAAGTTAACAATGAGCCCCAATGGTTAATCCTTTATCGGAAATTATTTGTAATTTTCGACAAGTAGAACAATGAATGGAACAGGTAGACGGTTGAAATCGTTGTATATATTGCTTCTATATAGTCTAAGAAACATATATGCAAAGCATCCAAACAGTACCATTCGCCAATTTTTTGTTCTTCAAGTTTAAGTGAACAATGAGCCCCAATGGTTAATCCTTTATCGGAAATTATTTGTAATTTTCGACAAGTACAACAATGATTGGAACACGTAGACGGTTGAAATCTTTGTATATATTGCTTCCATATAGTCTAAGAAACACTTATGCAAAGCATCCAAACATTACCATTCGCCAATTTTCTGTTCTTCAAGTTTAAGTGAACAATGAGCCCCAATGGTTAATCCTTTATCGGTAATTATTTGTAACTTTCGACAAGTAGAACAATGAATGGAACAGGTAGACGGTTGAAATCCTTGTATATATTGCGTCTATATAGTCTAAGAAACATATATGCAAAGCATCCAAACAATACAATTCGCCAATTTATTGTTCTTCAAGTTTAAGTGAACAACGAGCCCCATTGTTAATCTTTTAAAGGAAATTATTTGTAAATTTCGACAAGTAGAACAATGAATGGAACAGGTAGACGGTTGAAATCTTCGTATATATTGCTACTATATAATCTAAGATACATATATGCAAAGCATCCAAACAGTACCATTCGCCAATCTTTTGATCTTCAAGTTTAAGTGAACTACGAGCCCCATTGTTAATCCTTTAAAGGAAATTATTTGTAAATTTCGACAAGTAGAACAACGAATGGAACAGGTAGACTGTTGAAATCATTGTATATATTGCTTCTGTATAGTCTAAGAAACATATATGCAAAGAATCCAAACAGTACAATTCGCCAATTATTTGAACTTCAAGTTTAAGTGAACTACGAGCCCCATTGTTAATACTTTAACGGAAATTATTTGTAACTTGCGACAAGTAGAACAATGAATGGAACAGGTAGCCGGTTGAAATCAATGTATATATTGCTTCTATATAGTCTAAGAAACATATATGCAAAGCATCCAAACAGTACCATTCGCCAATTTTTTGGCCTTCAAGTTTAAGTGAACAATGAGCCCCAATGGTTAATCCTTTATCGGAAATTATTTGTAATTTTCGACAAGTAGAACAATGAATGGAACAGGTAGACGGTTGAAATCTTTGTATATATTGCTTCTATATAATCTAAGAATCATATATGCAAAGCATCCAAACAGTACCTTTCGCCAATTTTTTGTTCTTCAAGTTTAAGTAAACAACGAGACCCATTGTTAATCCTTTAAAGGAAATTATTTGTAAATTTCGACAAGTAGAACAATGAATGGAACAGGTAGACTGTTGAAATCATTGTATATATTGCTTCTGTATAGTCTAAGAAACATATATGCAAAGAATCCAAACAGTACAATTCGCCAATTATTTGATCTTCAAGTTTAAGTGAACTACGAGCCCCATTGTTAATACTTTAAAGGAAATCATTTGTAAATTTCGACAAGTAGAACAATGATTGGAACACTTAGACGGTTGAAATCTTTGTACATATTGCTTCCATATAGTCTAAGAAACATGTACGCAAAGCATCCAAACAGTACCATTCGCCAATTTTTTGGTCTTCAAGTTTAAGTGAACTACGAGCCCCATTGTTAATCCTTTAAAGGAAATTATTTGTAAATTTCGACAAGTAGAACAATGAATGGATCAGGTAGACGGTTGAAATCATTGTATATATTGCTTCTATATAATCTTCGAAACATATATGCAAATCATCCAAACAGTACCATTCGCCAATTTTTTGTTCTTCAAGTTTAAGGGAACAACGAGCCCCATTGTTAATCCTTTAAAGGAAATTATTTGTAAATTTCGACAAGTAGAACAATGAATGGAACAGGTAGACCGTTGAAATCTTTGTATATATTGCTTCTATATAATCTAAGAAACATGTATTCAAAGCATCCAAACAGTACCGTTCGCCAATTTTTTGTTCTTCAAGTTTAAGTGCACTACCAGCCCATAGTTTATCCTTTAAAGGAAATTATTTGTAAATTTCGACAAGTAGAACAATGAATGGAACAGGTAGACTGTTGAAATCATTGTATATATTGCTTCTGTATAGTCTAAGAAACATATATGCATAGCGTCCAAACAGTACAATTCGCGAATTTTTTGCTCTTCAAGTTTAAGTGAACTACGAGCCCCATTGTTAATCCTTTATCGGAAATTATTTGTAACTTTCGACAAGTAGAACAATGAATGGAAGAGGTAGACGGTTGAAATCTTTGTATATATTGCGTCTATATAGTCTAAGAATCATATATGCAAAGCATCCAAACAGTACCATTCGCCAATTTTTTGTTCTTCAAGTTTAAGTGAACTACGAGCCCCATTGCTAATCCTTTAAAGGAAATTATTTGTAAATTTCGACAAGTAGAACAATGAATGGAACAGGTAGACGGTTGAAATCATTGTATATGTTGCTTCTATAGAGTCTAAGAAACCTATATGCAAAGCATCTAAACAGTAACAATCTCTAATTTTTTGATCTTCAAGTTGAAGTGAACAGCGAGCCCCATTGATAATCATGAAATGGAAATTATTTGTAACTTTCTACAAGTAGAACAATGAATAGTACAGGTAGACGGGTGAAATCTTTCTATATATTGCTTCTAAATAATCTAAGAAACATATATTCAAAGCATCCAAACAGTACAATTCGCCAATTTTTTGTTCTTCAAGTTTAAGTGAACTACGAGCCCAATTGGTAATCCTTTAAAGGAAATTATTTGTAAATTTCAGCAAGTAGAACAATGAATGGAACAGGTAGACTGTTGAAATCATTGTATATATTGCTTCTATATAGTCTAAGAAACATATATGCAAAGCATCCAAACAGTACAATTCGCCAATTTTTTGTTCTTCAAGTTTAAGTGAACAATGAGCCCCAATGGTTAATCCTTTATCGGAAATTATTTGTAACTTTCGACAAGTAGAACAATGAATGGAACAGGTAGACGGTTGAAATATTTGTATATATTGCTTCCGTATAGTCTAAGAAACATATATGCAAATCATCCAAACAGTACCATTCGCCAATTTTTTGTTCTTCAAGTTTAAGTGAACAATGAGCCCCATTGTTAATCCTTTATCAGAAATTATTTGTAAATTTCGACAAGTAGAACAATGATTGGAACACGTAGACGGTTGAAATCTTTGTATATATTGCTACCATATAGTCTAAGAAACATGTACGCAATGCATCCAAACAGTACCATTCGCCAATTTTTTGGTCTTCACGTTTAAGTGAACAATGAGCCCCAATGGTTAATCCTTTATCGGAAATTATTTGTAATTTTCGACAAGTAGAACAATGAATGGAACAGGTAGACGGTTGAAATATTTGTATATATTGCTTCTATATAATATAAGAAACATATATTCAAAGCATCCAAACAGTACCATTCGCCAATTTTTTGTTCTTCCAGTTTAAGGGAACAACGAGCCCCATTGTTAATCCTTTAAAGGAAATTATTTGTAAATTTCGACAAGTAGAACAACGATTGGAACACGTAGACGGTTGAAATCTTTGTATATATTGCTTCCGTATAGTCTAAGAAACATATATGCAAATCATCCAAACAGTACCATTCGCCAATTTTTTGTTCTTCAAGTTTAAGTGAACAATGAGCCCCAATGGTTAATCCTTTATCGGAAATTATTTGTAATTTTCGACAAGTACAACAATGATTGGAACACGTAGACGGTTGAAATCTTTGTATATATTGCTTCCATATAGTCTAAGAAACACTTATGCAAAGCATCCAAACATTACCATTCGCCAATTTTCTGTTCTTCAAGGTTAAGTGAACAATGAGCCCCATTGTTAGTCCTTTATCGGAAATTATTTGTAACTTTCGACAAGTAGAACAATGAATGGAACAGGTAGACTGTTGAAATCATTGTATATATTGCTTCTGTATAGTCTAAGAAACATATATGCATAGCGTCCAAACAGTACAATTCGCGAATTTTTTGCTCTTCAAGTTTAAGTGAACTACGAGCCCCATTGTTAATCCTTTATCGGAAATTATTTGTAACTTTCGACAAGTAGAACAATGAATGGAAGAGGTAGACGGTTGAAATCTTTGTATATATTGCGTCTATATAGTCTAAGAATCATATATGCAAATCATCCAAACAGTACCATTCGCCAATTTTTTGTTCTTCAAGTTTAAGTGAACTACGAGCCCCATTGCTAATCCTTTAAAGGAAATTATTTGTAAATTTCGACAAGTAGAACAATGAATGGAACAGGTAGACGGTTGAAATCATTGTATATGTTGCTTCTATAGAGTCTAAGAAACCTATATGCAAAGCATCTAAACAGTAACAATCTCTAATTTTTTGATTTTCAAGTTGAAGTGAACAGCGAGCCCCATTGATAATCATGAAATGGAAATTATTTGTAACTTTCTACAAGTAGAACAATGAATAGTACAGGTAGACGGGTGAAATCTTTCTATATATTGCTTCTAAATAATCTAAGAAACATATATTCAAAGCATCCAAACAGTACAATTCGCCAATTTTTTGTTCTTCAAGTTTAAGTGAACTACGAGCCCAATTGGTAATCCTTTAAAGGAAATTATTTGTAAATTTCAGCAAGTAGAACAATGAATGGAACAGGTAGACTGTTGAAATCATTGTATATATTGCTTCTATATAGTCTAAGAAACATATATGCAAAGCATCCAAACAGTACAATTCGCCAATTTTTTGTTCTTCAAGTTTAAGTGAACAATGAGCCCCAATGGTTAATCCTTTATCGGAAATTATTTGTAACTTTCGACAAGTAGAACAATGAATGGAACAGGTAGACGGTTGAAATATTTGTATATATTGCTTCCGTATAGTCTAAGAAACATATATGCAAATCATCCAAACAGTACCATTCGCCAATTTTTTGTTCTTCAAGTTTAAGTGAACAATGAGCCCCATTGTTAATCCTTTATCAGAAATTATTTGTAAATTTCGACAAGTAGAACAATGATTGGAACACGTAGACGGTTGAAATCTTTGTATATATTGCTACCATATAGTCTAAGAAACATGTACGCAATGCATCCAAACAGTACCATTCGCCAATTTTTTGGTCTTCACGTTTAAGTGAACAATGAGCCCCAATGGTTAATCCTTTATCGGAAATTATTTGTAATTTTCGACAAGTAGAACAATGAATGGAACAGGTAGACGGTTGAAATATTTGTATATATTGCTTCTATATAATATAAGAAACATATATTCAAAGCATCCAAACAGTACCATTCGCCAATTTTTTGTTCTTCCAGTTTAAGGGAACAACGAGCCCCATTGTTAATCCTTTAAAGGAAATTATTTGTAAATTTCGACAAGTAGAACAACGATTGGAACACGTAGACGGTTGAAATCTTTGTATATATTGCTTCCGTATAGTCTAAGAAACATATATGCAAATCATCCAAACAGTACCATTCGCCAATTTTTTGTTCTTCAAGTTTAAGTGAACAATGAGCCCCAATGGTTAATCCTTTATCGGAAATTATTTGTAATTTTCGACAAGTACAACAATGATTGGAACACGTAGACGGTTGAAATCTTTGTATATATTGCTTCCATATAGTCTAAGAAAAACTTATGCAAAGCATCCAAACATTACCATTCGCCAATTTTCTGTTCTTCAAGGTTAAGTGAACAATGAGCCCCATTGTTAGTCCTTTATCGGAAATTATTTGTAACTTTCGACAAGTAGAACAATGAATGGAACAGGTAGACGGTTGAAATATTAGTATATATTGCTTCCGTATAGTCTAAGAAACATATATGCAAATCATCCAAACAGTACCATTCGCCAATTTTTTGTTCTTCAAATTTAAGTGAACAATGAGCCCCATTGTTAATCCTTTAACGGAAATTAATTGTAACTTTCTACAAGTAGAACAATGAATGGAACAGGTAGACGGTTGAAATCCTTGTATATATTGCGTCTATATAGTCTAAGAAACATATATGCAAAGCATCCAAACATTACAATTCGCCAATTTATTGTTCTTCAAGTTTAAGTGAACAACGAGCCCCATTGTTAATCCTTTAAAGGAAATTATTTGTAAATTTCGACAAGTAGAACAATGAATGGAACAGGTAGACGGTTGAAATCTTTGTATATATTGCGTCTATATAGTCTAAGATACATATATGCAAAGCATCCAAACAGTACAATTCGCCAATTTATTGTTCTTCAAGTTTAAGTGAACAATGAGCCCCAATGGTTAATCCTTTAAAGGAAATTATTTGTAACTTGCGACAAGTAGAACAATGAATGGAACAGGTAGACGGTTGAAATCAATGTATATGTTGCTTCTATAGAGTCTAAGAAACCTATATGCAAAGCATCTAAACAGTAACAATCTCTAATTTTTTGATCTTCAAGTTGAAGTGAACAGCGAGCCCCATTGATAATCATGAAATGGAAATTATTTGTAACTTTCTACAAGTAGAACAATGAATAGTACAGGTAGACGGGTGAAATCTTTCTATATATTGCTTCTAAATAATCTAAGAAACATATATTCAAAGCATCCAAACAGTACAATTCGCCAATTTTTTGTTCTTCAAGTTTAAGTGAACTACGAGCCCAATTGGTAATCCTTTAAAGGAAATTATTTGTAAATTTCAGCAAGTAGAACAATGAATGGAACAGGTAGACTGTTGAAATCATTGTATATGTTGCTTCTATATAGTCTAAGAAACATATATGCAAAGCATCCAAACAGTACAATTCGCCAATTTTTTGTTCTTCAAGTTTAAGTGAACAATGAGCCCCAATGGTTAATCCTTTATCGGAAATTATTTGTAACTTTCGACAAGTAGAACAATGAATGGAACAGGTAGACGGTTGAAATATTTGTATATATTGCTTCCGTATAGTCTAAGAAACATATATGCAAATCATCCAAACAGTACCATTCGCCAATTTTTTGTTCTTCAAGTTTAAGTGAACAATGAGCCCCATTGTTAATCCTTTATCAGAAATTATTTGTAAATTTCGACAAGTAGAACAATGATTGGAACACGTAGACGGTTGAAATCTTTGTATATATTGCTACCATATAGTCTAAGAAACATGTACGCAATGCATCCAAACAGTACCATTCGCCAATTTTTTGTTCTTCAGGTTTAAGTGAACAATGAGCCCCAATGGTTAATCCTTTATCGGAAATTATTTGTAATTTTCGACAAGTAGAACAATGAATGGAACAGGTAGACGGTTGAAATATTTATATATATTGCTTCTATATAATATAAGAAACATATATTCAAAGCATCCAAACAGTACCATTCGCCAATTTTTTGTTCTTCCAGTTTAAGGGAACAACGAGCCCCATTGTTAATCCTTTAAAGGAAATTATTTGTAAATTTCGACAAGTAGAACAACGATTGGAACAGGTAGACGGTTGAAATATTTGTATATATTGCTTCCGTATAGTCTAAGAAACATATATGCAAATCATCCAAACAGTACCATTCGCCAATTTTTTGTTCTTCAAGATTAAGTGAACAATGAGCCCCATTGTTAATCCTTTATCAGAAATTATTTGTAAATTTCGACAAGTAGAACAATGATTGGAACACGTAGACGGTTGAAATCTTTGTATATATTGCTTCTATATAATCTAAGAATCATATATGCAAAGCATCCAAACAGTACCTTTCGCCAATTTTTTGTTCTTCAAGTTTAAGTAAACAACGAGACCCATTGTTAATCCTTTAAAGGAAATTATTTGTAAATTTCGACAAGTAGAACAATGAATGGAACAGGTAGACTGTTGAAATCATTGTATATATTGCTTCTGTATAGTCTAAGAAACATATATGCAAAGAATCCAAACAGTACAATTCGCCAATTATTTGATCTTCAAGTTTAAGTGAACTACGAGCCCCATTGTTAATACTTTAAAGGAAATTATTTGTAAATTTCGACAAGTAGAACAATGATTGGAACACTTAGACGGTTGAAATCTTTGTATATATTGCTTCCATATAGTCTAAGAAACATGTACGCAAAGCATCCAAACAGTACCATTCGCCAATTTTTTGGTCTTCAAGTTTAAGTGAACTACGAGCCCCATTGTTAATCCTTTAAAGGAAATTATTTGTAAATTTCGACAAGTAGAACAATGAATGGATCAGGTAGACGGTTGAAATCATTGTATATATTGCTTCTATATAATCTTCGAAACATATATGCAAATCATCCAAACAGTACCATTCGCCAATTTTTTGTTCTTCAAGTTTAAGGGAACAACGAGCCCCATTGTTAATCCTTTAAAGGAAATTATTTGTAAATTTCGACAAGTAGAACAATGAATGGAACAGGTAGACCGTTGAAATCATTGTATATATTGCTTCTGTATAGTCTAAGAAACATATATGCATAGCGTCCAAACAGTACCGTTCGCCAATTTTTTGTTCTTCAAGTTTAAGTGAACTACCAGCCCCATAGTTTATCCTTTAAAGGAAATTATTTGTAAATTTCGACAAGTAGAACAATGAATGGAACAGGTAGACGGTTGAAATCTTTGTATATATTGCGTCTATATAGTCTAAGAAACATATATGCAAAGCATCCAAACAGTACCATTCGCCAATTTTTTGTTCTTCAAGTTTAAGTGAACTACGAGCCCCATTGCTAATCCTTTAAAGGAAATTATTTGTAAATTTCGACAAGTAGAACAATGAATGGAACAGGTAGACGGTTGAAATCATTGTATATGTTGCTTCTATAGAGTCTAAGAATCCTATATGCAAAGCATCTAAACAGTAACAATCTCTAATTTTTTGATCTTCAAGTTGAAGTGAACAGCGAGCCCCATTGATAATCATGAAATGGAAATTATTTGTAACTTTCTACAAGTAGAACAATGAATAGTACAGGTAGACGGGTGAAATCTTTCTATATATTGCTTCTAAATAATCTAAGAAACATATATTCAAAGCATCCAAACAGTACAATTCGCCAATTTTTTGTTCTTCAAGTTTAAGTGAACTACGAGCCCAATTGGTAATCCTTTAAAGGAAATTATTTGTAAATTTCAGCAAGTAGAACAATGAATGGAACAGGTAGACTGTTGAAATCATTGTATATATTGCTTCTATATAGTCTAAGAAACATATATGCAAAGCATCCAAACAGTACAATTCGCCAATTTTTTGTTCTTCAAGTTTAAGTGAACAATGAGCCCCAATGGTTAATCCTTTATCGGAAATTATTTGTAACTTTCGACAAGTAGAACAATGAATGGAACAGGTAGACGGTTGAAATATTTGTATATATTGCTTCCGTATAGTCTAAGAAACATATATGCAAATCATCCAAACAGTACCATTCGCCAATTTTTTGTTCTTCAAGTTTAAGTGAACAATGAGCCCCATTGTTAATCCTTTATCAGAAATTATTTGTAAATTTCGACAAGTAGAACAATGATTGGAACACGTAGACGGTTGAAATCTTTGTATATATTGCTACCATATAGTCTAAGAAACATGTACGCAATGCATCCAAACAGTACCATTCGCCAATTTTTTGGTCTTCACGTTTAAGTGAACAATGAGCCCCAATGGTTAATCCTTTATCGGAAATTATTTGTAATTTTCGACAAGTAGAACAATGAATGGAACAGGTAGACGGTTGAAATATTTGTATATATTGCTTCTATATAATATAAGAAACATATATTCAAAGCATCCAAACAGTACCATTCGCCAATTTTTTGTTCTTCCAGTTTAAGGGAACAACGAGCCCCATTGTTAATCCTTTAAAGGAAATTATTTGTAAATTTCGACAAGTAGAACAACGATTGGAACACGTAGACGGTTGAAATCTTTGTATATATTGCTTCCGTATAGTCTAAGAAACATATATGCAAATCATCCAAACAGTACCATTCGCCAATTTTTTGTTCTTCAAGTTTAAGTGAACAATGAGCCCCAATGGTTAATCCTTTATCGGAAATTATTTGTAATTTTCGACAAGTAAAACAATGATTGGAACACGTAGACGGTTGAAATCTTTGTATATATTGCTTCCATATAGTCTAAGAAACACTTATGCAAAGCATCCAAACATTACCATTCGCCAATTTTCTGTTCTTCAAGGTTAAGTGAACAATGAGCCCCATTGTTAATCCTTTATCGGAAATTATTTGTAACTTTCGACAAGTAGAACAATGAATGGAACAGGTAGACGGTTGAAATATTAGTATATATTGCTTCCGTATAGTCTAAGAAACATATATGCAAATCATCCAAACAGTACCATTCGCCAATTTTTTGTTCTTCAAATTTAAGTGAACAATGAGCCCCATTGTTAATCCTTTAACGGAAATTAATTGTAACTTTCTACAAGTAGAACAATGAATGGAACAGGTAGACGGTTGAAATCCTTGTATATATTGCGTCTATATAGTCTAAGAAACATATATGCAAAGCATCCAAACATTACAATTCGCCAATTTATTGTTCTTCAAGTTTAAGTGAACAACGAGCCCCATTGTTAATCCTTTAAAGGAAATTATTTGTAAATTTCGACAAGTAGAACAATGAATGGAACAGGTAGACGGTTGAAATCTTTGTATATATTGCGTCTATATAGTCTAAGATACATATATGCAAAGCATCCAAACAGTACAATTCGCCAATTTATTGTTCTTCAAGTTTAAGTGAACAATGAGCCCCAATGGTTAATCCTTTAAAGGAAATTATTTGTAACTTGCGACAAGTAGAACAATGAATGGAACAGGTAGACGGTTGAAATCAATGTATATGTTGCTTCTATAGAGTCTAAGAAACCTATATGCAAAGCATCTAAACAGTAACAATCTCTAATTTTTTGATCTTCAAGTTGAAGTGAACAGCGAGCCCCATTGATAATCATGAAATGGAAATTATTTGTAACTTTCTACAAGTAGAACAATGAATAGTACAGGTAGACGGGTGAAATCTTTCTATATATTGCTTCTAAATAATCTAAGAAACATATATTCAAAGCATCCAAACAGTACAATTCGCCAATTTTTTGTTCTTCAAGTTTAAGTGAACTACGAGCCCAATTGGTAATCCTTTAAAGGAAATTATTTGTAAATTTCAGCAAGTAGAACAATGAATGGAACAGGTAGACTGTTGAAATCATTGTATATATTGCTTCTATATAGTCTAAGAAACATATATGCAAAGCATCCAAACAGTACAATTCGCCAATTTTTTGTTCTTCAAGTTTAAGTGAACAATGAGCCCCAATGGTTAATCCTTTATCGGAAATTATTTGTAACTTTCGACAAGTAGAACAATGAATGGAACAGGTAGACGGTTGAAATATTTGTATATATTGCTTCCGTATAGTCTAAGAAACATATATGCAAATCATCCAAACAGTACCATTCGCCAATTTTTTGTTCTTCAAGTTTAAGTGAACAATGAGCCCCATTGTTAATCCTTTATCAGAAATTATTTGTAAATTTCGACAAGTAGAACAATGATTGGAACACGTAGACGGTTGAAATCTTTGTATATATTGCTTCCATATAATCTAAGAATCATATATGCAAAGCATCCAAACAGTACCTTTCGCCAATTTTTTGTTCTTCAAGTTTAAGTAAACAACGAGACCCATTGTTAATCCTTTAAAGGAAATTATTTGTAAATTTCGACAAGTAGAACAATGAATGGAACAGGTAGACTGTTGAAATCATTGTATATATTGCTTCTGTATAGTCTAAGAAACATATATGCAAAGAATCCAAACAGTACAATTCGCCAATTATTTGATCTTCAAGTTTAAGTGAACTACGAGCCCCATTGTTAATACTTTAAAGGAAATTATTTGTAAATTTCGACAAGTAGAACAATGATTGGAACACTTAGACGGTTGAAATCTTTGTATATATTGCTTCCATATAGTCTAAGAAACATGTACGCAAAGCATCCAAACAGTACCATTCGCCAATTTTTTGGTCTTCAAGTTTAAGTGAACTACGAGCCCCATTGTTAATCCTTTAAAGGAAATTATTTGTAAATTTCGACAAGTAGAACAATGAATGGATCAGGTAGACGGTTGAAATCATTGTATATATTGCTTCTATATAATCTTCGAAACATATATGCAAATCATCCAAACAGTACAATTCGCCAATTTTTTGTTCTTCAAGGTTAAGGGAACAACGAGCCCCATTGTTAATCCTTTAAAGGAAATTATTTGTAAATTTCGACAAGTAGAACAATGAATGGAACAGGTAGACCGTTGAAATCTTTGTATATATTGCTTCTATATAATCTAAGAAACATGTATTCAAAGCATCCAAACAGTAGCGTTCGCCAATTTTTTGTTCTTCAAGTTTATGTGAACTACCAGCCCCATAGTTTATCCTTTAAAGGAAATTATTTGTAAATTTCGACAAGTAGAACAATGAATGGAACAGGTAGACTGTTGAAATCATTGTATATATTGCTTCTGTATAGTCTAAGAAACATATATGCATAGCGTCCAAACAGTACAATTCGCGAATTTTTTGCTCTTCAAGTTTAAGTGAACTACGAGCCCCATTGTTAATCCTTTATCGGAAATTATTTGTAACTTTCGACAAGTAGAACAATGAATGGAAGAGGTAGACGGTTGAAATCTTTGTATATATTGCGTCTATATAGTCTAAGAAACATATATGCAAAGCATCCAAACAGTACCATTCGCCAATTTTTTGTTCTTCAAGTTTAAGTGAACTACGAGCCCCATTGCTAATCCTTTAAAGGAAATTATTTGTAAATTTCGACAAGTAGAACAATGAATGGAACAGGTAGACGGTTGAAATCATTGTATATGTTGCTTCTATAGAGTCTAAGAAACCTATATGCAAAGCATCTAAACAGTAACAATCTCTAATTTTTTGATCTTCAAGTTGAAGTGAACAGCGAGCCCCATTGATAATCATGAAATGGAAATTATTTGTAACTTTCTATAAGTAGAACAATGAATAGTACAGGTAGACGGGTGAAATCTTTCTATATATTGCTTCTAAATAATCTAAGAAACATATATTCAAAGCATCCAAACAGTACAATTCGCCAATTTTTTGTTCTTCAAGTTTAAGTGAACTACGAGCCCAATTGGTAATCCTTTAAAGGAAATTATTTGTAAATTTCAGCAAGTAGAACAATGAATGGAACAGGTAGACTGTTGAAATCATTGTATATATTGCTTCTATATAGTCTAAGAAACATATATGCAAAGCATCCAAACAGTACAATTCGCCAATTTTTTGTTCTTCAAGTTTAAGTGAACAATGAGCCCCAATGGTTAATCCTTTATCGGAAATTATTTGTAACTTTCGACAAGTAGAACAATGAATGGAACAGGTAGACGGTTGAAATATTTGTATATATTGCTTCCGTATAGTCTAAGAAACATATATGCAAATCATCCAAACAGTACCATTCGCCAATTTTTTGTTCTTCAAGTTTAAGTGAACAATGAGCCCCATTGTTAATCCTTTATCAGAAATTATTTGTAAATTTCGACAAGTAGAACAATGATTGGAACACGTAGACGGTTGAAATCTTTGTATATATTGCTACCATATAGTCTAAGAAACATGTACGCAATGCATCCAAACAGTACCATTCGCCAATTTTTTGGTCTTCACGTTTAAGTGAACAATGAGCCCCAATGGTTAATCCTTTATCGGAAATTATTTGTAATTTTCGACAAGTAGAACAATGAATGGAACAGGTAGACGGTTGAAATATTTGTATATATTGCTTCTATATAATATAAGAAACATATATTCAAAGCATCCAAACAGTACCATTCGCCAATTTTTTGTTCTTCCAGTTTAAGGGAACAACGAGCCCCATTGTTAATCCTTTAAAGGAAATTATTTGTAAATTTCGACAAGTAGAACAACGATTGGAACACGTAGACGGTTGAAATCTTTGTATATATTGCTTCCGTATAGTCTAAGAAACATATATGCAAATCATCCAAACAGTACCATTCGCCAATTTTTTGTTCTTCAAGTTTAAGTGAACAATGAGCCCCAATGGTTAATCCTTTAAAGGAAATTATTTGTAAATTTCGACAAGTAGAACAATGAATGGAACAGGTAGACTGTTGAAATCATTGTATATATTGCTTCTGTATAGTCTAAGAAACATATATGCATAGCGTCCAAACAGTACAATTCGCGAATTTTTTGCTCTTCAAGTTTAAGTGAACTACGAGCCCCATTGTTAATCCTTTATCGGAAATTATTTGTAACTTTCGACAAGTAGAACAATGAATGGAAGAGGTAGACGGTTGAAATCTTTGTATATATTGCGTCTATATAGTCTAAGAAACATATATGCAAAGCATCCAAACAGTACCATTCGCCAATTTTTTGTTCTTCAAGTTTAAGTGAACTACGAGCCCCATTGCTAATCCTTTAAAGGAAATTATTTGTAAATTTCGACAAGTAGAACAATGAATGGAACAGGTAGACGGTTGAAATCATTGTATATGTTGCTTCTATAGAGTCTAAGAAACCTATATGCAAAGCATCTAAACAGTAACAATCTCTAATTTTTTGATCTTCAAGTTGAAGTGAACAGCGAGCCCCATTGATAATCATGAAATGGAAATTATTTGTAACTTTCTATAAGTAGAACAATGAATAGTACAGGTAGACGGGTGAAATCTTTCTATATATTGCTTCTAAATAATCTAAGAAACATATATTCAAAGCATCCAAACAGTACAATTCGCCAATTTTTTGTTCTTCAAGTTTAAGTGAACTACGAGCCCAATTGGTAATCCTTTAAAGGAAATTATTTGTAAATTTCAGCAAGTAGAACAATGAATGGAACAGGTAGACTGTTGAAATCATTGTATATATTGCTTCTATATAGTCTAAGAAACATATATGCAAAGCATCCAAACAGTACAATTCGCCAATTTTTTGTTCTTCAAGTTTAAGTGAACAATGAGCCCCAATGGTTAATCCTTTATCGGAAATTATTTGTAACTTTCGACAAGTAGAACAATGAATGGAACAGGTAGACGGTTGAAATATTTGTATATATTGCTTCCGTATAGTCTAAGAAACATATATGCAAATCATCCAAACAGTACCATTCGCCAATTTTTTGTTCTTCAAGTTTAAGTGAACAATGAGCCCCATTGTTAATCCTTTATCAGAAATTATTTGTAAATTTCGACAAGTAGAACAATGATTGGAACACGTAGACGGTTGAAATCTTTGTATATATTGCTACCATATAGTCTAAGAAACATGTACGCAATGCATCCAAACAGTACCATTCGCCAATTTTTTGGTCTTCACGTTTAAGTGAACAATGAGCCCCAATGGTTAATCCTTTATCGGAAATTATTTGTAATTTTCGACAAGTAGAACAATGATTGGAACACGTAGACGGTTGAAATCTTTGTATATATTGCTACCATATAGTCTAAGAAACATGTACGCAATGCATCCAAACAGTACCATTCGCCAATTTTTTGGTCTTCACGTTTAAGTGAACAATGAGCCCCAATGGTTAATCCTTTATCGGAAATTATTTGTAATTTTCGACAAGTAGAACAATGAATGGAACAGGTAGACGGTTGAAATATTTGTATATATTGCTTCTATATAATATAAGAAACATATATTCAAAGCATCCAAACAGTACCATTCGCCAATTTTTTGTTCTTCCAGTTTAAGGGAACAACGAGCCCCATTGTTAATCCTTTAAAGGAAATTATTTGTAAATTTCGACAAGTAGAACAACGATTGGAACACGTAGACGGTTGAAATCTTTGTATATATTGCTTCCGTATAGTCTAAGAAACATATATGCAAATCATCCAAACAGTACCATTCGCCAATTTTTTGTTCTTCAAGTTTAAGTGAACAATGAGCCCCAATGGTTAATCCTTTATCGGAAATTATTTGTAATTTTCGACAAGTACAACAATGATTGGAACACGTAGACGGTTGAAATCTTTGTATATATTGCTTCCATATAGTCTAAGAAACACTTATGCAAAGCATCCAAACATTACCATTCGCCAATTTTCTGTTCTTCAAGGTTAAGTGAACAATGAGCCCCATTGTTAATCCTTTATCGGAAATTATTTGTAACTTTCGACAAGTAGAACAATGAATGGAACAGGTAGACGGTTGAAATATTAGTATATATTGCTTCCGTATAGTCTAAGAAACATATATGCAAATCATCCAAACAGTACCATTCGCCAATTTTTTGTTCTTCAAATTTAAGTGAACAATGAGCCCCATTGTTAATCCTTTAACGGAAATTAATTGTAACTTTCTACAAGTAGAACAATGAATGGAACAGGTAGACGGTTGAAATCCTTGTATATATTGCGTCTATATAGTCTAAGAAACATATATGCAAAGCATCCAAACATTACAATTCGCCAATTTATTGTTCTTCAAGTTTAAGTGAACAACGAGCCCCATTGTTAATCCTTTAAAGGAAATTATTTGTAAATTTCGACAAGTAGAACAATGAATGGAACAGGTAGACGGTTGAAATCTTTGTATATATTGCGTCTATATAGTCTAAGATACATATATGCAAAGCATCCAAACAGTACAATTCGCCAATTTATTGTTCTTCAAGTTTAAGTGAACAATGAGCCCCAATGGTTAATCCTTTAAAGGAAATTATTTGTAACTTGCGACAAGTAGAACAATGAATGGAACAGGTAGACGGTTGAAATCAATGTATATGTTGCTTCTATAGAGTCTAAGAAACCTATATGAAAAGCATCTAAACAGTAACAATCTCTAATTTTTTGATCTTCAAGTTGAAGTGAACAGCGAGCCCCATTGATAATCATGAAATGGAAATTATTTGTAACTTTCTACAAGTAGAACAATGAATAGTACAGGTAGACGGGTGAAATCTTTCTATATATTGCTTCTAAATAATCTAAGAAACATATATTCAAAGCATCCAAACAGTACAATTCGCCAATTTTTTGTTCTTCAAGTTTAAGTGAACTACGAGCCCAATTGGTAATCCTTTAAAGGAAATTATTTGTAAATTTCAGCAAGTAGAACAATGAATGGAACAGGTAGACTGTTGAAATCATTGTATATATTGCTTCTATATAGTCTAAGAAACATATATGCAAAGCATCCAAACAGTACAATTCGCCAATTTTTTGTTCTTCAAGTTTAAGTGAACAATGAGCCCCAATGGTTAATCCTTTATCGGAAATTATTTGTAACTTTCGACAAGTAGAACAATGAATGGAACAGGTAGACGGTTGAAATATTTGTATATATTGCTTCCGTATAGTCTAAGAAACATATATGCAAATCATCCAAACAGTACCATTCGCCAATTTTTTGTTCTTCAAGTTTAAGTGAACAATGAGCCCCATTGTTAATCCTTTATCAGAAATTATTTGTAAATTTCGACAAGTAGAACAATGATTGGAACACGTAGACGGTTGAAATCTTTGTATATATTGCTACCATATAGTCTAAGAAACATGTACGCAATGCATCCATACAGTACCATTCGCCAATTTTTTGTTCTTCAGGTTTAAGTGAACAATGAGCCCCAATGGTTAATCCTTTATCGGAAATTATTTGTAATTTTCGACAAGTAGAACAATGAATGGAACAGGTAGACGGTTGAAATATTTGTATATATTGCTTCTATATAATATAAGAAGCATATATTCAAAGCATCCAAACAGTACCATTCGCCAATTTTTTGTTCTTCCAGTTTAAGGGAACAACGAGCCCCATTGTTAATCCTTTAAAGGAAATTATTTGTAAATTTCGACAAGTAGAACAACGATTGGAACACGTAGACGGTTGAAATCTTTGTATATATTGCTTCCGTATAGTCTAAGAAACATATATGCATATCATCCAAACAGTACCATTCGCCAATTTTTTGTTCTTCAAGTTTAAGTGAACAATGAGCCCCAATGGTTAATCCTTTATCGGAAATTATTTGTAATTTTCGACAAGTACAACAATGATTGGAACACGTAGACGGTTGAAATCTTTGTATATATTGCTTCCATATAGTCTAAGAAACACTTATGCAAAGCATCCAAACATTACCATTCGCCAATTTTCTGTTCTTCAAGGTTAAGTGAACAATGAGCCCCATTGTTAATCCTTTATCGGAAATTATTTGTAACTTTCGACAAGTAGAACAATGAATGGAACAGGTAGACGGTTGAAATATTAGTATATATTGCTTCCGTATAGTCTAAGAAACATATATGCAAATCATCCAAACAGTACCATTCGCCAATTTTTTGTTCTTCAAATTTAAGTGAACAATGAGCCCCATTGTTAATCCTTTAACGGAAATTAATTGTAACTTTCTACAAGTAGAACAATGAATGGAACAGGTAGACGGTTGAAATCCTTGTATATATTGCGTCTATATAGTCTAAGAAACATATATGCAAAGCATCCAAACATTACAATTCGCCAATTTATTGTTCTTCAAGTTTAAGTGAACAACGAGCCCCATTGTTAATCCTTTAAAGGAAATTATTTGTAAATTTCGACAAGTAGAACAATGAATGGAACAGGTAGACGGTTGAAATCTTTGTATATATTGCGTCTATATAGTCTAAGATACATATATGCAAAGCATCCAAACAGTACAATTCGCCAATTTATTGTTCTTCAAGTTTAAGTGAACAATGAGCCCCAATGGTTAATCCTTTATCGGAAATTATTTGTAACTTTCGACAAGTAGAACAATGAATGGAAAAGGTAGACGGTTGAAATCTTTCTATATATTGCTTCTATATAGACTAAGAAACATATATGCAAAGTATCCAAACAGTACAATTCGCCAATTTATTGTTCTTCAAGTTTAAGTGAACAACGAGCCCCATTGTTAATCCTTTCAAGGAAATTATTTGTAAATTTCGACAAGTAGAACAATGATTGGAACACGTAGACGGTTGAAATCTTTGTATATATTGCTACCATATAGTCTAAGAAACATGTACGCAAAGCATCCAAACAGTACCATTCGCCAATTTTTTGTTCTTCAAGTTTAAGTGAACAATGAGACCCATTGTTAATCCTTTATCAGAAATTATTTGTAAATTTCGACAAGTAGAACAATGATTGGAACACGTAGACGGTTGAAATCTTTGTATATATTGCTACCATATAGTCTAAGAAACATGTACGCAATGCATCCAAATAGTACCATTCGCCAATTTTTTAGTCTTCACGTTTAAGTGAACAATGAGCCCCAATGGTTAATCCTTTATCGGAAATTATTTGTAATTTTCGACAAGTAGAACAATGAATGGAACAGGTAGACGGTTGAAATATTTGTATATATTGCTTCTATATAATATAAGAAACATATATTCAAAGCATCCAAAAAGTACCATTCGCCAATTTTTTGTTCTTCAAGTTTAAGTTAACAATGAGCCCCAATGGTTAATCCTTTATCGGAAATTATTTGTAATTTTCGACAAGTAGAACAATGAATGGAACAGGTAGACGGTTGAAATCTTTGTATATATTGCTTCTATATAATCTAAGAAACAAATATGCAAAGCATCCAAACAGTACCTTGCGCCAATTTTTTGTTCTTCAAGTTTAAGTGAACAACGTGCCCCATTGATAATCATGAAACGGAAATTATTTGTAAATTTCGACAAGTAGAACAATGAATGGATCAGGTAGACGGTTGAAATCATTGTATATATTGCTTCTATATAGTCTAAGAAACATATATGCATAGCGAGTTTAAGTAAACAACGAGCCCCAATGGTTAATCCCTTATCGGAAATTACTTGTAATTTTCGACAAGTAGAACTATGAATGGAACAGGTACACGGTTGAAATCTTTGTATATATTGCTTCTATATAATCTAAGAAACATATATTCAAAGCATCCAAACAGTACAATTCGCCAATTTTTTGTTCTTCAGGTTTAAGTGAACAATGAGCCCCAATGGTTAATCCTTTATCGGTAATTATTTGTAACATTCGACAAGTAGAACAATGAATGGAACAGGTAGACGGTTGAAATCCTTGTATATATTGCGTCTATATAGTCTAAGAATCATATATTCAAAGCATCCAAACAGTACAATTCGCCAATTTTTTGTTCTTCAGGTTTAAGTGAACAATGAGCCCCAATGGTTAATCCTTTATCGGTAATTATTTGTAACTTTCGACAAGTAGAACAATGAATGGAACAGGTAGACGGTTGAAATCCTTGTATATATTGCGTCTATATAGTCTAAGAATCATATATTCAAAGCATCCAAACAGTACCATTCGCCAATTTTTTGTTCTTCAAGTTTAAGTGAACTACGAGCCCCATTGTTAATCCTTTAAATGAAATTATTTGTAAATTTCGGCAAGTAGAACAATGAATGGAATAGGTAGACGGTTGAAATCAATGTATATATTGCTTCTATATAGTCTAAGAAACCTATATGCAAAGCATCTAAATAGTAACATTCGCCAATTTTTTGATCTTCAAGTTTAAGTGAACATTGAGCTCCATTGTTAATCCTTTATCGGAAATTATTTGTAACTTTCGACAAGTAGAACAATGAATGGAACAGGTAGACGGTTGAGATCATTGTATATATTGCTTCTATATAGTCTAAGAAACATATCTGCAAATCATCCAAACAGTACAATTCGCCAATTATTTGATCTTCAAGTTTAAGTGAACTACGAACACCATTGTTAATACTTTAACGGAAATTATTTGTAACTTGCGACAAGTAGAACAATGAATGGAACAGGTAGACGGTTGAAATCAATGTATATATTGCTTCTATATAGTCTAAGAAACATATATGCAAAGCATCCAAACAGTACCATTCGCCAATTTTTTGTTCTTCAAGTTTAAGTGAACAATGAGCCCCAATGGTTAATCCTTTATCGGAAATTATTTGTAATTTTCGACAAGTACAACAATGATTGGAACACGTAGACGGTTGAAATCTTTGTATATATTGCTTCCATATAGTCTAAGAAACATTTATGCAAAGCATCCAAACATTACCATTCGCCAATTTTTTGTTCTTCAAGTTTAAGTGAACAATGAGCCCCAATGGTTAATCCTTTATCGGTAATTATTTGTAACTTTCGACAAGTAGAACAATGAATGGAACAGGTAGACGGTTGAAATCCTTGTATATATTGCGTCTATATAGTCTAAGAAACATATATGCAAAGCATCCAAACAATACAATTCGCCAATTTATTGTTCTTCAAGTTTAAGTGAACAATGAGCCCCAATGGTTAATCCTTTATCGGTAATTATTTGTAACTTTCGACAAGTAGAACAATGAATGGAACAGGTAGACGGTTGAAATCCTTGTATATATTGCGTCTATATAGTCTAAGAAACATATATGCAAAGCATCCAAACAATACAATTCGCCAATTTATTGTTCTTCAAGTTTAAGTGAACTACGAGCCCCATTGTTAATCCTTTAAAGGAAATTATTTGTAAATTTCGACAAGTAGAACAATGAATGGAACAGGTAGCCGGTTGAAATCAATGTATATATTGCTTCTATATAGTCTAAGAAACATATATGCAAAGCATCCAAGCAGTACCATTCGCCAATTTTTTGTTCTTCAAGTTTAAGTGAACAACGAGCCCCAATGGTTAATCCTTTATCGGAAATTATTTGTAACTTTCGACAAGTAGAACAATGAATGGAACAGGTAGACGGTTGAAATCTTTGTATATATTGCTTCCATATAGTCTAACAAACATGTACGCAAAGCATCCAAACAGTACCATTCGCCAATTTTTTGTTCTTCAAGTTTAAGCGAACAACGAGCCCCAATGGTTAATCCTTTATCGGAAATTATTTGTAACTTTCGACAAGTAGAACAATGAATGGAACAGGTAGACGGTTGAAATCTTTGTATATATTGCTTCCATATAGTCTAACAAACATGTACGCTAAGCATCCAAACAGTACCATTCGCCAATTTTTTGTTCTTCAAGTTTAAGTGAACTACGAGCCCCATTGTTAATCCTTTAAAGGAAATTATTTGTAAATTTCGACAAGTAGAACAATGATTGGAACACGTAGACGGTTGAAATCTTTGTATATATTGCTTCCATATAGTCTAAGAAACATGTACGCAAAGCATCCAAACAGTACCATTCGCCAATTTTTTGGTCTTCAAGTTTAAGTGAACAATGAGCCCCAATGGTTAATCCTTTATCGGAAATTATTTGTAACTTTCGACAAGTAGAACAATGAATGGAACAGGTAGACGGTTGAAATATTTGTATATATTGCTTCCGTATAGTCTAAGAAACATGTACGCAAAGCATCCAAACAGTACCATTCGCCAATTTTTTGGTCTTCAAGTTTAAGTGAACTACGAGCCCCATTGTTAATCCTTTAAAGGAAATTATTTGTAAATTTCGACAAGTAGAACAATGAATGGATCAGGTAGACGGTTGAAATCATTGTATATATTGCTTCTATATAATCTTCGAAACATATATGCAAATCATCCAAACAGTACCATTCGCCAATTTTTTGTTCTTCAAGTTTAAGGGAACAACGAGCCCCATTGTTAATCCTTTAAAGGAAATTATTTGTAAATTTCGACAAGTAGAACAATGAATGGAACAGGTAGACCGTTGAAATCTTTGTATATATTGCTTCTATATAATCTAAGAAACATGTATTCAAAGCATCCAAACAGTAGCGTTCGCCAATTTTTTGTTCTTCAAGTTTAAGTGAACTACCAGCCCCATAGTTTATCCTTTAAAGGAAATTATTTGTAAATTTCGACAAGTAGAACAATGAATGGAACAGGTAGACTGTTGAAATCATTGTATATATTGCTTCTGTATAGTCTAAGAAACATATATGCATAGCGTCCAAACAGTACAATTCGCGAATTTTTTGCTCTTCAAGTTTAAGTGAACTACGAGCCCCATTGTTAATCCTTTATCGGAAATTATTTGTAACTTTCGACAAGTAGAACAATGAATGGAAGAGGTAGACGGTTGAAATCTTTGTATATATTGCGTCTATATAGTCTAAGAAATATATATGCAAAGCATCCAAACAGTACCATTCGCCAATTTTTTGTTCTTCAAGTTTAAGTGAACTACGAGCCCCATTGCTAATCCTTTAAAGGAAATTATTTGTAAATTTCGACAAGTAGAACAATGAATGGAACAGGTAGACGGTTGAAATCATTGTATATGTTGCTTCTATAGAGTCTAAGAAACCTATATGCAAAGCATCTAAACAGTAACAATCTCTAATTTTTTGATCTTCAAGTTGAAGTGAACAGCGAGCCCCATTGATAATCATGAAATGGAAATTATTTGTAACTTTCTATAAGTAGAACAATGAATAGTACAGGTAGACGGGTGAAATCTTTCTATATATTGCTTCTAAATAATCTAAGAAACATATATTCAAAGCATCCAAACAGTACAATTCGCCAATTTTTTGTTCTTCAAGTTTAAGTGAACTACGAGCCCAATTGGTAATCCTTTAAAGGAAATTATTTGTAAATTTCAGCAAGTAGAACAATGAATGGAACAGGTAGACTGTTGAAATCATTGTATATATTGCTCCTATATAGTCTAAGAAACATATATGCAAAGCATCCAAACAGTACAATTCGCCAATTTTTTGTTCTTCAAGTTTAAGTGAACAATGAGCCCCAATGGTTAATCCTTTATCGGAAATTATTTGTAACTTTCGACAAGTAGAACAATGAATGGAACAGGTAGACGGTTGAAATATTTGTATATATTGCTTCCGTATAGTCTAAGAAACATATATGCAAATCATCCAAACAGTACCATTCGCCAATTTTTTGTTCTTCAAGTTTAAGTGAACAATGAGCCCCATTGTTAATCCTTTATCAGAAATTATTTGTAAATTTCGACAAGTAGAACAATGATTGGAACACGTAGACGGTTGAAATCTTTGTATATATTGCTACCATATAGTCTAAGAAACATGTACGCAATGCATCCAAACAGTACCATTCGCCAATTTTTTGGTCTTCACGTTTAAGTGAACAATGAGCCCCAATGGTTAATCCTTTATCGGAAATTATTTGTAATTTTCGACAAGTAGAACAATGAATGGAACAGGTAGACGGTTGAAATATTTGTATATATTGCGTCTATATAGTCTAAGAAACATATATGCAAAGCATCCAAACATTACAATTCGCCAGTTTATTGTTCTTCAAGTTTAAGTGAACAACGAGCCCCATTGTTAATCCTTTAAAGGAAATTATTTGTAAATTTCGACAAGTAGAACAACGATTGGAACACGTAGACGGTTGAAATCTTTGTATATATTGCTTCCGTATAGTCTAAGAAACATATATGCAAATCATCCAAACAGTACCATTCGCCAATTTTTTGTTCTTCAAGTTTAAGTGAACAATGAGCCCCAATGGTTAATCCTTTATCGGAAATTATTTGTAATTTTCGACAAGTACAACAATGATTGGAACACGTAGACGGTTGAAATCTTTGTATATATTGCTTCCATATAGTCTAAGAAACACTTATGCAAAGCATCCAAACATTACCATTCGCCAATTTTCTGTTCTTCAAGGTTAAGTGAACAATGAGCCCCATTGTTAATCCTTTATCGGAAATTATTTGTAACTTTCGACAAGTAGAACAATGAATGGAACAGGTAGACGGTTGAAATATTAGTATATATTGCTTCCGTATAGTCTAAGAAACATATATGCAAATCATCCAAACAGTACCATTCGCCAATTTTTTGTTCTTCAAATTTAAGTGAACAATGAGCCCCATTGTTAATCCTTTAACGGAAATTAATTGTAACTTTCTACAAGTAGAACAATGAATGGAACAGGTAGACGGTTGAAATCCTTGTATATATTGCGTCTATATAGTCTAAGAAACATATATGCAAAGCATCCAAACATTACAATTCGCCAATTTATTGTTCTTCAAGTTTAAGTGAACAACGAGCCCCATTGTTAATCCTTTAAAGGAAATTATTTGTAAATTTCGACAAGTAGAACAATGAATGGAACAGGTAGACGGTTGAAATCTTTGTATATATTGCGTCTATATAGTCTAAGATACATATATGCAAAGCATCCAAACAGTACAATTCGCCAATTTATTGTTCTTCAAGTTTAAGTGAACAATGAGCCCCAATGGTTAATCCTTTAAAGGAAATTATTTGTAACTTGCGACAAGTAGAACAATGAATGGAACAGGTAGACGGTTGAAATCAATGTATATGTTGCTTCTATAGAGTCTAAGAAACCTATATGAAAAGCATCTAAACAGTAACAATCTCTAATTTTTTGATCTTCATGTTGAAGTGAACAGCGAGCCCCATTGATAATCATGAAATGGAAATTATTTGTAACTTTCTACAAGTAGAACAATGAATAGTACAGGTAGACGGGTGAAATCTTTCTATATATTGCTTCTAAATAATCTAAGAAACATATATTCAAAGCATCCAAACAGTACAATTCGCCAATTTTTTGTTCTTCAAGTTTAAGTGAACTACGAGCCCAATTGGTAATCCTTTAAAGGAAATTATTTGTAAATTTCAGCAAGTAGAACAATGAATGGAACAGGTAGACTGTTGAAATCATTGTATATATTGCTTCTATATAGTCTAAGAAACATATATGCAAAGCATCCAAACAGTACAATTCGCCAATTTTTTGTTCTTCAAGTTTAAGTGAACAATGAGCCCCAATGGTTAATCCTTTATCGGAAATTATTTGTAACTTTCGACAAGTAGAACAATGAATGGAACAGGTAGACGGTTGAAATATTTGTATATATTGCTTCCGTATAGTCTAAGAAACATATATGCAAATCATCCAAACAGTACCATTCGCCAATTTTTTGTTCTTCAAGTTTAAGTGAACAATGAGCCCCATTGTTAATCCTTTATCAGAAATTATTTGTAAATTTCGACAAGTAGAACAATGATTGGAACACGTAGACGGTTGAAATCTTTGTATATATTGCTACCATATAGTCTAAGAAACATGTACGCAATGCATCCAAACAGTACCATTCGCCAATTTTTTGTTCTTCAGGTTTAAGTGAACAATGAGCCCCAATGGTTAATCCTTTATCGGAAATTATTTGTAATTTTCGACAAGTAGAACAATGAATGGAACAGGTAGACGGTTGAAATATTTGTATATATTGCTTCTATATAATATAAGAAACATATATTCAAAGCATCCAAACAGTACCATTCGCCAATTTTTTGTTCTTCCAGTTTAAGGGAACAACGAGCCCCATTGTTAATCCTTTAAAGGAAATTATTTGTAAATTTCGACAAGTAGAACAACGATTGGAACACGTAGACGGTTGAAATCTTTGTATATATTGCTTCCGTATAGTCTAAGAAACATATATGCATATCATCCAAACAGTACCATTCGCCAATTTTTTGTTCTTCAAGTTTAAGTGAACAATGAGCCCCAATGGTTAATCCTTTATCGGAAATTATTTGTAATTTTCGACAAGTACAACAATGATTGGAACACGTAGACGGTTGAAATCTTTGTATATATTGCTTCCATATAGTCTAAGAAACACTTATGCAAAGCATCCAAACATTACCATTCGCCAATTTTCTGTTCTTCAAGGTTAAGTGAACAATGAGCCCCATTGTTAATCCTTTATCGGAAATTATTTGTAACTTTCGACAAGTAGAACAATGAATGGAACAGGTAGACGGTTGAAATATTAGTATATATTGCTTCCGTATAGTCTAAGAAACATATATGCAAAGTATCCAAACAGTACAATTCGCCAATTTATTGTTCTTCAAGTTTAAGTGAACAACGAGCCCCATTGTTAATCCTTTCAAGGAAATTATTTGTAAATTTCGACAAGTAGAACAATGATTGGAACACGTAGACGGTTGAAATCTTTGTATATATTGCTACCATATAGTCTAAGAAACATGTACGCAAAGCATCCAAACAGTACCATTCGCCAATTTTTTGTTCTTCAAGTTTAAGTGAACAATGAGACCCATTGTTAATCCTTTATCAGAAATTATTTGTAAATTTCGACAAGTAGAACAATGATTGGAACACGTAGACGGTTGAAATCTTTGTATATATTGCTACCATATAGTCTAAGAAACATGTACGCAATGCATCCAAATAGTACCATTCGCCAATTTTTTAGTCTTCACGTTTAAGTGAACAATGAGCCCCAATGGTTAATCCTTTATCGGAAATTATTTGTAATTTTCGACAAGTAGAACAATGAATGGAACAGGTAGACGGTTGAAATATTTGTATATATTGCTTCTATATAATATAAGAAACATATATTCAAAGCATCCAAAAAGTACCATTCGCCAATTTTTTGTTCTTCAAGTTTAAGTTAACAATGAGCCCCAATGGTTAATCCTTTATCGGAAATTATTTGTAATTTTCGACAAGTAGAACAATGAATGGAACAGGTAGACGGTTGAAATCTTTGTATATATTGCTTCTATATAATCTAAGAAACAAATATGCAAAGCATCCAAACAGTACCTTGCGCCAATTTTTTGTTCTTCAAGTTTAAGTGAACAACGTGCCCCATTGATAATCATGAAACGGAAATTATTTGTAAATTTCGACAAGTAGAACAATGAATGGATCAGGTAGACGGTTGAAATCATTGTATATATTGCTTCTATATAGTCTAAGAAACATATATGCATAGCGTCCAAACAGTACAATTCGCCAATTTTTTGCTCGTCAAGTTTAAGTAAACAACGAGCCCCAATGGTTAATCCTTTATCGGAAATTACTTGTAATTTTCGACAAGTAGAACAATGAATGGAACAGGTACACGGTTGAAATCTTTGTATATATTGCTTCTATATAATCTAAGAAACATATATTCAAAGCATCCAAACAGTACAATTCGCCAATTTTTTGTTCTTCAGGTTTAAGTGAACAATGAGCCCCAATGGTTAATCCTTTATCGGTAATTATTTGTAACTTTCGACAAGTAGAACAATGAATGGAACAGGTAGACGGTTGAAATCCTTGTATATATTGCGTCTATATAGTCTAAGAATCATATATTCAAAGCATCCAAACAGTACCATTCGCCAATTTTTTGTTCTTCAAGTTTAAGTGAACTACGAGCCCCATTGTTAATCCTTTAAATGAAATTATTTGTAAATTTCGGCAAGTAGAACAATGAATGGAATAGGTAGACGGTTGAAATCATTGTATATATTGCTTCTATATAGTCTAAGAAACATGTATGCAAAGCATCCAAACAGTACAATTCGCCAATTTCTTGTTCTTCAAGTTTAAGTAAACTACGATCCCCATTGTTAATCCCTTAACGGAAATTATTTGTAACTTTCGACAAGTAGAACAATGAATGGAACAGGTAGACGGTTGAGATCATTGTATATATTGCTTCTATATAGTCTAAGAAACATATCTGCAAATCATCCAAACAGTACAATTCGCCAATTATTTGATCTTCAAGTTTAAGTGAACTACGAACCCCATTGTTAATACTTTAACGGAAATTATTTGTAACTTGCGACAAGTAGAACAATGAATGGAACAGGTAGACGGTTGAAATCAATGTATATATTGCTTCTATATAGTCTAAGAATCATATATTCAAAGCATCCAAACAGTACCATTCGCCAATTTTTTGTTCTTCAAGTTTAAGGGAACAACGAGCCCCATTGTTAATCCTTTAAAGGAAATTATTTGTAAATTTCGACAAGTAGAACAATGAATGGAACAGGTAGACCGTTGAAATCTTTGTATATATTGCTTCTATATAATCTAAGAAACATGTATTCAAAGCATCCAAACAGTACCGTTCGCCAATTTTTTGTTCTTCAAGTTTAAGTGAACTACCAGCCCCATAGTTTATCCTTTAAAGGAAATTATTTGTAAATTTCGACAAGTAGAACAATGAATGGAACAGGTAGACTGTTGAAATCATTGTATATATTGCTTCTGTATAGTCTAAGTAACATATATGCATAGCGTCCAAACAGTACAATTCGCGAATTTTTTGCTCTTCAAGTTTAAGTGAACTACGAGCCCCATTGTTAATCCTTTAAAGGAAATTATTTGTAACTTTCGACAAGTAGAACAATGAATGGAAGAGGTAGACGGTTGAAATCAATGTATATATTGCTTCTATATAGTCTAAGAAACATATATGCAAAGCATCAAAACAGTACCATTCGCCAATTTTTTGTTCTTCAAGTTTAAGTGAACAACGAGCCCCAATGGTTAATCCTTTATCGGAAATTATTTGTAACTTTCGTCAAGTAGAACAATGAATGGAACAGGTAGACGGTTGAAATCTTTGTATATATTGCGTCTATATAGTCTAAGAAACATATATGCAAAGCATCCAAACAGTACCATTCGCCAATTTTTTGTTCTTCAAGTTTAAGTGAACTACGAGCCCCATTGCTAATCCTTTAAAGGAAATTATTTGTAAATTTCGACAAGTAGAACAATGAATGGAACAGGTAGACGGTTGAAATCATTGTATATGTTGCTTCTATAGAGTCTAAGAAATCTATATGCAAAGCATCTAAACAGTAACAATCTCTAATTTTTTGATCTTCAAGTTGAAGTGAACAGCGAGCCCCATTGATAATCATGAAATGGAAATTATTTGTAACTTTCTACAAGTAGAACAATGAATAGTACAGGTAGACGGGTGAAATCTTTCTATATATTGCTTCTAAATAATCTAAGAAACATATATTCAAAGCATCCAAACAGTACAATTCGCCAATTTTTTGTTCTTCAAGTTTAAGTGAACTACGAGCCCAATTGGTAATCCTTTAAAGGAAATTATTTGTAAATTTCAGCAAGTAGAACAATGAATGGAACAGGTAGACTGTTGAAATCATTGTATATATTGCTTCTATATAGTCTAAGAAACATATACGCAAAGCATCTAAACAGTACCATTCGCCAATTTTTTGTTCTTCAAGTTTAAGTGAACTACGAGCCCCATTGTTAGTCCTTTAACGGAAATTGTTCGTAACTTTCGACAAGAAGAACAATGAATGGAACAGGTAGACGGTTAAAATCTTTGTATATATTGCTTCTATATAGTCTAAGAAACATATGTGCAAAGCATCCAAACAGTACCATTCGCCAATTTTTTGTTCTTCAAGTTTAAGTGAACTACGAGCCCCATTGTTAGTCCTTTAATGGAAATTATTTGTAACTTTCGACAAGAAGAACAATGAATGGAACAGGTAGACGGTTAAAATCTTTGTATATATTGCTTCTATATAGTCTAAGAAACATATATGCAAAACATCCAAACAGTACAATTCGCCAATTTTTTGTTCTTCAAGTTTAAGTGAACAATGAGCCCCAATGGTTAATCCTTTATCGGAAATTATTTGTAACTTTCGACAAGTAGCACAATGAATGGAACAGGTAGACGGTTGAAATCTTTGTATATATTGCTTTAATATAGTCTAAGAAACATATATGCAAAGCATCCAAACAGTACAATTTGCCAATTTTTTGTTCTTCAAGTTTAAGTGAACAATGAGCCCCAATGGTTCATCCTTTATCGGAAATTATTTGTAACTTTCGACAAGTAGAACAATGAATGGAACAGGTAGACGGTTGAAATATTTGTATATATTGCTTCCGTATAGTCTAAGAAACATATATGCAAATCATCCAAACAGTACCATTCGCCAATTTTTTGTTCTTCAAGTTTAAGTGAACAATGAGCCCCATTGTTAATCCTTTAACGGAAATTAATTGTAACTTTCTACAAGTAGAACAATGATTGGAACACGTAGACGGTTGAAATCTTTGTATATATTGCTTCTATATAGTCTAAGAAACATATGTGCAAAGCATCCAAACAGTACCATTCGCCAATTTTTTGTTCTTCAAGTTTAAGTGAACAACGAGCCCCATTGATAATCATGAAACGGAAATTATTTGTAACTTTCGACATGTAGAACAATGAATGGAACAGGTAGACGGTTGAAATATTTGTATATATTGCTTCCGTATAGGCTAAGAAACATATATGTAAAGCATCCAAACATTACCATTCGCCAATTTTTTGTTCTTCAAGGTTAAGTGAACAATGAGCCCCATTGTTAATCCTTTATCGGAAATTATTTGTAACTTTCGACAAGTAGAACAATGAATGGAACAGGTAGACGGTTGAAATATTAGTATATATTGCTTCCGTATAGTCTAAGAAACATATATGCAAATCATCCAAACAGTACCATTCGCCAATTTTTTGTTCTTCAAGTTTAAGTGAACAATGAGCCCCATTGTTAATCCTTTAACGGAAATTAATTGTAACTTTCTACAAGTAGAACAATGAATGGAACAGGTAGACGGTTGAAATCCTTGTATATATTGCGTCTATATAGTCTAAGAAACATATATGCAAAGCATCCAAACATTACAATTCGCCAGTTTATTGTTCTTCAAGTTTAAGTGAACAACGAGCCCCATTGTTAATCCTTTAAAGGAAATTATTTGTAAATTTCGACAAGTAGAACAATGAATGGAACAGGTAGACGGTTGAAATCTTTGTATATATTGCGTCTATATAGTCTAAGAAACATATATGCAAAGCATCCAAACAGTACAATTCGCCAATTTATTGTTCTTCAAGTTTAAGTGAACAATGAGCCCCAATGGTTAATCCTTTATCGGAAATTATTTGTAACTTTCGACAAGTAGAACAATGAATGGAAAAGGTAGACGGTTGAAATCTTTGTATATATTGCTTCTATATAGACTAAGAAACATATATGCAAAGCATCCAAACAGTACAATTCGCCAATTTATTGTTCTTCAAGTTTAAGTGAACAACGAGCCCCATTGTTAATCCTTTAACGGAAATTATTTGTAACTTGCGACAAGTAGAAAATTGAATGGAATAGGTAGACGGTTGAAATCATTGTATATATTGCTTCCATATAGTCTAAGAAACATATATGCAAAGCATCCAAACAGTACAATTCGCCAATTTTTTGTTCTTCAAGTTTAAGTGAACTACGAGCCCCATTGTTAATCCTTTAAAGGAAATTATTTGTAAATTTCGACAAGTAGAACAATGAATGGAACAGGTAGACTGTTGAAATCATTGTATATATTGCTTCTGTATAGTCTAAGAAACATATATGCAAAGAATCCAAACAGTACAATTCGCCAATTATTTGAACTTCAAGTTTAAGTGAACTACGAGCCCCATTGCTAATACTTTAACGGAAATTATTTGTAACTTGCGACAAGTAGAACAATGAATGGAACAGGTAGCCGGTTGAAATCAATGTATATATTGCTTCTATATAGTCTAAGAAACATATATGCAAAGCATCCAAACAGTACCATTCGCCAATTTTTTGGTCTTCAAGTTTAAGTGAACAATGAGCCCCAATGGTTAATCCTTTATCGGAAATTATTTGTAATTTTCGACAAGTAGAACAATGAATGGAACAGGTAGACGGTTGAAATCTTTGTATATATTGCTTCTATATAATCTAAGAATCATATATGCAAAGCATCCAAACAGTACCTTTCGCCAATTTTTTGTTCTTCAAGTTTAAGTAAACAACGAGACCCATTGTTAATCCTTTAAAGGAAATTATTTGTAAATTTCGACAAGTAGAACAATGAATGGAACAGGTAGACTGTTGAAATCATTGTATATATTGCTTCTGTATAGTCTAAGAAACATATATGCAAAGAATCCAAACAGTACAATTCGCCAATTATTTGATCTTCAAGTTTAAGTGAACTACGAGCCCCATTGTTAATACTTTAAAGGAAATTATTTGTAAATTTCGACAAGTAGAACAATGATTGGAACACTTAGACGGTTGAAATCTTTGTATATATTGCTTCCATATAGTCTAAGAAATATGTACGCAAAGCATCCAAACAGTACCATTCGCCAATTTTTTGGTCTTCAAGTTTAAGTGAACTACGAGCCCCATTGTTAATCCTTTAAAGGAAATTATTTGTAAATTTCGACAAGTAGAACAATGAATGGATCAGGTAGACGGTTGAAATCATTGTATATATTGCTTCTATATAATCTTCGAAACATATATGCAAATCATCCAAACAGTACCATTCGCCAATTTTTTGTTCTTCAAGTTTAAGGGAACAACGAGCCCCATTGTTAATCCTTTAAAGGAAATTATTTGTAAATTTCGACAAGTAGAACAATGAATGGAACAGGTAGACGGTTGAAATCCTTGTATATATTGCGTCTATATAGTCTAAGAAACATATATGCAAAGCATCCAAACATTACAATTCGCCAGTTTATTGTTCTTCAAGTTTAAGTGAACAACGAGCCCCATTGTTAATCCTTTAAAGGAAATTATTTGTAAATTTCGACAAGTAGAACAATGAATGGAACAGGTAGACGGTTGAAATATTAGTATATATTGCTTCCGTATAGTCTAAGAAACATATATGCAAATCATCCAAACAGTACCATTCGCCAATTTTTTGTTCTTCAAGTTTAAGTGAACAATGAGCCCCATTGTTAATCCTTTAACGGAAATTAATTGTAACTTTCTACAAGTAGAACAATGAATGGAACAGGTAGACGGATGAAATCCTTGTATATATTGCGTCTATATAGTCTAAGAAACATATATGCAAAGCATCCAAACATTACAATTCGCCAGTTTATTGTTCTTCAAGTTTAAGTGAACAACGAGCCCCATTGTTAATCCTTTAAAGGAAATTATTTGTAAATTTCGACAAGTAGAACAATGAATGGAACAGGTAGACGGTTGAAATCTTTGTATATATTGCGTCTATATAGTCTAAGAAACATATATGCAAAGCATCCAAACAGTACAATTCGCCAATTTATTGTTCTTCAAGTTTAAGTGAACAATGAGCCCCAATGGTTAATCCTTTATCGGAAATTATTTGTAACTTTCGACAAGTAGAACAATGAATGGAAAAGGTAGACGGTTGAAATCTTTGTATATATTGCTTCTATATAGACTAAGAAACATATATGCAAAGCATCCAAACAGTACAATTCGCCAATTTATTGTTCTTCAAGTTTAAGTGAACAACGAGCCCCATTGTTAATCCTTTAACGGAAATTATTTGTAACTTGCGACAAGTAGAAAATTGAATGGAATAGGTAGACGGTTGAAATCATTGTATATATTGCTTCCATATAGTCTAAGAAACATATATGCAAAGCATCCAAACAGTACAATTCGCCAATTTTTTGTTCTTCAAGTTTAAGTGAACTACGAGCCCCATTGTTAATCCTTTAAAGGAAATTATTTGTAAATTTCGACAAGTAGAACAATGAATGGAACAGGTAGACTGTTGAAATCATTGTATATATTGCTTCTGTATAGTCTAAGAAACATATATGCAAAGAATCCAAACAGTACAATTCGCCAATTATTTGAACTTCAAGTTTAAGTGAACTACGAGCCCCATTGCTAATACTTTAACGGAAATTATTTGTAACTTGCGACAAGTAGAACAATGAATGGAACAGGTAGCCGGTTGAAATCAATGTATATATTGCTTCTATATAGTCTAAGAAACATATATGCAAAGCATCCAAACAGTACCATTCGCCAATTTTTTGGTCTTCAAGTTTAAGTGAACAATGAGCCCCAATGGTTAATCCTTTATCGGAAATTATTTGTAATTTTCGACAAGTAGAACAATGAATGGAACAGGTAGACGGTTGAAATCTTTGTATATATTGCTTCTATATAATCTAAGAATCATATATGCAAAGCATCCAAACAGTACCTTTCGCCAATTTTTTGTTCTTCAAGTTTAAGTAAACAACGAGACCCATTGTTAATCCTTTAAAGGAAATTATTTGTAAATTTCGACAAGTAGAACAATGAATGGAACAGGTAGACTGTTGAAATCATTGTATATATTGCTTCTGTATAGTCTAAGAAACATATATGCAAAGAATCCAAACAGTACAATTCGCCAATTATTTGATCTTCAAGTTTAAGTGAACTACGAGCCCCATTGTTAATACTTTAAAGGAAATTATTTGTAAATTTCGACAAGTAGAACAATGATTGGAACACTTAGACGGTTGAAATCTTTGTATATATTGCTTCCATATAGTCTAAGAAACATGTACGCAAAGCATCCAAACAGTACCATTCGCCAATTTTTTGGTCTTCAAGTTTAAGTGAACTACGAGCCCCATTGTTAATCCTTTAAAGGAAATTATTTGTAAATTTCGACAAGTAGAACAATGAATGGATCAGGTAGACGGTTGAAATCATTGTATATATTGCTTCTATATAATCTTCGAAACATATATGCAAATCATCCAAACAGTACCATTCGCCAATTTTTTGTTCTTCAAGTTTAAGGGAACAACGAGCCCCATTGTTAATCCTTTAAAGGAAATTATTTGTAAATTTCGACAAGTAGAACAATGAATGGAACAGGTAGACCGTTGAAATCTTTGTATATATTGCTTCTATATAATCTAAGAAACATGTATTCAAAGCATCCAAACAGTACCGTTCGCCAATTTTTTGTTCTTCAAGTTTAAGTGAACTACCAGCCCCATAGTTTATCCTTTAAAGGAAATTATTTGTAAATTTCGACAAGTGGAACAATGAATGGAACAGGTAGACTGTTGAAATCATTGTATATATTGCTTCTGTATAGGCTAAGTAACATATATGCATAGCGTCCAAACAGTACAATTCGCGAATTTTTTGCTCTTCAAGTTTAAGTGAACTACGAGCCCCATTGTTAATCCTTTATCGGAAATTATTTGTAACTTTCGACAAGTAGAACAATGAATGGAAGAGGTAGACGGTTGAAATCAATGTATATATTGCTTCTATATAGTCTAAGAAACATATATGCAAAGCATCAAAACAGTACCATTCGCCAATTTTTTGTTCTTCAAGTTTAAGTGAACAACGAGCCCCAATGGTTAATCCTTTATCGGAAATTATTTGTAACTTTCGTCAAGTAGAACAATGAATGGAACAGGTAGACGGTTGAAATCTTTGTATATATTGCGTCTATATAGTCTAAGAAACATATATGCAAAGCATCCAAACAGTACCATTCGCCAATTTTTTGTTCTTCAAGTTTAAGTGAACAATGAGCCCCAATGGTTAATCCTTTATCGGAAATTATTTGTAACTTTCGACAAGTAGCACAATGAATGGAACAGGTAGACGGTTGAAATATTTGTATATATTGCTTCCGTATAGTCTAAGAAACATATATGTAAAGCATCCAAACATTACCATTCGCCAATTTTTTGTTCTTCAAGGTTAAGTGAACAATGAGCCCCATTGTTAATCCTTTATCGGAAATTATTTGTAACTTTCGACAAGTAGAACAATGAATGGAACAGGTAGACGGTTGAAATATTAGTATATATTGCTTCCGTATAGTCTAAGAAACATATATGCAAATCATCCAAACAGTACCATTCGCCAATTTATTGTTCTTCAAGTTTAAGTGAACAATGAGCCCCATTGTTAATCCTTTAACGGAAATTAATTGTAACTTTCTACAAGTAGAACAATGAATGGAACAGGTAGACGGTTGAAATCCTTGTATATATTGCGTCTATATAGTCTAAGAAACATATATGCAAAGCATCCAAACATTACAATTCGCCAGTTTATTGTTCTTCAAGTTTAAGTGAACAACGAGCCCCATTGTTAATCCTTTAAAGGAAATTATTTGTAAATTTCGACAAGTAGAACAATGAATGGAACAGGTAGACGGTTGAAATCTTTGTATATATTGCGTCTATATAGTCTAAGAAACATATATGCAAAGCATCCAAACAGTACAATTCGCCAATTTATTGTTCTTCAAGTTTAAGTGAACAATGAGCCCCAATGGTTAATCCGTTATCGGAAATTATTTGTAACTTTCGACAAGTAGAACAATGAATGGAAAAGGTAGACGGTTGAAATCTTTGTATATATTGCTTCTATATAGACTAAGAAACATATATGCAAAGCATCCAAACAGTACAATTCGCCAATTTATTGTTCTTCAAGTTTAAGTGAACAACGAGCCCCATTGTTAATCCTTTAACGGAAATTATTTGTAACTTGCGACAAGTAGAAAATTGAATGGAATAGGTAGACGGTTGAAATCATTGTATATATTGCTTCCATATAGTCTAAGAAACATATATGCAAAGCATCCAAACAGTACAATTCGCCAATTTTTTGTTCTTCAAGTTTAAGTGAACTACGAGCCCCATTGTTAATCCTTTAAAGGAAATTATTTGTAAATTTCGACAAGTAGAACAATGAATGGAACAGGTAGACTGTTGAAATCATTGTATATATTGCTTCTGTATAGTCTAAGAAACATATATGCAAAGAATCCAAACAGTACAATTCGCCAATTATTTGAACTTCAAGTTTAAGTGAACTACGAGCCCCATTGCTAATACTTTAACGGAAATTATTTGTAACTTGCGACAAGTAGAACAATGAATGGAACAGGTAGCCGGTTGAAATCAATGTATATATTGCTTCTATATAGTCTAAGAAACATATATGCAAAGCATCCAAACAGTACCATTCGCCAATTTTTTGGTCTTCAAGTTTAAGTGAACAATGAGCCCCAATGGTTAATCCTTTATCGGAAATTATTTGTAATTTTCGACAAGTAGAACAATGAATGGAACAGGTAGACGGTTGAAATCTTTGTATATATTGCTTCTATATAATCTAAGAATCATATATGCAAAGCATCCAAACAGTACCTTTCGCCAATTTTTTGTTCTTCAAGTTTAAGTAAACAACGAGACCCATTGTTAATCCTTTAAAGGAAATTATTTGTAAATTTCGACAAGTAGAACAATGAATGGAACAGGTAGACTGTTGAAATCATTGTATATATTGCTTCTGTATAGTCTAAGAAACATATATGCAAAGAATCCAAACAGTACAATTCGCCAATTATTTGATCTTCAAGTTTAAGTGAACTACGAGCCCCATTGTTAATACTTTAAAGGAAATTATTTGTAAATTTCGACAAGTAGAACAATGATTGGAACACTTAGACGGTTGAAATCTTTGTATATATTGCTTCCATATAGTCTAAGAAACATGTACGCAAAGCATCCAAACAGTACCATTCGCCAATTTTTTGGTCTTCAAGTTTAAGTGAACTACGAGCCCCATTGTTAATCCTTTAAAGGAAATTATTTGTAAATTTCGACAAGTAGAACAATGAATGGATCAGGTAGACGGTTGAAATCATTGTATATATTGCTTCTATATAATCTTCGAAACATATATGCAAATCATCCAAACAGTACCATTCGCCAATTTTTTGTTCTTCAAGTTTAAGGGAACAACGAGCCCCATTGTTAATCCTTTAAAGGAAATTATTTGTAAATTTCGACAAGTAGAACAATGAATGGAACAGGTAGACCGTTGAAATCTTTGTATATATTGCTTCTATATAATCTAAGAAACATGTATTCAAAGCATCCAAACAGTACCGTTCGCCAATTTTTTGTTCTTCAAGTTTAAGTGAACTACCAGCCCCATAGTTTATCCTTTAAAGGAAATTATTTGTAAATTTCGACAAGTGGAACAATGAATGGAACAGGTAGACTGTTGAAATCATTGTATATATTGCTTCTGTATAGTCTAAGTAACATATATGCATAGCGTCCAAACAGTACAATTCGCGAATTTTTTGCTCTTCAAGTTTAAGTGAACTACGAGCCCCATTGTTAATCCTTTATCGGAAATTATTTGTAACTTTCGACAAGTAGAACAATGAATGGAAGAGGTAGACGGTTGAAATCAATGTATATATTGCTTCTATATAGTCTAAGAAACATATATGCAAAGCATCAAAACAGTACCATTCGCCAATTTTTTGTTCTTCAAGTTTAAGTGAACAACGAGCCCCAATGGTTAATCCTTTATCGGAAATTATTTGTAACTTTCGTCAAGTAGAACAATGAATGGAACAGGTAGACGGTTGAAATCTTTGTATATATTGCGTCTATATAGTCTAAGAAACATATATGCAAAGCATCCAAACAGTACCATTCGCCAATTTTTTGTTCTTCAAGTTTAAGTGAACTACGAGCCCCATTGTTAATCCTTTAAAGGAAATTATTTGTAAATTTCGACAAGTAGAACAATGAATGGAACAGGTAGACTGTTGAAATCATTGTATATATTGCTTCTGTATAGTCTAAGAAACATATATGCAAAGAATCCAAACAGTACAATTCGCCAATTATTTGAACTTCAAGTTTAAGTGAACTACGAGCCCCATTGATAATCATGAAATGGAAATTATTTGTAACTTTCTACAAGTAGAACAATGAATAGTACAGGTAGACGGGTGAAATCTTTCTATATATTGCTTCTAAATAATCTAAGAAACATATATTCAAAGCATCCAAACAGTACAATTCGCCAATTTTTTGTTCTTCAAGTTTAAGTGAACTACGAGCCCAATTGGTAATCCTTTAAAGGAAATTATTTGTAAATTTCAGCAAGTAGAACAATGAATGGAACAGGTAGACTGTTGAAATCATTGTATATATTGCTTCTATATAGTCTAAGAAACATATACGCAAAGCATCTAAACAGTACCATTCGCCAATTTTTTGTTCTTCAAGTTTAAGTGAACTACGAGCCCCATTGTTAGTCCTTTAACGGAAATTGTTCGTAACTTTCGACAAGAAGAACAATGATTGGAACACGTAGACGGTTGAAATCTTTGTATATATTGCTTCTATATAGTCTAAGAAACATATGTGCAAAGCATCCAAACAGTACCATTCGCCAATTTTTTGTTCTTCAAGTTTAAGTGAACAACGAGCCCCATTGATAATCATGAAACGGAAATTATTTGTAACTTTCGACATGTAGAACAATGAATGGAACAGGTAGACGGTTGAAATATTTGTATATATTGCTTCCGTATAGTCTAAGAAACATATATGTAAAGCATCCAAACATTACCATTCGCCAATTTTTTGTTCTTCAAGGTTAAGTGAACAATGAGCCCCATTGTTAATCCTTTATCGGAAATTATTTGTAACTTTCGACAAGTAGAACAATGAATGGAACAGGTAGACGGTTGAAATATTAGTATATATTGCTTCCGTATAGTCTAAGAAACATATATGCAAATCATCCAAACAGTACCATTCGCCAATTTTTTGTTCTTCAAGTTTAAGTGAACAATGAGCCCCATTGTTAATCCTTTAACGGAAATTAATTGTAACTTTCTACAAGCAGAACAATGAATGGAACAGGTAGACGGTTGAAATCCTTGTATATATTGCGTCTATATAGTCTAAGAAACATATATGCAAAGCATCCAAACATTACAATTCGCCAGTTTATTGTTCTTCAAGTTTAAGTGAACAACGAGCCCCATTGTTAATCCTTTAAAGGAAATTATTTGTAAATTTCGACAAGTAGAACAATGAATGGAACAGGTAGACGGTTGAAATCTTTGTATATATTGCGTCTATATAGTCTAAGAAACATATATGCAAAGCATCCAAACAGTACAATTCGCCAATTTATTGTTCTTCAAGTTTAAGTGAACAATGAGCCCCAATGGTTAATCCTTTATCGGAAATTATTTGTAACTTTCGACAAGTAGAACAATGAATGGAAAAGGTAGACGGTTGAAATCTTTGTATATATTGCTTCTATATAGACTAAGAAACATATATGCAAAGCATCCAAACAGTACAATTCGCCAATTTATTGTTCTTCAAGTTTAAGTGAACAACGAGCCCCATTGTTAATCCTTTAAAGGAAATTATTTGTAAATTTCGACAAGTAGAACAATGATTGGAACACGTAGACGGTTGAAATCTTTGTATATATTGCTACCATATAGTCTAAGAAACATGTACGCAAAGCATCCAAACAGTACCATTCGCCAATTTTTTGTTCTTCAAGTTTAAGTGAACAATGAGACCCATTGGTAATCCTTTATCAGAAATTATTTGTAAATTTCGACAAGTAGAACAATGATTGGAACACGTAGACGGTTGAAATCCTTGTATATATTGCGTCTATATAGTCTAAGAAACATATATGCAAAGCATCCAAACAGTACAATTCGCCAATTTATTGTTCTTCAAGTTTAAGTGAACAACGAGCCCCATTGTTAATCCTTTAAAGGAAATTATTTGTAAATTTCGACAAGTAGAACAATGAATGGAACAGGTAGACTGTTGAAATCATTGTATATATTGCTTCTGTATAGTCTAAGAAACATATATGCAAAGCATCCAAACAGTACAATTCGCCAATTTTTTGTACTTCAAGTTTAAGTGAACAATGAGCCCCAATGGTTAATCCTTTATCGGTAATTATTTGTAACTTTCGACAAGTAGAACAATGAATGGAACAGGTAGACGGTTGAAATCCTTGTATATATTGCGTCTATATAGTCTAAGAAACATATATGCAAAGCATCCAAACAGTACAATTCGCCAATTTATTGTTCTTCAAGTTTAAGTGAACAACGAGCCCCATTGTTAATCCTTTATCGGAAATTATTTCTAACTTTCGACAAGTAGAACAATGAATGGAAAAGGTAGACGGTTGAAATCTTTCTATATATTGCTTCTATATAGACTAAGAATCATATATGCAAAGTATCCAAACAGTACAATTCGCCAATTTATTGTTCTTCAAGTTTAAGTGAACAACGAGCCCCATTGTTAATCCTTTCAAGGAAATTATTTGTAAATTTCGACAAGTAGAACAATGATTGGAACACGTAGACGGTTGAAATCTTTGTATATGTTGCTTCCGTATAGTCTAAGAAACATATATGTAAAGCATCCAAACATTACCATTCGCCAATTTTTTGTTCTTCAAGGTTAAGTGAACAATGAGCCCCATTGTTAATCCTTTATCGGAAATTATTTGTAACTTTCGACAAGTAGAACAATGAATGGAACAGGTAGACGGTTGAAATATTAGTATATATTGCTTCCGTATAGTCTAAGAAACATATATGCAAATCATCCAAACAGTACCATTCGCCAATTTTTTGTTCTTCAAGTTTAAGTGAACAATGAGACCCATTGTTAATCCTTTATCAGAAATTATTTGTAAATTTCGACAAGTAGAACAATGATTGGAACACGTAGACGGTTGAAATCTTTGTATATATTGCTACCATATAGTCTAAGAAACATGTACGCAATGCATCCAAACAGTACCATTCGCCAATTTTTTGGTCTTCACGTTTAAGTGAACAATGAGCCCCAATGGTTAATCCTTTATCGGAAATTATTTGTAATTTTCGACAAGTAGAACAATGAATGGAACAGGTAGACGGTTGAAATATTTGTATATATTGCTTCTATATAATATAAGAAACATATATTCAAAGCATCCAAACAGTACCATTCGCCAATTTTTTGTTCTTCCAGTTTAAGGGAACAACGAGCCCCATTGTTAATCCTTTAAAGGAAATTATTTGTAAATTTCGACAAGTAGAACAACGATTGGAACACGTAGACGGTTGAAATCTTTGTATATATAGCTTCCATATAGTCTAAGAAACATGTACGCAAAGCATCCAAACAGTACCATTCGCCAATTTTTTGTTCTTCAAGTTTAAGTTAACAATGAGCCCCAATGGTTAATCCTTTATCGGAAATTATTTGTAATTTTCGACAAGTAGAACAATGAATGGAACAGGTAGACGGTTGAAATCTTTGTATATATTGCTACTATATAATCTAAGAAACAAATATGCAAAGCATCCAAACAGTACCTTTCGCCAATTTTTTGTTCTTCAAGTTTAAGTAAACAACGAGACCCATTGTTAATCCATTAAAGGAAATTATTTGTAAATTTCGACAAGTAGAACAATGAATGGAACAGGTAGACTGTTGAAATCATTGTATATATTGCTTCTGTATAGTCTAAGAAACATATATGCAAAGAATCCAAACAGTACAATTCGCCAATTATTTGATCTTCAAGTTTAAGTGAACTACGAGCCCCATTGTTAATAGTTTAACGGAAATTATTTGTAACTTGCGACAAGTAGAACAATGAATGGAACAGGTAGCCGGTTGAAATCAATGTATATATTGCTTCTATATAGTCTAAGAAACATATATGCAAAGCATCCAAGCAGTACCATTCGCCAATTTTTTGTTCTTTAAGGTTAAGTGAACAATGAGCCCCAATGGTTAATACTTTATCGGAAATTATTTGTAATTTTCGACAAGTAGAACAATGATTGGAACACGTAGACGGTTGAAATCTTTGTATACATTGCTTCCATATAGTCTAAGAAACATATATGCAAAGCATCCAAACAGTACCATTCGCCAATTTTTTGTACTTCAAGTTTAAGTGAACTACGAGTCCCATTGTTAATCCTTTAACGGAAATTATTTGTAACTTGCGACAAGTAGAACAATGAATGGAACAGGTAGACGGTTGAAATCAATGTATATATTGCTTCTATATAGTCTAAGAAACATATATGCAAAGCATCCAAACAGTACCATTCGCCAATTTTTTGATCTTCAAGTTTAAGTGAACAGCGAGCCCCATTGATAATCATGAAATGGAAATTATTTGTAACTTTCTACAAGTAGAACAATGAATAGTACAGGTAGACGGGTGAAATCTTTCTATATATTGCTTCTAAATAGTCTAAGAAACATATATGCAAAGCATCCAAACAGTACCATTCACCAATTTTTTGTTCTTCAAGTTTAAGTGAACTACGAGCCCCATTGTTACTCCTTTAAAGGAAATTATTTGTAAATGTCGATAAGTAGAACAATGAATGGGACAGGTAGACGGTTGAAATCAATGTATATATTGCTTCTATATAGTCTAAGAAACATATATGCAAAGCATCCAAACAGTACAAATCGCCAATTTTTTGATCTTCAAGTTTAAGTGAACAATGAGCCCCATTGTTAATCCTTTAACGGAAATTATTTGTAACTTGCGACAAGTAGAACAATGAATGGAACAGGTAGACGGTTGAAATCTTTGTATATATTGCTTCTATATAGTCTACGAAACATATATGCAAAGCATCCAAACTGTACAATTCGCCAATTTTTTGTTCTTCAAGTTTAAGTGAACTACGAGCCCCATTGTTAATCCTTTAACGGAAATTATTTGTAACTTGCGACAAGTAGAACAATGAATGGAACAGGTAGACGGTTGAAATCAATGTATATATTGCTTCTATATAGTCTAAGAAACATATATGCAAAGCATCCAAACAGTACCATTCGCCAATTTTTTGTTCTTCAAGTTTAAGTGAACTACGAGCCCCATTGTTACTCCTTTAAAGGAAATTATTTGTAAATTTCGACAAGTAGAACAATGAATAGAACAGGTAGACGGTTGAAATCATTGTATATATTGCTTCTATATAGTCTAAGAAACATATATGCAAAGCATCCAAACAGTACAATCCGACAATTTTTTGTTCTTCAATTTTAGTGAACAATGAGCCCCAATGGTTAATCCTTTATCGGAAATTATTTGTAATTTACGACTTGTAGAACAATGAATGGATCAGGTAGACGGTTGAAATCATTGTATATATTGCTTCTATATAGTCTAAGAAACATATATGCAAAGCATCCAAACAGTACCATTCGCCAATTTTTTGTTCTTCAAGTTTAAGTGAACAATGAGCCCCATTGTTACTCCTTTAAAGGAAATTATTTGTAAATTTCGACAAGTAGAACAATGAATGGAACAGGTAGACGGTTGAAATCAATGTATATATTGCTTCTATATAGTCTAAGAAACATATATGCAAAGCATCCAAACAGTACCATTCGCCAATTTTTTGTTCTTCAAGTTTAAGTGAACAATGAGCCCCATTGTTAATCCTTTATCGGAAATTATTTGTAACTTTCGACAAGTAGAACAATGAATGGAACAGGTAGACGGTTGAAATCATTGTATATATTGCTTCTATATAATATAAGAAACATATATTCAAAGCATCCAAATAGTACCATTCGCCAATTTTTTGTTCATCAAGTTTAAGTGAACTACGAGCCCCATTGTTAATCCTTTAAAGGAAATTATTTGTAAATTTCGGCAAGTAGAACAATGAATGGAATAGGTAGACGGTTGAAATCTTTTTATATATTGCTTCTATATAGTCTAATAAACATATATGCAAAGCATCCAAACAGTACCAGTCGCCAATTTTTTGTTCTTCAAGTTTAAGTGAACAACGAAGCACATTGATAATCATGAAACGGAAATTATTTGTAACTTTCGACAAGATGAACAATGAATAGAACAGGTAGACGGTTGAAATCTTTGTATATGTTGCTTCTATATAGTCTAAGAAACCTATGTGCGAAGCATCCAAACAGCACAATTCGCCAATTTTTTGTTCTTCAAGTTTAAGTGAACTGCGAGGTCCATTGTTAATCCTTTAAAGGAAATTATTTGTAACTTTCGACAAGTAGAACAATGAATGGAACTCGTAGACTGTTGAAATCATTGTATATATTGCTTCTATATAGTCTAAGAAACATTTATGCAAAGCATCCAAACAGTACAATTCGCCAATTTTTTGTTCTTCAAGTTTAAGTAGACTACGATCCCCATTGTTAATCCCTTAACGGAAATTATTTGTAACTTTCGACAAGTAGAACAGTGAATGGAACAGGTAGACGGTTGAAATCTTTGTATATATTGCTTCTATATAGTATAAGAAACATATATGCAAAGCATCCAAACAGTACAATTCGCCAATTTTTTGTTCTTCAATTTTAGTGAACAATGAGCCCCAATGGTTAATCCTTTATCGGAAATTATTTGTAATTTACGACTTGTAGAACAATGAATGGATCAGGTAGACGGTTGAAATCATTGTATATATAGCTTCTATATAGTCTAAGAAACATATATGCAAAGCATCCAAACAGTACCATTCACCAATTTTTTGTTCTTCAAGTTTAAGTGAACTACGAGCCCCATTGTTACTCCTTTAAAGGAAATTATTTGTAAATTTCGATAAGTAGAACAATGAATGGGACAGGTAGACGGTTGAAATCTTTCTATATATTGCTTCTATATAGGCTACGAAACATATATGCAAAGCATCCAAACAGTACAATTCGCCAATTTTTTGTTCTTCAATTTTAGTGAACAATGAGCCCCAATGGTTAATCCTTTATCGGAAATTATTTGTAATTTACGACTTGTAGAACAATGAATGGATCAGGTAGACGGTTAAAATCTTTGTATATGTTGCTTCTATATAGTCTAAGAAACCTATATGCAAAGCATCTAAACAGTAACATACGCCAATTTTTTGATCTTCAAGTTTAAGTGAACAATGAGCCCCATTGTTAATCCTTTATCGGAAATTATTTGTAACTTTCGACAAGTAGAACAATGAATGGAACAGGTAGACGGTTGAAATCATTGTATATATTGCTTCTATATAGTCTAAGAAACATATATGCAAAGCATCCAAACAGTACAATCCGACAATTTTTTGTTCTTCAATTTTAGTGAACAATGAGCCCCAATGGTTAATCCTTTATCGGAAATTATTTGTAATTTACGACTTGTAGAACAATGAATGGATCAGGTAGACGGTTGAAATCATTGTATATATTGCTTCTATATAGTCTAAGAAACATATATGCAAAGCATCCAAACAGTACCATTCACCAATTTTTTTTCTTCAAGTTTAAGTGAACTACGAGCCCCATTGTTAATCCTTTAAAGGAAATTATTTGTAACTTTCGACAAGTAGAACAATGAATGGAACTCGTAGACTGTTGAAATCATTGTATATATTGCTTCTATATAGTCTAAGAAACATTTATGCAAAGCATCCAAACAGCACAATTCGCCAATTTTTTATTCTTCAAGTTTAAGTAGACTACGATCCCCATTGTTAATCCCTTAACGGAAATTATTTGTAACTTTCGACAAGTAGAACAGTGAATGGAACAGGTAGACGGTTGAAATCTTTGTATATATTGCTTCTATATAGTATAAGAAACATATGTGCAAAGCATCCAAACAGTACAATCCGACAATTTTTTGTTCTTCAATTTTAGTGAACAATGAGCCCCAATGGTTAATCCTTTATCGGAAATTATTTGTAATTTACGACTTGTAGAACAATGAATGGAACAGGTAGACGGTTGAAATCATTGTATATATTGCTTCTATATAGTCTAAGAAACATATATGCAAAGCATCCAAACAGTACCATTCACCAATTTTTTGTTCTTCAAGTTTAAGTGAACTACGAGCCCCATTGTTACTCCTTTAAAGGAAATTATTTGTAAATGTCGATAAGTAGAACAATGAATGGGACAGGTAGACGGTTGAAATCAATGTATATATTGCTTCTATATAGTCTAAGAAACACATATGCAAAGCATCCAAACAGTACAAATCGCCAATTTTTTGATCTTCAAGTTTAAGTGAACAATGAGCCCCATTGTTAATCCTTTAACGGAAATTATTTGTAACTTGCGACAAGTAGAACAATGAATGGAACAGGTAGACGGTTGAAATCTTTGTATATATTGCTTCTATATAGTCTACGAAACATATATGCAAAGCATCCAAACTGTACAATTCGCCAATTTTTTGTTCTTCAAGTTTAAGTGAACTACGAGCCCCATTGTTAATCCTTTAACGGAAATTATTTGTAACTTGCGACAAGTAGAACAATGAATGGAACAGGTAGACGGTTGAAATCAATGTATATATTGCTTCTATATAGTCTAAGAAACATATATGCAAAGCATCCAAACAGTACCATTCGCCAATTTTTTGTTCTTCAAGTTTAAGTGAACTACGAGCCCCATTGTTACTCCTTTAAAGGAAATTATTTGTAAATTTCGACAAGTAGAACAATGAATGGAACAGGTAGACGGTTGAAATCAATGTATATATTGCTTCTATATAGTCTAAGAAACATATATGCAAAGCATCCAAACAGTACCATTCGCCAATTTTTTGTTCTTCAAGTTTAAGTGAACAATGAGCCCCATTGTTACTCCTTTAAAGGAAATTATTTGTAAATTTCGACAAGTAGAACAATGAATGGAACAGGTAGACGGTTGAAATCAATGTATATATTGCTTCTATATAGTCTAAGAAACATATATGCAAAGCATCCAAACAGTACCATTCGCCAATTTTTTGTTCTTCAAGTTTAAGTGAACAATGAGCCCCATTGTTAATCCTTTATCGGAAATTATTTGTAACTTTCGACAAGTAGAACAATGAATGGAACAGGTAGACGGTTGAAATCTTTGTATATATTGCTTCTATATAGTCTAAGAAACATATATGCAAAGCATCCAAACAGTACAATCCGACAATTTTTTGTTCTTCAATTTTAGTGAACAATGAGCCCCAATGGTTAATCCTTTATCGGAAATTATTTGTAATTTACGACTTGTAGAACAATGAACGGATCAGGTAGACGGTTGAAATCATTGTATATATTGCTTCTATATAATATAAGAAACATATATTCAAAGCATCCAAATAGTACCATTCGCCAATTTTTTGTTCATCAAGTTTAAGTGAACTACGATCCCCATTGTTAATCCTTTAAAGGAAATTATTTGTAAATTTCGGCAAGTAGAACAATGAATGGAATAGGTAGACGGTTGAAATCTTTTTATATATTGCTTCTATATAGTCTAATAAACATATATGCAAAGCATCCAAACAGTACCAGTCGCCAATTTTTTGTTCTTCAAGTTTAAGTGAACAACGAAGCACATTGATAATCATGAAACGGAAATTATTTGTAACTTTCGACAAGATGAACAATGAATAGAACAGGTAGACGGTTGAAATCTTTGTATATGTTGCTTCTATATAGTCTAAGAAACCTATGTGCGAAGCATCCAAACAGCACAATTCGCCAATTTTTTGTTCTTCAAGTTTAAGTGAACTGCGAGGTCCATTGTTAATCCTTTAAAGGAAATTATTTGTAACTTTCGACAAGCAGAACAATGAATGGAACTCGTAGACTGTTGAAATCATTGTATATATTGCTTCTATATAGTCTAAGAAACATTTATGCAAAGCATCCAAACAGTACAATTCGCCAATTTTTTGTTCTTCAAGTTTAAGTAGACTACGATCCCCATTGTTAATCCCTTAACGGAAATTATTTGTAACTTTCGACAAGTAGAACAGTGAATGGAACAGGTAGACGGTTGAAATCTTTGTATATATTGCTTCTATATAGTATAAGAAACATATATGCAAAGCATCCAAACAGTACAATTAGCCAATTTTTTGTTCTTCAATTTTAGTGAACAATGAGCCCCAATGGTTAATCCTTTATCGGAAATTATTTGTAATTTACGACTTGTAGAACAATGAATGGATCAGGTAGACGGTTGAAATCATTGTATATATAGCTTCTATATAGTCTAAGAAACATATATGCAAAGCATCCAAACAGTACCATTCACCAATTTTTTGTTCTTCAAGTTTAAGTGAACTACGAGCCCCATTGTTACTCCTTTAAAGGAAATTATTTGTAAATTTCGATAAGTAGAACAATGAATGGGACAGGTAGACGGTTGAAATCTTTCTATATATTGCTTCTATATAGGCTACGAAACATATATGCAAAGCATCCAAACAGTACAATTCGCCAATTTTTTGTTCTTCAATTTTAGTGAACAATGAGCCCCAATGGTTAATCCTTTATCGGAAATTATTTGTAATTTACGACTTGTAGAACAATGAATGGATCAGGTAGACGGTTGAAATCATTGTATATATTGCTTCTATATAGTCTAAGAAACATATATGCAAAGCATCCAAACAGTACCATTCATCAATTTTTTGTTCTTCAAGTTTAAGTGAACTACGAGCCCCATTGTTACTCCTTTAAAGGAAATTATTTGTAAATTTCGACAAGTAGAACAATGAATGGAACAGGTAGACGGTTGAAATCAATTTATATATTGCTTCTATATAGTCTAAGAAACATATATGCGAAGCATCCAAACAGTACCATTCGCCAATTTTTTGTTCTTCAAGTTTAAGTGAACAATGAGCCCCATTGTTAATCATTTATCGGAAATTATTTGTAACTTTCGACAAGTAGAACAATGAATGGAACTGGTAGACGGTTAAAATCTTTGTATATGTTGCTTCTATATAGTCTAAGAAACCTATATGCAAAGCATCTAAACAGTAACATACGCCAATTTTTTGATCTTCAAGTTTAAGTGAACAATGAGCCCCATTGTTAATCCTTTATCGGAAATTATTTGTAACTTTCGACAAGTAGAACAATGAATGGAACAGGTAGACGGTTGAAATCATTGTATATATTGCTTCTATATAGTCTAAGAAACATATATGCAAAGCATCCAAACAGTACAATCCGACAATTTTTTGTTCTTCAATTTTAGTGAACAATGAGCCCCAATGGTTAATCCTTTATCGGAAATTATTTGTAATTTACGACTTGTAGAACAATGAATGGATCAGGTAGACGGTTGAAATCATTGTATATATTGCTTCTATATAGTCTAAGAAACATATATGCAAAGCATCCAAACAGTACCATTCACCAATTTTTTTTCTTCAAGTTTAAGTGAACTACGAGCCCCATTGTTAATCCTTTAAAGGAAATTATTTGTAACTTTCGACAAGTAGAACAATGAATGGAACTCGTGGACTGTTGAAATCATTGTATATATTGCTTCTATATAGTCTAAGAAACATTTATGCAAAGCATCCAAACAGCACAATTCGCCAATTTTTTGTTCTTCAAGTTTAAGTAGACTACGATCCCCATTGTTAATCCCTTAACGGAAATTATTTGTAACTTTCGACAAGTAGAACAGTGAATGGAACAGGTAGACGGTTGAAATCTTTGTATATATTGCTTCTATATAGTATAAGAAACATATATGCAAAGCATCCAAACAGTACAATTCGCCAATTTTTTGTTCTTCAATTTTAGTGAACAATGAGCCCCAATGGTTAATCCTTTATCGGAAATTATTTGTAATTTACGTCTTGTAGAACAATGAATGGATCAGGTAGACGGTTGAAATCATTGTATATATTGCTTCTATATAGTCTAAGAAACGTATATGCAAAGCATCCAAACAGTACCATTCACCAATTTTTTGTTCTTCAAGTTTAAGTGAACTACGAGCCCCATTGTTACACCTTTAAAGGAAATTATTTGTAAATTTCGATAAGTAGAACAATGAATGGGACAGGTAGACGGTTGAAATCAATGTATATATTGCTTCTATATATTCTAAGAAACATATATGCAAAGCATCCAAACAGTACCATTCGCCAATTTTTTGTTCTTCAAGTTTAAGTGAACAATGAGCCCCATTGTTAATCCTTTATCGGAAATTATTTGTAACTTTCGACAAGTAGAACAATGAATGGAACAGGTAGACGGTTGAAATCTTTGTATATATTGCTTCTATATAGTCTAAGAAACATATATGCAAAGCATCCAAACAGTACAATCCGACAATTTTTTGTTCTTCAATTTTAGTGAACAATGAGCCCCAATGGTTAATCCTTTATCGGAAATTATTTGTAATTTATGACTTGTAGAACAATGAATGGATCAGGTAGACGGTTGAAATCATTGTATATATTGCTTCTATATAGTCTAAGAAACATATATGCAAAGCATCCAAACAGTACCATTCACCAATTTTTTGTTCTTCAAGTTTAAGTGAACAATGAGCCCCAATGGTTAATCCTTTATCGGTAATTATTTGTAACTTTCGACAAGTAGAACAATGAATGGAACAGGTAGACGGTTGAAATCCTTGTATATATTGCGTCTATATAGTCTAAGAAACATATATGCAAAGCATCCAAACAATACAATTCGCCAATTTATTGTTCTTCAAGTTTAAGTGAACTACGAGCCCCATTGTTAATCCTTTAAAGGAAATTATTTGTAAATTTCGACAAGTAGAACAATGAATGGAACAGGTAGCCGGTTGAAATCTTTGTATATATTGCTTCCATATAGTCTAACAAACATGTACGCAAAGCATCCAAACAGTACCATTCGCCAATTTTTTGTTCTTCAAGTTTAAGCGAACAACGAGCCCCAATGGTTAATCCTTTATCGGAAATTATTTGTAACTTTCGACAAGTAGAACAATGAATGGAACAGGTAGACGGTTGAAATCCTTGTATATATTGCGTCTATATAGTCTAAGAAACATATATGCAAAGCATCCAAACAATACAATTCGCCAATTTATTGTTCTTCAAGTTTAAGTGAACTACGAGCCCCATTGTTAATCCTTTAAAGGAAATTATTTGTAAATTTCGACAAGTAGAACAATGAATGGAACAGGTAGCCGGTTGAAATCAATGTATATATTGCTTCTATATAGTCTAAGAAACATATATGCAAAGCATCCAAGCAGTACCATTCGCCAATTTTTTGTTCTTCAAGTTTAAGTGAACAACGAGCCCCAATGGTTAATCCTTTATCGGAAATTATTTGTAACTTTCGACAAGTAGAACAATGAATGGAACAGGTAGACGGTTGAAATCTTTGTATATATTGCTTCCATATAGTCTAACAAACATGTACGCTAAGCATCCAAACAGTACCATTCGCCAATTTTTTGTTCTTCAAGTTTAAGTGAACTACGAGCCCCATTGTTAATCCTTTAAAGGAAATTATTTGTAAATTTCGACAAGTAGAACAATGATTGGAACACGTAGACGGTTGAAATCTTTGTATATATTGCTTCCATATAGTCTAAGAAACATGTACGCAAAGCATCCAAACAGTACCATTCGCCAATTTTTTGGTCTTCAAGTTTAAGTGAACAATGAGCCCCAATGGTTAATCCTTTATCGGAAATTATTTGTAACTTTCGACAAGTAGAACAATGAATGGAACAGGTAGACGGTTGAAATATTTGTATATATTGCTTCCGTATAGTCTAAGAAACATGTACGCAAAGCATCCAAACAGTACCATTCGCCAATTTTTTGGTCTTCAAGTTTAAGTGAACTACGAGCCCCATTGTTAATCCTTTAAAGGAAATTATTTGTAAATTTCGACAAGTAGAACAATGAATGGATCAGGTAGACGGTTGAAATCATTGTATATATTGCTTCTATATAATCTTCGAAACATATATGCAAATCATCCAAACAGTACCATTCGCCAATTTTTTGTTCTTCAAGTTTAAGGGAACAACGAGCCCCATTGTTAATCCTTTAAAGGAAATTATTTGTAAATTTCGACAAGTAGAACAATGAATGGAACAGGTAGACCGTTGAAATCTTTGTATATATTGCTTCTATATAATCTAAGAAACATGTATTCAAAGCATCCAAACAGTAGCGTTCGCCAATTTTTTGTTCTTCAAGTTTAAGTGAACTACCAGCCCCATAGTTTATCCTTTAAAGGAAATTATTTGTAAATTTCGACAAGTAGAACAATGAATGGAACAGGTAGACTGTTGAAATCATTGTATATATTGCTTCTGTATAGTCTAAGAAACATATATGCATAGCGTCCAAACAGTACAATTCGCGAATTTTTTGCTCTTCAAGTTTAAGTGAACTACGAGCCCCATTGTTAATCCTTTATCGGAAATTATTTGTAACTTTCGACAAGTAGAACAATGAATGGAAGAGGTAGACGGTTGAAATCTTTGTATATATTGCGTCTATATAGTCTAAGAAACATATATGCAAAGCATCCAAACAGTACCATTCGCCAATTTTTTGTTCTTCAAGTTTAAGTGAACTACGAGCCCCATTGCTAATCCTTTAAAGGAAATTATTTGTAAATTTCGACAAGTAGAACAATGAATGGAACAGGTAGACGGTTGAAATCATTGTATATGTTGCTTCTATAGAGTCTAAGAAACCTATATGCAAAGCATCTAAACAGTAACAATCTCTAATTTTTTGATCTTCAAGTTGAAGTGAACAGCGAGCCCCATTGATAATCATGAAATGGAAATTATTTGTAACTTTCTATAAGTAGAACAATGAATAGTACAGGTAGACGGGTGAAATCTTTCTATATATTGCTTCTAAATAATCTAAGAAACATATATTCAAAGCATCCAAACAGTACAATTCGCCAATTTTTTGTTCTTCAAGTTTAAGTGAACTACGAGCCCAATTGGTAATCCTTTAAAGGAAATTATTTGTAAATTTCAGCAAGTAGAACAATGAATGGAACAGGTAGACTGTTGAAATCATTGTATATATTGCTTCTATATAGTCTAAGAAACATATATGCAAAGCATCCAAACAGTACAATTCGCCAATTTTTTGTTCTTCAAGTTTAAGTGAACAATGAGCCCCAATGGTTAATCCTTTATCGGAAATTATTTGTAACTTTCGACAAGTAGAACAATGAATGGAACAGGTAGACGGTTGAAATATTTGTATATATTGCTTCCGTATAGTCTAAGAAACATATATGCAAATCATCCAAACAGTACCATTCGCCAATTTTTTGTTCTTCAAGTTTAAGTGAACAATGAGCCCCATTGTTAATCCTTTATCAGAAATTATTTGTAAATTTCGACAAGTAGAACAATGATTGGAACACGTAGACGGTTGAAATCTTTGTATATATTGCTACCATATAGTCTAAGAAACATGTACGCAATGCATCCAAACAGTACCATTCGCCAATTTTTTGGTCTTCACGTTTAAGTGAACAATGAGCCCCAATGGTTAATCCTTTATCGGAAATTATTTGTAATTTTCGACAAGTAGAACAATGAATGGAACAGGTAGACGGTTGAAATATTTGTATATATTGCTTCTATATAATATAAGAAACATATATTCAAAGCATCCAAACAGTACCATTCGCCAATTTTTTGTTCTTCCAGTTTAAGGGAACAACGAGCCCCATTGTTAATCCTTTAAAGGAAATTATTTGTAAATTTCGACAAGTAGAACAACGATTGGAACACGTAGACGGTTGAAATCTTTGTATATATTGCTTCCGTATAGTCTAAGAAACATATATGCAAATCATCCAAACAGTACCATTCGCCAATTTTTTGTTCTTCAAGTTTAAGTGAACAATGAGCCCCAATGGTTAATCCTTTATCGGAAATTATTTGTAATTTTCGACAAGTACAACAATGATTGGAACACGTAGACGGTTGAAATCTTTGTATATATTGCTTCCATATAGTCTAAGAAACACTTATGCAAAGCATCCAAACATTACCATTCGCCAATTTTCTGTTCTTCAAGGTTAAGTGAACAATGAGCCCCATTGTTAATCCTTTATCGGAAATTATTTGTAACTTTCGACAAGTAGAACAATGAATGGAACAGGTAGACGGTTGAAATATTAGTATATATTGCTTCCGTATAGTCTAAGAAACATATATGCAAATCATCCAAACAGTACCATTCGCCAATTTTTTGTTCTTCAAATTTAAGTGAACAATGAGCCCCATTGTTAATCCTTTAACGGAAATTAATTGTAACTTTCTACAAGTAGAACAATGAATGGAACAGGTAGACGGTTGAAATCCTTGTATATATTGCGTCTATATAGTCTAAGAAACATATATGCAAAGCATCCAAACATTACAATTCGCCAATTTATTGTTCTTCAAGTTTAAGTGAACAACGAGCCCCATTGTTAATCCTTTAAAGGAAATTATTTGTAAATTTCGACAAGTAGAACAATGAATGGAACAGGTAGACGGTTGAAATCTTTGTATATATTGCGTCTATATAGTCTAAGATACATATATGCAAAGCATCCAAACAGTACAATTCGCCAATTTATTGTTCTTCAAGTTTAAGTGAACAATGAGCCCCAATGGTTAATCCTTTAAAGGAAATTATTTGTAACTTGCGACAAGTAGAACAATGAATGGAACAGGTAGACGGTTGAAATCAATGTATATGTTGCTTCTATAGAGTCTAAGAAACCTATATGAAAAGCATCTAAACAGTAACAATCTCTAATTTTTTGATCTTCATGTTGAAGTGAACAGCGAGCCCCATTGATAATCATGAAATGGAAATTATTTGTAACTTTCTACAAGTAGAACAATGAATAGTACAGGTAGACGGGTGAAATCTTTCTATATATTGCTTCTAAATAATCTAAGAAACATATATTCAAAGCATCCAAACAGTACAATTCGCCAATTTTTTGTTCTTCAAGTTTAAGTGAACTACGAGCCCAATTGGTAATCCTTTAAAGGAAATTATTTGTAAATTTCAGCAAGTAGAACAATGAATGGAACAGGTAGACTGTTGAAATCATTGTATATATTGCTTCTATATAGTCTAAGAAACATATATGCAAAGCATCCAAACAGTACAATTCGCCAATTTTTTGTTCTTCAAGTTTAAGTGAACAATGAGCCCCAATGGTTAATCCTTTATCGGAAATTATTTGTAACTTTCGACAAGTAGAACAATGAATGGAACAGGTAGACGGTTGAAATATTTGTATATATTGCTTCCGTATAGTCTAAGAAACATATATGCAAATCATCCAAACAGTACCATTCGCCAATTTTTTGTTCTTCAAGTTTAAGTGAACAATGAGCCCCATTGTTAATCCTTTATCAGAAATTATTTGTAAATTTCGACAAGTAGAACAATGATTGGAACACGTAGACGGTTGAAATCTTTGTATATATTGCTACCATATAGTCTAAGAAACATGTACGCAATGCATCCAAACAGTACCATTCGCCAATTTTTTGTTCTTCAGGTTTAAGTGAACAATGAGCCCCAATGGTTAATCCTTTATCGGAAATTATTTGTAATTTTCGACAAGTAGAACAATGAATGGAACAGGTAGACTGTTGAAATCATTGTATATATTGCTTCTATATAGTCTAAGAAACATATATGCAAAGCATCCAAACAGTACAATTCGCCAATTTTTTGTTCTTCAAGTTTAAGTGAACAATGAGCCCCATTGTTAATCCTTTATCAGAAATTATTTGTAAATTTCGACAAGTAGAACAATGATTGGAACACGTAGACGGTTGAAATCTTTGTATATATTGCTACCATATAGTCTAAGAAACATGTACGCAATGCATCCAAACAGTACCATTCGCCAATTTTTTGTTCTTCAGGTTTAAGTGAACAATGAGCCCCAATGGTTAATCCTTTATCGGAAATTATTTGTAACTTTCGACAAGTAGAACAATGAATGGAACAGGTAGACGGTTGAAATATTAGTATATATTGCTTCCGTATAGTCTAAGAAACATATATGCAAATCATCCAAACAGTACCATTCGCCAATTTTTTGTTCTTCAAATTTAAGTGAACAATGAGCCCCATTGTTAATCCTTTAACGGAAATTAATTGTAACTTTCTACAAGTAGAACAATGAATGGAACAGGTAGACGGTTGAAATCCTTGTATATATTGCGTCTATATAGTCTAAGAAACATATATGCAAAGCATCCAAACATTACAATTCGCCAATTTATTGTTCTTCAAGTTTAAGTGAACAACGAGCCCCATTGTTAATCCTTTAAAGGAAATTATTTGTAAATTTCGACAAGTAGAACAATGAATGGAACAGGTAGACGGTTGAAATCTTTGTATATATTGCGTCTATATAGTCTAAGATACATATATGCAAAGCATCCAAACAGTACAATTCGCCAATTTATTGTTCTTCAAGTTTAAGTGAACAATGAGCCCCAATGGTTAATCCTTTATCGGAAATTATTTGTAACTTTCGACAAGTAGAACAATGAATGGAAAAGGTAGACGGTTGAAATCTTTCTATATATTGCTTCTATATAGACTAAGAAACATATATGCAAAGTATCCAAACAGTACAATTCGCCAATTTATTGTTCTTCAAGTTTAAGTGCACAACGAGCCCCATTGTTAATCCTTTCAAGGAAATTATTTGTAAATTTCGACAAGTAGAACAATGATTGGAACACGTAGACGGTTGAAATCTTTGTATATATTGCTACCATATAGTCTAAGAAACATGTACGCAAAGCATCCAAACAGTACCATTCGCCAATTTTTTGTTCTTCAAGTTTAAGTGAACAATGAGACCCATTGTTAATCCTTTATCAGAAATTATTTGTAAATTTCGACAAGTAGAACAATGATTGGAACACGTAGACGGTTGAAATCTTTGTATATATTGCTACCATATAGTCTAAGAAACATGTACGCAATGCATCCAAATAGTACCATTCGCCAATTTTTTAGTCTTCACGTTTAAGTGAACAATGAGCACCAATGGTTAATCCTTTATCGGAAATTATTTGTAATTTTCGACAAGTAGAACAATGAATGGAACAGGTAGACGGTTGAAATATTTGTATATATTGCTTCTATATAATATAAGAAACATATATTCAAAGCATCCAAAAAGTACCATTCGCCAATTTTTTGTTCTTCAAGTTTAAGTTAACAATGAGCCCCAATGGTTAATCCTTTATCGGAAATTATTTGTAATTTTCGACAAGTAGAACAATGAATGGAACAGGTAGACGGTTGAAATCTTTGTATATATTGCTTCTATATAATCTAAGAAACAAATATGCAAAGCATCCAAACAGTACCTTGCGCCAATTTTTTGTTCTTCAAGTTTAAGTGAACAACGTGCCCCATTGATAATCATGAAACGGAAATTATTTGTAAATTTCGACAAGTAGAACAATGAATGGATCAGGTAGACGGTTGAAATCATTGTATATATTGCTTCTATATAGTCTAAGAAACATATATGCATAGCGTCCAAACAGTACAATTCGCCAATTTTTTGCTCGTCAAGTTTAAGTAAACAACGAGCCCCAATGGTTAATCCTTTATCGGAAATTACTTGTAATTTTCGACAAGTAGAACAATGAATGGAACAGGTACACGGTTGAAATCTTTGTATATATTGCTTCTATATAATCTAAGAAACATATATTCAAAGCATCCAAACAGTACAATTCGCCAATTTTTTGTTCTTCAGGTTTAAGTGAACAATGAGCCCCAATGGTTAATCCTTTATCGGTAATTATTTGTAACTTTCGACAAGTAGAACAATGAATGGAACAGGTAGACGGTTGAAATCCTTGTATATATTGCGTCTATATAGTCTAAGAATCATATATTCAAAGCATCCAAACAGTACCATTCGCCAATTTTTTGTTCTTCAAGTTTAAGTGAACTACGAGCCCCATTGTTAATCCTTTAAATGAAATTATTTGTAAATTTCGGCAAGTAGAACAATGAATGGAATAGGTAGACGGTTGAAATCATTGTATATATTGCTTCTATATAGTCTAAGAAACATGTATGCAAAGCATCCAAACAGTACAATTCGCCAATTTCTTGTTCTTCAAGTTTAAGTAAACTACGATCCCCATTGTTAATCCCTTAACGGAAATTATTTGTAACTTTCGACAAGTAGAACAATGAATGGAACAGGTAGACGGTTGAGATCATTGTATATATTGCTTCTATATAGTCTAAGAAACATATCTGCAAATCATCCAAACAGTACAATTCGCCAATTATTTGATCTTCAAGTTTAAGTGAACTACGAACCCCATTGTTAATACTTTAACGGAAATTATTTGTAACTTGCGACAAGTAGAACAATGAATGGAACAGGTAGACGGTTGAAATCAATGTATATATTGCTTCTATATAGTCTAAGAAACATATATGCAAAGCATCCAAACAGTACCATTCGCCAATTTTTTGTTCTTCAAGTTTAAGTGAACAATGAGCCCCAATGGTTAATCCTTTATCGGAAATTATTTGTAATTTTCGACAAGTACAACAATGATTGGAACACGTAGACGGTTGAAATCTTTGTATATATTGCTTCCATATAGTCTAAGAAACATTTATGCAAAGCATCCAAACATTACCATTCGCCAATTTTTTGTTCTTCAAGTTTAAGTGAACAATGAGCCCCAATGGTTAATCCTTTATCGGTAATTATATGTAACTTTCGACAAGTAGAACAATGAATGGAACAGGTAGACGGTTGAAATCCTTGTATATATTGCGTCTATATAGTCTAAGAAACATATATGCAAAGCATCCAAACAATACAATTCGCCAATTTATTGTTCTTCAAGTTTAAGTGAACTACGAGCCCCATTGTTAATCCTTTAAAGGAAATTATTTGTAAATTTCGACAAGTAGAACAATGAATGGAACAGGTAGCCGGTTGAAATCAATGTATATATTGCTTCTATATAGTCTAAGAAACATATATGCAAAGCATCCAAGCAGTACCATTCGCCAATTTTTTGTTCTTCAAGTTTAAGTGAACAACGAGCCCCAATGGTTAATCCTTTATCGGAAATTATTTGTAACTTTCGACAAGTAGAACAATGAATGGAACAGGTAGACGGTTGAAATCTTTGTATATATTGCTTCCATATAGTCTAACAAACATGTACGCAAAGCATCCAAACAGTACCATTCGCCAATTTTTTGTTCTTCAAGTTTAAGCGAACAACGAGCCCCAATGGTTAATCCTTTATCGGAAATTATTTGTAACTTTCGACAAGTAGAACAATGAATGGAACAGGTAGACGGTTGAAATCTTTGTATATATTGCTTCCATATAGTCTAACAAACATGTACGCTAAGCATCCAAACAGTACCATTCGCCAATTTTTTGTTCTTCAAGTTTAAGTGAACTACGAGCCCCATTGTTAATCCTTTAAAGGAAATTATTTGTAAATTTCGACAAGTAGAACAATGATTGGAACACGTAGACGGTTGAAATCTTTGTATATATTGCTTCCATATAGTCTAAGAAACATGTACGCAAAGCATCCAAACAGTACCATTCGCCAATTTTTTGGTCTTCAAGTTTAAGTGAACAATGAGCCCCAATGGTTAATCCTTTATCGGAAATTATTTGTAACTTTCGACAAGTAGAACAATGAATGGAACAGGTAGACGGTTGAAATATTTGTATATATTGCTTCCGTATAGTCTAAGAAACATATATGCAAATCATCCAAACAGTACCATTCGCCAATTTTTTGTTCTTCAAGTTTAAGTGAACAATGAGCCCCATTGTTAATCCTTTAACGGAAATTAATTGTAACTTTCTACAAGTAGAACAATGATTGGAACACGTAGACGGTTGAAATCTTTGTATATATTGCTTCTATATAGTCTAAGAAACATATGTGCAAAGCATCCAAACAGTACCATTCGCCAATTTTTTGTTCTTCAAGTTTAAGTGAACAACGAGCCCCATTGATAATCATGAAACGGAAATTATTTGTAACTTTCGACATGTAGAACAATGAATGGAACAGGTAGACGGTTGAAATATTTGTATATATTGCTTCCGTATAGTCTAAGAAACATATATGTAAAGCATCCAAACAGTACCATTCGCCAATTTTTTGTTCTTCAAGGTTAAGTGAACAATGAGCCCCAATGGTTAATACTTTATCGGAAATTATTTGTAATTTTCGACAAGTAGAACAATGATTGGAACACGTAGACAGTTGAAATCTTTGTATACATTGCTTCCATATAGTCTAAGAAACATATATGCAAAGCATCCAAACAGTACCATTCGCGAATTTTTTGTTCTTCAAGTTTAAGTGAACAATGAGCCCCATTGTTAATCCTTAATCGGAAATTATTTGTAACTTTCGACAAGTAGAACAATGAATGGAACTGGTAGACGATTGAAATCTTTTTATATATTGCTTCTATATAGTCTAAGAAACATATATACAAAGCATCCAAACAGTACCAGTCGCCAATTTTTTGTTCTTCAAGTTTAAGTGAACAACGAGGCCCATTGATAATCATGAAACGGAAATTATTTGTAACTTTCGACAAGAAGAACAATGAATAGAACAGGTAGACGGTTGAAATCTTTGTATATGTTGCTTCTATATAGTCTAAGAAACCTATATGCAAAGCATCTAAACAGTAAAATTCGCCAATTTTTTGATCTTCAAGTTTAAGTGAACAATGAGCCCCATTGTTAATCCTTTATCGGAAATTATTTGTAACTTTCGACAAGTAGAACAATGAATGGAACAGGTAGACGGTTGAAATCTTTGTATATATTGCTTCTATATAGTCTAAGAAACATATATGCAAAGCATCCAAACAGTACAATTCGCCAATTTTTTTATCTTCAAGTTTAAGTGAACAATGAGCCCCAATGGTTAATCCGTTATCGGAAATTATTTGTAACTTTCGACAAGTAGAACAATGAATGGAACAGGTAGACGGTTGAAATATTAGTATATATTGCTTCCGTATAGTCTAAGAAACATATATGCAAATCATCCAAACAGTACAATTCGCCAATTTTTTGTTCTTCAAGTTTAAGTGAACAACGAGCCCCATTGATAATCATGAAACGGAAATTATTTGTAACTTTCGACATGTAGAACAATGAATGGAACAGGTAGACGGTTGAAATCCTTGTATATATTGCGTCTATATAGTCTAAGAAACATATATGCAAAGCATCCAAACATTACAATTCGCCAATTTATTGTTCTTCAAGTTTAAGTGAACAACGAGCCCCATTGTTAATCCTTTAAAGGAAATTATTTGTAAATTTCGACAAGTAGAACAATGAATGGAACAGGTAGACGGTTGAAATCTTTGTATATATTGCGTCTATATAGTCTAAGAAACATATATGCAAAGCATCCAAACAGTACAATTCGCCAATTTATTGTTCTTCAAGTTTAAGTGAACAATGAGCCCCAATGGTTAATCCTTTATCGGAAATTATTTGTAACTTTCGACAAGTAGAACAATGAATGGAAAAGGTAGACGGTTGAAATCTTTCTATATATTGCTTCTATATAGACTAAGAAACATATATGCAAAGTATCCAAACAGTACAATTCGCCAATTTATTGTTCTTCAAGTTTAAGTGAACAACGAGCCCCATTGTTAATCCTTTCAAGGAAATTATTTGTAAATTTCGACAAGTAGAACAATGATTGGAACACGTAGACGGTTGAAATCTTTGTATATATTGCTACCATATAGTCTAAGAAACATGTACGCAAAGCATCCAAACAGTACCATTCGCCAATTTTTTGTTCTTCAAGTTTAAGTGAACAATGAGACCCATTGTTAAACCTTTATCAGAAATTATTTGTAAATTTCGACAAGTAGAACAATGATTGGAACACGTAGACGGTTGAAATCTTTGTATATATTGCTACCATATAGTCTAAGAAACATGTACGCAATGCATCCAAATAGTACCATTCGCCAATTTTTTGGTCTTCACGTTTAAGTGAACAATGAGCCCCAATGGTTAATCCTTTATCGGAAATTATTTGTAATTTTCGACAAGTAGAACAATGAATGGAACAGGTAGACGGTTGAAATATTTGTATATATTGCTTCTATATAATATAAGAAACATATATTCAAAGCATCCAAACAGTACCATTCGCCAATTTTTTGTTCTTCCAGTTTAAGGGAACAATGAGACCGATTGTTAATCCTTTATCAGAAATTATTTATAAATTTCGACAAGTAGAACAATGATTGGAACACGTAGACGGTTGAAATCTTTGTATATATTGCTACCATATAGTCTAAGAAACATGTACGCAATGCATCCAAATAGTACCATTCGCCAATTTTTTGGTCTTCACGTTTAAGTGAACAATGAGCCCCAATGGTTAATCCTTTATCGGAAATTATTTGTAATTTTCGACAAGTAGAACAATGAATGGAACAGGAAGACGGTTGAAATATTTGTATATATTGCTTCTATATAATATAAGAAACATATATTCAAAGCATCCAAACAGTACCATTCGCCAATTTTTTGTTCTTCCAGTTTAAGGGAACAACGAGCCCCATTGTTAATCCTTTAAAGGAAATTATTTGTAAATTTCGACAAGTAGAACAACGATTGGAACACGTAGACGGTTGAAATCTTTGTATATATAGCTTCCACATAGTCTAAGAAACATGTACGCAAAGCATCCAAACAGTACCATTCGCCAATTTTTTGTTCTTCAAGTTTAAGTTAACAATGAGCCCCAATGGTTAATCCTTTATCGGAAATTATTTGTAATTTTCGACAAGTAGAACAATGAATGGAACAGGTAGACGGTTGAAATCTTTGTATATATTGCTTCTATATAATCTAAGAAACAAATATGCAAAGCATCCAAACAGTACCTTTCGCCAATTTTTTGTTCTTCAAGTTTAAGTGAACAACGTGCCCCATTGATAATCATGAAACGGAAATTATTTGTAACTTTCTACAAGTAGAACAATGAATAGAACAGGTAGACGGTTGAAATCATTGTATATGTTGCTTCTATATAGTCTAAGAAACATATATGCAAAGCATCCAAACAGTACAATTCGCCAATTTTTTGTTCTTCAAGTATAAGTGAACAGCGAGCACCATTGATAATCATGAAATGGAAATTATTTGTAACTTTCTACAAGTAGAACAATGAATAGTACGGGTAGACGGGTGAAATCTTTCTATATATTGCTTCTAAATAGCCTAAGGAACATATACGCAAAGCATCCAAACAGTACAATTCGCCAATTTTTTGTTCTTCAAGTTTAAGTGAACTACGAGCCCCATTGTTAATCCTTTAAAGGAAATTATTTGTAAATTTCGACAAGTAGAACAATGAATGGAACAGGTACACGGTTGAAATCTTTGTATATATTGCTTCTATATAATCTAAGAAACATATATTCAAAGCATCCAAACAGTACAATTCGCCAATTATTTGATCTTCAAGTTTAAGTGAACTACGAGTCCCATTGTTAATACTTTAACGGAAATTATTTGTAACTTGCGACAAGTAGAACAATGAATGGAACAGGTAGACTGTTGAAATCATTGTATATATTGCTTCTATATAGTCTAAGAAACATATACGCAAAGCATCTAAACAGTACCATTCGCCAATTTTTTGTTCTTCAAGTTTAAGTGAACAATGAGCCCCAATGGTTAATCCTTTATCGGAAATCACTTGTAATTTTCGACAAGTAGAACAATGATTGGAACACGTAGACGGTTGAAATCTTTGTATATATTGCTTCCATATATTCTAAGAAACATTTATGCAAAGCATCCAAACATTACCATTCGCCAATTTTTTGTCCTTCAAGTTTAAGTGAACAATGAGCCCCATTGTTAATCCTTTATCGGAAATTATTTGTAGCTTTCGACAAGTAGAACAATGAATGGAACAGGTAGACGGTTGAAATCTTTGTATATATTGCTTCTATATAGTCTAAGAAACATATATGCAAAGCATCCAAACAGTACAATTCGCCAATTTTTTGTTCTTCAGGTTTAAGTGAACAATGAGCCCCAATGGTTAATCCTTTATCGGTAATTATTTGTAACTTTCGACAAGTAGAACAATGAATGGAACAGGTAGACGGTTGAAATCCTTGTATATATTGCGTCTATATAGTCTAAGAAACATATATGCAAAGCATCCAAACAGTACAATTCGCCAATTTATTGTTCTTCAAGTTTAAGTGAACAACGAGCCCCATTGTTAATCCTTTAAAGGAAATTATTTGTAAATTTCGACAAGTAGAACAGTGAATGGAACAGGTAGACGGTTGAAATCTTTGTATATATTGCGTCTATATAGTCTAAGAAACATATATGCAAAGCATCCAAACAGTACAATTCGCCAATTTATTGTTCTTCAAGTTTAAGTGAACAATGAGCCCCAATGGTTAATCCTTTATCGGAAATTATTTGTAACTTTCGGCAAGTAGAACAATGAATGGAAAAGGTAGACGGTTGAAATCTTTGTATATATTGCTTCTATATAGACTAAGAAACATATATGCAAAGCATCCAAACAGTACAATTCGCCAATTTATTGTTCTTCAAGTTTAAGTGAACAACGAGCCCCATTGTTAATCCTTTCAAGGAAATTATTTGTAAATTTCGACAAGTAGAACAATGATTGGAACACGTAGACGGTTGAAATCTTTGTATATATTGCTACCATATAGTCTAAGAAACATGTACGCAAAGCATCCAAACAGTACCATTCGCCAATTTTTTGTTCTTCAAGTTTAAGTGAACAATGAGACCCATTGTTAATCCTTTATCAGAAATTATTTGTAAATTTCGACAAGTAGAACAATGATTGGAACACGTAGACGGTTGAAATCTTTGTATATATTCCTACCATATAGTCTAAGAAACATGTACGCAATGCATCCAAACAGTACCATTCGCCAATTTTCTGGTCTTCACGTTTAAGTGAACAATGAGCCCCAATGGTTAATCCTTTATCGGAAATTATTTGTAATTTTCGACAAGTAGAACAATGAATGGAACAGGTAGACGGTTGAAATATTTGTATATATTGCTTCTATATAATATAAGAAACATATATTCAAAGCATCCAAACAGTACCATTCGCCAATTTTTTGTTCTTTCAGTTTAAGGGAACAACGAGCCCCATTGTTAATCCTTTAAAGGAAATTATTTGTAAATTTCGACAAGTAGAACAACGATTGGAACACGTAGACGGTTGAAATCTTTGTATATATAGCTTCCATATAGTCTAAGAAACATGTACGCAAAGCATCCAAACAGTACCATTCGCCAATTTTTTGTTCTTCAAGTTTAAGTTAACAATGAGCCCCAATGGTTAATCCTTTATCGGAAATTATTTGTAACTTTCGACAAGTAGAACAATGAATGGAACAGGTAGACGGTTGAAATCTTTGTATATATTGCTTCTATATAGTCTAAGAAACATATATGCAAAGCATCTAAACAGTACCATTCGCCAATTTTTTGTTCTTCAAGTTTAAGTGAACAATGAGCCCCAATGGTTAATCCTTTATCGGAAATTATTTGTAATTTTCGACAAGTACAACAATGATTGGAACACGTAGACGGTTGAAATCTTTGTATATATTGCTTCCATATAGTCTAAGAAACATTTATGCAAAGCATCCAAACATTACCATTCGCCAATTTTCTGTTCTTCAAGTTTAAGTGAACAATGAGCCCCAATGGTTAATCCTTTATCGGTAATTATTTGTAACATTCGACAAGTAGAACAATGAATGGAACAGGTAGACGGTTGAAATCCTTGTATATATTGCGTCTATATAGTCTAAGAAACATATATGCAAAGCATCCAAACAATACAATTCGCCAATTTATTGTTCTTCAAGTTTAAGTGAACAACGAGCCCCATTGTTAATCTTTTAAAGGAAATTATTTGTAAATTTCGACAAGTAGAACAATGAATGGAACAGGTAGACGGTTGAAATCTTCGTATATATTGCTACTATATAATCTAAGATACATATATGCAAAGCATCCAAACAGTACCATTCGCCAATTTTTTGATCTTCAAGTTTAAGTGAACTACGAGCCCCATTGTTAATCCTTTAAAGGAAATTATTTGTAAATTTCGACAAGTAGAACAATGAATGGAACAGGTAGACTGTTGAAATCATTGTATATATTGCTTCTGTATAGTCTAAGAAACATATATGCAAAGAATCCAAACAGTACAATTCGCCAATTATTTGAACTTCAAGTTTAAGTGAACTACGAGCCCCATTGCTAATACTTTAACGGAAATTATTTGTAACTTGCGACAAGTAGAACAATGAATGGAACAGGTAGCCGGTTGAAATCAATGTATATATTGCTTCTATATAGTCTAAGAAACATATATGCAAAGCATCCAAACAGTACCATTCGCCAATTTTTTGGTCTTCAAGTTTAAGTGAACAATGAGCCCCAATGGTTAATCCTTTATCGGAAATTATTTGTAATTTTCGACAAGTAGAACAATGAATGGAACAGGTAGACGGTTGAAATCTTTGTATATATTGCTTCTATATAATCTAAGAATCATATATGCAAAGCATCCAAACAGTACCTTTCGCCAATTTTTTGTTCTTCAAGTTTAAGTAAACAACGAGACCCATTGTTAATCCTTTAAAGGAAATTATTTGTAAATTTCGACAAGTAGAACAATGAATGGAACAGGTAGACTGTTGAAATCATTGTATATATTGCTTCTGTATAGTCTAAGAAACATATATGCAAAGAATCCAAACAGTACAATTCGCCAATTATTTGATCTTCAAGTTTAAGTGAACTACGAGCCCCATTGTTAATACTTTAAAGGAAATTATTTGTAAATTTCGACAAGTAGAACAATGATTGGAACACTTAGACGGTTGAAATCTTTGTATATATTGCTTCCATATAGTCTAAGAAACATGTACGCAAAGCATCCAAACAGTACCATTCGCCAATTTTTTGGTCTTCAAGTTTAAGTGAACTACGAGCCCCATTGTTAATCCTTTAAAGGAAATTATTTGTAAATTTCGACAAGTAGAACAATGAATGGATCAGGTAGACGGTTGAAATCATTGTATATATTGCTTCTATATAATCTTCGAAACATATATGCAAATCATCCAAACAGTACCATTCGCCAATTTTTTGTTCTTCAAGTTTAAGGGAACAACGAGCCCCATTGTTAATCCTTTAAAGGAAATTATTTGTAAATTTCGACAAGTAGAACAATGAATGGAACAGGTAGACCGTTGAAATCTTTGTATATATTGCTTCTATATAATCTAAGAAACATGTATTCAAAGCATCCAAACAGTACCGTTCGCCAATTTTTTGTTCTTCAAGTTTAAGTGAACTACCAGCCCCATAGTTTATCCTTTAAAGGAAATTATTTGTAAATTTCGACAAGTAGAACAATGAATGGAACAGGTAGACTGTTGAAATCATTGTATATATTGCTTCTGTATAGTCTAAGTAACATATATGCATAGCGTCCAAACAGTACAATTCGCGAATTTTTTGCTCTTCAAGTTTAAGTGAACTACGAGCCCCATTGTTAATCCTTTAAAGGAAATTATTTGTAACTTTCGACAAGTAGAACAATGAATGGAAGAGGTAGACGGTTGAAATCAATGTATATATTGCTTCTATATAGTCTAAGAAACATATATGCAAAGCATCAAAACAGTACCATTCGCCAATTTTTTGTTCTTCAAGTTTAAGTGAACAACGAGCCCCAATGGTTAATCCTTTATCGGAAATTATTTGTAACTTTCGTCAAGTAGAACAATGAATGGAACAGGTAGACGGTTGAAATCTTTGTATATATTGCGTCTATATAGTCTAAGAAACATATATGCAAAGCATCCAAACAGTACCATTCGCCAATTTTTTGTTCTTCAAGTTTAAGTGAACTACGAGCCCCATTGCTAATCCTTTAAAGGAAATTATTTGTAAATTTCGACAAGTAGAACAATGAATGGAACAGGTAGACGGTTGAAATCATTGTATATGTTGCTTCTATAGAGTCTAAGAAATCTATATGCAAAGCATCTAAACAGTAACAATCTCTAATTTTTTGATCTTCAAGTTGAAGTGAACAGCGAGCCCCATTGATAATCATGAAATGGAAATTATTTGTAACTTTCTACAAGTAGAACAATGAATAGTACAGGTAGACGGGTGAAATCTTTCTATATATTGCTTCTAAATAATCTAAGAAACATATATTCAAAGCATCCAAACAGTACAATTCGCCAATTTTTTGTTCTTCAAGTTTAAGTGAACTACGAGCCCAATTGGTAATCCTTTAAAGGAAATTATTTGTAAATTTCAGCAAGTAGAACAATGAATGGAACAGGTAGACTGTTGAAATCATTGTATATATTGCTTCTATATAGTCTAAGAAACATATACGCAAAGCATCTAAACAGTACCATTCGCCAATTTTTTGTTCTTCAAGTTTAAGTGAACTACGAGCCCCATTGTTAGTCCTTTAACGGAAATTGTTCGTAACTTTCGACAAGAAGAACAATGAATGGAACAGGTAGACGGTTAAAATCTTTGTATATATTGCTTCTATATAGTCTAAGAAACATATGTGCAAAGCATCCAAACAGTACCATTCGCCAATTTTTTGTTCTTCAAGTTTAAGTGAACTACGAGCCCCATTGTTAGTCCTTTAATGGAAATTATTTGTAACTTTCGACAAGAAGAACAATGAATGGAACAGGTAGACGGTTAAAATCTTTGTATATATTGCTTCTATATAGTCTAAGAAACATATATGCAAAACATCCAAACAGTACAATTCGCCAATTTTTTGTTCTTCAAGTTTAAGTGAACAATGAGCCCCAATGGTTAATCCTTTATCGGAAATTATTTGTAACTTTCGACAAGTAGCACAATGAATGGAACAGGTAGACGGTTGAAATCTTTGTATATATTGCTTTAATATAGTCTAAGAAACATATATGCAAAGCATCCAAACAGTACAATTTGCCAATTTTTTGTTCTTCAAGTTTAAGTGAACAATGAGCCCCAATGGTTCATCCTTTATCGGAAATTATTTGTAACTTTCGACAAGTAGAACAATGAATGGAACAGGTAGACGGTTGAAATATTTGTATATATTGCTTCCGTATAGTCTAAGAAACATATATGCAAATCATCCAAACAGTACCATTCGCCAATTTTTTGTTCTTCAAGTTTAAGTGAACAATGAGCCCCATTGTTAATCCTTTAACGGAAATTAATTGTAACTTTCTACAAGTAGAACAATGATTGGAACACGTAGACGGTTGAAATCTTTGTATATATTGCTTCTATATAGTCTAAGAAACATATGTGCAAAGCATCCAAACAGTACCATTCGCCAATTTTTTGTTCTTCAAGTTTAAGTGAACAACGAGCCCCATTGATAATCATGAAACGGAAATTATTTGTAACTTTCGACATGTAGAACAATGAATGGAACAGGTAGACGGTTGAAATATTTGTATATATTGCTTCCGTATAGGCTAAGAAACATATATGTAAAGCATCCAAACATTACCATTCGCCAATTTTTTGTTCTTCAAGGTTAAGTGAACAATGAGCCCCATTGTTAATCCTTTATCGGAAATTATTTGTAACTTTCGACAAGTAGAACAATGAATGGAACAGGTAGACGGTTGAAATATTAGTATATATTGCTTCCGTATAGTCTAAGAAACATATATGCAAATCATCCAAACAGTACCATTCGCCAATTTTTTGTTCTTCAAGTTTAAGTGAACAATGAGCCCCATTGTTAATCCTTTAACGGAAATTAATTGTAACTTTCTACAAGTAGAACAATGAATGGAACAGGTAGACGGTTGAAATCCTTGTATATATTGCGTCTATATAGTCTAAGAAACATATATGCAAAGCATCCAAACATTACAATTCGCCAGTTTATTGTTCTTCAAGTTTAAGTGAACAACGAGCCCCATTGTTAATCCTTTAAAGGAAATTATTTGTAAATTTCGACAAGTAGAACAATGAATGGAACAGGTAGACGGTTGAAATCTTTGTATATATTGCGTCTATATAGTCTAAGAAACATATATGCAAAGCATCCAAACAGTACAATTCGCCAATTTATTGTTCTTCAAGTTTAAGTGAACAATGAGCCCCAATGGTTAATCCTTTATCGGAAATTATTTGTAACTTTCGACAAGTAGAACAATGAATGGAAAAGGTAGACGGTTGAAATCTTTGTATATATTGCTTCTATTTAGACTAAGAAACATATATGCAAAGCATCCAAACAGTACAATTCGCCAATTTATTGTTCTTCAAGTTTAAGTGAACAACGAGCCCCATTGTTAATCCTTTAACGGAAATTATTTGTAACTTGCGACAAGTAGAAAATTGAATGGAATAGGTAGACGGTTGAAATCATTGTATATATTGCTTCCATATAGTCTAAGAAACATATATGCAAAGCATCCAAACAGTACAATTCGCCAATTTTTTGTTCTTCAAGTTTAAGTGAACTACGAGCCCCATTGTTAATCCTTTAAAGGAAATTATTTGTAAATTTCGACAAGTAGAACAATGAATGGAACAGGTAGACTGTTGAAATCATTGTATATATTGCTTCTGTATAGTCTAAGAAACATATATGCAAAGAATCCAAACAGTACAATTCGCCAATTATTTGAACTTCAAGTTTAAGTGAACTACGAGCCCCATTGCTAATACTTTAACGGAAATTATTTGTAACTTGCGACAAGTAGAACAATGAATGGAACAGGTAGCCGGTTGAAATCAATGTATATATTGCTTCTATATAGTCTAAGAAACATATATGCAAAGCATCCAAACAGTACCATTCGCCAATTTTTTGGTCTTCAAGTTTAAGTGAACAATGAGCCCCAATGGTTAATCCTTTATCGGAAATTATTTGTAATTTTCGACAAGTAGAACAATGAATGGAACAGGTAGACGGTTGAAATCTTTGTATATATTGCTTCTATATAATCTAAGAATCATATATGCAAAGCATCCAAACAGTACCTTTCGCCAATTTTTTGTTCTTCAAGTTTAAGTAAACAACGAGACCCATTGTTAATCCTTTAAAGGAAATTATTTGTAAATTTCGACAAGTAGAACAATGAATGGAACAGGTAGACTGTTGAAATCATTGTATATATTGCTTCTGTATAGTCTAAGAAACATATATGCAAAGAATCCAAACAGTACAATTCGCCAATTATTTGATCTTCAAGTTTAAGTGAACTACGAGCCCCATTGTTAATACTTTAAAGGAAATTATTTGTAAATTTCGACAAGTAGAACAATGATTGGAACACTTAGACGGTTGAAATCTTTGTATATATTGCTTCCATATAGTCTAAGAAACATGTACGCAAAGCATCCAAACAGTACCATTCGCCAATTTTTTGGTCTTCAAGTTTAAGTGAACTACGAGCCCCATTGTTAATCCTTTAAAGGAAATTATTTGTAAATTTCGACAAGTAGAACAATGAATGGATCAGGTAGACGGTTGAAATCATTGTATATATTGCTTCTATATAATCTTCGAAACATATATGCAAATCATCCAAACAGTACCATTCGCCAATTTTTTGTTCTTCAAGTTTAAGGGAACAACGAGCCCCATTGTTAATCCTTTAAAGGAAATTATTTGTAAATTTCGACAAGTAGAACAATGAATGGAAGAGGTAGACGGTTGAAATCAATGTATATATTGCTTCTATATAGTCTAAGAAACATATATGCAAAGCATCAAAACAGTACCATTCGCCAATTTTTTGTTCTTCAAGTTTAAGTGAACAACGAGCCCCAATGGTTAATCCTTTATCGGAAATTATTTGTAACTTTCGTCAAGTAGAACAATGAATGGAACAGGTAGACGGTTGAAATCTTTGTATATATTGCGTCTATATAGTCTAAGAAACATATATGCAAAGCATCCAAACAGTACCATTCGCCAATTTTTTGTTCTTCAAGTTTAAGTGAACAATGAGCCCCAATGGTTAATCCTTTATCGGAAATTATTTGTAACTTTCGACAAGTAGCACAATGAATGGAACAGGTAGACGGTTGAAATATTTGTATATATTGCTTCCGTATAGTCTAAGAAACATATATGTAAAGCATCCAAACATTACCATTCGCCAATTTTTTGTTCTTCAAGGTTAAGTGAACAATGAGCCCCATTGTTAATCCTTTATCGGAAATTATTTGTAACTTTCGACAAGTAGAACAATGAATGGAACAGGTAGACGGTTGAAATATTAGTATATATTGCTTCCGTATAGTCTAAGAAACATATATGCAAATCATCCAAACAGTACCATTCGCCAATTTTTTGTTCTTCAAGTTTAAGTGAACAATGAGCCCCATTGTTAATCCTTTAACGGAAATTAATTGTAACTTTCTACAAGTAGAACAATGAATGGAACAGGTAGACGGTTGAAATCCTTGTATATATTGCGTCTATATAGTCTAAGAAACATATATGCAAAGCATCCAAACATTACAATTCGCCAGTTTATTGTTCTTCAAGTTTAAGTGAACAACGAGCCCCATTGTTAATCCTTTAAAGGAAATTATTTGTAAATTTCGACAAGTAGAACAATGAATGGAACAGGTAGACGGTTGAAATCTTTGTATATATTGCGTCTATATAGTCTAAGAAACATATATGCAAAGCATCCAAACAGTACAATTCGCCAATTTATTGTTCTTCAAGTTTAAGTGAACAATGAGCCCCAATGGTTAATCCGTTATCGGAAATTATTTGTAACTTTCGACAAGTAGAACAATGAATGGAAAAGGTAGACGGTTGAAATCTTTGTATATATTGCTTCTATATAGACTAAGAAACATATATGCAAAGCATCCAAACAGTACAATTCGCCAATTTATTGTTCTTCAAGTTTAAGTGAACAACGAGCCCCATTGTTAATCCTTTAACGGAAATTATTTGTAACTTGCGACAAGTAGAAAATTGAATGGAATAGGTAGACGGTTGAAATCATTGTATATATTGCTTCCATATAGTCTAAGAAACATATATGCAAAGCATCCAAACAGTACAATTCGCCAATTTTTTGTTCTTCAAGTTTAAGTGAACTACGAGCCCCATTGTTAATCCTTTAAAGGAAATTATTTGTAAATTTCGACAAGTAGAACAATGAATGGAACAGGTAGACTGTTGAAATCATTGTATATATTGCTTCTGTATAGTCTAAGAAACATATATGCAAAGAATCCAAACAGTACAATTCGCCAATTATTTGAACTTCAAGTTTAAGTGAACTACGAGCCCCATTGCTAATACTTTAACGGAAATTATTTGTAACTTGCGACAAGTAGAACAATGAATGGAACAGGTAGCCGGTTGAAATCAATGTATATATTGCTTCTATATAGTCTAAGAAACATATATGCAAAGCATCCAAACAGTACCATTCGCCAATTTTTTGGTCTTCAAGTTTAAGTGAACAATGAGCCCCAATGGTTAATCCTTTATCGGAAATTATTTGTAATTTTCGACAAGTAGAACAATGAATGGAACAGGTAGACGGTTGAAATCTTTGTATATATTGCTTCTATATAATCTAAGAATCATATATGCAAAGCATCCAAACAGTACCTTTCGCCAATTTTTTGTTCTTCAAGTTTAAGTAAACAACGAGACCCATTGTTAATCCTTTAAAGGAAATTATTTGTAAATTTCGACAAGTAGAACAATGAATGGAACAGGTAGACTGTTGAAATCATTGTATATATTGCTTCTGTATAGTCTAAGAAACATATATGCAAAGAATCCAAACAGTACAATTCGCCAATTATTTGATCTTCAAGTTTAAGTGAACTACGAGCCCCATTGTTAATACTTTAAAGGAAATTATTTGTAAATTTCGACAAGTAGAACAATGATTGGAACACTTAGACGGTTGAAATCTTTGTATATATTGCTTCCATATAGTCTAAGAAACATGTACGCAAAGCATCCAAACAGTACCATTCGCCAATTTTTTGGTCTTCAAGTTTAAGTGAACTACGAGCCCCATTGTTAATCCTTTAAAGGAAATTATTTGTAAATTTCGACAAGTAGAACAATGAATGGATCAGGTAGACGGTTGAAATCATTGTATATATTGCTTCTATATAATCTTCGAAACATATATGCAAATCATCCAAACAGTACCATTCGCCAATTTTTTGTTCTTCAAGTTTAAGGGAACAACGAGCCCCATTGTTAATCCTTTAAAGGAAATTATTTGTAAATTTCGACAAGTAGAACAATGAATGGAACAGGTAGACCGTTGAAATCTTTGTATATATTGCTTCTATATAATCTAAGAAACATGTATTCAAAGCATCCAAACAGTACCGTTCGCCAATTTTTTGTTCTTCAAGTTTAAGTGAACTACCAGCCCCATAGTTTATCCTTTAAAGGAAATTATTTGTAAATTTCGACAAGTGGAACAATGAATGGAACAGGTAGACTGTTGAAATCATTGTATATATTGCTTCTGTATAGTCTAAGTAACATATATGCATAGCGTCCAAACAGTACAATTCGCGAATTTTTTGCTCTTCAAGTTTAAGTGAACTACGAGCCCCATTGTTAATCCTTTATCGGAAATTATTTGTAACTTTCGACAAGTAGAACAATGAATGGAAGAGGTAGACGGTTGAAATCAATGTATATATTGCTTCTATATAGTCTAAGAAACATATATGCAAAGCATCAAAACAGTACCATTCGCCAATTTTTTGTTCTTCAAGTTTAAGTGAACAACGAGCCCCAATGGTTAATCCTTTATCGGAAATTATTTGTAACTTTCGTCAAGTAGAACAATGAATGGAACAGGTAGACGGTTGAAATCTTTGTATATATTGCGTCTATATAGTCTAAGAAACATATATGCAAAGCATCCAAACAGTACCATTCGCCAATTTTTTGTTCTTCAAGTTTAAGTGAACTACGAGCCCCATTGTTAATCCTTTAAAGGAAATTATTTGTAAATTTCGACAAGTAGAACAATGAATGGAACAGGTAGACTGTTGAAATCATTGTATATATTGCTTCTGTATAGTCTAAGAAACATATATGCAAAGAATCCAAACAGTACAATTCGCCAATTATTTGAACTTCAAGTTTAAGTGAACTACGAGCCCCATTGATAATCATGAAATGGAAATTATTTGTAACTTTCTACAAGTAGAACAATGAATAGTACAGGTAGACGGGTGAAATCTTTCTATATATTGCTTCTAAATAATCTAAGAAACATATATTCAAAGCATCCAAACAGTACAATTCGCCAATTTTTTGTTCTTCAAGTTTAAGTGAACTACGAGCCCAATTGGTAATCCTTTAAAGGAAATTATTTGTAAATTTCAGCAAGTAGAACAATGAATGGAACAGGTAGACTGTTGAAATCATTGTATATATTGCTTCTATATAGTCTAAGAAACATATACGCAAAGCATCTAAACAGTACCATTCGCCAATTTTTTGTTCTTCAAGTTTAAGTGAACTACGAGCCCCATTGTTAGTCCTTTAACGGAAATTGTTCGTAACTTTCGACAAGAAGAACAATGAATGGAACAGGTAGACGGTTAAAATCTTTGTATATATTGCTTCTATATAGTCTAAGAAACATATGTGCAAAGCATCCAAACAGTACCATTCGCCAATTTTTTGTTCTTCAAGTTTAAGTGAACTACGAGCCCCATTGTTAGTCCTTTAATGGAAATTATTTGTAACTTTCGACAAGAAGAACAATGAATGGAACAGGTAGACGGTTAAAATCTTTGTATATATTGCTTCTATATAGTCTAAGAAACATATATGCAAAACATCCAAACAGTACAATTCGCCAATTTTTTGTTCTTCAAGTTTAAGTGAACAATGAGCCCCAATGGTTAATCCTTTATCGGAAATTATTTGTAACTTTCGACAAGTAGCACAATGAATGGAACAGGTAGACGGTTGAAATCTTTGTATATATTGCTTTAATATAGTCTAAGAAACATATATGCAAAGCATCCAAACAGTACCATTCGCCAATTTTTTGTTCTTCAAGTTTAAGTGAACAACGAGCCCCATTGATAATCATGAAACGGAAATTATTTGTAACTTTCGACATGTAGAACAATGAATGGAACAGGTAGACGGTTGAAATATTTGTATATATTGCTTCCGTATAGTCTAAGAAACATATATGTAAAGCATCCAAACATTACCATTCGCCAATTTTTTGTTCTTCAAGGTTAAGTGAACAATGAGCCCCATTGTTAATCCTTTATCGGAAATTATTTGTAACTTTCGACAAGTAGAACAATGAATGGAACAGGTAGACGGTTGAAATATTAGTATATATTGCTTCCGTATAGTCTAAGAAACATATATGCAAATCATCCAAACAGTACCATTCGCCAATTTTTTGTTCTTCAAGTTTACGTGAACAATGAGCCCCATTGTTAATCCTTTAACGGAAATTAATTGTAACTTTCTACAAGCAGAACAATGAATGGAACAGGTAGACGGTTGAAATCCTTGTATATATTGCGTCTATATAGTCTAAGAAACATATATGCAAAGCATCCAAACATTACAATTCGCCAGTTTATTGTTCTTCAAGTTTAAGTGAACAACGAGCCCCATTGTTAATCCTTTAAAGGAAATTATTTGTAAATTTCGACAAGTAGAACAATGAATGGAACAGGTAGACGGTTGAAATCTTTGTATATATTGCGTCTATATAGTCTAAGAAACATATATGCAAAGCATCCAAACAGTACAATTCGCCAATTTATTGTTCTTCAAGTTTAAGTGAACAATGAGCCCCAATGGTTAATCCTTTATCGGAAATTATTTGTAACTTTCGACAAGTAGAACAATGAATGGAAAAGGTAGACGGTTGAAATCTTTGTATATATTGCTTCTATATAGACTAAGAAACATATATGCAAAGCATCCAAACAGTACAATTCGCCAATTTATTGTTCTTCAAGTTTAAGTGAACAACGAGCCCCATTGTTAATCCTTTAAAGGAAATTATTTGTAAATTTCGACAAGTAGAACAATGATTGGAACACGTAGACGGTTGAAATCTTTGTATATATTGCTACCATATAGTCTAAGAAACATGTACGCAAAGCATCCAAACAGTACCATTCGCCAATTTTTTGTTCTTCAAGTTTAAGTGAACAATGAGACCCATTGGTAATCCTTTATCAGAAATTATTTGTAAATTTCGACAAGTAGAACAATGATTGGAACACGTAGACGGTTGAAATCCTTGTATATATTGCGTCTATATAGTCTAAGAAACATATATGCAAAGCATCCAAACAGTACAATTCGCCAATTTATTGTTCTTCAAGTTTAAGTGAACAACGAGCCCCATTGTTAATCCTTTAAAGGAAATTATTTGTAAATTTCGACAAGTAGAACAATGAATGGAACAGGTAGACTGTTGAAATCATTGTATATATTGCTTCTGTATAGTCTAAGAAACATATATGCAAAGCATCCAAACAGTACAATTCGCCAATTTTTTGTACTTCAAGTTTAAGTGAACAATGAGCCCCAATGGTTAATCCTTTATCGGTAATTATTTGTAACTTTCGACAAGTAGAACAATGAATGGAACAGGTAGACGGTTGAAATCCTTGTATATATTGCGTCTATATAGTCTAAGAAACATATATGCAAAGCATCCAAACAGTACAATTCGCCAATTTATTGTTCTTCAAGTTTAAGTGAACAACGAGCCCCATTGTTAATCCTTTATCGGAAATTATTTCTAACTTTCGACAAGTAGAACAATGAATGGAAAAGGTAGACGGTTGAAATCTTTCTATATATTGCTTCTATATAGACTAAGAATCATATATGCAAAGTATCCAAACAGTACAATTCGCCAATTTATTGTTCTTCAAGTTTAAGTGAACAACGAGCCCCATTGTTAATCCTTTCAAGGAAATTATTTGTAAATTTCGACAAGTAGAACAATGATTGGAACACGTAGACGGTTGAAATCTTTGTATATGTTGCTACCATATAGTCTAAGGAACATGTACGCAAAGCATCCAAACAGTACCATTCGCCAATTTTTTGTTCTTCAAGTTTAAGTGAACAATGAGACCCATTGTTAATCCTTTATCAGAAATTATTTGTAAATTTCGACAAGTAGAACAATGATTGGAACACGTAGACGGTTGAAATCTTTGTATATATTGCTACCATATAGTCTAAGAAACATGTACGCAATGCATCCAAACAGTACCATTCGCCAATTTTTTGGTCTTCACGTTTAAGTGAACAATGAGCCCCAATGGTTAATCCTTTATCGGAAATTATTTGTAATTTTCGACAAGTAGAACAATGAATGGAACAGGTAGACGGTTGAAATATTTGTATATATTGCTTCTATATAATATAAGAAACATATATTCAAAGCATCCAAACAGTACCATTCGCCAATTTTTTGTTCTTCCAGTTTAAGGGAACAACGAGCCCCATTGTTAATCCTTTAAAGGAAATTATTTGTAAATTTCGACAAGTAGAACAACGATTGGAACACGTAGACGGTTGAAATCTTTGTATATATAGCTTCCATATAGTCTAAGAAACATGTACGCAAAGCATCCAAACAGTACCATTCGCCAATTTTTTGTTCTTCAAGTTTAAGTTAACAATGAGCCCCAATGGTTAATCCTTTATCGGAAATTATTTGTAATTTTCGACAAGTAGAACAATGAATGGAACAGGTAGACGGTTGAAATCTTTGTATATATTGCTTCTATATAATCTAAGAAACAAATATGCAAAGCATCCAAACAGTACCTTTCGCCAATTTTTTGTTCTTCAAGTTTAAGTAAACAACGAGACCCATTGTTAATCCATTAAAGGAAATTATTTGTAAATTTCGACAAGTAGAACAATGAATGGAACAGGTAGACTGTTGAAATCATTGTATATATTGCTTCTGTATAGTCTAAGAAACATATATGCAAAGAATCCAAACAGTACAATTCGCCAATTATTTGATCTTCAAGTTTAAGTGAACTACGAGCCCCATTGTTAATAGTTTAACGGAAATTATTTGTAACTTGCGACAAGTAGAACAATGAATGGAACAGGTAGCCGGTTGAAATCAATGTATATATTGCTTCTATATAGTCTAAGAAACATATATGCAAAGCATCCAAGCAGTACCATTCGCCAATTTTTTGTTCTTTAAGGTTAAGTGAACAATGAGCCCCAATGGTTAATACTTTATCGGAAATTATTTGTAATTTTCGACAAGTAGAACAATGATTGGAACACGTAGACGGTTGAAATCTTTGTATACATTGCTTCCATATAGTCTAAGAAACATATATGCAAAGCATCCAAACAGTACCATTCGCGAATTTTTTGTTCTTCAAGTTTAAGTGAACAATGAGACCCATTGTTAATCCTTAATCGGAAATTATTTGTAACTTTCGACAAGTAGAACAATGAATGGAACTGGTAGACGATTGAAATCTTTTTATATATTGCTTCTATATAGTCTAAGAAACATATATACAAAGCATCCAAACAGTACCAGTCGCCAATTTTTTGTTCTTCAAGTTTACGTGAACAACGAGGCCCATTGATAATCATGAAACGGAAATTATTTGTAACTATCGACAAGAAGAACAATGAATAGAACAGGTAGACGGTTGAAATCTTTGTATATGTTGCTTCTATATAGTCTAAGAAACCTATATGCAAAGCATCTAAACAGTAAAATTCGCCAATTTTTTGATCTTCAAGTTTAAGTGAACAATGAGCCCCATTGTTAATCCTTTATCGGAAATTATTTGTAACTTTCGACAAGTAGAACAATGAATGGAACAGGTAGACGGTTGAAATCTTTGTATATATTGCTTCTATATAGTCTAAGAAACATATATGCAAAGCATCCAAACAGTACCATTCGCCAATTTTTTGTTCTTCAAGTTTAAGTGAACAATGAGCCCCATTGTTAATCCTTTATCGGAAATTATTTGTAACTTTCGACAAGTAGAACAATGAATGGAACAGGTAGACGGTTGAAATCTTTGTATATATTGCTTCTATATAGTCTAAGAAACATATATGCAAAGCATCCAAACAGTACAATCCGACAATTTTTTGTTCTTCAATTTTAGTGAACAATGAGCCCCAATGGTTAATCCTTTATCGGAAATTATTTGTAATTTACGACTTGTAGAACAATGAATGGATCAGGTAGACGGTTGAAATCATTGTATATATTGCTTCTATATAGTCTAAGAAACATATATGCAAAGCATCCAAACAGTACCATTCGCCAATTTTTTGTACTTCAAGTTTAAGTGAACTACGAGTCCCATTGTTAATCCTTTAACGGAAATTATTTGTAACTTGCGACAAGTAGAACAATGAATGGAACAGGTAGACGGTTGAAATCAATGTATATATTGCTTCTATATAGTCTAAGAAACATATATGCAAAGCATCCAAACAGTACCATTCGCCAATTTTTTGATCTTCAAGTTTAAGTGAACAGCGAGCCCCATTGATAATCATGAAATGGAAATTATTTGTAACTTTCTACAAGTAGAACAATGAATAGTACAGGTAGACGGGTGAAATCTTTCTATATATTGCTTCTAAATAGTCTAAGAAACATATATGCAAAGCATCCAAACAGTACAAATCGCCAATTTTTTGTTCTTCAAGTTTAAGTGAACTACGAGCCCAATTGTTAATCCTTTAAAGGAAATTATTTGTAAATTTCGACAAGTAGAACAATGAATGGATCATGTAGACGGTTGAAATCATTGTATATATTGCTTCTATATAGTCTAAGAAACATATATGCAAAGCATCAAAACAGTACAATCCGACAATTTTTTGTTCTTCAATTTTAGTGAACAATGAGCCCCAATGGTTAATCCTTTATCGGAAATTATTTGTAATTTACGACTTGTAGAACAATGAATGGAACAGGTAGACGGTTGAAATCATTGTATATATTGCTTCTATATAGTCTAAGAAACATATATGCAAAGCATCCAAACAGTACCATTCACCAATTTTTTGTTCTTCAAGTTTAAGTGAACTACGAGCCCCATTGTTACTCCTTTAAAGGAAATTATTTGTAAATGTCGATAAGTAGAACAATGAATGGGACAGGTAGACGGTTGAAATCAATGTATATATTGCTTCTATATAGTCTAAGAAACATATATGCAAAGCATCCAAACAGTACAAATCGCCAATTTTTTGATCTTCAAGTTTAAGTGAACAATGAGCCCCATTGTTAATCCTTTAACGGAAATTATTTGTAACTTGCGACAAGTAGAACAATGAATGGAACAGGTAGACGGTTGAAATCTTTGTATATATTGCTTCTATATAGTCTACGAAACATATATGCAAAGCATCCAAACTGTACAATTCGCCAATTTTTTGTTCTTCAAGTTTAAGTGAACTACGAGCCCCATTGTTAATCCTTTAACGGAAATTATTTGTAACTTGCGACAAGTAGAACAATGAATGGAACAGGTAGACGGTTGAAATCAATGTATATATTGCTTCTATATAGTCTAAGAAACATATATGCAAAGCATCCAAACAGTACCATTCGCCAATTTTTTGTTCTTCAAGTTTAAGTGAACTACGAGCCCCATTGTTACTCCTTTAAAGGAAATTATTTGTAAATTTCGACAAGTAGAACAATGAATAGAACAGGTAGACGGTTGAAATCATTGTATATATTGCTTCTATATAGTCTAAGAAACATATATGCAAAGCATCCAAACAGTACAATCCGACAATTTTTTGTTCTTCAATTTTAGTGAACAATGAGCCCCAATGGTTAATCCTTTATCGGAAATTATTTGTAATTTACGACTTGTAGAACAATGAATGGATCAGGTAGACGGTTGAAATCATTGTATATATTGCTTCTATATAGTCTAAGAAACATATATGCAAAGCATCCAAACAGTACCATTCACCAATTTTTTTTCTTCAAGTTTAAGTGAACTACGAGCCCCATTGTTAATCCTTTAAAGGAAATTATTTGTAACTTTCGACAAGTAGAACAATGAATGGAACTCGTAGACTGTTGAAATCATTGTATATATTGCTTCTATATAGTCTAAGAAACATTTATGCAAAGCATCCAAACAGCACAATTCGCCAATTTTTTGTTCTTCAAGTTTAAGTAGACTACGATCCCCATTGTTAATCCCTTAACGGAAATTATTTGTAACTTTCGACAAGTAGAACAGTGAATGGAACAGGTAGACGGTTGAAATCTTTGTATATATTGCTTCTATATAGTATAAGAAACATATGTGCAAAGCATCCAAACAGTACAATCCGACAATTTTTTGTTCTTCAATTTTAGTGAACAATGAGCCCCAATGGTTAATCCTTTATCGGAAATTATTTGTAATTTACGACTTGTAGAACAATGAATGGAACAGGTAGACGGTTGAAATCATTGTATATATTGCTTCTATATAGTCTAAGAAACATATATGCAAAGCATCCAAACAGTACCATTCACCAATTTTTTGTTCTTCAAGTTTAAGTGAACTACGAGCCCCATTGTTACTCCTTTAAAGGAAATTATTTGTAAATGTCGATAAGTAGAACAATGAATGGGACAGGTAGACGGTTGAAATCAATGTATATATTGCTTCTATATAGTCTAAGAAACATATATGCAAAGCATCCAAACAGTACAAATCGCCAATTTTTTGATCTTCAAGTTTAAGTGAACAATGAGCCCCATTGTTAATCCTTTAACGGAAATTATTTGTAACTTGCGACAAGTAGAACAATGAATGGAACAGGTAGACGGTTGAAATCTTTGTATATATTGCTTCTATATAGTCTACGAAACATATATGCAAAGCATCCAAACTGTACAATTCGCCAATTTGTTGTTCTTCAAGTTTAAGTGAACTACGAGCCCCATTGTTAATCCTTTAACGGAAATTATTTGTAACTTGCGACAAGTAGAACAATGAATGGAACAGGTAGACGGTTGAAATCAATGTATATATTGCTTCTATATAGTCTAAGAAACATATATGCAAAGCATCCAAACAGTACCATTCGCCAATTTTTTGTTCTTCAAGTTTAAGTGAACTACGAGCCCCATTGTTACTCCTTTAAAGGAAATTATTTGTAAATTTCGACAAGTAGAACAATGAATGGAACAGGTAGACGGTTGAAATCAATGTATATATTGCTTCTATATAGTCTAAGAAACATATATGCAAAGCATCCAAACAGTACCATTCGCCAATTTTTTGTTCTTCAAGTTTAAGTGAACAATGAGCCCCATTGTTACTCCTTTAAAGGAAATTATTTGTAAATTTCGACAAGTAGAACAATGAATGGAACAGGTAGACGGTTGAAATCAATGTATATATTGCTTCTATATAGTCTAAGAAACATATATGCAAAGCATCCAAACAGTACCATTCGCCAATTTTTTGTTCTTCAAGTTTAAGTGAACAATGAGCCCCATTGTTAATCCTTTATCGGAAATTATTTGTAACTTTCGACAAGTAGAACAATGAATGGAACAGGTAGACGGTTGAAATCTTTGTATATATTGCTTCTATATAGTCTAAGAAACATATATGCAAAGCATCCAAACAGTACAATCCGACAATTTTTTGTTCTTCAATTTTAGTGAACAATGAGCCCCAATGGTTAATCCTTTATCGGAAATTATTTGTAATTTACGACTTGTAGAACAATGAACGGATCAGGTAGACGGTTGAAATCATTGTATATATTGCTTCTATATAATATAAGAAACATATATTCAAAGCATCCAAATAGTACCATTCGCCAATTTTTTGTTCATCAAGTTTAAGTGAACTACGATCCCCATTGTTAATCCTTTAAAGGAAATTATTTGTAAATTTCGGCAAGTAGAACAATGAATGGAATAGGTAGACGGTTGAAATCTTTTTATATATTGCTTCTATATAGTCTAATAAACATATATGCAAAGCATCCAAACAGTACCAGTCGCCAATTTTTTGTTCTTCAAGTTTAAGTGAACAACGAAGCACATTGATAATCATGAAACGGAAATTATTTGTAACTTTCGACAAGATGAACAATGAATAGAACAGGTAGACGGTTGAAATCTTTGTATATGTTGCTTCTATATAGTCTAAGAAACCTATGTGCGAAGCATCCAAACAGCACAATTCGCCAATTTTTTGTTCTTCAAGTTTAAGTGAACTGCGAGGTCCATTGTTAATCCTTTAAAGGAAATTATTTGTAACTTTCGACAAGTAGAACAATGAATGGAACTCGTAGACTGTTGAAATCATTGTATATATTGCTTCTATATAGTCTAAGAAACATTTATGCAAAGCATCCAAACAGTACAATTCGCCAATTTTTTGTTCTTCAAGTTTAAGTAGACTACGATCCCCATTGTTAATCCCTTAACGGAAATTATTTGTAACTTTCGACAAGTAGAACAGTGAATGGAACAGGTAGACGGTTGAAATCTTTGTATATATTGCTTCTATATAGTATAAGAAACATATATGCAAAGCATCCAAACAGTACAATTAGCCAATTTTTTGTTCTTCAATTTTAGTGAACAATGAGCCCCAATGGTTAATCCTTTATCGGAAATTATTTGTAATTTACGACTTGTAGAACAATGAATGGATCAGGTAGACGGTTGAAATCATTGTATATATAGCTTCTATATAGTCTAAGAAACATATATGCAAAGCATCCAAACAGTACCATTCACCAATTTTTTGTTCTTCAAGTTTAAGTGAACTACGAGCCCCATTGTTACTCCTTTAAAGGAAATTATTTGTAAATTTCGATAAGTAGAACAATGAATGGGACAGGTAGACGGTTGAAATCTTTCTATATATTGCTTCTATATAGGCTACGAAACATATATGCAAAGCATCCAAACAGTACAATTCGCCAATTTTTTGTTCTTCAATTTTACTGAACAATGAGCCCCAATGGTTAATCCTTTATCGGAAATTATTTGTAATTTACGACTTGTAGAACAATGAATGGATCAGGTAGACGGTTGAAATCATTGTATATATTGCTTCTATATAGTCTAAGAAACATATATGCAAAGCATCCAAACAGTACCATTCATCAATTTTTTGTTCTTCAAGTTTAAGTGAACTACGAGCCCCATTGTTACTCCTTTAAAGGAAATTATTTGTAAATTTCGACAAGTAGAACAATGAATGGAACAGGTAGACGGTTGAAATCAATTTATATATTGCTTCTATATAGTCTAAGAAACATATATGCGAAGCATCCAAACAGTACCATTCGCCAATTTTTTGTTCTTCAAGTTTAAGTGAACAATGAGCCCCATTGTTAATCATTTATCGGAAATTATTTGTAACTTTCGACAAGTAGAACAATGAATGGAACTGGTAGACGGTTAAAATCTTTGTATATGTTGCTTCTATATAGTCTAAGAAACCTATATGCAAAGCATCTAAACAGTAACATACGCCAATTTTTTGATCTTCAAGTTTAAGTGAACAATGAGCCCCATTGTTAATCCTTTATCGGAAATTATTTGTAACTTTCGACAAGTAGAACAATGAATGGAACAGGTAGACGGTTGAAATCATTGTATATATTGCTTCTATATAGTCTAAGAAACATATATGCAAAGCATCCAAACAGTACAATCCGACAATTTTTTGTTCTTCAATTTTAGTGAACAATGAGCCCCAATGGTTAATCCTTTATCGGAAATTATTTGTAATTTACGACTTGTAGAACAATGAATGGATCAGGTAGACGGTTGAAATCATTGTATATATTGCTTCTATATAGTCTAAGAAACATATATGCAAAGCATCCAAACAGTACCATTCACCAATTTTTTTTCTTCAAGTTTAAGTGAACTACGAGCCCCATTGTTAATCCTTTAAAGGAAATTATTTGTAACTTTCGACAAGTAGAACAATGAATGGAACTCGTGGACTGTTGAAATCATTGTATATATTGCTTCTATATAGTCTAAGAAACATTTATGCAAAGCATCCAAACAGCACAATTCGCCAATTTTTTGTTCTTCAAGTTTAAGTAGACTACGATCCCCATTGTTAATCCCTTAACGGAAATTATTTGTAACTTTCGACAAGTAGAACAGTGAATGGAACAGGTAGACGGTTGAAATCTTTGTATATATTGCTTCTATATAGTATAAGAAACATATATGCAAAGCATCCAAACAGTACAATTCGCCAATTTTTTGTTCTTCAATTTTAGTGAACAATGAGCCCCAATGGTTAATCCTTTATCGGAAATTATTTGTAATTTACGTCTTGTAGAACAATGAATGGATCAGGTAGACGGTTGAAATCATTGTATATATTGCTTCTATATAGTCTAAGAAACGTATATGCAAAGCATCCAAACAGTACCATTCACCAATTTTTTGTTCTTCAAGTTTAAGTGAACTACGAGCCCCATTGTTACACCTTTAAAGGAAATTATTTGTAAATTTCGATAAGTAGAACAATGAATGGGACAGGTAGACGGTTGAAATCAATGTATATATTGCTTCTATATATTCTAAGAAACATATATGCAAAGCATCCAAACAGTACCATTCGCCAATTTTTTGTTCTTCAAGTTTAAGTGAACAATGAGCCCCATTGTTAATCCTTTATCGGAAATTATTTGTAACTTTCGACAAGTAGAACAATGAATGGAACAGGTAGACGGTTGAAATCTTTGTATATATTGCTTCTATATAGTCTAAGAAACATATATGCAAAGCATCCAAACAGTACAATCCGACAATTTTTTGTTCTTCAATTTTAGTGAACAATGAGCCCCAATGGTTAATCCTTTATCGGAAATTATTTGTAATTTATGACTTGTAGAACAATGAATGGATCAGGTAGACGGTTGAAATCATTGTATATATTGCTTCTATATAGTCTAAGAAACATATATGCAAAGCATCCAAACAGTACCATTCACCAATTTTTTGTTCTTCAAGTTTAAGTGAACTACGAGCCCCATTGTTACTCCTTTAAAGGAAATTATTTGTAAATTTCGACAAGTAGAACAATGAATGGAACAGGTAGACGGTTGAAATATTTGTATATATTGCTTCCATATAGTCTCAGAAACATGTACGCAAAGCATCCAAAAAGTACCATTCGCCAATTTTTTGTTCTTCAAGTTTAAGTGAACAATGAGCCCCAATGGTTAATCCGTTATCGGAAATTATTTGTAGCTTTCGACAAGTAGAACAATGAATGGAACAGGTAGACGGTTGAAATCTTTGTATATATTGCTTCTATATAGTCTAAGAAACATATATGCAAAGCATCCAAACAGTACAATTCGCCAATTTATTGTTCTTCAAGTTTAAGTTAACAACGAGCCCCATTGTTAATCCTTTAAAGGAAATTATGTGTAAATTTCGACAAGTAGAACAATGATTGGAACACGTAGACGGTTGAAATCTTTGTATATATTGCTTCCATATAGTCTAAGAAACATGTACGCAAAGCATCCAAACAGTACCATTCGCCAATTTTTTGGTCTTCAATTTTAAGTGAACAATGAGCCCCAATGGTTAATCCTTTATCGGAAATTATTTGTAATTTTCGACAAGTCGAACAATGAATGGAACAGGTAGACGGTTGAAATCTTTGTATATATTACTTCTATATAGTCTAAGAAACATATATGCAAAGCATCCAAACAGTACAATCCGACAATTTTTTGTTCTTCAATTTTAGTGAACAATGAGCCCCAATGGTTAATCCTTTATCGGAAATTATTTGTAATTTATGACTTGTAGAACAATGAATGGATCAAGTAGACGGTTGAAATCATTGTATATATTGCTTCTATATAGTCTAAGAAACATATATGCAAAGCATCCAAACAGTACAGTTCGCCAATTTTTTGTTCTTCAAGTTTAAGTAAACTACGATCCCCATTGTTAATCCCTTAACGGAAATTATTTGTAACTTTCGACAAATAGAACAATGAATGGAACAGGTAGACGGTTGAAATCATTGTATATATTGCTTCTATATAGTCTAAGAAACCTATATGCAAAGCATCTAAACAGTAACATTCGCCAATTTTTTGACCTTCAAGTTTAAGTGAACAATGAGCCCCATTGTTAATCCTTTAACGGAAATTATTTGTAACTTTCGACAAGTAGAACAATGAATGGAACAGGTAGACGGGTGAAATCTTTCTATATATTGCTTCTATATAGCCTACGAAACATATATGCAAAGCATTCAAACAGTACAATTCGCCAATTTTTTGTTCTTCAAGTTTAAGTGAACTACGAGCCCCATTGTTAATCCTTTAACGGAAATTAATTGTAACTTTCTACAAGTAGAACAATGATTGGAACACGCAGACGGTTGAAATCTTTGTATATATTGCTTCCATATAGTCTAAGAAACATATATGCAAAGCATCCAAACAGTACAATTTGCCAATTTTTTGTACTTCAAGTTTAAGTGAACTACGTGCCCCATTGATAATCATGAAACGGAAATTATTTGTAACTTTCTACAAGTAGAACAATGAATGGATCAGGTAGACGGTTGAAATCATTGTATATATTGCTTCTATATAGTCTAAGAAACATATATGCAAAGCATCCAAACAGTACCATTCACCAATTTTTTGTTCTTCAAGTTTAAGTGAACTACGAGCCCCATTGTTACTCCTTTAAAGGAAATTATTTGTAAATTTCGACAAGTACAACAATGAATGGAACAGGTAGACGGTTGAAATCAATGTATATATTGCTTCTATATAGTCTAAGAAACATATATGCAAAGCATCCAAACAGTACAATCCGACAATTCTTTGTTCTTCAATTTTAGTGAACAATGAGCCCCAATGGTTAATCCTTTATCGGAAATTATTTGTAATTTACGACTTGTAGAACAATGAATGGATCAGGTAGACGGTTGAAATCATTGTATATATTGCTTCTATATAGTCTAAGAAACATATATGCAAAGCATCCAAACAGTACCATTCGCCAATTTTTTGTTCTTCAAGTTTAAGTGAACTACGAGTCCCATTGTTAATCCTTTAACGGAAATTATTTGTAAATTTCGACAAGTAGAACAATGAATGGAACAGGTAGACGGTTGAAATCAATTTATATATTGCTTCTATATAGTCTAAGAAACATATATGCAAAGCATCCAAACAGTACCATTCGCCAATTTTTTGTTCTTCAAGTTTAAGTGAACAATGAGCCCCATTGTTAATCATTTATCGGAAATTATTTGTAACTTTCGACAAGTAGAACAATGAATGGAACTGGTAGACGGTTAAAATCTTTGTATATGTTGCTTCTATATAGTCTAAGAAACCTATATGCAAAGCATCTAAACAGTAACATACGCCAATTTTTTGATCTTCAAGTTTAAGTGAACAATGAGCCCCATTGTTAATCCTTTATCGGAAATTATTTGTAACTTTCGACAAGTAGAACAATGAATGGAACAGGTAGACGGTTGAAATCATTGTATATATTGCTTCTATATAGTCTAAGAAACATATATGCAAAGCATCCAAACAGTACAATCCGACAATTTTTTGTTCTTCAATTTTAGTGAACAATGAGCCCCAATGGTTAATCCTTTATCGGAAATTATTTGTAATTTACGACTTGTAGAACAATGAATGGATCAGGTAGACGGTTGAAATCATTGTATATATTGCTTCTATATAATATAAGAAACATATATTCAAAGCATCCAAATAGTACCATTCGCCAATTTTTTGTTCATCAAGTTTAAGTGAACTACGAGCCCCATTGTTAATCCTTTAAAGGAAATTATTTGTAAATTTCGGCAAGTAGAACAATGAATGGAATAGGTAGACGGTTGAAATCTTTTTATATATTGCTTCTATATAGTCTAATAAACATATATGCAAAGCATCCAAACAGTACCAGTCGCCAATCTTTTGTTCTTCAAGTTTAAGTGAACAACGAAGCACATTGATAATCATGAAACGGAAATTATTTGTAACTTTCGACAAGATGAACAATGAATAGAACAGGTAGACGGTTGAAATCTTTGTATATGTTGCTTCTATATAGTCTAAGAAACCTATGTGCGAAGCATCCAAACAGCACAATTCGCCAATTTTTTGTTCTTCAAGTTTAAGTGAACTGCGAGGTCCATTGTTAATCCTTTAAAGGAAATTATTTGTAACTTTCGACAAGTAGAACAATGAATGGAACTCGTAGACTGTTGAAATCATTGTATATATTGCTTCTATATAGTCTAAGAAACATTTATGCAAAGCATCCAAACAGTACAATTCGCCAATTTTTTGTTCTTCAAGTTTAAGTAGACTACGATCCCCATTGTTAATCCCTTAACGGAAATTATTTGTAACTTTCGACAAGTAGAACAGTGAATGGAACAGGTAGACGGTTGAAATCTTTGTATATATTGCTTCTATATAGTATAAGAAACATATATGCAAAGCATCCAAACAGTACAATTCGCCAATTTTTTGTTCTTCAATTTTAGTGAACAATGAGCCCCAATGGTTAATCCTTTATCGGAAATTATTTGTAATTTACGACTTGTAGAACAATGAATGGATCAGGTAGACGGTTGAAATCATTGTATATATTGCTTCTATATAGTCTAAGAAACATATATGCAAAGCATCCAAACAGTACCATTCATCAATTTTTTGTTCTTCAAGTTTAAGTGAACTACGAGCCCCATTGTTACTCCTTTAAAGGAAATTATTTGTAAATTTCGACAAGTAGAACAATGAATGGAACAGGTAGACGGTTGAAATCAATTTATATATTGCTTCTATATAGTCTAAGAAACATATATGCAAAGCATCCAAACAGTACCATTCGCCAATTTTTTGTTCTTCAAGTTTAAGTGAACAATGAGCCCCATTGTTAATCATTTATCGGAAATTATTTGTAACTTTCGACAAGTAGAACAATGAATGGAACTGGTAGACGGTTAAAATCTTTGTATATGTTGCTTCTATATAGTCTAAGAAACCTATATGCAAAGCATCTAAACAGTAACATACGCCAATTTTTTGATCTTCAAGTTTAAGTGAACAATGAGCCCCATTGTTAATCCTTTATCGGAAATTATTTGTAACTTTCGACAAGTAGAACAATGAATGGAACAGGTAGACGGTTGAAATCATTGTATATATTGCTTCTATATAGTCTAAGAAACATATATGCAAAGCATCCAAACAGTACAATCCGACAATTTTTTGTTCTTCAATTTTAGTGAACAATGAGCCCCAATGGTTAATCCTTTATCGGAAATTATTTGTAATTTACGACTTGTAGAACAATGAATGGATCAGGTAGACGGTTGAAATCATTGTATATATTGCTTCTATATAGTCTAAGAAACATATATGCAAAGCATCCAAACAGTACCATTCACCAATTTTTTGTTCTTCAAGTTTAAGTGAACTACGAGCCCCATTGTTAATCCTTTAAAGGAAATTATTTGTAACTTTCGACAAGTAGAACAATGAATGGAACTCGTAGACTGTTGAAATCATTGTATATATTGCTTCTATATAGTCTAAGAAACATTTATGCAAAGCATCCAAACAGCACAATTCGCCAATTTTTTGTTCTTCAAGTTTAAGTAGACTACGATCCCCATTGTTAATCCCTTAACGGAAATTATTTGTAACTTTCGACAAGTAGAACAGTGAATGGAACAGGTAGACGGTTGAAATCTTTGTATATATTGCTTCTATATAGTATAAGAAACATATATGCAAAGCATCCAAACAGTACAATTCGCCAATTTTTTGTTCTTCAATTTTAGTGAACAATGAGCCCCAATGGTTAATCCTTTATCGGAAATTATTTGTAATTTACGTCTTGTAGAACAATGAATGGATCAGGTAGACGGTTGAAATCATTGTATATATTGCTTCTATATAGTCTAAGAAACGTATATGCAAAGCATCCAAACAGTACCATTCACCAATTTTTTGTTCTTCAAGTTTAAGTGAACTACGAGCCCCATTGTTACACCTTTAAAGGAAATTATTTGTAAATTTCGATAAGTAGAACAATGAATGGGACAGGTAGACGGTTGAAATCAATGTATATATTGCTTCTATATAGTCTAAGAAACATATATGCAAAGCATCCAAACAGTACCATTCGCCAATTTTTTGTTCTTCAAGTTTAAGTGAACAATGAGCCCCATTGTTAATCCTTTATCGGAAATTATTTGTAACTTTCGACAAGTAGAACAATGAATGGAACAGGTAGACGGTTGAAATCTTTGTATATATTGCTTCTATATAGTCTAAGAAACATATATGCAAAGCATCCAAACAGTACAATCCGACAATTTTTTGTTCTTCAATTTTAGTGAACAATGAGCCCCAATGGTTAATCCTTTATCGGAAATTATTTGTAATTTATGACTTGTAGAACAATGAATGGATCAGGTAGACGGTTGAAATCATTGTATATATTGCTTCTATATAGTCTAAGAAACATATATGCAAAGCATCCAAACAGTACCATTCACCAATTTTTTGTTCTTCAAGTTTAAGTGAACTACGAGCACCATTGTTACTCCTTTAAAGGAAATTATTTGTAAATTTCGACAAGTAGAACAATGAATGGAACAGGTAGACGGTTGAAATATTTGTATATATTGCTTCCATATAGTCTCAGAAACATGTACGCAAAGCATCCAAAAAGTACCATTCGCCAATTTTTTGTTCTTCAAGTTTAAGTGAACAATGAGCCCCAATGGTTAATCCGTTATCGGAAATTATTTGTAGCTTTCGACAAGTAGAACAATGAATGGAACAGGTAGACGGTTGAAATCTTTGTATATATTGCTTCTATATAGTCTAAGAAACATATATGCAAAGCATCCAAACAGTACAATTCGCCAATTTATTGTTCTTCAAGTTTAAGTTAACAACGAGCCCCATTGTTAATCCTTTAAAGGAAATTATGTGTAAATTTCGACAAGTAGAACAATGATTGGAACACGTAGACGGTTGAAATCTTTGTATATATTGCTTCCATATAGTCTAAGAAACATGTACGCAAAGCATCCAAACAGTACCATTCGCCAATTTTTTGGTCTTCAATTTTAAGTGAACAATGAGCCCCAATGGTTAATCCTTTATCGGAAATTATTTGTAATTTTCGACAAGTCGAACAATGAATGGAACAGGTAGACGGTTGAAATATTTGTATATGTTGCTTCTATATAATATAAGAAACATATATTCAAAGCATCCAAATAGTACCATTCGCCAATTTTTTGTTCATCAAGTTTAAGTGAACTACGAGCCCCATTGTTAATCCTTTAAAGGAAATTATTTGTAAATTTCGGCAAGTAGAACAATGAATGGAATAGGTAGACGGTTGAAATCTTTTTATATATTGCTTCTATATAGTCTAATAAACATATATGCAAAGCATCCAAACAGTACCAGTCGCCAATTTTTTGTTCTTCAAGTTTAAGTGAACAACGAGGCACATTGATAATAATGAAACGGAAATTATTTGTAACTTTCGACAAGATGAACAATGAATAGAACAGGTAGACGGTTGAAATCTTTGTATATGTTGCTTCTATATAGTCTAAGAAACATATATGCAAAGCATCCAAACAGTACAATCCGACAATTTTTTGTTCTTCAATTTTAGTGAACAATGAGCCCCAATGGTTAATCCTTTATCGGAAATTATTTGTAATTTACGACTTGTAGAACAATGAATGGATCAGGTAGACGGTTGAAATCATTGTATATATTGCTTCTATATAGTCTAAGAAACATATATGCAAAGCATCCAAACAGTACCATTCACCAATTTTTTGTTCTTCAAGTTTAAGTGAACTACGAGCCCCATTGTTACTCCTTTAAAGGAAATTATTTGTAACTTTCGACAAGTAGAACAATGAATGGAACAGGTAGACGGTTGAAATCTTTGTATATATTACTTCTATATAGTCTAAGAAACATATATGCAAAGCATCCAAACAGTACAATCCGACAATTTTTTGTTCTTCAATTTTAGTGAACAATGAGCCCCAATGGTTAATCCTTTATCGGAAATTATTTGTAATTTATGACTTGTAGAACAATGAATGGATCAGGTAGACGGTTGAAATCATTGTATATATTGCTTCTATATAGTCTAAGAAACATATATGCAAAGCATCCAAACAGTACAGTTCGCCAATTTTTTGTTCTTCAAGTTTAAGTAAACTACGATCCCCATTGTTAATCCCTTAACGGAAATTATTTGTAACTTTCGACAAATAGAACAATGAATGGAACAGGTAGACGGTTGAAATCATTGTATATATTGCTTCTATATAGTCTAAGAAACCTATAAGCAAAGCATCTAAACAGTAACATTCGCCAATTTTTTGACCTTCAAGTTTAAGTGAACAATGAGCCCCATTGTTAATCCTTTAACGGAAATTATTTGTAACTTTCGACAAGTAGAACAATGAATGGAACAGGTAGACGGGTGAAATCTTTCTATATATTGCTTCTTTATAGCCTACGAAACATATATGCAAAGCATCCAAACAGTACAATTCGCCAATTTTTTGTTCTTCAAGTTTAAGTGAACTACGAGCCCCATTGTTAATCCTTTAACGGAAATTAATTGTAACTTTCTACAAGTAGAACAATGATTGGAACACGCAGACGGTTGAAATCTTTGTATATATTGCTTCCATATAGTCTAAGAAACATATATGCAAAGCATCCAAACAGTACAATTTGCCAATTTTTTGTACATCAAGTTTAAGTGAACTACGTGCCCCATTGATAATCATGAAACGGAAATTATTTGTAACTTTCTACAAGTAGAACAATGAATGGATCAGGTAGACGGTTGAAATCATTGTATATATTGCTTCTATATAGTCTAAGAAACATATATGCAAAGCATCCAAACAGTACCATTCACCAATTTTTTGTTCTTCAAGTTTAAGTGAACTACGAGCCCCATTGTTACTCCTTTAAAGGAAATTATTTGTAAATTTCGACAAGTAGAACAATGAATGGAACAGGTAGACGGTTGAAATCAATGTATATATTGCTTCTATATAGTCTAAGAAACATATATGCAAAGCATCCAAACAGTACAATCCGACAATTTTTTGTTCTTCAATTTTAGTGAACAATGAGCCCCAATGGTTAATCCTTTATCGGAAATTATTTGTAATTTACGACTTGTAGAACAATGAATGGATCAGGTAGACGGTTGAAATCATTGTATATATTGCTTCTATATAGTCTAAGAAACATATATGCAAAGCATCCAAACAGTACCATTCGCCAATTTTTTGTTCTTCAAGTTTAAGTGAACTACGAGTCCCATTGTTAATCCTTTAACGGAAATTATTTGTAAATTTCGACAAGTAGAACAATGAATGGAACAGGTAGACGGTTGAAATCAATTTATATATTGCTTCTATATAGTCTAAGAAACATATATGCAAAGCATCCAAACAGTACCATTCGCCAATTTTTTGTTCTTCAAGTTTAAGTGAACAATGAGCCCCATTGTTAATCATTTATCGGAAATTATTTGTAACTTTCGACAAGTAGAACAATGAATGGAACTGGTAGACGGTTAAAATCTTTGTATATGTTGCTTCTATATAGTCTAAGAAACCTATATGCAAAGCATCTAAACAGTAACATGCGCCAATTTTTTGATCTTCAAGTTTAAGTGAACAATGAGCCCCATTGTTAATCCTTTATCGGAAATTATTTGTAACTTTCGACAAGTAGAACAATGAATGGAACAAGTAGACGGTTGAAATCTTTGTATATATTGCTTCTATATAGTCTAAGAAACATATATGCAAAGCATCCAAACAGTACCATTCGCCAATTATTTCATCTTCATGTTTAAGTGAACTACGAGCCCCATTGTTAATACTTTAAAGGAAATTATTTGTAAATTTCGACAAGTAGAACAATGAATGGATCAGGTAGACGGTTGAAATCTTTGTATATATTGCTTCCATATAGTCTAAGAAACATATATGCAAAGCATCCAAACAGTACCATTCGCCAATTTTTTGTTCTTCAAGTTTAAGTGAACAATGAGCCCCAATGGTTAATCCGTTATCGGAAATTATTTGTAACTTTCGACAAGTAGAACAATGAATGGAACAGGTAGACGGTTGAAATCTTTGTATATATTGCTTCTATATAGTCTAAGAAACATATATGCATAGCATCCAAACAGTACAATTCGCCAATTTTTTGTTCTTCAAGTTTAAGTGAACTACGAGCCCCATTGTTAATCCTTTAAAGGAAATTATTTGTAAATTTCGACAAGTAGAACAATGAATAGTACAGGTAGACGGGTGAAATCTTTCTATATATTGTTTCTAAATAGTCTAAGAAACATATATGCAAAGCATCCAAACAGTACAATTCTCCAATTTTTTGTTCTTCAAGTTTAAGTGAACTACGAGCCCAATTGTTAATCCTTTAAAGGAAATTATTTGTAAATTTCGACAAGTAGAACAATGAATGGATCATGTAGACGGTTGAAATCATTGTATATATTGCTTCTATATAGTCTACGAAACATATATGCAAAGCATCCAAACTGTACAATTCGCCAATTTTTTGTTCTTCAAGTTTAAGTGAACTACGAGCCCCATTGTTAATCCTTTAAGGGAAATTAATTGTAACTTTCTACAAGTAGAACAATGATTGGATCACGTAGACGGTTGAAATCTTTGTATATATTGCTCCCATACAGTCTAAGAAACATATATGCAAAGCATCCAAAAAGTACCATTCTCCAATTTTTTGTCCTTCAAGTTTAAGTGAACTACGAGCCCCATTGTTAATCCTTTAAAGGAAATTATTTGTAAATTTCGACAAGTAGAACAATGAATGGAACAGGTAGACTGTTGAAATCATTGTATATATTGCATCTATATAGTCTAAGAAACATATATGCATAGCGTCCAAACAGTACAATTCGCCAATTTTTTGCTCTTCAAGTTTAAGTGAACAATGAGCCCCAATGGTTAATCCTTTATCGGAAATTATTTATAACTTTCGACAAGTAGAACAATGAATGGAACAGGTAGACGGTTGAAATCATTGTATATATTGCTTCTATATAGTCTAAGAAACATATCTGCAAATCATCCACACATTACAATTCGCCAATTATTTGATCTTCAAGTTTAAGTGAACTACGAGCCCCATTGTTAATACTTTAACGGAAATTATTTGTAACTTGCGACAAGTAGAACAATGAATGGAACAGGTAGACGGTTGAAATCAATGTATATATTGCTTCTATATAGTCTAAGAAACATATATGCAAAGCATCCAAACAGTACCATTCGCCAATTTTTTGATCTTCAAGTTTAAGTGAACAGCGAGCCCCATTGATAATCATGAAATGGAAATTATTTGTAACTTTCTACAAGTAGAACAATGAATAATACAGGTAGACGGGTGAAATCTTTCTATATATTGCTTCTAAATAGTCTAAGAAACATATATGCAAAGCATCCAAACAGTACAAATCGCCAATTTTTTGTTCTTCAAGTTTAAGTGAACTACGAGCCCAATTGTTAATCCTTTAAAGGAAATTATTTGTAAATTTCGACAAGTAGAACAATGAATGGATCATGTAGACGGTTGAAATCATTGTATATATTGCTTCTACATAGTCTACGAAACATATATGCAAAGCATCCAAACTGTACAATTCGCCAATTTTTTGTTCTTCAAGTTTAAGTGAACTACGAGCCCCATTGTTAATCCTTTAACGGAAATTATTTGTAACTTTCGACAAGTAGAACATTGAATGGAACAGGTAGACGGTTGAAATCTTTTTATATATTGCTTCTATATAGTATAAGAAACATATATGCAAAGCATCCAAACAGTACAATTCGCCAATTTTTTGTTCTTCAAGTTTAAGTGAACAATGAGCCCCAATGGTTAATCCGTTATCGGAAATTAATTGTAACTTTCGACAAGTAGAACAATGAATGGATCAGGTAGACGGTTGAAATCTTTGTATATATTGCTTCTATATAGTGTAAGAAACATATATGCAAAGCATCCAAACAGTACCATTCGCCAATTTTTTGTTCTTCAAGTTTAAGTGAACAATGAGCTCCATTGTTAATCCTTTATCGGAAATTATTTGTAACTTTCGACAAGTAGAACAATCAATGGAACTGGTAGACGGTTGAAATCTTTGTATATGTTGCTTCTATATAGTCTAAGAAACCTATATGCAAAGCATCTAAATAGTAACATTCGCCAATTTTTTGATCTTCAAGTTTAAGTGAACATTGAGCTCCATTGTTAATCCTTTATCGGAAATTATTTGTAACTTTCGACAAGTAGAACAATCAATGGAACTGGTAGACGGTTGAAATCTTTGTATATGTTGCTTCTATATAGTCTAAGAAACCTATATGCAAAGCATCTAAATAGTAACATTCGCCAATTTTTTGATCTTCAAGTTTAAGTGAACATTGAGCTCCATTGTTAATCCTTTATCGGAAATTATTTGTAACTTTCGACAAGTAGAACAATGAATGGAACAGGTAGACGGTTGAAATCTTTGTATATATTGCTTCTATATAGTCTAAGAAACATATATGCAAAGCATCCAAACAGTACCATTCGCCAATTATTTCATCTTCATGTTTAAGTGAACTACGAGCCCCATTGTTAATACTTTAAAGGAAATTATTTGTAAATTTCGACAAGTAGAACAATGAATGGATCAGGTAGACGGTTGAAATCTTTGTATATATTGCTTCCATATAGTCTAAGAAACATATATGCAAAGCATCCAAACAGTACCATTCGCCAATTTTTTGTTCTTCAAGTTTAAGTGAACAATGAGCCCCAATGGTTAATCCGTTATCGGAAATTATTTGTAACTTTCGACAAGTAGAACAATGAATGGAACAGGTAGACGGTTGAAATCTTTGTATATATTGCTTCTATATAGTCTAAGAAACATATATGCATAGCATCCAAACAGTACAATTCGCCAATTTTTTGTTCTTCAAGTTTAAGTGAACTACGAGCCCCATTGTTAATCCTTTAAAGGAAATTATTTGTAAATTTCGACAAGTAGAACAATGAATAGTACAGGTAGACGGGTGAAATCATTCTATATATTGTTTCTAAATAGTCTAAGAAACATATATGCAAAGCATCCAAACAGTACAATTCGCCAATTTTTTGTTCTTCAAGTTTAAGTGAACTACGAGCCCAATTGTTAATCCTTTAAAAGAAATTATTTGTAAATTTCGACAAGTAGAACAATGAATGGATCATGTAGACGGTTGAAATCATTGTATATATTGCTTCTATATAGTCTACGAAACATATATGCAAAGCATCCAAACTGTACAATTCGCCAATTTTTTGTTCTTCAAGTTTAAGTGAACTACGAGCCCCATTGTTAATCCTTTAACGGAAATTAATTGTAACTTTCTACAAGTAGAACAATGATTGGATCACGTAGACGGTTGAAATCTTTGTATATATTGCTTCCATACAGTCTAAGAAACATATATGCAAAGCATCCAAACAGTACCATTCTCCAATTTTTTGTCCTTCAAGTTTAAGTGAACTACGAGCCCCATTGCTAATACTTTAACGGAAATTATTTGTAACTTGCGACAAGTAGAACAATGAATGGAACAGGTAGCCGGTTGAAATCAATGTATATATTGCTTCTATATAGTCTAAGAAACATATATGCAAAGCATCCAAACAGTACCATTCGCCAATTTTTTGGTCTTCAAGTTTAAGTGAACAATGAGCCCCAATGGTTAATCCTTTATCGGAAATTATTTGTAATTTTCGACAAGTAGAACAATGAATGGAACAGGTAGACGGTTGAAATCTTTGTATATATTGCTTCTATATAATCTAAGAATCATATATGCAAAGCATCCAAACAGTACCTTTCGCCAATTTTTTGTTCTTCAAGTTTAAGTAAACAACGAGACCCATTGTTAATCCTTTAAAGGAAATTATTTGTAAATTTCGACAAGTAGAACAATGAATGGAACAGGTAGACTGTTGAAATCATTGTATATATTGCTTCTGTATAGTCTAAGAAACATATATGCAAAGAATCCAAACAGTACAATTCGCCAATTATTTGATCTTCAAGTTTAAGTGAACTACGAGCCCCATTGTTAATACTTTAAAGGAAATTATTTGTAAATTTCGACAAGTAGAACAATGATTGGAACACTTAGACGGTTGAAATCTTTGTATATATTGCTTCCATATAGTCTAAGAAACATGTACGCAAAGCATCCAAACAGTACCATTCGCCAATTTTTTGGTCTTCAAGTTTAAGTGAACTACGAGCCCCATTGTTAATCCTTTAAAGGAAATTATTTGTAAATTTCGACAAGTAGAACAATGAATGGATCAGGTAGACGGTTGAAATCATTGTATATATTGCTTCTATATAATCTTCGAAACATATATGCAAATCATCCAAACAGTACCATTCGCCAATTTTTTGTTCTTCAAGTTTAAGGGAACAACGAGCCCCATTGTTAATCCTTTAAAGGAAATTATTTGTAAATTTCGACAAGTAGAACAATGAATGGAACAGGTAGACCGTTGAAATCTTTGTATATATTGCTTCTATATAATCTAAGAAACATGTATTCAAAGCATCCAAACAGTACCGTTCGCCAATTATTTGATCTTCAAGTTTAAGTGAACTACGAGCCCCATTGTTAATACTTTAAAGGAAATTATTTGTAAATTTCGACAAGTAGAACAATGAATGGATCAGGTAGACGGTTGAAATCAATGTATATATTGCTTCTATATAGTCTAAGAAACATATATGCAAAGCATCAAAACAGTACCATTCGCCAATTTTTTGTTCTTCAAGTTTAAGTGAACAACGAGCCCCAATGGTTAATCCTTTATCGGAAATTATTTGTAACTTTCGTCAAGTAGAACAATGAATGGAACAGGTAGACGGTTGAAATCTTTGTATATATTGCTTCTATATAGTCTAAGAAACATATGTGCAAAGCATCCAAACAGTACCATTCGCCAATTTTTTGTTCTTCAAGTTTAAGTGAACTACGAGCCCCATTGTTAGTCCTTTAATGGAAATTATTTGTAACTTTCGACAAGAAGAACAATGAATGGAACAGGTAGACGGTTAAAATCTTTGTATATATTGCTTCTATATAGTCTAAGAAACATATATGCAAAACATCCAAACAGTACAATTCGCCAATTTTTTGTTCTTCAAGTTTAAGTGAACAATGAGCCCCAATGGTTAATCCTTTATCGGAAATTATTTGTAACTTTCGACAAGTAGCACAATGAATGGAACAGGTAGACGGTTGAAATATTAGTATATATTGCTTCCGTATAGTCTAAGAAACATATATGCAAATCATCCAAACAGTACCATTCGCCAATTTTTTGTTCTTCAAGTTTAAGTGAACAATGAGCCCCATTGTTAATCCTTTAACGGAAATTAATTGTAACTTTCTACAAGCAGAACAATGAATGGAACAGGTAGACGGTTGAAATCCTTGTATATATTGCGTCTATATAGTCTAAGAAACATATATGCAAAGCATCCAAACATTACAATTCGCCAGTTTATTGTTCTTCAAGTTTAAGTGAACAACGAGCCCCATTGTTAATCCTTTAAAGGAAATTATTTGTAAATTTCGACAAGTAGAACAATGAATGGAACAGGTAGACGGTTGAAATCTTTGTATATATTGCGTCTATATAGTCTAAGAAACATATATGCAAAGCATCCAAACAGTACAATTCGCCAATTTATTGTTCTTCAAGTTTAAGTGAACAATGAGCCCCAATGGTTAATCCTTTATCGGAAATTATTTGTAACTTTCGACAAGTAGAACAATGAATGGAAAAGGTAGACGGTTGAAATCTTTGTATATATTGCTTCTATATAGACTAAGAAACATATATGCAAAGCATCCAAACAGTACAATTCGCCAATTTATTGTTCTTCAAGTTTAAGTGAACAACGAGCCCCATTGTTAATCCTTTAAAGGAAATTATTTGTAAATTTCGACAAGTAGAACAATGATTGGAACACGTAGACGGTTGAAATCTTTGTATATATTGCTACCATATAGTCTAAGAAACATGTACGCAAAGCATCCAAACAGTACCATTCGCCAATTTTTTGTTCTTCAAGTTTAAGTGAACAATGAGACCCATTGGTAATCCTTTATCAGAAATTATTTGTAAATTTCGACAAGTAGAACAATGATTGGAACACGTAGACGGTTGAAATCCTTGTATATATTGCGTCTATATAGTCTAAGAAACATATATGCAAAGCATCCAAACAGTACAATTCGCCAATTTATTGTTCTTCAAGTTTAAGTGAACAACGAGCCCCATTGTTAATCCTTTAAAGGAAATTATTTGTAAATTTCGACAAGTAGAACAATGAATGGAACAGGTAGACTGTTGAAATCATTGTATATATTGCTTCTGTATAGTCTAAGAAACATATATGCAAAGCATCCAAACAGTACAATTCGCCAATTTTTTGTACTTCAAGTTTAAGTGAACAATGAGCCCCAATGGTTAATCCTTTATCGGTAATTATTTGTAACTTTCGACAAGTAGAACAATGAATGGAACAGGTAGACGGTTGAAATCCTTGTATATATTGCGTCTATATAGTCTAAGAAACATATATGCAAAGCATCCAAACAGTACAATTCGCCAATTTATTGTTCTTCAAGTTTAAGTGAACAACGAGCCCCATTGTTAATCCTTTATCGGAAATTATTTCTAACTTTCGACAAGTAGAACAATGAATGGAAAAGGTAGACGGTTGAAATCTTTCTATATATTGCTTCTATATAGACTAAGAATCATATATGCAAAGTATCCAAACAGTACAATTCGCCAATTTATTGTTCTTCAAGTTTAAGTGAACAACGAGCCCCATTGTTAATCCTTTCAAGGAAATTATTTGTAAATTTCGACAAGTAGAACAATGATTGGAACACGTAGACGGTTGAAATCTTTGTATATGTTGCTACCATATAGTCTAAGGAACATGTACGCAAAGCATCCAAACAGTACCATTCGCCAATTTTTTGTTCTTCAAGTTTAAGTGAACAATGAGACCCATTGTTAATCCTTTATCAGAAATTATTTGTAAATTTCGACAAGTAGAACAATGATTGGAACACGTAGACGGTTGAAATCTTTGTATATATTGCTACCATATAGTCTAAGAAACATGTACGCAATGCATCCAAACAGTACCATTCGCCAATTTTTTGGTCTTCACGTTTAAGTGAACAATGAGCCCCAATGGTTAATCCTTTATCGGAAATTATTTGTAATTTTCGACAAGTAGAACAATGAATGGAACAGGTAGACGGTTGAAATATTTGTATATATTGCTTCTATATAATATAAGAAACATATATTCAAAGCATCCAAACAGTACCATTCGCCAATTTTTTGTTCTTCCAGTTTAAGGGAACAACGAGCCCCATTGTTAATCCTTTAAAGGAAATTATTTGTAAATTTCGACAAGTAGAACAACGATTGGAACACGTAGACGGTTGAAATCTTTGTATATATAGCTTCCATATAGTCTAAGAAACATGTACGCAAAGCATCCAAACAGTACCATTCGCCAATTTTTTGTTCTTCAAGTTTAAGTTAACAATGAGCCCCAATGGTTAATCCTTTATCGGAAATTATTTGTAATTTTCGACAAGTAGAACAATGAATGGAACAGGTAGACGGTTGAAATCTTTGTATATATTGCTTCTATATAATCTAAGAAACAAATATGCAAAGCATCCAAACAGTACCTTTCGCCAATTTTTTGTTCTTCAAGTTTAAGTAAACAACGAGACCCATTGTTAATCCATTAAAGGAAATTATTTGTAAATTTCGACAAGTAGAACAATGAATGGAACAGGTAGACTGTTGAAATCATTGTATATATTGCTTCTGTATAGTCTAAGAAACATATATGCAAAGAATCCAAACAGTACAATTCGCCAATTATTTGATCTTCAAGTTTAAGTGAACTACGAGCCCCATTGTTAATAGTTTAACGGAAATTATTTGTAACTTGCGACAAGTAGAACAATGAATGGAACAGGTAGCCGGTTGAAATCAATGTATATATTGCTTCTATATAGTCTAAGAAACATATATGCAAAGCATCCAAGCAGTACCATTCGCCAATTTTTTGTTCTTTAAGGTTAAGTGAACAATGAGCCCCAATGGTTAATACTTTATCGGAAATTATTTGTAATTTTCGACAAGTAGAACAATGATTGGAACACGTAGACGGTTGAAATCTTTGTATACATTGCTTCCATATAGTCTAAGAAACATATATGCAAAGCATCCAAACAGTACCATTCGCGAATTTTTTGTTCTTCAAGTTTAAGTGAACAATGAGACCCATTGTTAATCCTTAATCGGAAATTATTTGTAACTTTCGACAAGTAGAACAATGAATGGAACTGGTAGACGATTGAAATCTTTTTATATATTGCTTCTATATAGTCTAAGAAACATATATACAAAGCATCCAAACAGTACCAGTCGCCAATTTTTTGTTCTTCAAGTTTACGTGAACAACGAGGCCCATTGATAATCATGAAACGGAAATTATTTGTAACTATCGACAAGAAGAACAATGAATAGAACAGGTAGACGGTTGAAATCTTTGTATATGTTGCTTCTATATAGTCTAAGAAACCTATATGCAAAGCATCTAAACAGTAAAATTCGCCAATTTTTTGATCTTCAAGTTTAAGTGAACAATGAGCCCCATTGTTAATCCTTTATCGGAAATTATTTGTAACTTTCGACAAGTAGAACAATGAATGGAACAGGTAGACGGTTGAAATCTTTGTATATATTGCTTCTATATAGTCTAAGAAACATATATGCAAAGCATCCAAACAGTACCATTCGCCAATTTTTTGTTCTTCAAGTTTAAGTGAACAATGAGCCCCATTGTTAATCCTTTATCGGAAATTATTTGTAACTTTCGACAAGTAGAACAATGAATGGAACAGGTAGACGGTTGAAATCTTTGTATATATTGCTTCTATATAGTCTAAGAAACATATATGCAAAGCATCCAAACAGTACAATCCGACAATTTTTTGTTCTTCAATTTTAGTGAACAATGAGCCCCAATGGTTAATCCTTTATCGGAAATTATTTGTAATTTACGACTTGTAGAACAATGAATGGATCAGGTAGACGGTTGAAATCATTGTATATATTGCTTCTATATAGTCTAAGAAACATATATGCAAAGCATCCAAACAGTACCATTCGCCAATTTTTTGTACTTCAAGTTTAAGTGAACTACGAGTCCCATTGTTAATCCTTTAACGGAAATTATTTGTAACTTGCGACAAGTAGAACAATGAATGGAACAGGTAGACGGTTGAAATCAATGTATATATTGCTTCTATATAGTCTAAGAAACATATATGCAAAGCATCCAAACAGTACCATTCGCCAATTTTTTGATCTTCAAGTTTAAGTGAACAGCGAGCCCCATTGATAATCATGAAATGGAAATTATTTGTAACTTTCTACAAGTAGAACAATGAATAGTACAGGTAGACGGGTGAAATCTTTCTATATATTGCTTCTAAATAGTCTAAGAAACATATATGCAAAGCATCCAAACAGTACAAATCGCCAATTTTTTGTTCTTCAAGTTTAAGTGAACTACGAGCCCAATTGTTAATCCTTTAAAGGAAATTATTTGTAAATTTCGACAAGTAGAACAATGAATGGATCATGTAGACGGTTGAAATCATTGTATATATTGCTTCTATATAGTCTAAGAAACATATATGCAAAGCATCAAAACAGTACAATCCGACAATTTTTTGTTCTTCAATTTTAGTGAACAATGAGCCCCAATGGTTAATCCTTTATCGGAAATTATTTGTAATTTACGACTTGTAGAACAATGAATGGAACAGGTAGACGGTTGAAATCATTGTATATATTGCTTCTATATAGTCTAAGAAACATATATGCAAAGCATCCAAACAGTACCATTCACCAATTTTTTGTTCTTCAAGTTTAAGTGAACTACGAGCCCCATTGTTACTCCTTTAAAGGAAATTATTTGTAAATGTCGATAAGTAGAACAATGAATGGGACAGGTAGACGGTTGAAATCAATGTATATATTGCTTCTATATAGTCTAAGAAACATATATGCAAAGCATCCAAACAGTACAAATCGCCAATTTTTTGATCTTCAAGTTTAAGTGAACAATGAGCCCCATTGTTAATCCTTTAACGGAAATTATTTGTAACTTGCGACAAGTAGAACAATGAATGGAACAGGTAGACGGTTGAAATCTTTGTATATATTGCTTCTATATAGTCTAAGAAACATATATGCAAAGCATCCAAACAGTACAATCCGACAATTTTTTGTTCTTCAATTTTAGTGAACAATGAGCCCCAATGGTTAATCCTTTATCGGAAATTATTTGTAATTTACGACTTGTAGAACAATGAACGGATCAGGTAGACGGTTGAAATCATTGTATATATTGCTTCTATATAATATAAGAAACATATATTCAAAGCATCCAAATAGTACCATTCGCCAATTTTTTGTTCATCAAGTTTAAGTGAACTACGAGCCCCATTGTTAATCCTTTAAAGGAAATTATTTGTAAATTTCGGCAAGTAGAACAATGAATGGAATAGGTAGACGGTTGAAATCTTTTTATATATTGCTTCTATATAGTCTAATAAACATATATGCAAAGCATCCAAACAGTACCAGTCGCCAATTTTTTGTTCTTCAAGTTTAAGTGAACAACGAAGCACATTGATAATCATGAAACGGAAATTATTTGTAACTTTCGACAAGATGAACAATGAATAGAACAGGTAGACGGTTGAAATCTTTGTATATGTTGCTTCTATATAGTCTAAGAAACCTATGTGCGAAGCATCCAAACAGCACAATTCGCCAATTTTTTGTTCTTCAAGTTTAAGTGAACTGCGAGGTCCATTGTTAATCCTTTAAAGGAAATTATTTGTAACTTTCGACAAGTAGAACAATGAATGGAACTCGTAGACTGTTGAAATCATTGTATATATTGCTTCTATATAGTCTAAGAAACATTTATGCAAAGCATCCAAACAGTACAATTCGCCAATTTTTTGTTCATCAAGTTTAAGTGAACTACGATCCCCATTGTTAATCCTTTAAAGGAAATTATTTGTAAATTTCGGCAAGTAGAACAATGAATGGATCAGGTAGACGGTTAAAATCTTTGTATATGTTGCTTCTATATAGTCTAAGAAACCTATATGCAAAGCATCTAAACAGTAACATACGCCAATTTTTTGATCTTCAAGTTTAAGTGAACAATGAGCCCCATTGTTAATCCTTTATCGGAAATTATTTGTAACTTTCGACAAGTAGAACAATGAATGGAACAGGTAGACGGTTGAAATCATTGTATATATTGCTTCTATATAGTCTAAGAAACATATATGCAAAGCATCCAAACAGTACAATCCGACAATTTTTTGTTCTTCAATTTTAGTGAACAATGAGCCCCAATGGTTAATCCTTTATCGGAAATTATTTGTAATTTACGACTTGTAGAACAATGAATGGATCAGGTAGACGGTTGAAATCATTGTATATATTGCTTCTATATAGTCTAAGAAACATATATGCAAAGCATCCAAACAGTACCATTCACCAATTTTTTTTCTTCAAGTTTAAGTGAACTACGAGCCCCATTGTTAATCCTTTAAAGGAAATTATTTGTAACTTTCGACAAGTAGAACAATGAATGGAACTCGTAGACTGTTGAAATCATTGTATATATTGCTTCTATATAGTCTAAGAAACATTTATGCAAAGCATCCAAACAGCACAATTCGCCAATTTTTTGTTCTTCAAGTTTAAGTAGACTACGATCCCCATTGTTAATCCCTTAACGGAAATTATTTGTAACTTTCGACAAGTAGAACAGTGAATGGAACAGGTAGACGGTTGAAATCTTTGTATATATTGCTTCTATATAGTATAAGAAACATATGTGCAAAGCATCCAAACAGTACAATCCGACAATTTTTTGTTCTTCAATTTTAGTGAACAATGAGCCCCAATGGTTAATCCTTTATCGGAAATTATTTGTAATTTACGACTTGTAGAACAATGAATGGAACAGGTAGACGGTTGAAATCATTGTATATATTGCTTCTATATAGTCTAAGAAACATATATGCAAAGCATCCAAACAGTACCATTCACCAATTTTTTGTTCTTCAAGTTTAAGTGAACTACGAGCCCCATTGTTACTCCTTTAAAGGAAATTATTTGTAAATGTCGATAAGTAGAACAATGAATGGGACAGGTAGACGGTTGAAATCAATGTATATATTGCTTCTATATAGTCTAAGAAACATATATGCAAAGCATCCAAACAGTACAAATCGCCAATTTTTTGATCTTCAAGTTTAAGTGAACAATGAGCCCCATTGTTAATCCTTTAACGGAAATTATTTGTAACTTGCGACAAGTAGAACAATGAATGGAACAGGTAGACGGTTGAAATCTTTGTATATATTGCTTCTATATAGTCTACGAAACATATATGCAAAGCATCCAAACTGTACAATTCGCCAATTTGTTGTTCTTCAAGTTTAAGTGAACTACGAGCCCCATTGTTAATCCTTTAACGGAAATTATTTGTAACTTGCGACAAGTAGAACAATGAATGGAACAGGTAGACGGTTGAAATCAATGTATATATTGCTTCTATATAGTCTAAGAAACATATATGCAAAGCATCCAAACAGTACCATTCGCCAATTTTTTGTTCTTCAAGTTTAAGTGAACTACGAGCCCCATTGTTACTCCTTTAAAGGAAATTATTTGTAAATTTCGACAAGTAGAACAATGAATGGAACAGGTAGACGGTTGAAATCAATGTATATATTGCTTCTATATAGTCTAAGAAACATATATGCAAAGCATCCAAACAGTACCATTCGCCAATTTTTTGTTCTTCAAGTTTAAGTGAACAATGAGCCCCATTGTTACTCCTTTAAAGGAAATTATTTGTAAATTTCGACAAGTAGAACAATGAATGGAACAGGTAGACGGTTGAAATCAATGTATATATTGCTTCTATATAGTCTAAGAAACATATATGCAAAGCATCCAAACAGTACCATTCGCCAATTTTTTGTTCTTCAAGTTTAAGTGAACAATGAGCCCCATTGTTAATCCTTTATCGGAAATTATTTGTAACTTTCGACAAGTAGAACAATGAATGGAACAGGTAGACGGTTGAAATCTTTGTATATATTGCTTCTATATAGTCTAAGAAACATATATGCAAAGCATCCAAACAGTACAATCCGACAATTTTTTGTTCTTCAATTTTAGTGAACAATGAGCCCCAATGGTTAATCCTTTATCGGAAATTATTTGTAATTTACGACTTGTAGAACAATGAACGGATCAGGTAGACGGTTGAAATCATTGTATATATTGCTTCTATATAATATAAGAAACATATATTCAAAGCATCCAAATAGTACCATTCGCCAATTTTTTGTTCATCAAGTTTAAGTGAACTACGATCCCCATTGTTAATCCTTTAAAGGAAATTATTTGTAAATTTCGGCAAGTAGAACAATGAATGGAATAGGTAGACGGTTGAAATCTTTTTATATATTGCTTCTATATAGTCTAATAAACATATATGCAAAGCATCCAAACAGTACCAGTCGCCAATTTTTTGTTCTTCAAGTTTAAGTGAACAACGAAGCACATTGATAATCATGAAACGGAAATTATTTGTAACTTTCGACAAGATGAACAATGAATAGAACAGGTAGACGGTTGAAATCTTTGTATATGTTGCTTCTATATAGTCTAAGAAACCTATGTGCGAAGCATCCAAACAGCACAATTCGCCAATTTTTTGTTCTTCAAGTTTAAGTGAACTGCGAGGTCCATTGTTAATCCTTTAAAGGAAATTATTTGTAACTTTCGACAAGTAGAACAATGAATGGAACTCGTAGACTGTTGAAATCATTGTATATATTGCTTCTATATAGTCTAAGAAACATTTATGCAAAGCATCCAAACAGTACAATTCGCCAATTTTTTGTTCTTCAAGTTTAAGTAGACTACGATCCCCATTGTTAATCCCTTAACGGAAATTATTTGTAACTTTCGACAAGTAGAACAGTGAATGGAACAGGTAGACGGTTGAAATCTTTGTATATATTGCTTCTATATAGTATAAGAAACATATATGCAAAGCATCCAAACAGTACAATTAGCCAATTTTTTGTTCTTCAATTTTAGTGAACAATGAGCCCCAATGGTTAATCCTTTATCGGAAATTATTTGTAATTTACGACTTGTAGAACAATGAATGGATCAGGTAGACGGTTGAAATCATTGTATATATAGCTTCTATATAGTCTAAGAAACATATATGCAAAGCATCCAAACAGTACCATTCACCAATTTTTTGTTCTTCAAGTTTAAGTGAACTACGAGCCCCATTGTTACTCCTTTAAAGGAAATTATTTGTAAATTTCGATAAGTAGAACAATGAATGGGACAGGTAGACGGTTGAAATCTTTCTATATATTGCTTCTATATAGGCTACGAAACATATATGCAAAGCATCCAAACAGTACAATTCGCCAATTTTTTGTTCTTCAATTTTAGTGAACAATGAGCCCCAATGGTTAATCCTTTATCGGAAATTATTTGTAATTTACGACTTGTAGAACAATGAATGGATCAGGTAGACGGTTGAAATCATTGTATATATTGCTTCTATATAGTCTAAGAAACATATATGCAAAGCATCCAAACAGTACCATTCATCAATTTTTTGTTCTTCAAGTTTAAGTGAACTACGAGCCCCATTGTTACTCCTTTAAAGGAAATTATTTGTAAATTTCGACAAGTAGAACAATGAATGGAACAGGTAGACGGTTGAAATCAATTTATATATTGCTTCTATATAGTCTAAGAAACATATATGCGAAGCATCCAAACAGTACCATTCGCCAATTTTTTGTTCTTCAAGTTTAAGTGAACAATGAGCCCCATTGTTAATCATTTATCGGAAATTATTTGTAACTTTCGACAAGTAGAACAATGAATGGAACTGGTAGACGGTTAAAATCTTTGTATATGTTGCTTCTATATAGTCTAAGAAACCTATATGCAAAGCATCTAAACAGTAACATACGCCAATTTTTTGATCTTCAAGTTTAAGTGAACAATGAGCCCCATTGTTAATCCTTTATCGGAAATTATTTGTAACTTTCGACAAGTAGAACAATGAATGGAACAGGTAGACGGTTGAAATCATTGTATATATTGCTTCTATATAGTCTAAGAAACATATATGCAAAGCATCCAAACAGTACAATCCGACAATTTTTTGTTCTTCAATTTTAGTGAACAATGAGCCCCAATGGTTAATCCTTTATCGGAAATTATTTGTAATTTACGACTTGTAGAACAATGAATGGATCAGGTAGACGGTTGAAATCATTGTATATATTGCTTCTATATAGTCTAAGAAACATATATGCAAAGCATCCAAACAGTACCATTCACCAATTTTTTTTCTTCAAGTTTAAGTGAACTACGAGCCCCATTGTTAATCCTTTAAAGGAAATTATTTGTAACTTTCGACAAGTAGAACAATGAATGGAACTCGTGGACTGTTGAAATCATTGTATATATTGCTTCTATATAGTCTAAGAAACATTTATGCAAAGCATCCAAACAGCACAATTCGCCAATTTTTTGTTCTTCAAGTTTAAGTAGACTACGATCCCCATTGTTAATCCCTTAACGGAAATTATTTGTAACTTTCGACAAGTAGAACAGTGAATGGAACAGGTAGACGGTTGAAATCTTTGTATATATTGCTTCTATATAGTATAAGAAACATATATGCAAAGCATCCAAACAGTACAATTCGCCAATTTTTTGTTCTTCAATTTTAGTGAACAATGAGCCCCAATGGTTAATCCTTTATCGGAAATTATTTGTAATTTACGTCTTGTAGAACAATGAATGGATCAGGTAGACGGTTGAAATCATTGTATATATTGCTTCTATATAGTCTAAGAAACGTATATGCAAAGCATCCAAACAGTACCATTCACCAATTTTTTGTTCTTCAAGTTTAAGTGAACTACGAGCCCCATTGTTACACCTTTAAAGGAAATTATTTGTAAATTTCGATAAGTAGAACAATGAATGGGACAGGTAGACGGTTGAAATCAATGTATATATTGCTTCTATATATTCTAAGAAACATATATGCAAAGCATCCAAACAGTACCATTCGCCAATTTTTTGTTCTTCAAGTTTAAGTGAACAATGAGCCCCATTGTTAATCCTTTATCGGAAATTATTTGTAACTTTCGACAAGTAGAACAATGAATGGAACAGGTAGACGGTTGAAATCTTTGTATATATTGCTTCTATATAGTCTAAGAAACATATATGCAAAGCATCCAAACAGTACAATCCGACAATTTTTTGTTCTTCAATTTTAGTGAACAATGAGCCCCAATGGTTAATCCTTTATCGGAAATTATTTGTAATTTATGACTTGTAGAACAATGAATGGATCAGGTAGACGGTTGAAATCATTGTATATATTGCTTCTATATAGTCTAAGAAACATATATGCAAAGCATCCAAACAGTACCATTCACCAATTTTTTGTTCTTCAAGTTTAAGTGAACTACGAGCCCCATTGTTACTCCTTTAAAGGAAATTATTTGTAAATTTCGACAAGTAGAACAATGAATGGAACAGGTAGACGGTTGAAATATTTGTATATATTGCTTCCATATAGTCTCAGAAACATGTACGCAAAGCATCCAAAAAGTACCATTCGCCAATTTTTTGTTCTTCAAGTTTAAGTGAACAATGAGCCCCAATGGTTAATCCGTTATCGGAAATTATTTGTAGCTTTCGACAAGTAGAACAATGAATGGAACAGGTAGACGGTTGAAATCTTTGTATATATTGCTTCTATATAGTCTAAGAAACATATATGCAAAGCATCCAAACAGTACAATTCGCCAATTTATTGTTCTTCAAGTTTAAGTTAACAACGAGCCCCATTGTTAATCCTTTAAAGGAAATTATGTGTAAATTACGACAAGTAGAACAATGATTGGAACACGTAGACGGTTGAAATCTTTGTATATATTGCTTCCATATAGTCTAAGAAACATGTACGCAAAGCATCCAAACAGTACCATTCGCCAATTTTTTGGTCTTCAATTTTAAGTGAACAATGAGCCCCAATGGTTAATCCTTTATCGGAAATTATTTGTAATTTTCGACAAGTCGAACAATGAATGGAACAGGTAGACGGTTGAAATCTTTGTATATATTACTTCTATATAGTCTAAGAAACATATATGCAAAGCATCCAAACAGTACAATCCGACAATTTTTTGTTCTTCAATTTTAGTGAACAATGAGCCCCAATGGTTAATCCTTTATCGGAAATTATTTGTAATTTATGACTTGTAGAACAATGAATGGATCAAGTAGACGGTTGAAATCATTGTATATATTGCTTCTATATAGTCTAAGAAACATATATGCAAAGCATCCAAACAGTACAGTTCGCCAATTTTTTGTTCTTCAAGTTTAAGTAAACTACGATCCCCATTGTTAATCCCTTAACGGAAATTATTTGTAACTTTCGACAAATAGAACAATGAATGGAACAGGTAGACGGTTGAAATCATTGTATATATTGCTTCTATATAGTCTAAGAAACCTATATGCAAAGCATCTAAACAGTAACATTCGCCAATTTTTTGACCTTCAAGTTTAAGTGAACAATGAGCCCCATTGTTAATCCTTTAACGGAAATTATTTGTAACTTTCGACAAGTAGAACAATGAATGGAACAGGTAGACGGGTGAAATCTTTCTATATATTGCTTCTATATAGCCTACGAAACATATATGCAAAGCATTCAAACAGTACAATTCGCCAATTTTTTGTTCTTCAAGTTTAAGTGAACTACGAGCCCCATTGTTAATCCTTTAACGGAAATTAATTGTAACTTTCTACAAGTAGAACAATGATTGGAACACGCAGACGGTTGAAATCTTTGTATATATTGCTTCCATATAGTCTAAGAAACATATATGCAAAGCATCCAAACAGTACAATTTGCCAATTTTTTGTACTTCAAGTTTAAGTGAACTACGTGCCCCATTGATAATCATGAAACGGAAATTATTTGTAACTTTCTACAAGTAGAACAATGAATGGATCAGGTAGACGGTTGAAATCATTGTATATATTGCTTCTATATAGTCTAAGAAACATATATGCAAAGCATCCAAACAGTACCATTCACCAATTTTTTGTTCTTCAAGTTTAAGTGAACTACGAGCCCCATTGTTACTCCTTTAAAGGAAATTATTTGTAAATTTCGACAAGTACAACAATGAATGGAACAGGTAGACGGTTGAAATCAATGTATATATTGCTTCTATATAGTCTAAGAAACATATATGCAAAGCATCCAAACAGTACAATCCGACAATTCTTTGTTCTTCAATTTTAGTGAACAATGAGCCCCAATGGTTAATCCTTTATCGGAAATTATTTGTAATTTACGACTTGTAGAACAATGAATGGATCAGGTAGACGGTTGAAATCATTGTATATATTGCTTCTATATAGTCTAAGAAACATATATGCAAAGCATCCAAACAGTACCATTCGCCAATTTTTTGTTCTTCAAGTTTAAGTGAACTACGAGTCCCATTGTTAATCCTTTAACGGAAATTATTTGTAAATTTCGACAAGTAGAACAATGAATGGAACAGGTAGACGGTTGAAATCAATTTATATATTGCTTCTATATAGTCTAAGAAACATATATGCAAAGCATCCAAACAGTACCATTCGCCAATTTTTTGTTCTTCAAGTTTAAGTGAACAATGAGCCCCATTGTTAATCATTTATCGGAAATTATTTGTAACTTTCGACAAGTAGAACAATGAATGGAACTGGTAGACGGTTAAAATCTTTGTATATGTTGCTTCTATATAGTCTAAGAAACCTATATGCAAAGCATCTAAACAGTAACATACGCCAATTTTTTGATCTTCAAGTTTAAGTGAACAATGAGCCCCATTGTTAATCCTTTATCGGAAATTATTTGTAACTTTCGACAAGTAGAACAATGAATGGAACAGGTAGACGGTTGAAATCATTGTATATATTGCTTCTATATAGTCTAAGAAACATATATGCAAAGCATCCAAACAGTACAATCCGACAATTTTTTGTTCTTCAATTTTAGTGAACAATGAGCCCCAATGGTTAATCCTTTATCGGAAATTATTTGTAATTTACGACTTGTAGAACAATGAATGGATCAGGTAGACGGTTGAAATCATTGTATATATTGCTTCTATATAATATAAGAAACATATATTCAAAGCATCCAAATAGTACCATTCGCCAATTTTTTGTTCATCAAGTTTAAGTGAACTACGAGCCCCATTGTTAATCCTTTAAAGGAAATTATTTGTAAATTTCGGCAAGTAGAACAATGAATGGAATAGGTAGACGGTTGAAATCTTTTTATATATTGCTTCTATATAGTCTAATAAACATATATGCAAAGCATCCAAACAGTACCAGTCGCCAATCTTTTGTTCTTCAAGTTTAAGTGAACAACGAAGCACATTGATAATCATGAAACGGAAATTATTTGTAACTTTCGACAAGATGAACAATGAATAGAACAGGTAGACGGTTGAAATCTTTGTATATGTTGCTTCTATATAGTCTAAGAAACCTATGTGCGAAGCATCCAAACAGCACAATTCGCCAATTTTTTGTTCTTCAAGTTTAAGTGAACTGCGAGGTCCATTGTTAATCCTTTAAAGGAAATTATTTGTAACTTTCGACAAGTAGAACAATGAATGGAACTCGTAGACTGTTGAAATCATTGTATATATTGCTTCTATATAGTCTAAGAAACATTTATGCAAAGCATCCAAACAGTACAATTCGCCAATTTTTTGTTCTTCAAGTTTAAGTAGACTACGATCCCCATTGTTAATCCCTTAACGGAAATTATTTGTAACTTTCGACAAGTAGAACAGTGAATGGAACAGGTAGACGGTTGAAATCTTTGTATATATTGCTTCTATATAGTATAAGAAACATATATGCAAAGCATCCAAACAGTACAATTCGCCAATTTTTTGTTCTTCAATTTTAGTGAACAATGAGCCCCAATGGTTAATCCTTTATCGGAAATTATTTGTAATTTACGACTTGTAGAACAATGAATGGATCAGGTAGACGGTTGAAATCATTGTATATATTGCTTCTATATAGTCTAAGAAACATATATGCAAAGCATCCAAACAGTACCATTCATCAATTTTTTGTTCTTCAAGTTTAAGTGAACTACGAGCCCCATTGTTACTCCTTTAAAGGAAATTATTTGTAAATTTCGACAAGTAGAACAATGAATGGAACAGGTAGACGGTTGAAATCAATTTATATATTGCTTCTATATAGTCTAAGAAACATATATGCAAAGCATCCAAACAGTACCATTCGCCAATTTTTTGTTCTTCAAGTTTAAGTGAACAATGAGCCCCATTGTTAATCATTTATCGGAAATTATTTGTAACTTTCGACAAGTAGAACAATGAATGGAACTGGTAGACGGTTAAAATCTTTGTATATGTTGCTTCTATATAGTCTAAGAAACCTATATGCAAAGCATCTAAACAGTAACATACGCCAATTTTTTGATCTTCAAGTTTAAGTGAACAATGAGCCCCATTGTTAATCCTTTATCGGAAATTATTTGTAACTTTCGACAAGTAGAACAATGAATGGAACAGGTAGACGGTTGAAATCATTGTATATATTGCTTCTATATAGTCTAAGAAACATATATGCAAAGCATCCAAACAGTACAATCCGACAATTTTTTGTTCTTCAATTTTAGTGAACAATGAGCCCCAATGGTTAATCCTTTATCGGAAATTATTTGTAATTTACGACTTGTAGAACAATGAATGGATCAGGTAGACGGTTGAAATCATTGTATATATTGCTTCTATATAGTCTAAGAAACATATATGCAAAGCATCCAAACAGTACCATTCACCAATTTTTTGTTCTTCAAGTTTAAGTGAACTACGAGCCCCATTGTTAATCCTTTAAAGGAAATTATTTGTAACTTTCGACAAGTAGAACAATGAATGGAACTCGTAGACTGTTGAAATCATTGTATATATTGCTTCTATATAGTCTAAGAAACATTTATGCAAAGCATCCAAACAGCACAATTCGCCAATTTTTTGTTCTTCAAGTTTAAGTAGACTACGATCCCCATTGTTAATCCCTTAACGGAAATTATTTGTAACTTTCGACAAGTAGAACAGTGAATGGAACAGGTAGACGGTTGAAATCTTTGTATATATTGCTTCTATATAGTATAAGAAACATATATGCAAAGCATCCAAACAGTACAATTCGCCAATTTTTTGTTCTTCAATTTTAGTGAACAATGAGCCCCAATGGTTAATCCTTTATCGGAAATTATTTGTAATTTACGTCTTGTAGAACAATGAATGGATCAGGTAGACGGTTGAAATCATTGTATATATTGCTTCTATATAGTCTAAGAAACATATATGCAAAGCATCCAAACAGTACCAGTCGCCAATTTTTTGTTCTTCAAGTTTAAGTGAACAACGAGGCACATTGATAATAATGAAACGGAAATTATTTGTAACTTTCGACAAGATGAACAATGAATAGAACAGGTAGACGGTTGAAATCTTTGTATATGTTGCTTCTATATAGTCTAAGAAACATATATGCAAAGCATCCAAACAGTACAATCCGACAATTTTTTGTTCTTCAATTTTAGTGAACAATGAGCCCCAATGGTTAATCCTTTATCGGAAATTATTTGTAATTTACGACTTGTAGAACAATGAATGGATCAGGTAGACGGTTGAAATCATTGTATATATTGCTTCTATATAGTCTAAGAAACATATATGCAAAGCATCCAAACAGTACCATTCACCAATTTTTTGTTCTTCAAGTTTAAGTGAACTACGAGCCCCATTGTTACTCCTTTAAAGGAAATTATTTGTAAATTTCGATAAGTAGAACAATGAATGGGACAGGTAGACGGTTGAAATCAATGTATAAATTGCTTCTATATAGTCTAAGAAACATATATGCAAAGCATCCAAACAGTACCATTCGCCAATTTTTTGTTCTTCAAGTTTAAGTGAACAATGAGCCCCATTGTTAATCCTTTATCGGAAATTATTTGTAACTTTCGACAAGTAGAACAATGAATGGAACAGGTAGACGGTTGAAATCTTTGTATATATTACTTCTATATAGTCTAAGAAACATATATGCAAAGCATCCAAACAGTACAATCCGACAATTTTTTGTTCTTCAATTTTAGTGAACAATGAGCCCCAATGGTTAATCCTTTATCGGAAATTATTTGTAATTTATGACTTGTAGAACAATGAATGGATCAGGTAGACGGTTGAAATCATTGTATATATTGCTTCTATATAGTCTAAGAAACATATATGCAAAGCATCCAAACAGTACAGTTCGCCAATTTTTTGTTCTTCAAGTTTAAGTAAACTACGATCCCCATTGTTAATCCCTTAACGGAAATTATTTGTAACTTTCGACAAATAGAACAATGAATGGAACAGGTAGACGGTTGAAATCATTGTATATATTGCTTCTATATAGTCTAAGAAACCTATAAGCAAAGCATCTAAACAGTAACATTCGCCAATTTTTTGACCTTCAAGTTTAAGTGAACAATGAGCCCCATTGTTAATCCTTTAACGGAAATTATTTGTAACTTTCGACAAGTAGAACAATGAATGGAACAGGTAGACGGGTGAAATCTTTCTATATATTGCTTCTTTATAGCCTACGAAACATATATGCAAAGCATCCAAACAGTACAATTCGCCAATTTTTTGTTCTTCAAGTTTAAGTGAACTACGAGCCCCATTGTTAATCCTTTAACGGAAATTAATTGTAACTTTCTACAAGTAGAACAATGATTGGAACACGCAGACGGTTGAAATCTTTGTATATATTGCTTCCATATAGTCTAAGAAACATATATGCAAAGCATCCAAACAGTACAATTTGCCAATTTTTTGTACATCAAGTTTAAGTGAACTACGTGCCCCATTGATAATCATGAAACGGAAATTATTTGTAACTTTCTACAAGTAGAACAATGAATGGATCAGGTAGACGGTTGAAATCATTGTATATATTGCTTCTATATAGTCTAAGAAACATATATGCAAAGCATCCAAACAGTACCATTCACCAATTTTTTGTTCTTCAAGTTTAAGTGAACTACGAGCCCCATTGTTACTCCTTTAAAGGAAATTATTTGTAAATTTCGACAAGTAGAACAATGAATGGAACAGGTAGACGGTTGAAATCAATGTATATATTGCTTCTATATAGTCTAAGAAACATATATGCAAAGCATCCAAACAGTACAATCCGACAATTTTTTGTTCTTCAATTTTAGTGAACAATGAGCCCCAATGGTTAATCCTTTATCGGAAATTATTTGTAATTTACGACTTGTAGAACAATGAATGGATCAGGTAGACGGTTGAAATCATTGTATATATTGCTTCTATATAGTCTAAGAAACATATATGCAAAGCATCCAAACAGTACCATTCGCCAATTTTTTGTTCTTCAAGTTTAAGTGAACTACGAGTCCCATTGTTAATCCTTTAACGGAAATTATTTGTAAATTTCGACAAGTAGAACAATGAATGGAACAGGTAGACGGTTGAAATCAATTTATATATTGCTTCTATATAGTCTAAGAAACATATATGCAAAGCATCCAAACAGTACCATTCGCCAATTTTTTGTTCTTCAAGTTTAAGTGAACAATGAGCCCCATTGTTAATCATTTATCGGAAATTATTTGTAACTTTCGACAAGTAGAACAATGAATGGAACTGGTAGACGGTTAAAATCTTTGTATATGTTGCTTCTATATAGTCTAAGAAACCTATATGCAAAGCATCTAAACAGTAACATGCGCCAATTTTTTGATCTTCAAGTTTAAGTGAACAATGAGCCCCATTGTTAATCCTTTATCGGAAATTATTTGTAACTTTCGACAAGTAGAACAATGAATGGAACAAGTAGACGGTTGAAATCTTTGTATATATTGCTTCTATATAGTCTAAGAAACATATATGCAAAGCATCCAAACAGTACCATTCGCCAATTATTTCATCTTCATGTTTAAGTGAACTACGAGCCCCATTGTTAATACTTTAAAGGAAATTATTTGTAAATTTCGACAAGTAGAACAATGAATGGATCAGGTAGACGGTTGAAATCTTTGTATATATTGCTTCCATATAGTCTAAGAAACATATATGCAAAGCATCCAAACAGTACCATTCGCCAATTTTTTGTTCTTCAAGTTTAAGTGAACAATGAGCCCCAATGGTTAATCCGTTATCGGAAATTATTTGTAACTTTCGACAAGTAGAACAATGAATGGAACAGGTAGACGGTTGAAATCTTTGTATATATTGCTTCTATATAGTCTAAGAAACATATATGCATAGCATCCAAACAGTACAATTCGCCAATTTTTTGTTCTTCAAGTTTAAGTGAACTACGAGCCCCATTGTTAATCCTTTAAAGGAAATTATTTGTAAATTTCGACAAGTAGAACAATGAATAGTACAGGTAGACGGGTGAAATCTTTCTATATATTGTTTCTAAATAGTCTAAGAAACATATATGCAAAGCATCCAAACAGTACAATTCTCCAATTTTTTGTTCTTCAAGTTTAAGTGAACTACGAGCCCAATTGTTAATCCTTTAAAGGAAATTATTTGTAAATTTCGACAAGTAGAACAATGAATGGATCATGTAGACGGTTGAAATCATTGTATATATTGCTTCTATATAGTCTACGAAACATATATGCAAAGCATCCAAACTGTACAATTCGCCAATTTTTTGTTCTTCAAGTTTAAGTGAACTACGAGCCCCATTGTTAATCCTTTAAGGGAAATTAATTGTAACTTTCTACAAGTAGAACAATGATTGGATCACGTAGACGGTTGAAATCTTTGTATATATTGCTCCCATACAGTCTAAGAAACATATATGCAAAGCATCCAAAAAGTACCATTCTCCAATTTTTTGTCCTTCAAGTTTAAGTGAACTACGAGCCCCATTGTTAATCCTTTAAAGGAAATTATTTGTAAATTTCGACAAGTAGAACAATGAATGGAACAGGTAGACTGTTGAAATCATTGTATATATTGCATCTATATAGTCTAAGAAACATATATGCATAGCGTCCAAACAGTACAATTCGCCAATTTTTTGCTCTTCAAGTTTAAGTGAACAATGAGCCCCAATGGTTAATCCTTTATCGGAAATTATTTATAACTTTCGACAAGTAGAACAATGAATGGAACAGGTAGACGGTTGAAATCATTGTATATATTGCTTCTATATAGTCTAAGAAACATATCTGCAAATCATCCACACATTACAATTCGCCAATTATTTGATCTTCAAGTTTAAGTGAACTACGAGCCCCATTGTTAATACTTTAACGGAAATTATTTGTAACTTGCGACAAGTAGAACAATGAATGGAACAGGTAGACGGTTGAAATCAATGTATATATTGCTTCTATATAGTCTAAGAAACATATATGCAAAGCATCCAAACAGTACCATTCGCCAATTTTTTGATCTTCAAGTTTAAGTGAACAGCGAGCCCCATTGATAATCATGAAATGGAAATTATTTGTAACTTTCTACAAGTAGAACAATGAATAATACAGGTAGACGGGTGAAATCTTTCTATATATTGCTTCTAAATAGTCTAAGAAACATATATGCAAAGCATCCAAACAGTACAAATCGCCAATTTTTTGTTCTTCAAGTTTAAGTGAACTACGAGCCCAATTGTTAATCCTTTAAAGGAAATTATTTGTAAATTTCGACAAGTAGAACAATGAATGGATCATGTAGACGGTTGAAATCATTGTATATATTGCTTCTACATAGTCTACGAAACATATATGCAAAGCATCCAAACTGTACAATTCGCCAATTTTTTGTTCTTCAAGTTTAAGTGAACTACGAGCCCCATTGTTAATCCTTTAACGGAAATTATTTGTAACTTTCGACAAGTAGAACATTGAATGGAACAGGTAGACGGTTGAAATCTTTTTATATATTGCTTCTATATAGTATAAGAAACATATATGCAAAGCATCCAAACAGTACAATTCGCCAATTTTTTGTTCTTCAAGTTTAAGTGAACAATGAGCCCCAATGGTTAATCCGTTATCGGAAATTAATTGTAACTTTCGACAAGTAGAACAATGAATGGATCAGGTAGACGGTTGAAATCTTTGTATATATTGCTTCTATATAGTGTAAGAAACATATATGCAAAGCATCCAAACAGTACCATTCGCCAATTTTTTGTTCTTCAAGTTTAAGTGAACAATGAGCTCCATTGTTAATCCTTTATCGGAAATTATTTGTAACTTTCGACAAGTAGAACAATCAATGGAACTGGTAGACGGTTGAAATCTTTGTATATGTTGCTTCTATATAGTCTAAGAAACCTATATGCAAAGCATCTAAATAGTAACATTCGCCAATTTTTTGATCTTCAAGTTTAAGTGAACATTGAGCTCCATTGTTAATCCTTTATCGGAAATTATTTGTAACTTTCGACAAGTAGAACAATCAATGGAACTGGTAGACGGTTGAAATCTTTGTATATGTTGCTTCTATATAGTCTAAGAAACCTATATGCAAAGCATCTAAATAGTAACATTCGCCAATTTTTTGATCTTCAAGTTTAAGTGAACATTGAGCTCCATTGTTAATCCTTTATCGGAAATTATTTGTAACTTTCGACAAGTAGAACAATGAATGGAACAGGTAGACGGTTGAAATCTTTGTATATATTGCTTCTATATAGTCTAAGAAACATATATGCAAAGCATCCAAACAGTACCATTCGCCAATTATTTCATCTTCATGTTTAAGTGAACTACGAGCCCCATTGTTAATACTTTAAAGGAAATTATTTGTAAATTTCGACAAGTAGAACAATGAATGGATCAGGTAGACGGTTGAAATCTTTGTATATATTGCTTCCATATAGTCTAAGAAACATATATGCAAAGCATCCAAACAGTACCATTCGCCAATTTTTTGTTCTTCAAGTTTAAGTGAACAATGAGCCCCAATGGTTAATCCGTTATCGGAAATTATTTGTAACTTTCGACAAGTAGAACAATGAATGGAACAGGTAGACGGTTGAAATCTTTGTATATATTGCTTCTATATAGTCTAAGAAACATATATGCATAGCATCCAAACAGTACAATTCGCCAATTTTTTGTTCTTCAAGTTTAAGTGAACTACGAGCCCCATTGTTAATCCTTTAAAGGAAATTATTTGTAAATTTCGACAAGTAGAACAATGAATAGTACAGGTAGACGGGTGAAATCATTCTATATATTGTTTCTAAATAGTCTAAGAAACATATATGCAAAGCATCCAAACAGTACAATTCGCCAATTTTTTGTTCTTCAAGTTTAAGTGAACTACGAGCCCAATTGTTAATCCTTTAAAAGAAATTATTTGTAAATTTCGACAAGTAGAACAATGAATGGATCATGTAGACGGTTGAAATCATTGTATATATTGCTTCTATATAGTCTACGAAACATATATGCAAAGCATCCAAACTGTACAATTCGCCAATTTTTTGTTCTTCAAGTTTAAGTGAACTACGAGCCCCATTGTTAATCCTTTAACGGAAATTAATTGTAACTTTCTACAAGTAGAACAATGATTGGATCACGTAGACGGTTGAAATCTTTGTATATATTGCTTCCATACAGTCTAAGAAACATATATGCAAAGCATCCAAACAGTACCATTCTCCAATTTTTTGTCCTTCATGTTTAAGTGAACTACGAGCCCCATTGTTAATCCTTTAAAGGAAATTATTTGTAAATTTCGACAAGTAGAAAATGAATGGAACAGGTAGACTGTTGAAATCATTGTATATATTGCATCTATATAGTCTAAGAAACATATATGCATAGCGTCCAAACAGTACAATTCGCCAATTTTTTGCTCTTCAAGTTTAAGTGAACAATGAGCCCCAATGGTTAATCCTTTATCGGAAATTATTTGTAACTTTCGACAAGTAGAACAATGAATGGAACAGGTAGACGGTTGAAATCATTGTATATATTGCTTCTATATAGTCTAAGAAACATATCTGCAAATCATCCACACATTACAATTCGCCAATTATTTGATCTTCAAGTTTAAGTGAACTACGAGCCCCATTGTTAATACTTTAACGGAAATTATTTGTAACTTGCGACAAGTAGAACAATGAATGGAACAGGTAGACGGTAGAAATCAATGTATATATTGCTTCTATATAGTCTAAGAAACATATATGCAAAGCATCCAAACAGTACCATTCGCCAATTTTTTGATCTTCAAGTTTAAGTGAACAGCGAGCCCCATTGATAATACTTTAACGGAAATTATTTGTAACTTGCGACAAGTAGAACAATGAATGGAACAGGTAGACGGTAGAAATCAATGTATATATTGCTTCTATATAGTCTAAGAAACATATATGCAAAGCATCCAAACAGTACCATTCGCCAATTTATTGTTCTTCAAGTTTAAGTGAACAACGAGCCCCATTGTTAATCCTTTAATGGAAATTATTTGTAACTTGCGACAAGTAGAACAATGAATGGAACAGGTAGACGGTTGAAATCAATGTATATATTGCTTCTATATAGTCTAAGAAACATATATGCAAAGCATCCAAACAGTACCATTCGCCAATTTTTTGATCTTCAAGTTTAAGTGAACTACGAGCCCCATTGTTAATACTTTAACGGAAATTATTTGTAACTTGCGACAAGTAGAACAATGAATGGAACAGGTAGACGGTTGAAATCAATGTATATATTGCTTCTATATAGTCTAAGAAACATATATGCAAAGCATCCAAACAGTACCATTCGCCAATTTTTTGATCTTCAAGTTTAAGTGAACAGCGAGCCCCATTGATAATCATGAAATGGAAATTATTTGTAACTTTCTACAAGTAGAACAATGAATAATACAGGTAGACGGGTGAAATCTTTCTATATATTGCTTCTAAATAGTCTAAGAAACATATATGCAAAGCATCCAAACAGTACAAATCGCCAATTTTTTGTTCTTCAAGTTTAAGTGAACTACGAGCCCAATTGTTAATCCTTTAAAGGAAATTATTTGTAAATTTCGACAAGTAGAACAATGAATGGATCATGTAGACGGTTGAAATCATTGTATATATTGCTTCTACATAGTCTACGAAACATATATGCAAAGCATCCAAACTGTACAATTCGCCAATTTTTTGTTCTTCAAGTTTAAGTGAACGACGAGCCCCATTGTTAATCCTTTAACGGAAATTATTTGTAACTTTCGACAAGTAGAACATTGAATGGAACAGGTAGACGGTTGAAATCTTTTTATATATTGCTTCTATATAGTATAAGAAACATATATGCAAAGCATCCAAACAGTACAATTCGCCAATTTTTTGTTCTTCAAGTTTAAGTGAACAATGAGCCCCAATGGTTAATCCGTTATCGGAAATTAATTGTAACTTTCGACAAGTAGAACAATGAATGGATCAGGTAGACGGTTGAAATCTTTGTATATATTGCTTCTATATAGTGTAAGAAACATATATGCAAAGCATCCAAACAGTACCATTCGCCAATTTTTTGTTCTTCAAGTTTAAGTGAACAATGAGCTCCATTGTTAATCCTTTATCGGAAATTATTTGTAACTTTCGACAAGTAGAACAATCAATGGAACTGGTAGACGGTTGAAATCTTTGTATATGTTGCTTCTATATAGTCTAAGAAACCTATATGCAAAGCATCTAAATAGTAACATTCGCCAATTTTTTGATCTTCAAGTTTAAGTGAACATTGAGCTCCATTGTTAATCCTTTATCGGAAATTATTTGTAACTTTCGACAAGTAGAACAATCAATGGAACTGGTAGACGGTTGAAATCTTTGTATATGTTGCTTCTATATAGTCTAAGAAACCTATATGCAAAGCATCTAAATAGTAACATTCGCCAATTTTTTGATCTTCAAGTTTAAGTGAACATTGAGCTCCATTGTTAATCCTTTATCGGAAATTATTTGTAACTTTCGACAAGTAGAACAATGAATGGAACAGGTAGACGGTTGAAATCTTTGTATATATTGCTTCTATATAGTCTAAGAAACCTATATGCAAAGCATCTAAATAGTAACATTCGCCAATTTTTTGATCTTCAAGTTTAAGTGAACATTGAGCTCCATTGTTAATCCTTTATCGGAAATTATTTGTAACTTTCGACAAGTAGAACAATCAATGGAACTGGTAGACGGTTGAAATCTTTGTATATGTTGCTTCTATATAGTCTAAGAAACCTATATGCAAAGCATCTAAATAGTAACATTCGCCAATTTTTTGATCTTCAAGTTTAAGTGAACATTGAGCTCCATTGTTAATCCTTTATCGGAAATTATTTGTAACTTTCGACAAGTAGAACAATGAATGGAACAGGTAGACGGTTGAAATCTTTGTATATATTGCTTCTATATAGTCTAAGAAACATATATGCAAAGCATCCAAACAGTACCATTCGCCAATTATTTCATCTTCATGTTTAAGTGAACTACGAGCCCCATTGTTAATACTTTAAAGGAAATTATTTGTAAATTTCGACAAGTAGAACAATGAATGGATCAGGTAGACGGTTGAAATCTTTGTATATATTGCTTCCATATAGTCTAAGAAACATATATGCAAAGCATCCAAACAGTACCATTCGCCAATTTTTTGTTCTTCAAGTTTAAGTGAACAATGAGCCCCAATGGTTAATCCGTTATCGGAAATTATTTGTAACTTTCGACAAGTAGAACAATGAATGGAACAGGTAGACGGTTGAAATCTTTGTATATATTGCTTCTATATAGTCTAAGAAACATATATGCATAGCATCCAAACAGTACAATTCGCCAATTTTTTGCTCTTCAAGTTTAAGTGAACAATGAGCCCCAATGGTTAATCCTTTATCGGAAATTATTTGTAACTTTCGACAAGTAGAACAATGAATGGAACAGGTAGACGGTTGAAATCATTGTATATATTGCTTCTATATAGTCTAAGAAACATATCTGCAAATCATCCACACATTACAATTCGCCAATTATTTGATCTTCAAGTTTAAGTGAACTACGAGCCCCATTGTTAATACTTTAACGGAAATTATTTGTAACTTGCGACAAGTAGAACAATGAATAGTACAGGTAGACGGGTGAAATCATTCTATATATTGTTTCTAAATAGTCTAAGAAACATATATGCAAAGCATCCAAACAGTACAATTCGCCAATTTTTTGTTCTTCAAGTTTAAGTGAACTACGAGCCCAATTGTTAATCCTTTAAAAGAAATTATTTGTAAATTTCGACAAGTAGAACAATGAATGGATCATGTAGACGGTTGAAATCATTGTATATATTGCTTCTATATAGTCTACGAAACATATATGCAAAGCATCCAAACTGTACAATTCGCCAATTTTTTGTTCTTCAAGTTTAAGTGAACTACGAGCCCCATTGTTAATCCTTTAACGGAAATTAATTGTAACTTTCTACAAGTAGAACAATGATTGGATCACGTAGACGGTTGAAATCTTTGTATATATTGCTTCCATACAGTCTAAGAAACATATATGCAAAGCATCCAAACAGTACCATTCTCCAATTTTTTGTCCTTCATGTTTAAGTGAACTACGAGCCCCATTGTTAATCCTTTAAAGGAAATTATTTGTAAATTTCGACAAGTAGAAAATGAATGGAACAGGTAGACTGTTGAAATCATTGTATATATTGCATCTATATAGTCTAAGAAACATATATGCATAGCGTCCAAACAGTACAATTCGCCAATTTTTTGCTCTTCAAGTTTAAGTGAACAATGAGCCCCAATGGTTAATCCTTTATCGGAAATTATTTGTAACTTTCGACAAGTAGAACAATGAATGGAACAGGTAGACGGTTGAAATCATTGTATATATTGCTTCTATATAGTCTAAGAAACATATCTGCAAATCATCCACACATTACAATTCGCCAATTATTTGATCTTCAAGTTTAAGTGAACTACGAGCCCCATTGTTAATACTTTAACGGAAATTATTTGTAACTTGCGACAAGTAGAACAATGAATGGAACAGGTAGACGGTAGAAATCAATGTATATATTGCTTCTATATAGTCTAAGAAACATATATGCAAAGCATCCAAACAGTACCATTCGCCAATTTTTTGATCTTCAAGTTTAAGTGAACAGCGAGCCCCATTGATAATACTTTAACGGAAATTATTTGTAACTTGCGACAAGTAGAACAATGAATGGAACAGGTAGACGGTAGAAATCAATGTATATATTGCTTCTATATAGTCTAAGAAACATATATGCAAAGCATCCAAACAGTACCATTCGCCAATTTATTGTTCTTCAAGTTTAAGTGAACAACGAGCCCCATTGTTAATCCTTTAATGGAAATTATTTGTAAATTTCGACAAGTAGAACAATGATTGGAAAACGTAGACGGTTGAAATCTTTGTATATATTGCTTCTATATAGTGTAAGAAACATATATGCAAAGCATCCAAACAGTACCATTCGCCAATTTTTTGTTCTTCAAGTTTAAGTGAACAATGAGCTCCATTGTTAATCCTTTATCGGAAATTATTTGTAACTTTCGACAAGTAGAACAATCAATGGAACTGGTAGACGGTTGAAATCTTTGTATATGTTGCTTCTATATAGTCTAAGAAACCTATATGCAAAGCATCTAAATAGTAACATTCGCCAATTTTTTGATCTTCAAGTTTAAGTGAACATTGAGCTCCATTGTTAATCCTTTATCGGAAATTATTTGTAACTTTCGACAAGTAGAACAATGAATGGAACAGGTAGACGGTTGAAATCTTTGTATATATTGCTTCTATATAGTCTAAGAAACATATATGCAAAGCATCCAAACAGTACCATTCGCCAATTATTTCATCTTCATGTTTAAGTGAACTACGAGCCCCATTGTTAATACTTTAAAGGAAATTATTTGTAAATTTCGACAAGTAGAACAATGAATGGATCAGGTAGACGGTTGAAATCTTTGTATATATTGCTTCCATATAGTCTAAGAAACATATATGCAAAGCATCCAAACAGTACCATTCGCCAATTTTTTGTTCTTCAAGTTTAAGTGAACAATGAGCCCCAATGGTTAATCCGTTATCGGAAATTATTTGTAACTTTCGACAAGTAGAACAATGAATGGAACAGGTAGACGGTTGAAATCTTTGTATATATTGCTTCTATATAGTCTAAGAAACATATATGCATAGCATCCAAACAGTACAATTCGCCAATTTTTTGTTCTTCAAGTTTAAGTGAACTACGAGCCCAATTGTTAATCCTTTAAAGGAAATTATTTGTAAATTTCGACAAGTAGAACAATGAATGGATCATGTAGACGGTTGAAATCATTGTATATATTGCTTCTATATAGTCTACGAAACATACATGCAAAGCATCCAAACTGTACAATTCGCCAATTTTTTGTTCTTCAAGTTTAAGTGAACTACGAGCCCCATTGTTAATCCTTTAAGGGAAATTAATTGTAACTTTCTACAAGTAGAACAATGATTGGATCACGTAGACGGTTGAAATCTTTGTATATATTGCTCCCATACAGTCTAAGAAACATATATGCAAAGCATCCAAACAGTACCATTCTCCAATTTTTTGTCCTTCAAGTTTAAGTGAACTACGAGCCCCATTGTTAATACTTTAAAGGAAATTATTTGTAAATTTCGACAAGTAGAACAATGAATGGAACAGGTAGACTGTTGAAATCATTGTATATATTGCATCTATATAGTCTAAGAAACATATATGCATAGCGTCCAAACAGTACAATTCGCCAATTTTTTGCTCTTCAAGTTTAAGTGAACAATGAGCCCCAATGGTTAATCCTTTATCGGAAATTATTTGTAACTTTCGACAAGTAGAACAATGAATGGAACAGGTAGACGGTTGAAATCTTTTTATATATTGCTTCTATATAGTATAAGAAACATATATGCAAAGCATCCAAACAGTACAATTCGCCAATTTTTTGTTCTTCAAGTTTAAGTGAACAATGAGCCCCAATGGTTAATCCGTTATCGGAAATTAATTGTAACTTTCGACAAGTAGAACAATGAATGGATCAGGTAAACGGTTGAAATCTTTGTATATATTGCTTCTATATAGTGTAAGAAACATATATGCAAAGCATCCAAACAGTACCATTCGCCAATTTTTTGTTCTTCAAGTTTAAGTGAACAATGAGCTCCATTGTTAATCCTTTATCGGAAATTATTTGTAACTTTCGACAAGTAGAACAATCAATGGAACTGGTAGACGGTTGAAATCTTTGTATATGTTGCTTCTATATAGTCTAAGAAACCTATATGCAAAGCATCTAAATAGTAACATTCGCCAATTTTTTGATCTTCAAGTTTAAGTGAACATTGAGCTCCATTGTTAATCCTTTATCGGAAATTATTTGTAACTTTCGACAAGTAGAACAATGAATGGAACAGGTAGACGGTTGAAATCTTTGTATATATTGCTTCTATATAGTCTAAGAAACATATATGCAAAGCATCCAAACAGTACCATTCGCCAATTATTTCATCTTCATGTTTAAGTGAACTACGAGCCCCATTGTTAATACTTTAAAGGAAATTATTTGTAAATTTCGACAAGTAGAACAATGAATGGATCAGGTAGACGGTTGAAATCTTTGTATATATTGCTTCCATATAGTCTAAGAAACATATATGCAAAGCATCCAAACAGTACCATTCGCCAATTTTTTGTTCTTCAAGTTTAAGTGAACAATGAGCCCCAATGGTTAATCCGTTATCGGAAATTATTTGTAACTTTCGACAAGTAGAACAATGAATGGAACAGGTAGACGGTTGAAATCTTTGTATATATTGCTTCTATATAGTCTAAGAAACATATATGCATAGCATCCAAACAGTACAATTCGCCAATTTTTTGTTCTTCAAGTTTAAGTGAACTACGAGCCCCATTGTTAATCCTTTAAAGGAAATTATTTGTAAATTTCGACAAGTAGAACAATGAATAGTACAGGTAGACGGGTGAAATCATTCTATATATTGTTTCTAAATAGTCTAAGAAACATATATGCAAAGCATCCAAACAGTACAATTCGCCAATTTTTTGTTCTTCAAGTTTAAGTGAACTACGAGCCCAATTGTTAATCCTTTAAAAGAAATTATTTGTAAATTTCGACAAGTAGAACAATGAATGGATCATGTAGACGGTTGAAATCATTGTATATATTGCTTCTATATAGTCTACGAAACATATATGCAAAGCATCCAAACTGTACAATTCGCCAATTTTTTGTTCTTCAAGTTTAAGTGAACTACGAGCCCCATTGTTAATCCTTTAACGGAAATTAATTGTAACTTTCTACAAGTAGAACAATGATTGGATCACGTAGACGGTTGAAATCTTTGTATATATTGCTTCCATACAGTCTAAGAAACATATATGCAAAGCATCCAAACAGTACCATTCTCCAATTTTTTGTCCTTCATGTTTAAGTGAACTACGAGCCCCATTGTTAATCCTTTAAAGGAAATTATTTGTAAATTTCGACAAGTAGAAAATGAATGGAACAGGTAGACTGTTGAAATCATTGTATATATTGCATCTATATAGTCTAAGAAACATATATGCATAGCGTCCAAACAGTACAATTCGCCAATTTTTTGCTCTTCAAGTTTAAGTGAACAATGAGCCCCAATGGTTAATCCTTTATCGGAAATTATTTGTAACTTTCGACAAGTAGAACAATGAATGGAACAGGTAGACGGTTGAAATCATTGTATATATTGCTTCTATATAGTCTAAGAAACATATCTGCAAATCATCCACACATTACAATTCGCCAATTATTTGATCTTCAAGTTTAAGTGAACTACGAGCCCCATTGTTAATACTTTAACGGAAATTATTTGTAACTTGCGACAAGTAGAACAATGAATGGAACAGGTAGACGGTAGAAATCAATGTATATATTGCTTCTATATAGTCTAAGAAACATATATGCAAAGCATCCAAACAGTACCATTCGCCAATTTTTTGATCTTCAAGTTTAAGTGAACAGCGAGCCCCATTGATAATACTTTAACGGAAATTATTTGTAACTTGCGACAAGTAGAACAATGAATGGAACAGGTAGACGGTAGAAATCAATGTATATATTGCTTCTATATAGTCTAAGAAACATATATGCAAAGCATCCAAACAGTACCATTCGCCAATTTATTGTTCTTCAAGTTTAAGTGAACAACGAGCCCCATTGTTAATCCTTTAATGGAAATTATTTGTAAATTTCGACAAGTAGAACAATGATTGGAAAACGTAGACGGTTGAAATCTTTGTATATATTGCTTCTATATAGTGTAAGAAACATATATGCAAAGCATCCAAACAGTACCATTCGCCAATTTTTTGTTCTTCAAGTTTAAGTGAACAATGAGCCCCATTGTTAATCCTTTATCGGAAATTATTTGTAACTTTCGACAAGTAGAACAATCAATGGAACCGGTAGACGGTTGAAATCTTTGTATATGTTGCTTCTATATAGTCTAAGAAACCTATATGCAAAGCATCTAAACAGTAACATTCGCCAATTTTTTGATCTTCAAGTTTAAGTGAACATTGAGCCCCATTGTTAATCCTTTATCGGAAATTATTTGTAACTTTCGACAAGTAGAACAATGAATGGAACAGGTAGACGGTTGAAATCTTTGTATATATTGCTTCTATATAGTTTAAGAAACATATATGCAAAGCATCCAAACAGTACGATTCGCCAATTATTTCATCTTCATGTTTAAGTGAACTACGAGCCCCATTGTTAATACTTTAAAGGAAATTATTTGTAAATTTCGACAAGTAGAACAATGAATGGATCAGGTAGAAAGTTGAAATCTTTGTATATATTGCTTCCATATAGTCTAAGAAACATATGCAAAGCATCCAAACAGTACCATTCGCCAATTTTTTGTTCTTCAAGTTTAAGTGAACAATGAGCCCCAATGGTTAATCCGTTATCGGAAATTATTTGTAACTTTCGACAAGTAGAACAATGAATGGAACAGGTAGACGGTTGAAATCTTTGTATATATTGCTTCTATATAGTCTAAGAAACATATATGCATAGCATCCAAACAGTACAATTCGCCAATTTTTTGTTCTTCAAGTTTAAGTGAACTACGAGCCCCATTGTTAATCCTTTAAAGGAAATTATTTGTAAATTTCGACAAGTAGAACAATGAATAGTACAGGTAGACGGGTGAAATCTTTCTATATATTGTTTCTAAATAGTCTAAGAAACATATATGCAAAGCATCCAAACAGTACAATTTTCCAATTTTTTGTTCTTCAAGTTTAAGTGAACTACGAGCCCAATTGTTAATCCTTTAAAGGAAATTATTTTTAAATTTCGACAAGTAGAACAATGAATGGATCATGTAGACGGTTGAAATCATTGTATATATTGCTTCTATATAGTCTACGAAACATATATGCAAAGCATCCAAACTGTACAATTCGCCAATTTTTTGTTCTTCAAGTTTAAGTGAACTACGAGCCCCATTGTTAATCCTTTAAGGGAAATTAATTGTAACTTTCTACAAGTAGAACAATGATTGGATCACGTAGACGGTTGAAATCTTTGTATATATTGCTCCCATACAGTCTAAGAAACATATATGCAAAGCATCCAAACAGTACAATTCGCCAATTATTTCATCTTCATGTTTAAGTGAACTACTAGCCCCATTGTTAATCCTTTAACGGAAATTAATTGTATCTTTCTACAAGTAGAACAATGAATGGAACAGGTAGACGGTTGAAATCTTTGTATATATTGCGTCTATATAGTCTAAGAAACATATATGCAAAGCATCCAAACAGTACCATTCGCCAATTTTTTGTTCTTCAACTTTAAGTGAACTACGAGCCCCATTGTTAATCCTTTAAAGGAAATTATTTGTAAATTTCGACAAGTAGAACAATGAATGGAACAAGTAGACTGTTGAAATCATTGTATATATTGCTTCTATATAATCTAAGAAACATATATGCAAAGCATCCAAACAGTACAATTCGCCAATTTTTTGTTCTTCAAGTTTAAGTAAACTACGATCCCCATTGTTAATCCCTTAACGGAAATTATTTGTAACTTTCGACAAGTAGAACAATGAATGGAACAGGTAGACGGTTGAAATCATTGTATATATTGCTTCTATATAATCTAAGAAACATATATGCAAAGCATCCAAACAGAACCATTCGCGAATTTTTTGTTCTTAAAGGTTAAGTGAACAATGAGCCCCATTGTTAATCCTTTATCGGAAATTATTTGTAACTTTCGACAAGTAGAACAATGATTGGGACAAGTAGACGGTTGAAATCTTTGTATACATTGCTTCTATATAATCTAAGAAACATATATGCAAAGCATCCAAAGAGTACCATTCGCCAATTTTTTGTTCTTCAAGTTTAAGTGAACAACGAGCCCCATCGTTAATCCTTTAAAGGAAATTATTTGTAAATTTCGACAAGTAGAACAATGAATGGAACAGGTAGACGGTTGAAATCATTGTATATATTGCTTCTATATAGTCTTAGAAACATATATGCAAAGCATCCAAACAGTACCATTCGCCAATTTTTTGTTCTTCAAGTTTAAGTGAACAATGAGCCCCATTGTTAATCCTTTAACGGAAATTAATTGTAACTTTCTACAAGTAGAACAATGATTGGGACACGTAGACGGTTGAAATCTTTGTATATATTGCTTCTATATAATCTAAGAAACATATATGCAAAGCATCCAAACAGAACCATTCGCGAATTTTTTGTTCTTAAAGGTTAAGTGAACAATGAGCCCCATTGTTAATCCTTTATCGGAAATTATTTGTAACTTTCGACAAGTAGAACAATGAATGGAACAGGTAGACGGTTGAAATCTTTGTATATATTGCTTCTATATAGTATAGGAAACATATATGCAAAGCATCCAAACAGTACAATTCGCCAATTTTTTGTTCTTCAAGTTTAAGTGAACAATGAGCCCCAATGGTTAATCCGTTATCGGAAATTATTTGTAACTTTCGACAAGTAGAACAATGAATGGAACAGGTAGACGGTTGAAAACTTTGTATATATTGCTTCTATATAGTCTAAGAAACATGTACGCAAAGCATCCAAACAGTACCATTCGCCAATTTTTTGTTCCTCAAATTTAAGTGAACAATGAGACCCATTGTTAATCCTTTATCGGTAATTATTTGTAACTTTCGACAAGTAGAACAATGAATGGAACAGGTAGACGGTTGAAATCTTTGTAAATATTGCTTCTATATAGTCTAAGAAACATATATGCAAAGCATCCAAACAGTACCATTCGCCAATTTTTTGTTCTTCAAGTTTAAGTGAACAACGAGCCCCATTGATAATCATGAAAGGGAAATTATTTCTAAATTTCGACAAGTAGAACAATGATTGGACCAGGTAGACGGGTGAAATCCTTCTATATATTGCTTCTATATAGTCTAAGAAACATATATGCAAAGCATCCAAACAGTACAATTCGCCAATTTTTTTGTTCTTCAAGTTTAAGTGAACTACGAGCCCCATTGTTAATCCTTTATCGGAAATTATTTGTAATTTTCGACAAATAGAACAATGAATGGAACAGGTAGACGGTTGAAATCTTTGTATATATTGCTTCTATATAGTCTAAGAAACATATATGCAAAGCATCCAAACAGTACCATTCGCCAATTTTTTGTTCTTCAAGGTTAAGTGAAAAATGAGCCCCATTGTTAATCCTTTATCGGAAATTATTTGTAACTTTCGACAAGTAGAACAATGAATGGAACAGGTAGACGGTTGAAAACATTGTATATATTGCTTCTATATAGTCTAAGAAACATGTACGCAAAGCATCCAAACAGTACCATTCGCCAATTTTTTGTTCCTCAAGTTTAAGTGAACAATGAGCCCCATTGTTAATCCTTTATCGGAAATTATTTGTAACTTTCGACAAGTAGAACAATGAATGGAACAGGTAGACGGTTGAAATCTTTGTAAATATTGCTTCTATATAGTCTAAGAAACATATATGCAAAGCTTCCAAACAGTACAATTCGCCAATTTTTTGTTCTTCAAGTTTAAGTGAACAATGAGCCCCATTGTTAATACTTTAACGGAAATTATTTGTAACTTGCGACAAGTAGAACAATGAATGGAACAGGTAGACGGTTGAAATCAATGTATATATTGCTTCTATATAGTCTAAGAAATATATATGCAAAGCATCCAAAGAGTACCATTCGCCAATTTTTTGTTCTTCAAGTTTAAGTGAACAACGAGCCCCATCGTTAATCCTTTAAAGGAAATTATTTGTAAATTTCGACAAGTAGAACAATGAATGGAACAGGTAGACGGTTGAAATCATTGTATATATTGCTTCTATATAGTCTTAGAAACATATATGCAAAGCATCCAAACAGTACCATTCGCCAATTTTTTGTTCTTCAAGTTTAAGTGAACAATGAGCCCCATTGTTAATCCTTTAACGGAAATTAATTGTAACTTTCTACAAGTAGAACAATGATTGGGACACGTAGACGGTTGAAATCTTTGTATATATTGCTTCTATATAATCTAAGAAACATATATGCAAAGCATCCAAACAGAACCATTCGCGAATTTTTTGTTCTTAAAGGTTAAGTGATCAATGAGCCCCATTGTTAATCCTTTATCGGAAATTATTTGTAACTTTCGACAAGTAGAACAATGAATGGAACAGGTAGACGGTTGAAATCTTTGTATATATTGCTTCTATATAGTATAAGAAACATATATGCAAAGCATCCAAACAGTACAATTCGCCAATTCTTTGTTCTTCAAGTTTAAGTGAATAATGAGCCCCAATGGTTAATCCGTTGTCGGAAATTATTTGTAACTTTCGACAAGTAGAACAATGAATGGAACAGGTAGACGGTTGAAAACTTTGTATATATTGCTTCTATATAGTCTAAGAAACATGTGCGCAAAGCATCCAAACAGTACCATTCGCCAATTTTTTGTTCCTCAAGTTTAAGTGAACAATGAGCCCCATTGTTAATCCTTTATCGGAAATTATTTGTAACTTTAGACAAGTAGAACAATGAATGGAACAGGTAGACGGTTGAAATCTTTGTAAATATTGCTTCTATATAGTCTAAGAAACATATATGCAAAGCTTCCAAACAGTACAATTCGCCAATTTTTTGTTCTTCAAGTTTAAGTGAACAATGAGCCCCAATGGTTAATCCTTTATCGGAAATTATTTGTAACTTTCGACAAGTAGAACAATGAATGGAACAGGTAGACGGTTGAAATCATTGTATATATTGCTTCTATATAGTCTAAGAAACATATCTGCATATCATCCAAACAGTACAATCCGCCAATTATTTGATCTTCAAATTTAAGTGAACTACGAGCCCCATTGTTAATACTTTAACGGAAATTATTTGTAACTTGCGACAAGTAGAACAATGAATGGAACAGGTAGACGGTTGAAATCAATGTATATATTGCTTCTATATAGTCTAAGAAATATATATGCAAAGCATCCAAAGAGTACCATCCGCCAATTTTTTGTTCTTCAAGTTTAAGTGAACAACGAGCCCCATCGTTAATCCTTTAAAGGAAATTATTTGTAAATTTCGACAAGTAGAACAATGAATGGAACAGGTAGACGGTTGAAATCAATGTATATATTGCTTCTATATAGTCTAAGAAATATATATGCAAAGCATCCAAAGAGTACCATCCGCCAATTTTTTGTTCTTCAAGTTTAAGTGAACAACGAGCCCCATCGTTAATCCTTTAAAGGAAATTATTTGTAAATTTCGACAAGTAGAACAATGAATGGAACAGGTAGACGGTTGAAATCATTGTATATATTGCTTCTATATAGTCTTAGAAACATATATGCAAAGCATCCAAACAGTACCATTCGCCAATTTTTTGTTCTTCAAGTTTAAGTGAACAATGAGCCCCATTGTTAATCCTTTAACGGAAATTAATTGTAACTTTCTACAAGTAGAACAATGATTGGGACACGTAGACGGTTGAAATCTTTGTATATATTGCTTCTATATAATCTAAGAAACATATATGCAAAGCATCCAAACAGAACCATTCGCGAATTTTTTGTTCTTAAAGGATAAGTGAACAATGAGCCCCATTGTTAAACCTTTATCGGAAATTATTTGTAACTTTCGACAAGTAGAACAATGAATGGAACAGGTAGACGGTTGAAATCTTTGTATATATTGCTTCTATATAGTATAAGAAACATATATGCAAAGCATCCAAACAGTACAATTCGCCAATTTTTTGTTCTTCAAGTTTAAGTGAACAATGAGCCCCAATGGTTAATCCGTTATCGGAAATTATTTGTAACTTTCGACAAGTAGAACAATGAATGGAACAGGTAGACGGTTGAAATCTTTGTATATATTGCTTCCATCTAGTGTAAGAAACAAATATGCAAAGCATCCAAACAGTACAATTCGCCAATTTATTGTTCTTCAAGTTTAAGTGAACAACGAGCCCCATTGTTAATCCTTTAAAGGAAATTATTTCTAAATTTCGACAGGTAGAACAATGATTGGAACACGTAGACGGTTGAAATCTTTGTATATATTGCTTCCATATAGTCTAAGAAACATGTACGCAAAGCATCCAAACAGTACCATTCGCCAATTTTTTGTTCTTCAAGTTTAAGTGAACTACGAGCCCCATTGTTAATCCTTTATCGCAAATTATTTGTAATTTTCGACAAATAGAACAATGAATGGAACAGGTAGACGGTTGAAATCTTTGTATATATTGCTTCTATATAGTCTAAGAAACATATATGCAAAGCATCCAAACAGTACCATTCGCCAATTTTTTGTTCTTCAAGGTTAAGTGAAAAATGAGCCCCATTGTTAATCCTTTATCGGAAATTATTTGTAACTTTCGACAAGTAGAACAATGAATGGAACAGGTAGACGGTTGAAAACTTTGTATATATTGCTTCTATATAGTCTAAGAAACATGTACGCAAAGCATCCAAACAGTACCATTCGCCAATTTTTTGTTCCTCAAGTTTAAGTGAACAATGAGCCCCATTGTTAATCCTTTATCGGAAATTATTTGTAACTTTCGACAAGTAGAACAATGAATGGAACAGGTAGACGGTTGAAATCTTTGTAAATATTGCTTCTATATAGTCTAAGAAACATATATGCAAAGCTTCCAAACAGTACAATTCGCCAATTTTTTGTTCTTCAAGTTTAAGTGAACAATGAGCCCCAATGGTTAATCCTTTATCGGAAATTATTTGTAAATTTCGACAAGTAGAACAATGAATGGAACAGGTAGACGGTTGAAATCATTGTATATATTGCTTCTATATAGTCTAAGAAACATATCTGCATATCATCCAAACAGTACAATCCGCCAATTATTTGATCTTCAAATTTAAGTGAACTACGAGCCCCATTGTTAATACTTTAACGGAAATTATTTGTAACTTGCGACAAGTAGAACAATGAATGGAACAGGTAGACGGTTGAAATCAATGTATATATTGCTTCTATATAGTCTAAGAAATATATATGCAAAGCATCCAAAGAGTACCATTCGCCAATTTTTTGTTCTTCAAGTTTAAGTGAACAACGAGCCCCATCGTTAATCCTTTAAAGGAAATTATTTGTAAATTTCGACAAGTAGAACAATGAATGGAACAGGTAGACGGTTGAAATCATTGTATATATTGCTTCTATATAGTCTTAGAAACATATATGCAAAGCATCCAAACAGTACCATTCGCCAATTTTATGTTCTTCAAGTTTAAGTGAACAATGAGCCCCATTGTTAATCCTTTAACGGAAATTAATTGTAACTTTCTACAAGTAGAACAATGATTGGGACACGTAGACGGTTGAAATCTTTGGATATATTGCTTCTATATAACCTAAGAAACATATATGCAAAGAATCCAAACAGTACCATTCGCCAATTTTTTGTTCTTCAAGTTTAAGTGAACAATGAGCCCCAATGGTTAATCCTTTATCGGAAATTATTTGTAACTTTCGACAAGTAGAACAATGAATGGAACAGGTAGACGGTTGAAATATTTGTATATATTGCTTCCGTATAGTCTAAGAAACATATATGCAAAGCATCCAAACAGTACAATTCGCCAATTTTTTGTTCTTCAAGTTTAAGTGAACAATGAGCCCCAATGGTTAATCCTTTATCGGAAATTATTTGTAACTTTCGACAAGTAGAACAATGAATGGAACAGGTAGACGGTTGAAATCATTGTATATATTGCTTCTATATAGTCTAAGAAACATATATGCAAAGCATCCAAACAGTACAATTCGCCAATTTTTTGTACTTCAAGTTTAAGTGAACTACGAGCCCCATTGTTAATCCTTTGACGGAAATTATTTCTAACTTTCGACAAGTAGAACAATGAATGGAACAGGTAGAGGGTTGAAATCATTGTATATATTGCTTCTATATAGTATAAGAAACATATATGCAAAGCATCCAAACAGTACAATTCGCCAATTTTTTGTTCTTCAAGTTTAAGTGAACAATGAGCCCCAATGGTTAATCCGTTATCGGAAATTATTTGTAACTTTCGACAAGTAGAACAATGAATGGAACAGGTAGACGGTTGAAATCTTTGTATATATTGCTTCCATCTAGTGTAAGAAACAAATATGCAAAGCATCCAAACAGTACAATTCGCCAATTTATTGTTCTTCAAGTTTAAGTGTACAACGAGCCCCATTGTTAATCCTTTAAAGGAAATTATTTCTAAATTTCGACAGGTAGAACAATGATTGGAACACGTAGACGGTTGAAATCTTTGTATATATTGCTTCCATATAGTCTAAGAAACATGTACGCAAAGCATCCAAACAGTACCATTCGCCAATTTTTTGTTCTTCAAGTTTAAGTGAACTACGAGCCCCATTGTTAATCCTTTATCGCAAATTATTTGTAATTATCGACAAATAGAACAATGAATGGAACAGGTAGACGGTTGAAATCTTTGTATATATTGCTTCTATATAGTCTAAGAAACATATATGCAAAGCATCCAAACAGTACCATTCGCCAATTTTTTGTTCTTCAAGGTTAAGTGAAAAATGAGCCCCATTGTTAATCCTTTATCGGAAATTATTTGTAACTTTCGACAAGTAGAACAATGAATGGAACAGGTAGACGGTTGAAAACTTTGTATATATTGCTTCTATATAGTCTAAGAAACATGTACGCAAAGCATCCAAACAGTACCATTCGCCAATTTTTTGTTCTTCAAGTTTAAGTGAACTACGAGCCCCATTGTTAATCCTTTACCGCAAATTATTTGTAATTTTCGACAAATAGAACAATGAATGGAACAGGTAGACGGTTGAAATCTTTGTATATATTGCTTCTATATAGTCTAAGAAACATATATGCAAAGCATCCAAACAGTACCATTCGCCAATTTTTTGTTCTTCAAGGTTAAGTGAAAAATGAGCCAAATTGTTAATCCTTTATCGGAAATTATTTGTAACTTTCGACAAGTAGAACAATGAATGGAACAGGTAGACGGTTGAAAACTTTGTATATATTGCTTCTATATAGTCTAAGAAACATGTACGCAAAGCATCCAAACAGTACCATTCGCCAATTTTTTGTTCCTCAAGTTTAAGTGAACAATGAGCCCCATTGTTAATCCTTTATCGGAAATTATTTGTAACTTTCGACAAGTAGAACAATGAATGGAACAGGTAGACGGTTGAAATCTTTGTAAATATTGCTTCTATATAGTCTAAGAAACATATATGCAAAGCTTCCAAACAGTACAATTCGCCAATTTTTTGTTCTTCAAGTTTAAGTGAACAATGAGCCCCAATGGTTAATCCTTTATCGGAAATTATTTGTAAATTTCGACAAGTAGAACAATGAATGGAACAGGTAGACGGTTGAAATCATTGTATATATTGCTTCTATATAGTCTAAGAAACATATCTGCATATCATCCAAACAGTACAATCCGCCAATTATTTGATCTTCAAATTTAAGTGAACTACGAGCCCCATTGTTAATACTTTAACGGAAATTATTTGTAACTTGCGACAAGTAGAACAATGAATGGAACAGGTAGACGGTTGAAATCAATGTATATATTGCTTCTATATAGTCTAAGAAATATATATGCAAAGCATCCAAAGAGTACCATTCGCCAATTTTTTGTTCTTCAAGTTTAAGTGAACAACGAGCCCCATCGTTAATCCTTTAAAGGAAATTATTTGTAAATTTCGACAAGTAGAACAATGAATGGAACAGGTAGACGGTTGAAATCATTGTATATATTGCTTCTATATAGTCTTAGAAACATATATGCAAAGCATCCAAACAGTACCATTCGCCAATTTTATGTTCTTCAAGTTTAAGTGAACAATGAGCCCCATTGTTAATCCTTTAACGGAAATTAATTGTAACTTTCTACAAGTAGAACAATGATTGGGACACGTAGACGGTTGAAATCTTTGGATATATTGCTTCTATATAACCTAAGAAACATATATGCAAAGAATCCAAACAGTACCATTCGCCAATTTTTTGTTCTTCAAGTTTAAGTGAACAATGAGCCCCAATGGTTAATCCTTTATCGGAAATTATTTGTAACTTTCGACAAGTAGAACAATGAATGGAACAGGTAGACGGTTGAAATATTTGTATATATTGCTTCCGTATAGTCTAAGAAACATATATGCAAAGCATCCAAACAGTACAATTCGCCAATTTTTTGTTCTTCAAGTTTAAGTGAACAATGAGCCCCAATGGTTAATCCTTTATCGGAAATTATTTGTAACTTTCGACAAGTAGAACAATGAATGGAACAGGTAGACGGTTGAAATCATTGTATATATTGCTTCTATATAGTCTAAGAAACATATATGCAAAGCATCCAAACAGTACAATTCGCCAATTTTTTGTACTTCAAGTTTAAGTGAACTACGAGCCCCATTGTTAATCCTTTGACGGAAATTATTTCTAACTTTCGACAAGTAGAACAATGAATGGAACAGGTAGAGGGTTGAAATCATTGTATATATTGCTTCTATATAGTATAAGAAACATATATGCAAAGCATCCAAACAGTACAATTCGCCAATTTTTTGTTCTTCAAGTTTAAGTGAACAATGAGCCCCAATGGTTAATCCGTTATCGGAAATTATTTGTAACTTTCGACAAGTAGAACAATGAATGGAACAGGTAGACGGTTGAAATCTTTGTATATATTGCTTCCATCTAGTGTAAGAAACAAATATGCAAAGCATCCAAACAGTACAATTCGCCAATTTATTGTTCTTCAAGTTTAAGTGTACAACGTGCCCCATTGTTAATCCTTTAAAGGAAATTATTTCTAAATTTCGACAGGTAGAACAATGATTGGAACACGTAGACGGTTGAAATCTTTGTATATATTGCTTCCATATAGTCTAAGAAACATGTACGCAAAGCATCCAAACAGTACCATTCGCCAATTTTTTGTTCTTCAAGTTTAAGTGAACTACGAGCCCCATTGTTAATCCTTTATCGGAAATTATTTGTAACTTTCGACAAGTAGAACAATGAATGGAACAGGTAGACGGTTGAAATATTTGTAAATATTGCTTCTATATAGTCTAAGAAACATATATGCAAAGCTTCCAAACAGTACAATTCGCCAATTTTTTGTTCTTCAAGTTTAAGTGAACAATGAGCCCCAATGGTTAATCCTTTATCGGAAATTATTTGTAACTTTCGACAAGTAGAACAATGAATGGAACAGGTAGACGGTTGAAATCATTGTATATATTGCTTCTATATAGTCTAAGAAACATATCTGCATATCATCCAAACAGTACAATCCGCCAATTATTTGATCTTCAAATTTAAGTGAACTACGAGCCCCATTGTTAATACTTTAACGGAAATTATTTGTAACTTGCGACAAGTAGAACAATGAATGGAACAGGTAGACGGTTGAAATCAATGTATATATTGCTTCTATATAGTCTAAGAAATATATATGCAAAGCATCCAAAGAGTACCATTCGCCAATTTTTTGTTCTTCAAGTTTAAGTGAACAACGAGCCCCATCGTTAATCCTTTAAAGGAAATTATTTGTAAATTTCGACAAGTAGAACAATGAATGGAACAGGTAGACGGTTGAAATCATTGTATATATTGCTTCTATATAGTCTTAGAAACATATATGCAAAGCATCCAAACAGTACCATTCGCCAATTTTATGTTCTTCAAGTTTAAGTGAACAATGAGCCCCATTGTTAATCCTTTAACGGAAATTAATTGTAACTTTCTACAAGTAGAACAATGATTGGGACACGTAGACGGTTGAAATCTTTGGATATATTGCTTCTATATAACCTAAGAAACATATATGCAAAGCATCCAAACAGTACCATTCGCCAATTTTTTGTTCTTCAAGTTTAAGTGAACAATGAGCCCCAATGGTTAATCCTTTATCGGAAATTATTTGTAACTTTCGACAAGTAGAACAATGAATGGAACAGGTAGACGGTTGAAATATTTGTATATATTGCTTCCGTATAGTCTAAGAAACATATATGCAAAGCATCCAAACAGTACAATTCGCCAATTTTTTGTTCTTCAAGTTTAAGTGAACAATGAGCCCCAATGGTTAATCCTTTATCGGAAATTATTTGTAACTTTTGACAAGTAGAACAATGAATGGAACAGGTAGACGGTTGAAATCATTGTATATATTGCTTCTATATAGTCTAAGAAACATATATGCAAAGCATCCAAACAGTACAATTCGCCAATTATTTGATCTTCAAGTTTAAGTGAACTACGAGCCCCATTGTTAATCCTTTAACGGAAATTAATTGTAACTTTCTACAAGTAGAACAATGATTGGAACACGTAGACGGTTGAAATCTTTGTATATATTGCTTCCATATAGTCTAAGAAACTTATATGCAAAGCATCCAAACAGTACCATTCGCAATTTTTTGTTTTTCAAGTTTAAGTGAACTACGAGCCCCATTGTTAATCCTTTAACGGAAATTAATTGTAATTTTCTACAATTAGAACAATGAATGGATCAGGTAGACGGTTGAAATCATTGTATATGTTACATCTATATAGTCTTAGAAACATATATGCAAAGCATCCAAACAGTACCATTCGCCAATTTTTTGTTCTTCAAGTTTAAGTGAACAATGAGCCCCATTGTTAATCCTTTAACGGAAATTAATTGTAACTTTCGACAAGTAGAACAATGAATGGAACAGGTAGACGGTTGAAATCTTTTTATATATTGCTTCCATCTAGTGTAAGAAACAAATATGCAAAGCATCCAAACAGTACAATTCGCCAATTTATTGTTCTTCAAGTTTAAGTGAACAACGAGCCCCATTGTTAATCCTTTAAAGGAAGTTATTTGTAAATTTCGACAAGTAGAACAACGATTGGAACACGTAGACGGTTGAAATCTTTGTATATATTGCTTCCATATAGTCTAAGAAACATGTACGCAAAGCATCCAAACAGTACCATTCGCCAATTTTTTGTTCTTCAAGTTTAAGTGAACAATGAGCCCCAATGGTTAATCCTTTATCGGAAATTATTTGTAATTTTCGACAAGTAGAACAATGATTGGAACACGTAGACGGTTGAAGTCTTTGCATATATTGCTTCCATATAGTCTAAGAAACATGTACGCAAAGCATCCAAACAGTACCATTCGCCAATTTTTTGTTCTTCAAGTTTAAGTGAACAATGAGCCCCAATGGTTAATCCTTTATCGGAAATTATTAGTAATTTTCGACAAGTAGAACAATGAATGGAACATGTAAACGGTTGAAATCTTTGGACATATTGCTTCTATATAACCTAAGAAACATATATGCAAAGAATCCAAACAGTACCATTCGCCAATTTTTTGTTCTTCAAGTTTAAGTGAACAATGAGCCCCAATGGTTAATCCTTTATCGGAAATTATTTGTAACTTTCGACAAGTAGAACAATGAATGGAAAAGGTAGACGGTTGAAATATTTGTATATATTGCTTCGGTATAGTCTAAGAAACATATATGCAAAGCATCCAAACAGTACCATTCGCCAATTTTTTGTTCTTCAAGGTTAAGTGAACAATGAGCCCGATTGTTAATCCTTTATCGGAAATTATTTCTAACTTTCGACAAGTAGAACAATGAATGGAACACGTAGACGGTTGAAATCTTTGTATATATTGCTTCTATATAGACTAAGAAACATATATGCAAAGCATCCAAACAGTACCATTCGCCAATCTTTTGTTCTTCAAGTTTAAGTGAACAACGAGCCCCATTGATAATCATGAAACGGAAATTATTTGTAACTTTCGACATGTAGAACAATGAATGGAACAGGTAGACGGTTGAAATCATTATATATATTGCTTCTATATAGTCTAAGAAACATATATGCATAGCATCCTCACAGTACAATTCGCCAATTTATTGTTCTTCAAGTTTAAGTGAACATCGAGCCCCATTGTTAATCCTTTAAAGGAAATTATTTGTAAATTCCGACAAGCAGAACAATGATTGGAACACGTAGACGGTTGAAATATTATTATATATTGCTTCCATATAGTCCAAGAAACATATATGCAAAGCATCCAAACAGTACCATTCGCCAATTTATTGTTCTTCAAGTTTAAGTGAACAACGAGCCCCATTGTTAATCCTTTAAAGGAAATTATTTGTAAATTTCGACAAGTAGAACAATGATTGGAAAACGTAGACGGTTGAAATCTTTGTATATATTGCTTCCGTATAGTCTAAGAAACATATATGCAAAGCATCCAAACAGTACCATTCGCCAATTTTTTGTTCTTCAAGGTTAAGTGAACAATGAGCCCGATTGTTAATACTTTATCGGAAATTATTTGTAAATTTCGACAAGTAGAACAATGATTGGAACACGTGGACGGTTGAAATATTTGTATATATTGCTTCCATATAGACTAAGAAACATATATGCAAAGCATCCAAACAGTACAATTCGCCAATTTTTTGTTCTTCAAGTTTAAGTGAACAATGAGCCCCAATGGTTAATCCTTTATCGGAAATTATTTGTAACTTTCGACAAGTAGAACAATGAATGGAACAGGTAGACGGTTGAAATCTTTGTATATATTGCTTCTATATAGTCTAAGAAACATATATGCAAAGCATCCAGACAGTACAATTCGCCAATTTTTTGTTCTTCAAGTTTAAGTGAACAACGAGCCCCATTGTTAATCCTTTAATGGAAATTATTTGTAAATTTCGACAAGTAGAACAATGATTGGAAAACGTAGACGGTTGAAATCTTTGTATATATTGCTTCTATATAGTGTAAGAAACATATATGCAAAGCATCCAAACAGTACCATTCGCCAATTTTTTGTTCTTCAAGTTTAAGTGAACAATGAGCCCCATTGTTAATCCTTTATCGGAAATTATTTGTAACTTTCGACAAGTAGAACAATAAATGGAACCGGTAGACGGTTGAAATCTTTGTATATGTTGCTTCTATATAGTCTAAGAAACATATATGCAAAGCATCCAGACAGTACAATTCGCCAATTTTTGGTTTTTCAAGTTTAATTGAACTACGAGCCCCATTGTTAATCCTTTAGAGGAAATTATTTGTAAATTTCGACATGTAGAACAATGAATGGATCATGTAGACGGTTGAAATCATTGTATATATTGCTTCTATATAGTCTACGAAACATATATGCAAAGCATCCAAACAGTACAATACGCCAATTTTTTTGTTCTTCAAGTTTAAGTGAACTACGAGCCCCATTGTTAATCCTTTATCGGAAATTATTTGTAATTTTCGACAAGTAGTACAATGAATGGAACAGGTAGACGGTTGAAATCTTTGTATATATTGCTTCTATATAGTCTGAGAAACATATATGCAAAGCATCCAAACAGTACAATTCGCCAATTTTTTGTTCTTCAAGTTTAAGTGAACAATGAGCCCCATTGTTAATCCTTTAAAGGAAATTATTTGTAAATTTCGACAAGTAGAACAATGATTGGCACACGTAGACGGTTGAAATATTTGTATATATTGCTTCCATATAGTCTAAGAAACATATATGCAAAGCATCCAAACAGTACCATTCGCCAATTTTTTGTTCTTCAAGGTTAAGTGAACAATGAGCCCCATTGTTAATCCTTTATCGGAAATTATTTCTAACTTTCGACAAGTAGAACAATGAATGGAACACGTAGACGGTTGAAATATTTGTATATATTGCTTCTATATAGTCTAAGAAACATATATGCAAAGCATCCAAACAGTACCATTCGCCAATTTTTTGTTCTTCAAGTTTAAGTGAACAACGAGCCCCATTGATAATCATGAAACGGAAATTATTTGTAACTTTCGACATGTAGAACAATGAATGGAACTGGTAGACGGTTGAAATCTTTTTATATATTGCTTCTATATAGTCTAAGAAACATATATGCAAAGCATCCAAACAGTACCAGTCGCCAATTTTTTGTTCTTCAAGTTTAAGTGAACATCGAGGCCCATTGATAATCATGAAACGGAAATTATTTGTAACTTTCGACAAGAAGAACAATAAATAGAACAGGTAGACGGTTGCAATCTTTGTATATGTTGCTTCTATATAGTCTAAGGAACCTATATGCAAAGCATCTAAACAGTAACATTCGCCAATTTTTTGATCTTCAAGTTTAAGTGAACAATGAGCCCCATTGTTAATCCTTTATCGGAAATTATTTCTAACTTTCGACAAGTAGAACAATGAATGGAACACGTAGACGGTTGAAATCTTTGTATATATTGCTTCTATATAGACTAAGAAACATATATGCAAAGCATCCAAACAGTACAATTCGCCAATTTATTATTCTTCAAGTTTAAGTGAACAACGAGCCCCATTGTTAATCCTTTAAAGGAAATTATTTGTAAATTTCGACAAGTAGAACAATGATTGGAACACGTAGACGGTTGAAATCTTTGTATATATTGCTTCCATATAGTCTAAGAAACATGTACGCAAAGCATCCAAACAGTAGCATTCGCCAATTTTTTGTTCTTCAAGTTTAAGTGAACAACGAGCCCCATTGATAATCATGAAACGGAAATTATTTGTAACTTTCGACATGTAGAACAATGAATGGAACAGGTAGACGGTTGAAATCTTTATATATATTGCTTCTATATAGTCTAAGAAACATATATGCATAGCATCCACACAGTGCAATTCGCCAATTTATTGTTCTTCAAGTTTAAGTGAACAACGAGCCCCATTGTTAATCCTTTAAAGGAAATTATTTGTAAATTTCGACAAGTAGAACAACGATTGGAACACGTAGACGGTTGAAATCTTTGTATATATTGCTTCCATATAGTCTAAGAAACATGTACGCAAAGCATCCAAACAGTACCATTCGCCAATTTTTTGTTCTTCAAGTTTAAGTGAACAATGAGCCCCAATGGTTAATCCTTTATCGGAAATTATTTGTAATTTTCGACAAGTAGAACAATGATTGGAACACGTAGACCGTTGAAGTCTTTGTATATATTGCTTCCATATAGTCTAAGAAACATGTACGCAAAGCATCCAAACAGTACCATTCGCCAATTTTTTGTTCTTCAAGTTTAAGTGAACAATGAGCCCCAATGGTTAATCCTTTATCGGAAATTATTAGTAATTTTCGACAAGTAGAACAATGAATGGAACATGTAAACGGTTGAAATCTTTGGACATATTGCTTCTATATAACCTAAGAAACATATATGCAAAGAATCCAAACAGTACCATTCGCCAATTTTTTGTTCTTCAAGTTTAAGTGAACAATGAGCCCCAATGGTTAATCCTTTATCGGAAATTATTTGTAACTTTCGACAAGTAGAACAATGAATGGAAAAGGTAGACGGTTGAAATATTTGTATATATTGCTTCCGTATAGTCTAAGAAACATATATGCAAAGCATCCAAACAGTACCATTCGCCAATTTTTTGTTCTTCAAGGTTAAGTGAACAATGAGCCCGATTGTTAATCCTTTATCGGAAATTATTTCTAACTTTCGACAAGTAGAACAATGAATGGAACACGTAGACGGTTGAAATCTTTGTATATATTGCTTCTATATAGACTAAGAAACATATATGCAAAGCATCCAAACAGTACCATTCGCCAATCTTTTGTTCTTCAAGTTTAAGTGAACAACGAGCCCCATTGATAATCATGAAACGGAAATTATTTGTAACTTTCGACATGTAGAACAATGAATGGAACAGGTAGACGGTTGAAATCATTATATATATTGCTTCTATATAGTCTAAGAAACATATATGCATAGCATCCACACAGTACAATTCGCCAATTTATTGTTCTTCAAGTTTAAGTGAACATCGAGCCCCATTGTTAATCCTTTAAAGGAAATTATTTGTAAATTCCGACAAGCAGAACAATGATTGGAACACGTAGACGGTTGAAATATTATTATATATTGCTTCCATATAGTCCAAGAAACATATATGCAAAGCATCCAAACAGTACCATTCGCCAATTTATTGTTCTTCAAGTTTAAGTGAACAATGAGCCCCAATGGTTAATCCTTTATCGGAAATTATTTGTAACTTTCGACAAGTAGAACAATGAATGGAACAGGTAGACGGTTGAAATCTTTGTATATATTGCTTCTATATAGTCTAAGAAACATATATGCAAAGCATCCAGACAGTACAATTCGCCAATTTTTGGTTTTTCAAGTTTAATTGAACTACGAGCCCCATTGTTAATCCTTTAGAGGAAATTATTTGTAAATTTCGACATGTAGAACAATGAATGGATCATGTAGACGGTTGAAATCATTGTATATATTGCTTCTATATAGTCTACGAAACATATATGCAAAGCATCCAAACAGTACAATACGCCAATTTTTTTGTTCTTCAAGTTTAAGTGAACTACGAGCCCCATTGTTAATCCTTTATCGGAAATTATTTGTAATTTTCGACAAGTAGTACAATGAATGGAACAGGTAGACGGTTGAAATCTTTGCATATATTGCTTCTATATAGTCTGAGAAACATATATGCAAAACATCCAAACAGTACAATTCGCCAATTTTTTGTTCTTCAAGTTTAAGTGAACAATGAGCCCCATTGTTAATCCTTTAAAGGAAATTATTTGTAAATTTCGACAAGTAGAACAATGATTGGCACACGTAGACGGTTGAAATATTTGTATATATTGCTTCCATATAGTCTAAGAAACATATATGCAAAGCATCCAAACAGTACCATTCGCCAATTTTTTGTTCTTCAAGGTTAAGTGAACAATGAGCCCCATTGTTAATCCTTTATCGGAAATTATTTGTAACTTTCTACAAGTAGAACAATGATTGGAACACGTAGACGGTTGAAATATTTGTATATATTGCTTCTATATAGTCTAAGAAACATATATGCAAAGCATCCAAACAGTACCATTCGCCAATTTTTTGTTCTTCAAGTTTAAGTGAACAACGAGCCCCATTGATAATCATGAAACGGAAATTATTTGTAACTTTCGACATGTAGAACAATGAATGGAACTGGTAGACGGTTGAAATCTTTTTATATATTGCTTCTATATAGTCTAAGAAACATATATGCAAAGCATCCAAACAGTACCAGTCGCCAATTTTTTGTTCTTCAAGTTTAAGTGAACATCGAGGCCCATTGATAATCATGAAACGGAAATTATTTGTAACTTTCGACAAGAAGAACAATAAATAGAACAGGTAGACGGTTGCAATCTTTGTATATGTTGCTTCTATATAGTCTAAGGAACCTATATGCAAAGCATCTAAACAGTAACATTCGCCAATTTTTTGATCTTCAAGTTTAAGTGAACAATGAGCCCCATTGTTAATCCTTTATCGGAAATTATTTCTAACTTTCGACAAGTAGAACAATGAATGGAACACGTAGACGGTTGAAATCTTTGTATATATTGCTTCTATATAGACTAAGAAACATATATGCAAAGCATCCAAACAGTACAATTCGCCAATTTATTATTCTTCAAGTTTAAGTGAACAACGAGCCCCATTGTTAATCCTTTAAAGGAAATTATTTGTAAATTTCGACAAGTAGAACAATGATTGGAACACGTAGACGGTTGAAATCTTTGTATATATTGCTTCCATATAGTCTAAGAAACATGTACGCAAAGCATCCAAACAGTACCATTCGCCAATTTTTTGTTCTTCAAGTTTAAGTGAACAACGAGCCCCATTGATAATCATGAAACGGAAATTATTTGTAACTTTCGACATGTAGAACAATGAATGGAACAGGTAGACGGTTGAAATCTTTATATATATTGCTTCTATATAGTCTAAGAAACATATATGCATAGCATCCACACAGTGCAATTCGCCAATTTATTGTTCTTCAAGTTTAAGTGAACAACGAGCCCCATTGTTAATCCTTTAAAGGAAATTATTTGTAAATTTCGACAAGTAGAACAATGAATGGAACAGGTAGACGGTTGAAATCAATGTATATATTGCTCCTATATAGTCTAAGAAAAATATATGCAAAGCATCCAAAGAGTACCATTCGCCAATTTTTTGTTCTTCAAGTTTAAGTGAACAACGAGCCCCATCGTTAATCCTTTAAAGGAAATTATTTGTAAATTTCGAAAAGTAGAACAATGATTGGAACACGTAGACGGTTGAAATCTTTGTATATATTGCTTCTATATAGTCTAAGAAACATATATGCAAAGCATCCAAAGAGTACCATTCGCCAATTTTTTGTTCTTCAAGTTTAAGTGAACAACGAGCCCCATCGTTAATCCTTTAAAGGAAATTATTTGTAAATTTCGAAAAGTAGAACAATGATTGGAACACGTAGACGGTTGAAATCTTTGTATATATTGCTTCCATATAGTCTAAGAAACTTGTACGCAAAGCATCCAAACAGTACCATTCGCCATTTTTTTGTTCTTCAAGTTTAAGTGAACAATGAGCCCCAATGGTTAATCCTTTATCGGAAATTATTTGTAACTTTCGACAAGTAGAACAATGTATGGATCAGGTAGACGGTTGAAATCTTCGTATATATTGCTTCCATATAGTCTAAGAAACATGTACGCAAAGCATCCAAACAGTACCATTCGCCAATTTTTTGTTCTTCAAGTTTAGTGAACAATGAGCCCCAATTGTTAATCCTTTAACCCTCGCTTTACGATGGTGGGGTCTCTAGAGACTCAGCGTTTAGCGCACAGTGACACGCATACTAGCAAATGCGTAATTTGAGAAACCACTCGGCGACTTCGCAGCGATAACAAACACATTTACAATTTTGTGTTCGATACTACCCAATAGTGTGTAAGTGACTCAGCAGCCAGCAGTTCTTTTCGAGTCGCATCAGTCGGTCGTGGAAATTCGTACAAGCACAACGTTCGTAACGTTCGTAACTGCGTTGCAAGTCTGTCTTGACTAAGAATATATAAAAGAGTCAGTATGCATGACGAAGTCTTGTTTGAACACGATGACCTGCCGTAGGTTCGATTACCTGCGTGTTTCTTTCATTTCGATTTCGTCAACAGTCATAAAAGGTCATAAAATTATTCCCTTTCCCAATTGCAACGGCCTGGGTCTAGCAAAAAGTATATTCCACAAAACCTTTTCGAATATTCATTTCTTAAATTGTTACAAAACATTGCGCAATTCATTTATCGTTGATTTCACGAAAATTATTGTTAAGAATTTAGTAGTCCAATAGTTGGTAGAGAATACAAGCAAAGAATATATGTTCTTGCTCGCACGAACAACATGCGATTGTATTAGTGAGATGTTATGTCTCATGTTTCGACTCGAGCGGCCGCGTAATAGTATTAGGGAAAATCGATGTGAGTCTCTCGAGACCCCGGCACCGTCACCGGCGTTACAAAGTCTGTAAGCGGAGGGTTAAAGGAAATTATTTGTAAATTTCGGCAAGTAGAACAATGAATGGAATAGGTAGACGGTTGAAATCTTTGTATATGTTGCTTCTATATAGTCTAAGAAACCTATATGAAAAGCATCTAAACAGTGACAATCGCCAATTTTTTGATCTTCAAGTTTAAGTGAACAGCGAGCCCCATTGATAATCCTTTAAAGGAAATTATTTGTAAATTTCGACAAGTAGAACAATGAATGGAACAGATAGACTGTTGAAATCATTGTATATATTGATTCTATATAGTCTAAGAAACATATATGCATAGCGTCCAAACAGTACAATTCGCCAATTTTTTGCTCTTCAAGTTTAAGTGAACTACGAGCCCCATTGTTAATCCTTTAAAGGAAATTATTTGTAAATTTCGGCAAGTAGAACAATGAATGGAATAGGTAGACGGTTGAAATCATTGTATATATTGCTTCTATATAGTCTAAGAAACATATATGCAAAGCATCCAAACAGTACAATTCGCCAATTTCTTGTTCTTCAAGTTTAAGTAAACTACGATCCCCATTGTTAATACCTTAACGGAAATTATTTGTAACTTTCGACAAGTAGAACAATGAATGGAACAGGAAGACGGTTGAAATCTTTGTATATATTGCTTCTATATAATCTAAGAAACATATATTCAAAGCATCCAAACAGTACCATTCGCCAATTTTTTGTTATCCAACTTTAAGTGATCTACGAGCCCCATTGTTAATCCTTTAAAGGAAATTATTTGTAAATTTCGACAAGTAGAACAATGAATGGAACAAGTAGACTGTTGAAATCATTGTATATATTGCTTCTATATAATCTAAGAAACATATATGCAAAGCATCTAAACAGTAACAATCGCCAATTTTTTGATCTTCAGGTTTAAGTGAACAGCGAGCCCCATTGATAATCATGAAATGGAAATTATTTGTAACATTCTACAAGTAGAACAATGAATAGTACAGGTAGACGGGTGAAATGTTTCTATATATTGCTTCTAAATAGTCTAAGAAACATATATGCAAAGCATCCAAACAGTACAATTCGCCAATTTTTTGTTCTTCAAGTTTAAGTGAACAATGAGCCCCATTGTTAATCCTTTAAAGGAAATTATTTGTAACTTTCGACAAGAAGAACAATGAATGGAACAGGTAGACTTGAAATCATTGTATATATTGCTTCTATATAGTCTAAGAAACATATATGCGAAGCATCCAAACAGTACAATTAGCCAATTTTTTGTTCTTCAAGTTTAAGTGAACAATGAGCCCCAATGGTTAATCCGTTATCGGAAATTATTTGTAACTTTCGACAAGTAGAACAATGAATCGAACAGGTAGACGGTTGAAATCTTTGTATATATTGCTTCTATATAGTCTAAGAAACATATATGCAAAGCATCCAAACAGTACCATTCGCCAATTTTTTGTTCTTCAAGTTTAAGTGAACAATGAGCCCCATTGTTAATACTTTAACGGAAATTATTTGTAACTTCCGACAAGTAGAACAATGAATGGAACAGGTAGACGGTTTAAATCAATGTATATATTGCTTCTATATAGTCTAAGAAACATATATGCAAAGCATCCAAACAGTACAATTCGCCAATTTCTTGTTCTTCAAGTTTAAGTAAACTACGATCCCCATTGTTAATACCTTAACGGAAATTATTTGTAACTTTCGACAAGTAGAACAATGAATGGAACAGGAAGACGGTTGAAATCTTTGTATATATTGCTTCTATATAATCTAAGAAACATATATTTAAAGCATCCAAACAGTACCATTCGCCAATTTTTTGTTATCCAACTTTAAGTGATCTACGAGCCCCATTGTTAATCCTTTAAAGGAAATTATTTGTAAATTTCGACAAGTAGAACAATGAATGGAACAAGTAGACTGTTGAAATCATTGTATATATTGCTTCTATATAATCTAAGAAACATATATGCAAAGCATCTAAACAGTAACAATCGCCAATTTTTTGATCTTCAGGTTTAAGTGAACAGCGAGCCCCATTGATAATCATGAAATGGAAATTATTTGTAACATTCTACAAGTAGAACAATGAATAGTACAGGTAGACGGGTGAAATGTTTCTATATATTGCTTCTAAATAGTCTAAGAAACATATATGCAAAGCATCCAAACAGTACAATTCGCCAATTTTTTGTTCTTCAAGTTTAAGTGAACAATGAGCCCCATTGTTAATCCTTTAAAGGAAATTATTTGTAACTTTCGACAAGAAGAACAATGAATGGAACAGGTAGACTTGAAATCATTGTATATATTGCTTCTATATAGTCTAAGAAACATATATGCGAAGCATCCAAACAGTACAATTAGCCAATTTTTTGTTCTTCAAGTTTAAGTGAACAATGAGCCCCAATGGTTAATCCGTTATCGGAAATTATTTGTAACTTTCGACAAGTAGAACAATGAATCGAACAGGTAGACGGTTGAAATCTTTGTATATATTGCTTCTATATAGTCTAAGAAACATATATGCAAAGCATCCAAACAGTACCATTCGCCAATTTTTTGTTCTTCAAGTTTAAGTGAACAATGAGCCCCATTGTTAATACTTTAACGGAAATTATTTGTAACTTCCGACAAGTAGAACAATGAATGGAACAGGTAGACGGTTTAAATCAATGTATATATTGCTTCTATATAGTCTAAGAAACATATATGCAAAGCATCCAAACAGCACCATTCGCCAATTTTTTGTTCTTCAAGTTTAAGTGAACAATGAGCCCCATTGTTAATGCTTTACCGGAAATTATTTGTAACTTTCGACAAGTAGAACAATGAATTGAACAGGTAGACGGTTGAAATCCTTGTATATATTGCGTCTATATAGTCTAAGAAATATATATGCAAAGCATCCAAACAGTACAATTCGCCAATTTATTGTTCTTCAAGTTTAAGTGAACAACGAGCCCCATTGTTAATCCTTTAAAGGAAATTATTTGTATATTTCGACAAGTAGAACAATTATTGGAACATGTAGACGGTTGAAATCTTTGTATATATTGCTTCCATATAGTCTAAGAAACATGTACGCAAAGCATCCAAACCGTACCATTCGCCAATTTTTTGTTCTTCAAGTTTAAGTGAACAATGAGCCCCAATGGTTAATCCTTTATCGGAAATTATTTGTAATTTTCGACAAGTAGAACAATGATTGGAACACGTAGACGGTTGAAATCTTTGTATATATTGCTTCCATATAGTCTAAGAAACATGTACGCAAAGCATCCAAACAGTACCATTCGCCAATTTTTTGTTCTTCAAGTTTAAGTGAACAATGAGCCCCAAAGGTTAATCCTTTATCGGAAATTATTTGTAATTTTCGACACGTAGAACAATGAATGGAACAGGTAGACGGTTGAAATCTTTGTATATATTGCTTCTATATAATCTAAGAAACATATATGCAAAGCATCCAAACAGTACCATTCGCCAATTTTTTGTTCTTCAAGTTTAAGTGAAGTACGAGCCCCATTGTTAATCCTTTAAAGGAAATTATTTGTAAATTTCGACAAGTAGAACAATGAATGGAACAGGTAGACTGTTGAAATCATTGTATATATTGCTTCTATATAGTCTAAGAAACATATATGCAAAGCATCCAAATAGTACCATTCGCCAATTTTTTGTTCTTCAAGTTTAAGTGAACTGCGAGCCCCATTGTTAATCCTTTAAAGGAAATTATTTGTAAATTTCGGCAAGTAGAACAATGAATGGAACAGGTAGACGGTTGAAATCTTTGTATATATTGCTTCTATATAATCTAAGAAACATATATGCAAAGCATCCAAACAGTACCATTCGCCAATTTTTTGTTCTTCAAGTTTAAGTGAACAACGAGCCCCATTGATAATCATGAAACGGAAATTATTTGTAACTTTCTACAAGTAGAACAATGAATAGAACAGGTAGACGGTTGAAATATTTGTATATGTTGCTTCTATATAGTCTAACAAACCTATATGCAATGCATCTAAACAGTAACAATCGCAAATTTTTTGATCTTCAGGTTTAAGTGAACAGCGAGCCCCATTGATAATCATGAAATGGAAATTATTTGTAACATTCTACAAGTAGAACAATGAATAGTACAGGTAGACGGGTGAAATCTTTCTATATATTGCTTCTAAATAGTCTAAGAAACATATATGCAAAGAATCCAAACAGTACAATTCGCCAATTTTTTGATCTTCAAGTTTAAGTGAACAGTGAGCCCCATTGATAATCATGAAATGGAAATTAATTGTATCTTTCTACAAGTAGAACAATGAATGGAACAGGTAGACGGTTGAAATCTTTGTATATATTGCGTCTATATAGTCTTAGAAACATATATGCAAAGCATCCAAACAGTACCATTCGCCAATTTTTTGTTCTTCAAGTTTAAGTGAACTACGAGCCCCATTGTTAATCCTTTAAAGGAAATTATTTGTAAATTTCGACAAGTAGAACAATGATTGGAACACGTAGACGGTTGAAATCTTTGTATATATTGCTTCCATATAGTCTAAGAAACATGTACGCAAAGCATCCAAACAGTACCATTCGCCAATTTTTTGTTCTTCAAGTTTAAGTGAACAATGAGCCCCAAAGGTTAATCCTTTATCGGAAATTATTTGTAATTTTCGACACGTAGAACAATGAATGGAACAGGTAGACGGTTGAAATCTTTGTATATATTGCTTCTATATAATCTAAGAAACATATATGCAAAGCATCCAAACAGTACCATTCGCCAATTTTTTGTTCTTCAAGTTTAAGTGAACAACGAGCCCCATTGATAATCATGAAACGGAAATTATTTGTAACATTCTACAAGTAGAACAATGAATAGTACGGGTAGACGGGTGAAATCTTTCTATATATTGCATCTAAATAGTCTAAGAAACATATCTGCAAATCATCCAAACAGTACAATTCGCCAATTTTTTGTTCTTCAAGTTTAAGTGAACAATGAGCCCCAATGTTTAATCCTTTATCGGAAATTATTTGTAATTTTCGACAAGTAGAACTATGAATGGAACAGGCAGACGGTTGAAATCTTTGTATATATTGCTTCTATATAATCTAAGAAACATATATGCAAAGCATCCAAACAGTACAATTCGCCAATTATTTCATCTTCATGTTTAAGTGAACTACTAGCCCCATTGTTAATCCTTTAACGGAAATTAATTGTATCTTTCTACAAGTAGAACAATGAATGGAACAGGTAGACGGTTGAAATCTTTGTATATATTGCGTCTATATAGTCTAAGAAACATATATGCAAAGCATCCAAACAGTACCATTCGCCAATTTTTTGTTCTTCAAGTTTAAGTGAACTACGAGCCCCATTGTTAATCCTTTAAAGGAAATTATTTGTAAATTTCGACAAGTAGAACAATGAATGGAACAAGTAGACTGTTGAAATCATTGTATATATTGCTTCTATATAATCTAAGAAACATATATGCAAAGCATCCAAACAGTACAATTCGCCAATTTTTTGTTCTTCAAGTTTTAGTAAACTACGATCCCCATTGTTAATCCCTTAACGGAAATTATATGTAACTTTCGACAAGTAGAACAATGAATGGAACAGGTAGACGGTTGAAATCATTGTATATATTGCTTCTATATACTCTAAGAAACATATCTGCAGATCATCCAAACAGTACAATCCGCCAATTATTTGATCTTCAAGTTTAAGTGAACTACGAGCCCCATTGTTAATACTTTAACGGAAATTATTTGTAACTTGCGACAAGTAGAACAATGAATGGAACAGGTAGACGGTTGAAATCATTGTATATATTGCTTCTATATACTCTAAGAAACATATCTGCAGATCATCCAAACAGTACAATCTGCCAATTATTTGATCTTCAAGTTTAAGTGAACTACGAGCCCCATTGTTAATACTTTAACGGAAATTATTTGTAACTTGCGACAAGTAGAACAATGAATGGAACAGGTAGACGGTTGAAATCAATGTATATATTGCTTCTATATAGTCTAAGAAACATATATGCAAAGCATCCAAACAGTACCATTCGCCAATTTTTTGTTCTTCAAGTTTATGTGAACAACGAGCCGCATTGTTAATCCTTTAAAGGAAATTATTTGTAAATTTCGAAAAGTAGAACAATGATTGGAACACGTAGCCGGTTGAAATCTTTGTATATATTGCTTCTATATAGTCTAAGAAACATATATGCAAAGCATCCAAACAGTACAATTCGCCAATTTCTTGTACTTCAAGTTTAAGTGAACAATGAGCCCCAATGGTTTATCCATTATCGGTAATTATTTGTAACTTTCGACAAGTAGAACAATGAATGGAACAGGTAGACGGTTGAAATCCTTGTATATATTGCGTCTATATAATCTAAGAAACATATATGCAAAGCATCCAAACAGTACCATTCGCCAATTTTTTGTTCTTCAAGTTTAAGTGAAGTACGAGCCCCATTGTTAATCCTTTAAAGGAAATTATTTGTAAATTTCGACAAGTAGAACAATGAATGGAACAGGTAGACTGTTGAAATCATTGTATATATTGCTTCTATATAGTCTAAGAAACATATATGCAAAGCATCCAAATAGTACCATTCGCCAATTTTTTGTTCTTCAAGTTTAAGTGAACTACGAGCCCCATTGTTAATCCTTTAAAGGAAATTATTTGTAAATTTCGACGAGTAAAACAATGAATGGATCAGGTAGACGGTTGAAATCATTGCATATATTGCTTCTATATAATCTACGAAACATATATGCAAAGCATCCAAACAGTACAATTCACGAATTTTTTGTTCTTCAAGTTTAAGTGAACTACGAGCCCCATTGTTAATCCTTTAACGGAAATTAATTGTAACTTTCTACAAGTAGAACAATGATTGGAACACGTAGACGGTTGAAATCTTTGTATATATTGCTTCCATATAGTCTAAGAAACTTATATGCAAAGCATCCAAACAGTACCATTCGCAATTTTTTGTTCTTCAAGTTTAAGTGAACAACGAGCCCCATTGTTAATCCTTTAAAGGAAATTATTTGTAAATTTCGACAAGTAGAACAATGATTGGAACACGTAGACGGTTGAAATCTTTGTATATATTGCTTCCATATAGTCTAAGAAACATGTACGCAAAGCATCCAAACAGTACCATTCGCCAATTTTTTGTTCTTCAAGTTTAAGTGAACTACGAGCCCCATTGTTAATCCTTCAAAGGAAATTATTTGTAAATTTCGACAAGTAGAACAATGAATGGAACAGGTAGACTGTTGAAATCATTGTATATATTGCTTCTATATAGTCTAAGAAACATATATGCAAAGCATCCAAACAGTACAAATTGCCAATTTTTTGTTCTTCAAGTTTAAGTAAACTACGATCCCCATTGTTAATCCCTTAACGGAAATTATTTGTAACTTCCGACAAGTAGAACAATGAATGGAACAGGTAGACGGCTGAAATCATTGTATATATTGCTTCTATATAGTCTAAGAAACATAGCTGCAGATCATCCAAACAGTACAATTCGCCAATTTCTTGTTCTTCAAGTTTAAGTGAACTACGAGCCCCATTGTTAATACTTTAACGGAAATTATTTGTAACTTGCGACAAGTAGAACAATGAATGGAACAGGTAGATGGTTGAAATCAATGTATATATTGCTTCTATATAGTCTAAGAAACATATATGCAAAGCATCCAAACAGTACCATTCGCCAATTTTTTGTTCTTCAAGTTTAAGTGAACAACGAGCCGCATTGTTAATCCTTTAAAGGAAATTATTTGTAAATTTCGAAAAGTAGAACAATGATTGGAACACGTAGACGGATGAAATCTTTGTATATATTGCTTCTATATAATCTAAGAAACATATATGCAAAGCATCCAAACAGTACAATTCGCCAATTTTTTGTTCTTCAAGTTTAAGTAAACTACGATCCCCATTGTTAATCCCTTAACGGAAATTATTTGTAACTTTCGACAAGTAGAACAATGAATGGAACAGGTAGACGGTTGAAATCATTGTATATATTGCTTCTATATAGTCTAAGAAACATATCTGCAGATCATCCAAACAGTACAATCCGCCAATTATTTGATCTTCAAGTTTAAGTGAACTACGAGCCCCATTGTTAATACTTTAACGGAAATTATTTGTAACTTGTGACAAGTAGAACAATGAATGGAACAGGTAGATGGTTGAAATCAATGTATATATTGCTTCTATATAGTCTAAGAAACATATATGCAAAGCATCCAAACAGTACCATTCGCCAATTTTTTGTTCTTCAAGTTTAAGTGAACAATGAGCCCCAAAGGTTAATCCTTTATCGGAAATTATTTGTAATTTTCGACACGTAGAACAATGAATGGAACAGGTAGACGGTTGAAATCTTTGTATATATTGCTTCTATATAATCTAAGAAACATATATGCAAAGCATCCAAACAGTACCATTCGCCAATTTTTTGTTCTTCAAGTTTAAGTGAACAACGAGCCCCATTGATAATCATGAAACGGAAATTATTTGTAACATTCTACAAGTAGAACAATGAATAGTACGGGTAGACGGGTGAAATCTTTCTATATATTGCTTCTAAATAGTCTAAGAAACATATCTGCAAATCATCCAAACAGTACAATTCGCCAATTTTTTGTTCTTCAAGTTTAAGTGAACAATGAGCCCCAATGTTTAATCCTTTATCGGAAATTATTTGTAATTTTCTACAAGTAGAACAATGAATGGAACAGGCAGACGGTTGAAATCTTTGTATATATTGCTTCTATATAATCTAAGAAACATATATGCAAAGCATCCAAACAGTACAATTCGCCAATTATTTCATCTTCATGTTTAAGTGAACTACGAGCCCCATTGTTAATCCTTTAACGGAAATTAATTGTACCTTTCTACAAGTAGAACAATGAATGGAACAGGTAGACGGGTGAAATCTTTCTATATATTGCATCTAAATAGTCTAAGAAACATATCTGCAAATCATCCAAACAGTACAATTCGCCAATTTTTTGTTCTTCAAGTTTAAGTGAACAATGAGCCCCAATGTTTAATCCTTTATCGGAAATTATTTGTAATTTTCGACAAGTAGAACTATGAATGGAACAGGCAGACGGTTGAAATCTTTGTATATATTGCTTCTATATAATCTAAGAAACATATATGCAAAGCATCCAAACTGTACAATTCGCCAATTTTTTGTTCTTCAAGTTTAAGTGAACTACGAGCCCCATTGTTAATCCTTTAACGGAAATTAATTGTAACTTTCTACAAGTAGAACAATGATTGGATCACGTAGACGGTTGAAATCTTTGTATATATTGCTTCCATACAGTCTAAGAAACATATATGCAAAGCATCCAAACAGTACCATTCTCCAATTTTTTGTCCTTCATGTTTAAGTGAACTACGAGCCCCATTGTTAATCCTTTAAAGGAAATTATTTGTAAATTTCGACAAGTAGAAAATGAATGGAACAGGTAGACTGTTGAAATCATTGTATATATTGCATCTATATAGTCTAAGAAACATATATGCATAGCGTCCAAACAGTACAATTCGCCAATTTTTTGCTCTTCAAGTTTAAGTGAACAATGAGCCCCAATGGTTAATCCTTTATCGGAAATTATTTGTAACTTTCGACAAGTAGAACAATGAATGGAACAGGTAGACGGTTGAAATCATTGTATATATTGCTTCTATATAGTCTAAGAAACATATCTGCAAATCATCCACACATTACAATTCGCCAATTATTTGATCTTCAAGTTTAAGTGAACTACGAGCCCCATTGTTAATACTTTAACGGAAATTATTTGTAACTTGCGACAAGTAGAACAATGAATGGAACAGGTAGACGGTAGAAATCAATGTATATATTGCTTCTATATAGTCTAAGAAACATATATGCAAAGCATCCAAACAGTACCATTCGCCAATTTTTTGATATTCAAGTTTAAGTGAACAGCGAGCCCCATTGATAATACTTTAACGGAAATTATTTGTAACTTGCGACAAGTAGAACAATGAATGGAACAGGTAGACGGTAGAAATCAATGTATATATTGCTTCTATATAGTCTAAGAAACATATATGCAAAGCATCCAAACAGTACCATTCGCCAATTTATTGTTCTTCAAGTTTAAGTGAACAACGAGCCCCATTGTTAATCCTTTAATGGAAATTATTTGTAAATTTCGACAAGTAGAACAATGATTGGAAAACGTAGACGGTTGAAATCTTTGTATATATTGCTTCTATATAGTGTAAGAAACATATATGCAAAGCATCCAAACAGTACCATTCGCCAATTTTTTGTTCTTCAAGTTTAAGTGAACAATGAGCCCCATTGTTAATCCTTTATCGGAAATTATTTGTAACTTTCGACAAGTAGAACAATAAATGGAACCGGTAGACGGTTGAAATCTTTGTATATGTTGCTTCTATATAGTCTAAGAAACCTATATGCAAAGCATCTAAACAGTAACATTCGCCAATTTTTTGATCTTCAAGTTTAAGTGAACATTGAGCCCCATTGTTAATCCTTTATCGGAAATTATTTGTAACTTTCGACAAGTAGAACAATGAATGGAACAGGTAGACGGTTGAAATCTTTGTATATATTGCTTCTATATAGTTTAAGAAACATATATGCAAAGCATCCAAACAGTACGATTCGCCAATTATTTCATCTTCATGTTTAAGTGAACTACGAGCCCCATTGTTAATACTTTAAAGGAAATTATTTGTAAATTTCGACAAGTAGAACAATGAATGGATCAGGTAGAAAGTTGAAATCTTTGTATATATTGCTTCCATATAGTCTAAGAAACATATGCAAAGCATCCAAACAGTACCATTCGCCAATTTTTTGTTCTTCAAGTTTAAGTGAACAATGAGCCCCAATGGTTAATCCGTTATCGGAAATTATTTGTAACTTTCGACAAGTAGAACAATGAATGGAACAGGTAGACGGTTGAAATCTTTGTATATATTGCTTCTATATAGTCTAAGAAACATATATGCATAGCATCCAAACAGTACAATTCGCCAATTTTTTGTTCTTCAAGTTTAAGTGAACTACGAGCCCCATTGTTAATCCTTTAAAGGAAATTATTTGTAAATTTCGACAAGTAGAACAATGAATAGTACAGGTAGACGGGTGAAATCTTTCTATATATTGTTTCTAAATAGTCTAAGAAACATATATGCAAAGCATCCAAACAGTACAATTTTCCAATTTTTTGTTCTTCAAGTTTAAGTGAACTACGAGCCCAATTGTTAATCCTTTAAAGGAAATTATTTTTAAATTTCGACAAGTAGAACAATGAATGGATCATGTAGACGGTTGAAATCATTGTATATATTGCTTCTATATAGTCTACGAAACATATATGCAAAGCATCCAAACTGTACAATTCGCCAATTTTTTGTTCTTCAAGTTTAAGTGAACTACGAGCCCCATTGTTAATCCTTTAAGGGAAATTAATTGTAACTTTCTACAAGTAGAACAATGATTGGATCACGTAGACGGTTGAAATCTTTGTATATATTGCTCCCATACAGTCTAAGAAACATATATGCAAAGCATCCAAACAGTACCATTCTCCAATTTTTTGTCCTTCAAGTTTAAGTGAACTACGAGCCCCATTGTTAATACTTTAAAGGAAATTATTTGTAAATTTCGACAAGTAGAACAATGAATGGAACAGGTAGACTGTTGAAATCATTGTATATATTGCATCTATATAGTCTAAGAAACATATATGCATAGCGTCCAAACAGTACAATTCGCCAATTTTTTGCTCTTCAAGTTTAAGTGAACAATGAGCCCCAATGGTTAATCCTTTATCGGAAATTATTTGTAACTTTCGACAAGTAGAACAATGAATGGAACAGGTAGACGGTTGAAATCATTGTATATATTGCTTCTATATAGTCTAAGAAACATATCTGCAAATCATCCACACATTACAATTCGCCAATTATTTGATCTTCAAGTTTAAGTGAACTACGAGCCCCATTGTTAATACTTTAACGGAAATTATTTGTAACTTGCGACAAGTAGAACAATGAATGGAACAGGTAGACGGTTGAAATCAATGTATATATTGCTTCTATATAGTCTAAGAAACATATATGCAAAGCATCCAAACAGTACCATTCGCCAATTTTTTGATCTTCAAGTTTAAGTGAACAGCGAGCCCCATTGATAATCATGAAATGGAAATTATTTGTAAATTTCGACAAGTAGAACAATGAATGGAACAGGTAGACGGTTGAAATCATTGTATATATTGCTTCTATATAATCTAAGAAACATATATGCAAAGCATCCAAACAGTACAATTCGCCAATTATTTCATCTTCATGTTTAAGTGAACTACTAGCCCCATTGTTAATCCTTTAACGGAAATTAATTGTATCTTTCTACAAGTAGAACAATGAATGGAACAGGTAGACGGTTGAAATCTTTGTATATATTGCGTCTATATAGTCTAAGAAACATATATGCAAAGCATCCAAACAGTACCATTCGCCAATTTTTTGTTCTTCAACTTTAAGTGAACTACGAGCCCCATTGTTAATCCTTTAAAGGAAATTATTTGTAAATTTCGACAAGTAGAACAATGAATGGAACAAGTAGACTGTTGAAATCATTGTATATATTGCTTCTATATAATCTAAGAAACATATATGCAAAGCATCCAAACAGTACAATTCGCCAATTTTTTGTTCTTCAAGTTTAAGTAAACTACGATCCCCATTGTTAATCCCTTAACGGAAATTATTTGTAACTTTCGACAAGTAGAACAATGAATGGAACAGGTAGACGGTTGAAATCATTGTATATATTGCTTCTATATAATCTAAGAAACATATATGCAAAGCATCCAAACAGAACCATTCGCGAATTTTTTGTTCTTAAAGGTTAAGTGAACAATGAGCCCCATTGTTAATCCTTTATCGGAAATTATTTGTAACTTTCGACAAGTAGAACAATGATTGGGACACGTAGACGGTTGAAATCTTTGTATATATTGCTTCTATATAATCTAAGAAACATATATGCAAAGCATCCAAACAGAACCATTCGCGAATTTTTTGTTCTTAAAGGTTAAGTGATCAATGAGCCCCATTGTTAATCCTTTATCGGAAATTATTTGTAACTTTCGACAAGTAGAACAATGAATGGAACAGGTAGACGGTTGAAATCTTTGTATATATTGCTTCTATATAGTATAAGAAACATATATGCAAAGCATCCAAACAGTACAATTCGCCAATTCTTTGTTCTTCAAGTTTAAGTGAATAATGAGCCCCAATGGTTAATCCGTTATCGGAAATTATTTGTAACTTTCGACAAGTAGAACAATGAATGGAACAGGTAGACGGTTGAAAACTTTGTATATATTGCTTCTATATAGTCTAAGAAACATGTACGCAAAGCATCCAAACAGTACCATTCGCCAATTTTTTGTTCCTCAAGTTTAAGTGAACAATGAGCCCCATTGTTAATCCTTTATCGGAAATTATTTGTAACTTTAGACAAGTAGAACAATGAATGGAACAGGTAGACGGTTGAAATCTTTGTAAATATTGCTTCTATATAGTCTAAGAAACATATATGCAAAGCTTCCAAACAGTACAATTCGCCAATTTTTTGTTCTTCAAGTTTAAGTGAACAATGAGCCCCAATGGTTAATCCTTTATCGGAAATTATTTGTAACTTTCGACAAGTAGAACAATGAATGGAACAGGTAGACGGTTGAAATCATTGTATATATTGCTTCTATATAGTCTAAGAAACATATCTGCATATCATCCAAACAGTACAATCCGCCAATTATTTGATCTTCAAATTTAAGTGAACTACGAGCCCCATTGTTAATACTTTAACGGAAATTATTTGTAACTTGCGACAAGTAGAACAATGAATGGAACAGGTAGACGGTTGAAATCAATGTATATATTGCTTCTATATAGTCTAAGAAATATATATGCAAAGCATCCAAAGAGTACCATTCGCCAATTTTTTGTTCTTCAAGTTTAAGTGAACAACGAGCCCCATCGTTAATCCTTTAAAGGAAATTTTTTGTAAATTTCGACAAGTAGAACAATGAATGGAACAGGTAGACGGTTGAAATCATTGTATATATTGCTTCTATATAGTCTTAGAAACATATATGCAAAGCATCCAAACAGTACCATTCGCCAATTTTTTGTTCTTCAAGTTTAAGTGAACAATGAGCCCCATTGTTAATCCTTTAACGGAAATTAATTGTAACTTTCTACAAGTAGAACAATGATTGGGACACGTAGACGGTTGAAATCTTTGTATATATTGCTTCTATATAATCTAAGAAACATATATGCAAAGCATCCAAACAGAACCATTCGCGAATTTTTTGTTCTTAAAGGTTAAGTGAACAATGAGCCCCATTGTTAATCCTTTATCGGAAATTATTTGTAACTTTCGACAAGTAGAACAATGAATGGAACAGGTAGACGGTTGAAATCTTTGTATATATTGCTTCTATATAGTATAAGAAACATATATGCAAAGCATCCAAACAGTACAATTCGCCAATTTTTTGTTCTTCAAGTTTAAGTGAACAATGAGCCCCAATGGTTAATCCGTTATCGGAAATTATTTGTAACTTTCGACAAGTAGAACAATGAATGGAACAGGTAGACGGTTGAAATCTTTGTATATATTGCTTCCATCTAGTGTAAGAAACAAATATGCAAAGCATCCAAACAGTACAATTCGCCAATTTATTGTTCTTCAAGTTTAAGTGAACAACGAGCCCCATTGTTAATCCTTTAAAGGAAATTATTTCTAAATTTCGACAGGTAGAACAATGATTGGAACACGTAGACGGTTGAAATCTTTGTATATATTGCTTCCATATAGTCTAAGAAACATGTACGCAAAGCATCCAAACAGTACCATTCGCCAATTTTTTGTTCTTCAAGTTTAAGTGAACTACGAGCCCCATTGTTAATCCTTTATCGCAAATTATTTGTAATTTTCGACAAATAGAACAATGAATGGAACAGGTAGACGGTTGAAATCTTTGTATATATTGCTTCTATATAGTCTAAGAAACATATATGCAAAGCATCCAAACAGTACCATTCGCCAATTTTTTGTTCTTCAAGGTTAAGTGAAAAATGAGCCCCATTGTTAATCCTTTATCGGAAATTATTTGTAACTTTCGACAAGTAGAACAATGAATGGAACAGGTAGACGGTTGAAAACTTTGTATATATTGCTTCTATATAGTCTAAGAAACATGTACGCAAAGCATCCAAACAGTACCATTCGCCAATTTTTTGTTCCTCAAGTTTAAGTGAACAATGAGCCCCATTGTTAATCCTTTATCGGAAATTATTTGTAACTTTCGACAAGTAGAACAATGAATGGAACAGGTAGACGGTTGAAATCTTTGTAAATATTGCTTCTATATAGTCTAAGAAACATATATGCAAAGATTCCAAACAGTACAATTCGCCAATTTTTTGTTCTTCAAGTTTAAGTGAACAATGAGCCCCAATGGTTAATCCTTTATCGGAAATTATTTGTAAATTTCGACAAGTAGAACAATGAATGGAACAGGTAGACGGTTGAAATCATTGTATATATTGCTTCTATATAGTCTAAGAAACATATCTGCATATCATCCAAACAGTACAATCCGCCAATTATTTGATCTTCAAATTTAAGTGAACTACGAGCCCCATTGTTAATACTTTAACGGAAATTATTTGTAACTTGCGACAAGTAGAACAATGAATGGAACAGGTAGACGGTTGAAATCAATGTATATATTGCTTCTATATAGTCTAAGAAATATATATGCAAAGCATCCAAAGAGTACCATTCGCCAATTTTTTGTTCTTCAAGTTTAAGTGAACAACGAGCCCCATCGTTAATCCTTTAAAGGAAATTATTTGTAAATTTCGACAAGTAGAACAATGAATGGAACAGGTAGACGGTTGAAATCATTGTATATATTGCTTCTATATAGTCTTAGAAACATATATGCAAAGCATCCAAACAGTACCATTCGCCAATTTTATGTTCTTCAAGTTTAAGTGAACAATGAGCCCCATTGTTAATCCTTTAACGGAAATTAATTGTAACTTTCTACAAGTAGAACAATGATTGGGACACGTAGACGGTTGAAATCTTTGGATATATTGCTTCTATATAACCTAAGAAACATATATGCAAAGAATCCAAACAGTACCATTCGCCAATTTTTTGTTCTTCAAGTTTAAGTGAACAATGAGCCCCAATGGTTAATCCTTTATCGGAAATTATTTGTAACTTTCGACAAGTAGAACAATGAATGGAACAGGTAGACGGTTGAAATATTTGTATATATTGCTTCCGTATAGTCTAAGAAACATATATGCAAAGCATCCAAACAGTACAATTCGCCAATTTTTTGTTCTTCAAGTTTAAGTGAACAATGAGCCCCAATGGTTAATCCTTTATCGGAAATTATTTGTAACTTTCGACAAGTAGAACAATGAATGGAACAGGTAGACGGTTGAAATCATTGTATATATTGCTTCTATATAGTCTAAGAAACATATATGCAAAGCATCCAAACAGTACAATTCGCCAATTTTTTGTACTTCAAGTTTAAGTGAACTACGAGCCCCATTGTTAATCCTTTGACGGAAATTATTTCTAACTTTCGACAAGTAGAACAATGAATGGAACAGGTAGAGGGTTGAAATCATTGTATATATTGCTTCTATATAGTATAAGAAACATATATGCAAAGCATCCAAACAGTACAATTCGCCAATTTTTTGTTCTTCAAGTTTAAGTGAACAATGAGCCCCAATGGTTAATCCGTTATCGGAAATTATTTGTAACTTTCGACAAGTAGAACAATGAATGGAACAGGTAGACGGTTGAAATCTTTGTATATATTGCTTCCATCTAGTGTAAGAAACAAATATGCAAAGCATCCAAACAGTACAATTCGCCAATTTATTGTTCTTCAAGTTTAAGTGTACAACGAGCCCCATTGTTAATCCTTTAAAGGAAATTATTTCTAAATTTCGACAGGTAGAACAATGATTGGAACACGTAGACGGTTGAAATCTTTGTATATATTGCTTCCATATAGTCTAAGAAACATGTACGCAAAGCATCCAAACAGTACCATTCGCCAATTTTTTGTTCTTCAAGTTTAAGTGAACTACGAGCCCCATTGTTAATCCTTTATCGCAAATTATTTGTAATTATCGACAAATAGAACAATGAATGGAACAGGTAGACGGTTGAAATCTTTGTATATATTGCTTCTATATAGTCTAAGAAACATATATGCAAAGCATCCAAACAGTACCATTCGCCAATTTTTTGTTCTTCAAGGTTAAGTGAACAATGAGCCCCAATGGTTAATCCTTTATCGGAAATTATTTGTAATTTTCGACAAGTAGAACAATGATTGGAACACGTAGACGGTTGAAGTCTTTGCATATATTGCTTCCATATAGTCTAAGAAACATGTACGCAAAGCATCCAAACAGTACCATTCGCCAATTTTTTGTTCTTCAAGTTTAAGTGAACAATGAGCCCCAATGGTTAATCCTTTATCGGAAATTATTAGTAATTTTCGACAAGTAGAACAATGAATGGAACATGTAAACGGTTGAAATCTTTGGACATATTGCTTCTATATAACCTAAGAAACATATATGCAAAGAATCCAAACAGTACCATTCGCCAATTTTTTGTTCTTCAAGTTTAAGTGAACAATGAGCCCCAATGGTTAATCCTTTATCGGAAATTATTTGTAACTTTCGACAAGTAGAACAATGAATGGAACAGGTAGACGGTTGAAATATTTGTATATATTGCTTCCGTATAGTCTAAGAAACATATATGCAAAGCATCCAAACAGTACAAATCGCCAATTTTTTGTTCTTCAAGTTTAAGTGAACAATGAGCCCCAATGGTTAATCCTTTATCGGAAATTATTTGTAACTTTCGACAAGTAGAACAATGAATGGAACAGGTAGACGGTTGAAATCATTGTATATATTGCTTCTATATAGTCTAAGAAACATATATGCAAAGCATCCAAACAGTACAATTCGCCAATTATTTGATCTTCAAGTTTAAGTGAACTACGAGCCCCATTGTTAATCCTTTAACGGAAATTAATTGTAACTTTCTACAAGTAGAACAATGATTGGAACACGTAGACGGTTGAAATATTTGTATATATTGCTTCTATATAGTCTAAGAAACATATATGCAAAGCATCCAAACAGTACCATTCGCCAATTTTTTGTTCTTCAAGTTTAAGTGAACAACGAGCCCCATTGATAATCATGAAACGGAAATTATTTGTAACTTTCGACATGTAGAACAATGAATGGAACTGGTAGACGGTTGAAATCTTTTTATATATTGCTTCTATATAGTCTAAGAAACATATATGCAAAGCATCCAAACAGTACCAGTCGCCAATTTTTTGTTCTTCAAGTTTAAGTGAACATCGAGGCCCATTGATAATCATGAAACGGAAATTATTTGTAACTTTCGACAAGAAGAACAATAAATAGAACAGGTAGACGGTTGCAATCTTTGTATATGTTGCTTCTATATAGTCTAAGGAACCTATATGCAAAGCATCTAAACAGTAACATTCGCCAATTTTTTGATCTTCAAGTTTAAGTGAACAATGAGCCCCATTGTTAATCCTTTATCGGAAATTATTTCTAACTTTCGACAAGTAGAACAATGAATGGAACACGTAGACGGTTGAAATCTTTGTATATATTGCTTCTATATAGACTAAGAAACATATATGCAAAGCATCCAAACAGTACAATTCGCCAATTTATTATTCTTCAAGTTTAAGTGAACAACGAGCCCCATTGTTAATCCTTTAAAGGAAATTATTTGTAAATTTCGACAAGTAGAACAATGATTGGAACACGTAGACGGTTGAAATCTTTGTATATATTGCTTCCATATAGTCTAAGAAACATGTACGCAAAGCATCCAAACAGTAGCATTCGCCAATTTTTTGTTCTTCAAGTTTAAGTGAACAACGAGCCCCATTGATAATCATGAAACGGAAATTATTTGTAACTTTCGACATGTAGAACAATGAATGGAACAGGTAGACGGTTGAAATCTTTATATATATTGCTTCTATATAGTCTAAGAAACATATATGCATAGCATCCACACAGTGCAATTCGCCAATTTATTGTTCTTCAAGTTTAAGTGAACAACGAGCCCCATTGTTAATCCTTTAAAGGAAATTATTTGTAAATTTCGACAAGTAGAACAACGATTGGAACACGTAGACGGTTGAAATCTTTGTATATATTGCTTCCATATAGTCTAAGAAACATGTACGCAAAGCATCCAAACAGTACCATTCGCCAATTTTTTGTTCTTCAAGTTTAAGTGAACAATGAGCCCCAATGGTTAATCCTTTATCGGAAATTATTTGTAATTTTCGACAAGTAGAACAATGATTGGAACACGTAGACCGTTGAAGTCTTTGTATATATTGCTTCCATATAGTCTAAGAAACATGTACGCAAAGCATCCAAACAGTACCATTCGCCAATTTTTTGTTCTTCAAGTTTAAGTGAACAATGAGCCCCAATGGTTAATCCTTTATCGGAAATTATTAGTAATTTTCGACAAGTAGAACAATGAATGGAACATGTAAACGGTTGAAATCTTTGGACATATTGCTTCTATATAACCTAAGAAACATATATGCAAAGAATCCAAACAGTACCATTCGCCAATTTATTGTTCTTCAAGTTTAAGTGAACATCGAGCCCCATTGTTAATCCTTTAAAGGAAATTATTTGTAAATTCCGACAAGCAGAACAATGATTGGAACACGTAGACGGTTGAAATATTATTATATATTGCTTCCATATAGTCCAAGAAACATATATGCAAAGCATCCAAACAGTACCATTCGCCAATTTATTGTTCTTCAAGTTTAAGTGAACAATGAGCCCCAATGGTTAATCCTTTATCGGAAATTATTTGTAACTTTCGACATGTAGAACAATGAATGGAACAGGTAGACGGTTGAAATCTTTGTATATATTGCTTCTATATAGTCTAAGAAACATATATGCAAAGCATCCAGACAGTACAATTCGCCAATTTTTGGTTTTTCAAGTTTAATTGAACTACGAGCCCCATTGTTAATCCTTTAGAGGAAATTATTTGTAAATTTCGACATGTAGAACAATGAATGGATCATGTAGACGGTTGAAATCATTGTATATATTGCTTCTATATAGTCTACGAAACATATATGCAAAGCATCCAAACAGTACAATACGCCAATTTTTTTGTTCTTCAAGTTTAAGTGAACTACGAGCCCCATTGTTAATCCTTTATCGGAAATTATTTGTAATTTTCGACAAGTAGTACAATGAATGGAACAGGTAGACGGTTGAAATCTTTGTATATATTGCTTCTATATAGTCTGAGAAACATATATGCAAAACATCCAAACAGTACAATTCGCCAATTTTTTGTTCTTCAAGTTTAAGTGAACAATGAGCCCCATTGTTAATCCTTTAAAGGAAATTATTTGTAAATTTCGACAAGTAGAACAATGATTGGCACACGTAGACGGTTGAAATATTTGTATATATTGCTTCCATATAGTCTAAGAAACATATATGCAAAGCATCCAAACAGTACCATTCGCCAATTTTTTGTTCTTCAAGGTTAAGTGAACAATGAGCCCCATTGTTAATCCTTTATCGGAAATTATTTGTAACTTTCTACAAGTAGAACAATGATTGGAACACGTAGACGGTTGAAATATTTGTATATATTGCTTCTATATAGTCTAAGAAACATATATGCAAAGCATCCAAACAGTACCATTCGCCAATTTTTTGTTCTTCAAGTTTAAGTGAACAACGAGCCCCATTGATAATCATGAAACGGAAATTATTTGTAACTTTCGACATGTAGAACAATGAATGGAACTGGTAGACGGTTGAAATCTTTTTATATATTGCTTCTATATAGTCTAAGAAACATATATGCAAAGCATCCAAACAGTACCAGTCGCCAATTTTTTGTTCTTCAAGTTTAAGTGAACATCGAGGCCCATTGATAATCATGAAACGGAAATTATTTGTAACTTTCGACAAGAAGAACAATAAATAGAACAGGTAGACGGTTGCAATCTTTGTATATGTTGCTTCTATATAGTCTAAGGAACCTATATGCAAAGCATCTAAACAGTAACATTCGCCAATTTTTTGATCTTCAAGTTTAAGTGAACAATGAGCCCCATTGTTAATCCTTTATCGGAAATTATTTCTAACTTTCGACAAGTAGAACAATGAATGGAACACGTAGACGGTTGAAATCTTTGTATATATTGCTTCTATATAGACTAAGAAACATATATGCAAAGCATCCAAACAGTACAATTCGCCAATTTATTATTCTTCAAGTTTAAGTGAACAACGAGCCCCATTGTTAATCCTTTAAAGGAAATTATTTGTAAATTTCGACAAGTAGAACAATGATTGGAACACGTAGACGGTTGAAATCTTTGTATATATTGCTTCCATATAGTCTAAGAAACATGTACGCAAAGCATCCAAACAGTACCATTCGCCAATTTTTTGTTCTTCAAGTTTAAGTGAACAACGAGCCCCATTGATAATCATGAAATGGAAATTATTTGTAACTTTCGACATGTAGAACAATGAATGGAACAGGTAGACGGTTGAAATCTTTATATATATTGCTTCTATATAGTCTAAGAAACATATATGCATAGCATCCACACAGTGCAATTCGCCAATTTATTGTTCTTCAAGTTTAAGTGAACAACGAGCCCCATTGTTAATCCTTTAAAGGAAATTATTTGTAAATTTCGACAAGTAGAACAATGAATGGAACAGGTAGACGGTTGAAATCAATGTATATATTGCTCCTATATAGTCTAAGAAAAATATATGCAAAGCATCCAAAGAGTACCATTCGCCAATTTTTTGTTCTTCAAGTTTAAGTGAACAACGAGCCCCATCGTTAATCCTTTAAAGGAAATTATTTGTAAATTTCGAAAAGTAGAACAATGATTGGAACACGTAGACGGTTGAAATCTTTGTATATATTGCTTCTATATAGTCTAAGAAACATATATGCAAAGCATCCAAAGAGTACCATTCGCCAATTTTTTGTTCTTCAAGTTTAAGTGAACAACGAGCCCCATCGTTAATCGTTTAAAGGAAATTATTTGTAAATTTCGAAAAGTAGAACAATGATTGGAACACGTAGACGGTTGAAATCTTTGTATATATTGCTTCCATATAGTCTAAGAAACTTGTACGCAAAGCATCCAAACAGTACCATTCGCCATTTTTTTGTTCTTCAAGTTTAAGTGAACAATGAGCCCCAATGGTTAATCCTTTATCGGAAATTATTTGTAACTTTCGACAAGTAGAACAATGTATGGATCAGGTAGACGGTTGAAATCTTCGTATATATTGCTTCCATATAGTCTAAGAAACATGTACGCAAAGCATCCAAACAGTACCATTCGCCAATTTTTTGTTCTTCAAGTTTAGTGAACAATGAGCCCCAATTGTTAATCCTTTAACCCTCGCTTTACGATGGTGGGGTCTCTAGAGACTCAGCGTTTAGCGCACAGTGACACGCATACTAGCAAATGCGTAATTTGAGAAACCACTCGGCGACTTCGCAGCGATAACAAACACATTTACAATTTTGTGTTCGATACTACCCAATAGTGTGTAAGTGACTCAGCAGCCAGCAGTTCTTTTCGAGTCGCATCAGTCGGTCGTGGAAATTCGTACAAGCACAACGTTCGTAACGTTCGTAACTGCGTTGCAAGTCTGTCTTGACTAAGAATATATAAAAGAGTCAGTATGCATGACGAAGTCTTGTTTGAACACGATGACCTGCCGTAGGTTCGATTACCTGCGTGTTTCTTTCATTTCGATTTCGTCAACAGTCATAAAAGGTCATAAAATTATTCCCTTTCCCAATTGCAACGGCCTGGGTCTAGCAAAAAGTATATTCCACAAAACCTTTTCGAATATTCATTTCTTAAATTGTTACAAAACATTGCGCAATTCATTTATCGTTGATTTCACGAAAATTATTGTTAAGAATTTAGTAGTCCAATAGTTGGTAGAGAATACAAGCAAAGAATATATGTTCTTGCTCGCACGAACAACATGCGATTGTATTAGTGAGATGTTATGTCTCATGTTTCGACTCGAGCGGCCGCGTAATAGTATTAGGGAAAATCGATGTGAGTCTCTCGAGACCCCGGCACCGTCACCGGCGTTACAAAGTCTGTAAGCGGAGGGTTAAAGGAAATTATTTGTAAATTTCGGCAAGTAGAACAATGAATGGAATAGGTAGACGGTTGAAATCTTTGTATATGTTGCTTCTATATAGTCTAAGAAACCTATATGAAAAGCATCTAAACAGTGACAATCGCCAATTTTTTGATCTTCAAGTTTAAGTGAACAGCGAGCCCCATTGATAATCCTTTAAAGGAAATTATTTGTAAATTTCGACAAGTAGAACAATGAATGGAACAGATAGACTGTTGAAATCATTGTATATATTGATTCTATATAGTCTAAGAAACATATATGCATAGCGTCCAAACAGTACAATTCGCCAATTTTTTGCTCTTCAAGTTTAAGTGAACTACGAGCCCCATTGTTAATCCTTTAAAGGAAATTATTTGTAAATTTCGGCAAGTAGAACAATGAATGGAATAGGTAGACGGTTGAAATCATTGTATATATTGCTTCTATATAGTCTAAGAAACATATATGCAAAGCATCCAAACAGTACAATTCGCCAATTTCTTGTTCTTCAAGTTTAAGTAAACTACGATCCCCATTGTTAATACCTTAACGGAAATTATTTGTAACTTTCGACAAGTAGAACAATGAATGGAACAGGAAGACGGTTGAAATCTTTGTATATATTGCTTCTATATAATCTAAGAAACATATATTCAAAGCATCCAAACAGTACCATTCGCCAATTTTTTGTTATCCAACTTTAAGTGATCTACGAGCCCCATTGTTAATCCTTTAAAGGAAATTATTTGTAAATTTCGACAAGTAGAACAATGAATGGAACAAGTAGACTGTTGAAATCATTGTATATATTGCTTCTATATAATCTAAGAAACATATATGCAAAGCATCTAAACAGTAACAATCGCCAATTTTTTGATCTTCAGGTTTAAGTGAACAGCGAGCCCCATTGATAATCATGAAATGGAAATTATTTGTAACATTCTACAAGTAGAACAATGAATAGTACAGGTAGACGGGTGAAATGTTTCTATATATTGCTTCTAAATAGTCTAAGAAACATATATGCAAAGCATCCAAACAGTACAATTCGCCAATTTTTTGTTCTTCAAGTTTAAGTGAACAATGAGCCCCATTGTTAATCCTTTAAAGGAAATTATTTGTAACTTTCGACAAGAAGAACAATGAATGGAACAGGTAGACTTGAAATCATTGTATATATTGCTTCTATATAGTCTAAGAAACATATATGCGAAGCATCCAAACAGTACAATTAGCCAATTTTTTGTTCTTCAAGTTTAAGTGAACAATGAGCCCCAATGGTTAATCCGTTATCGGAAATTATTTGTAACTTTCGACAAGTAGAACAATGAATCGAACAGGTAGACGGTTGAAATCTTTGTATATATTGCTTCTATATAGTCTAAGAAACATATATGCAAAGCATCCAAACAGTACCATTCGCCAATTTTTTGTTCTTCAAGTTTAAGTGAACAATGAGCCCCATTGTTAATACTTTAACGGAAATTATTTGTAACTTCCGACAAGTAGAACAATGAATGGAACAGGTAGACGGTTTAAATCAATGTATATATTGCTTCTATATAGTCTAAGAAACATATATGCAAAGCATCCAAACAGTACAATTCGCCAATTTCTTGTTCTTCAAGTTTAAGTAAACTACGATCCCCATTGTTAATACCTTAACGGAAATTATTTGTAACTTTCGACAAGTAGAACAATGAATGGAACAGGAAGACGGTTGAAATCTTTGTATATATTGCTTCTATATAATCTAAGAAACATATATTTAAAGCATCCAAACAGTACCATTCGCCAATTTTTTGTTATCCAACTTTAAGTGATCTACGAGCCCCATTGTTAATCCTTTAAAGGAAATTATTTGTAAATTTCGACAAGTAGAACAATGAATGGAACAAGTAGACTGTTGAAATCATTGTATATATTGCTTCTATATAATCTAAGAAACATATATGCAAAGCATCTAAACAGTAACAATCGCCAATTTTTTGATCTTCAGGTTTAAGTGAACAGCGAGCCCCATTGATAATCATGAAATGGAAATTATTTGTAACATTCTACAAGTAGAACAATGAATAGTACAGGTAGACGGGTGAAATGTTTCTATATATTGCTTCTAAATAGTCTAAGAAACATATATGCAAAGCATCCAAACAGTACAATTCGCCAATTTTTTGTTCTTCAAGTTTAAGTGAACAATGAGCCCCATTGTTAATCCTTTAAAGGAAATTATTTGTAACTTTCGACAAGAAGAACAATGAATGGAACAGGTAGACTTGAAATCATTGTATATATTGCTTCTATATAGTCTAAGAAACATATATGCGAAGCATCCAAACAGTACAATTAGCCAATTTTTTGTTCTTCAAGTTTAAGTGAACAATGAGCCCCAATGGTTAATCCGTTATCGGAAATTATTTGTAACTTTCGACAAGTAGAACAATGAATCGAACAGGTAGACGGTTGAAATCTTTGTATATATTGCTTCTATATAGTCTAAGAAACATATATGCAAAGCATCCAAACAGTACCATTCGCCAATTTTTTGTTCTTCAAGTTTAAGTGAACAATGAGCCCCATTGTTAATACTTTAACGGAAATTATTTGTAACTTCCGACAAGTAGAACAATGAATGGAACAGGTAGACGGTTTAAATCAATGTATATATTGCTTCTATATAGTCTAAGAAACATATATGCAAAGCATCCAAACAGCACCATTCGCCAATTTTTTGTTCTTCAAGTTTAAGTGAACAATGAGCCCCATTGTTAATGCTTTACCGGAAATTATTTGTAACTTTCGACAAGTAGAACAATGAATGGAACAGGTAGACGGTTGAAATCCTTGTATATATTGCGTCTATATAGTCTAAGAAATATATATGCAAAGCATCCAAACAGTACAATTCGCCAATTTATTGTTCTTCAAGTTTAAGTGAACAACGAGCCCCATTGTTAATCCTTTAACGGAAATTATTTGTATATTTCGACAAGTAGAACAATTATTGGAACATGTAGACGGTTGAAATCTTTGTATATATTGCTTCCATATAGTCTAAGAAACATGTACGCAAAGCATCCAAACCGTACCATTCGCCAATTTTTTGTTCTTCAAGTTTAAGTGAACAATGAGCCCCAATGGTTAATCCTTTATCGGAAATTATTTGTAATTTTCGACAAGTAGAACAATGATTGGAACACGTAGACGGTTGAAATCTTTGTATATATTGCTTCCATATAGTCTAAGAAACATGTACGCAAAGCATCCAAACAGTACCATTCGCCAATTTTTTGTTCTTCAAGTTTAAGTGAACAATGAGCCCCATTGTTAATCCTTTAACGGAAATTAATTGTAACTTTCTACAAGTAGAACAATGATTGGAACACGTAGACGGTTGAAATCTTTGTATATATTGCTTCCATATAGTCTAAGAAACTTATATGCATAGCATCCAAACAGTACCATTCGCAATTTTTTGTTCTTCAAGTTTAAGTGAACAACGAGCCCCATTGTTAATCCTTTAAAGGTAATTATTTGTAAATTTCGACAAGTAGAACAATGATTGGAACACGTAGACGGTTGAAATCTTTGTATATATTGCTTCCATATAGTCTAAGAAACATGTACGCAAAGCATCCAAACAGTACAATCCGCCAATTATTTGATCTTCAAGTTTAAGTGAACTACGAGCCCCATTGTTAATACTTTAACGGAAATTATTTGTAACTTGCGACAAGTAGAACAATGAATGGAACAGGTAGACGGTTGAAATCATTGTATATATTGCTTCTATATACTCTAAGAAACATATCTGCAGATCATCCAAACAGTACAATCTGCCAATTATTTGATCTTCAAGTTTAAGTGAACTACGAGCCCCATTGTTAATACTTTAACGGAAATTATTTGTAACTTGCGACAAGTAGAACAATGAATGGAACAGGTAGACGGTTGAAATCAATGTATATATTGCTTCTATATAGTCTAAGAAACATATATGCAAAGCATCCAAACAGTACCATTCGCCAATTTTTTGTTCTTCAAGTTTAAGTGAACAACGAGCCGCATTGTTAATCCTTTAAAGGAAATTATTTGTAAATTTCGAAAAGTAGAACAATGATTGGAACACGTAGCCGGTTGAAATCTTTGTATATATTGCTTCTATATAGTCTAAGAAACATATATGCAAAGCATCCAAACAGTACAATTCGCCAATTTCTTGTACTTCAAGTTTAAGTGAACAATGAGCCCCAATGGTTTATCCATTATCGGTAATTATTTGTAACTTTCGACAAGTAGAACAATGAATGGAACAGGTAGACGGTTGAAATCCTTGTATATATTGCGTCTATATAATCTAAGAAACATATATGCAAAGCATCCAAACAGTACCATTCGCCAATTTTTTGTTCTTCAAGTTTAAGTGAAGTACGAGCCCCATTGTTAATCCTTTAAAGGAAATTATTTGTAAATTTCGACAAGTAGAACAATGAATGGATCAGGTAGACGGTTGAAATCATTGCATATATTGCTTCTATATAATCTACGAAACATATATGCAAAGCATCCAAACAGTACAATTCACGAATTTTTTGTTCTTCAAGTTTAAGTGAACTACGAGCCCCATTGTTAATCCTTTAACGGAAATTAATTGTAACTTTCTACAAGTAGAACAATGATTGGAACACGTAGACGGTTGAAATCTTTGTATATATTGCTTCCATATAGTCTAAGAAACTTATATGCATAGCATCCAAACAGTACCATTCGCAATTTTTTGTTCTTCAAGTTTAAGTGAACAACGAGCCCCATTGTTAATCCTTTAAAGGTAATTATTTGTAAATTTCGACAAGTAGAACAATGATTGGAACACGTAGACGGTTGAAATCTTTGTATATATTGCTTCCATATAGTCTAAGAAACATGTACGCAAAGCATCCAAACAGTACCATTCGCCAATTTTTTGTTCTTCAAGTTTAAGTGAACTACGAGCCCCATTGTTAATCCTTCAAAGGAAATTATTTGTAAATTTCGACAAGTAGAACAATGAATGGAACAGGTAGACTGTTGAAATCATTGTATATATTGCTTCTATATAGTCTAAGAAACATATATGCAAAGCATCCAAACAGTACAAATTGCCAATTTTTTGTTCTTCAAGTTTAAGTAAACTACGATCCCCATTGTTAATCCCTTAACGGAAATTATTTGTAACTTCCGACAAGTAGAACAATGAATGGAACAGGTAGACGGCTTAAATCATTGTATATATTGCTTCTATATAGTCTAAGAAATATATATGCAAAGCATCCAAACAGTACAATTCGCCAATTTATTGTTCTTCAAGTTTAAGTGAACAACGAGCCCCATTGTTAATCCTTTAACGGAAATTATTTGTATATTTCGACAAGTAGAACAATTATTGGAACATGTAGACGGTTGAAATCTTTGTATATATTGCTTCCATATAGTCTAAGAAACATGTACGCAAAGCATCCAAACCGTACCATTCGCCAATTTTTTGTTCTTCAAGTTTAAGTGAACAATGAGCCCCAATGGTTAATCCTTTATCGGAAATTATTTGTAATTTTCGACAAGTAGAACAATGAATGGAACAGGTAGACGGTTGAAATCTTTGTATATATTGCTTCTATATAATCTAAGAAACATATATGCAAAGCATCCAAACAGTACCATTCGCCAATTTTTTGTTCTTCAAGTTTAAGTGAAGTACGAGCCCCATTGTTAATCCTTTAAAGGAAATTATTTGTAAATTTCGACAAGTAGAACAATGAATAGTACAGGTAGACGGGTGAAATCTTTCTATATATTGCTTCTAAATAGTCTAAGAAACATATATGCAAAGAATCCAAACAGTACAATTCGCCAATTTTTTGATCTTCAAGTTTAAGTGAACAGTGAGCCCCATTGATAATCATGAAATGGAAATTAATTGTATCTTTCTACAAGTAGAACAATGAATGGAACAGGTAGACGGTTGAAATCTTTGTATATATTGCGTCTATATAGTCTTAGAAACATATATGCAAAGCATCCAAACAGTACCATTCGCCAATTTTTTGTTCTTCAAGTTTAAGTGAACTACGAGCCCCATTGTTAATCCTTTAAAGGAAATTATTTGTAAATTTCGACAAGTAGAACAATGATTGGAACACGTAGACGGTTGAAATCTTTGTATATATTGCTTCCATATAGTCTAAGAAACATGTACGCAAAGCATCCAAACAGTACCATTCGCCAATTTTTTGTTCTTCAAGTTTAAGTGAACTACGAGCCCCATTGTTAATCCTTTAAAGGAAATTATTTGTAAATTTCGACAAGTAGAACAATGAATGGAACAAGTAGACTGTTGAAATCATTGTATATATTGCTTCTATATAATCTAAGAAACATATATGCAAAGCATCCAAACAGTACAATTCGCCAATTTTTTGTTCTTCAAGTTTAAGTAAACTACGATCCCCATTGTTAATCCCTTAACGGAAATTATATGTAACTTTCGACAAGTAGAACAATGAATGGAACAGGTAGACGGTTGAAATCATTGTATATATTGCTTCTATATACTCTAAGAAACATATCTGCAGATCATCCAAACAGTACAATCCGCCAATTATTTGATCTTCAAGTTTAAGTGAACTACGAGCCCCATTGTTAATACTTTAACGGAAATTATTTGTAACTTGCGACAAGTAGAACAATGAATGGAACAGGTAGACGGTTGAAATCATTGTATATATTGCTTCTATATACTCTAAGAAACATATCTGCAGATCATCCAAACAGTACAATCTGCCAATTATTTGATCTTCAAGTTTAAGTGAACTACGAGCCCCATTGTTAATACTTTAACGGAAATTATTTGTAACTTGCGACAAGTAGAACAATGAATGGAACAGGTAGACGGTTGAAATCAATGTATATATTGCTTCTATATAGTCTAAGAAACATATATGCAAAGCATCCAAACAGTACCATTCGCCAATTTTTTGTTCTTCAAGTTTAAGTGAACAACGAGCCGCATTGTTAATCCTTTAAAGGAAATTATTTGTAAATTTCGAAAAGTAGAACAATGATTGGAACACGTAGCCGGTTGAAATCTTTGTATATATTGCTTCTATATAGTCTAAGAAACATATATGCAAAGCATCCAAACAGTACAATTCGCCAATTTCTTGTACTTCAAGTTTAAGTGAACAATGAGCCCCAATGGTTTATCCATTATCGGTAATTATTTGTAACTTTCGACAAGTAGAACAATGAATGGAACAGGTAGACGGTTGAAATCCTTGTATATATTGCGTCTATATAATCTAAGAAACATATATGCAAAGCATCCAAACAGTACCATTCGCCAATTTTTTGTTCTTCAAGTTTAAGTGAAGTACGAGCCCCATTGTTAATCCTTTAAAGGAAATTATTTGTAAATTTCGACAAGTAGAACAATGAATGGATCAGGTAGACGGTTGAAATCATTGCATATATTGCTTCTATATAATCTACGAAACATATATGCAAAGCATCCAAACAGTACAATTCACGAATTTTTTGTTCTTCAAGTTTAAGTGAACTACGAGCCCCATTGTTAATCCTTTAACGGAAATTAATTGTAACTTTCTACAAGTAGAACAATGATTGGAACACGTAGACGGTTGAAATCTTTGTATATATTGCTTCCATATAGTCTAAGAAACTTATATGCATAGCATCCAAACAGTACCATTCGCAATTTTTTGTTCTTCAAGTTTAAGTGAACAACGAGCCCCATTGTTAATCCTTTAAAGGTAATTATTTGTAAATTTCGACAAGTAGAACAATGATTGGAACACGTAGACGGTTGAAATCTTTGTATATATTGCTTCCATATAGTCTAAGAAACATGTACGCAAAGCATCCAAACAGTACCATTCGCCAATTTTTTGTTCTTCAAGTTTAAGTGAACTACGAGCCCCATTGTTAATCCTTCAAAGGAAATTATTTGTAAATTTCGACAAGTAGAACAATGAATGGAACAGGTAGACGGCTGAAATCATTGTATATATTGCTTCTATATAGTCTAAGAAACATAGCTGCAGATCATCCAAACAGTACAATTCGCCAATTTCTTGTTCTTCAAGTTTAAGTGAACTACGAGCCCCATTGTTAATACTTTAACGGAAATTATTTGTAACTTGCGACAAGTAGAACAATGAATGGAACAGGTAGATGGTTGAAATCAATGTATATATTGCTTCTATATAGTCTAAGAAACATATATGCAAAGCATCCAAACAGTACCATTCGCCAATTTTTTGTTCTTCAAGTTTAAGTGAACAACGAGCCGCATTGTTAATCCTTTAAAGGAAATTATTTGTAAATTTCGAAAAGTAGAACAATGATTGGAACACGTAGACGGATGAACTCTTTGTATATATTGCTTCTATATAATCTAAGAAACATATATGCAAAGCATCCAAACAGTACAATTCGCCAATTTTTTGTTCTTCAAGTTTAAGTAAACTACGATCCCCATTGTTAATCCATTAACGGAAATTATTTGTAACTTTCGACAAGTAGAACAATGAATGGAACAGGTAGACGCTTGAAATCATTGTATATATTGCTTCTATATAGTCTAAGAAACATATCTGCAGATCATCCAAACAGTACAATCCGCCAATTATTTGATCTTCAAGTTTAAGTGAACTACGAGCCCCATTGTTAATACTTTAACGGAAATTATTTGTAACTTGTGACAAGTAGAACAATGAATGGAACAGGTAGATGGTTGAAATCAATGTATATATTGCTTCTATATAGTCTAAGAAACATATATGCAAAGCATCGAAACAGTACCATTCGCCAATTTTTTGTTCTTCAAGTTTAAGTGAACAACGAGCCGCATTGTTAATCCTTTAAAGGAAATTATTTGTAAATTTCGACAAGTAGAACAATGTATGGAACAGGTAGACTGTTGAAGTCATTGTATATATTGCTTCTATATAGTCCAAGAAACTTATATGCAAAGCGTCCAAACAGTACAATTCGCCAATTATTTGATCTTCAAGTTTAAGTGAACTACGAGCCCCATTGTTAATCCTTCAAAGGAAATTATTTGTAAATTTCGACAAGTAGAACAATGAATGGAACAGATAGACTGTTGAAATCATTGTATATATTGATTCTATATAGTCTAAGAAACATATATGCAAAGCATCCAAACAGTACAATTCGCCAATTTTTTGTTCTTCAAGTTTAAGTGAACTACGAGCCCCATTGTTAATCCTTTAAAGGAAATTATTGGTAAATTTCGACAAGTAGAACAATGATTGGAACACGTAGACGGTTGAAATCTTTGTATATATTGCTTCCATATAGTCTAAGAAACATGTACGCAAAGCATCCAAACAGTACCATTCGCCAATTTTTTGTTCTTCAAGTTTAAGTGAACAACGAGCCCCATTGTTAATCCTTTAAAGGAAATTATTTGTAAATTTCGACAAGTAGAACAATGAATGGAACACGTAGACGGTTGAAATCTTTGTATATGTTGCTTCTATATAGTCTACGAAACCTATATGCAAAGCATCTAAACAGTAACAATCGCCAATTTTTTGTTCTTCAAGTTTAAGTGAACAGCGAGCCCCATTGATAATCATGAAATGGAAATTATTTGTAACTTTCTACAAGTAGAACAATGAATAGTACAGGTAGACGGGTGAAATCTTTGTATATATTGCTTCCATATAGTCTAAGAAACATGTACGCAAAGCATCCAAACAGTACCATTCGCCAATTTTTTGTTCTTCATGTTTAAGTGAACTACGAGCCCCATTGTTAATCCTTCAAAGGAAATTATTTGTAAATTTCGACAAGTAGAACAATGAATGGAACAGGTAGACGGTTGAAATCTTTGTATATGTTGCTTCTATATAGTCTACGAAACCTATATGCAAAGCATCTAAACAGTAACAATCGCCAATTTTTTGTTCTTCAAGTTTAAGTGAACAGCGAGCCCCATTGATAATCATGAAATGGAAATTATTTGTAACTTTCTACAAGTAGAACAATGAATAGTACAGGTATACGGGTGAAATCTTTTTATATATTGCTTCTAAATAGTCAAAGAAACATATATGCAAAGCATCCAAACAGTAAAATTCGCCAATTTATTGTTCTTCAAGTTTAAGTGAACAACGAGCCCCATTGTTAATCCTTTAAAGGAAATTATTTGTAATTTTCGACAAGCAGAACAATGAATGGAACAGGTAGACGGTTGAAATCTTTGTATATATTGCTTCTATATAATCTAAGAAACATATATGCAAAGCATTCAAACAGTACCATTCGCCAATTTTTTGTTCTTCAAGTTTAAGTGAACAACGAGCCCCATTGATAATCATGAAACGGAAATTATTTGTAACTTTCTACAAGTAGAACAATGAATAGTACAGGTAGACGGTTGAAATCTTTGTATATGTTGCTTGTATATAGTCTAAGAAACCTATATGCAAAGCATCTAAACAGTAACAATCGCCAATTTTTTGTTCTTCAAGTTTAAGTGAACAGCGAGCCCCATTGATAATCATGAAATGGAAATTATTTGTAACTTTCTACAAGTAGAACAATGAATAGTACAGGTAGACGGGTGAAATCTTTCTATATATTGCTTCTAAATAGTCAAAGAAACATATATGCAAAGCATCCAAACAGTAAAATTCGCCAATTTATTGTTCTTCAAGTTTAAGTGAACAACGAGCCCCATAGTTAATCCTTTAAAGGAAATTATTTGTAATTGTCGACAAGCAGAACAATGAATGGAACAGGTAGACGGTTGAAATCTTTGTATATATTGCTTCTATATAATCTAAGAAACATATATGCAAAGCATCCAAACAGAACCATTCGCCAATTTTTTGTTCTTCAAGTTTAAGTGAACAACGAGCCCCATTGATAATCATGAAACGGAAATTATTTGTAACATTCTACAAGTAGAACAATGAATAGAACAGGTAGACGATTGAAATCTTTGTATATGTTGCTTGTATATAGTCTAAGAAACCTATATGCAAAGCATCTAAACAGTAACAATCGCCAATTTTTTGATCTTCAAGTTTTAAGTGTACAGCGAGCCCCCTTGATAATCATGAAATGGAAATTATTTGTAACTTTCTACAAGTAGAACAATGAATAGTACAGGTAGACGGGTGAAATCTTTCTATATAGTGCTTCTAAATAGTCTAAGAAACACATATGCAAAGCATCCACACAGTACAATTCGCCAATTTTTTGTTCTTCAAGTTTAAGTGAACTACGAGCCCCATTGTTAATCCTTTAAAGGAAATTATTTGTAAATTTCGACAAGTAGAACAATGATTGGAACACGTAGACGGTTGATATCTTTGTATATATTGCTTCCATATAGTCTAAGAAACATGCACGCAAAGCATCCAAACAGTACCATTCGCCAATTTTTTGTGCTTCAAGTTTAAGTAAACTACGATCCCCATTGTTAATGCCTTAACGGAAATTATTTGTAACTTTCGACAAGTAGAACAATGAATGGAACAGGTAGACGGTTGAAATCAATGTATATATTGCTTCTATATAGTCTAAGAAACATATATGCAAAGCATCCAAACAGTACCATTCGCCACTTTTTTGTTCTTCAAGTTTAAGTGAACAACGAGCCCCATTGTTAATCCTTTAAAGGAAATTATTTGTAAATTTCGACAAGTAGAACAATGATTGGAACACGTAGACGGTTGAAATCTTTGTATATATTGCTTCTATATAATGTAAGAAACATATATGCAAAGCATACGAACAGTACCATTCGCCAATTTTTTGTTCTTCAAGTTTAAGTGAACTACGAGCCCCATTGTTAATCCTTTAAAGGAAATTATTTGTAAATTTCGACAAGTAGAACAATGAATGGAACAGGTAGACTGTTGAAATCATTGTATATATTGCTACTATATAATCTACGAAACATATATGCAAAGCATCCAAACAGTACAATTCGCCAATTTTTTGTTCTTCAAGTTTAAATGAACTACGAGCCCCATTGTTAATTCTTTAAAGGAAATTATTTGTAAAGTTCGGCAACTAGAACAATGAATGTAACAGGTAGACTGTTGAAATCCTTGTATATATTGCTTCTATATAGTCTAAGAAACATATATGCAAAGCATCCAAACAGTACCATTCGCCAATTTTTTGTTCTTCAAGTTTAAGTGAACAACGAGCCCCAATGGTTAATCCTTTATCGGAAATTATTTGTAACTTTCTACAAGTAGAACAATGATTGGAACACGTAGACGGTTGAAATGTTTGTATATATTGCTTCCATATAGTCTAAGAAACTTATATGCAAAGCATCCAAACAGTACCATTCGCAATTTTTTGTTCTTCAAGTTTAAGTGAACAACGAGCCCCATTGTTAATCCTTTAAAGGAAATTATTTGTAAATTTCGACAAGTAGAACAATGATTGGAACACGTAGACGGTTGAAATCTTTGTATATATTGCTTCCATATAGTCTAAGAAACATGTACGCAAAGCATCCAAACAGTACCATTCGCCAATTTTTTGTTCTTCAAGTTTAAGTGAACTACGAGCCCCATTGTTAATCCTTCAAAGGAAATTATTTGTAAATTTCGACAAGTAGAACAATGAATGGAACAGGTAGACTGTTGAAATCATTGTATATATTGCTTCTATATAGTCTAAGAAACATATATGCAAAGCATCCAAACAGTACAAATTGCCAATTTTTTGTTCTTCAAGTTTAAGTAAACTACGATCCCCATTGTTAATCCCTTAACGGAAATTATTTGTAACTTCCGACAAGTAGAACAATGAATGGAACAGGTAGACGGCTGAAATCATTGTATATATTGCTTCTATATAGTCTAAGAAACATAGCTGCAGATCATCCAAACAGTACAATTCGCCAATTTCTTGTTCTTCAAGTTTAAGTCAACTACGAGCCCCATTGTTAATACTTTAACGGAAATTATTTGTAACTTGCGACAAGTAGAACAATGAATGGAACAGGTAGCCGGTTGAAATCTTTGTATATACTGCTTCTATATAGTCTAAGAAACATATATGCAAAGCATCCAAACAGTACAATTCGCCAATTTCTTGTACTTCAAGTTTAAGTGAACAATGCGCCCCAATGGTTTATCCATTATCGGTAATTATTTGAAACTTTCGACAAGTAGAACAATGAATGGAACAGGTAGACGGTTGAAATCCTTGTATATATTGCGTCTATATAATCTAAGAAACATATATGCAAAGCATCCAAACAGTACCATTCGCCAATTTTTTGTTCATCAAGTTTAAGTGAAGTACGAGCCCCATTGTTAATACTTTAAAGGAAATTATTTGTAAATTTCGACAAGTAGAACAATGAATGGAACAGGTAGACTGTTGAAATCATTGTATATATTGCTTCTATATAGTCTAAGAAACATATATGCAAAGCGTCCAAACAGTACAATTCGCCAATTATTTGATCTTCAAGTTTAAGTGAACTACGAGCCCCATTGTTAATACTTTAACGGAAATTATTTGTAACTTGCGACAAGTAGAACAATGAATGGAACAGGTAGCCGGTTGAAATCAATGTATATATTGCTTCTATATAGTCTAAGAAACATATATGCAAAGCATCCAAACAGTACCATTCGCAATTTTTTGTTCTTCAAGTTTAAGTGAACAACGAGCCACATTGTTAATCCTTTAAAGGAAATTATTTGTAAATTTCGACAAGTAGAACAATGAATGGAACACGTAGGCGGTTGAAATCTTTGTATATGTTGCTTCTATATAGTCTACGAAACCTATATGCAAAGCATCTAAACAGTAACAATCGCCAATTTTTTGTTCTTCAAGTTTAAGTGAACAGCGAGCCCCATTGATAATCATGAAATGGAAATTATTTGTAACTTTCTACAAGTAGAACAATGAATAGTACAGGTAGACGGGTGAAATCTTTGTACATATTGCTTCCATATAGTCTAAGAAACATGTACGCAAAGCATCCAAACAGTACCATTCGCCAATTTTTTGTTCTTCATGTTTAAGTGAACTACGAGCCCCATTGTTAATCTTTCAAAGGAAATTATTTGTAAATTTCGACAAGTAGAACAATGAATGGAACAGGTAGACGGTTGAAATCTTTGTATATGTTGCTTCTATATAGTCTACGAAACCTATATGCAAAGCATCTAAACAGTAACAATCGCCAATTTTTTGTTCTTCAAGTTTAAGTGAACAGCGAGCCCCATTGATAATCATGAAATGGAAATTATTTGTAACTTTCTACAAGTAGAACAATGAATAGTACAGGTATACGGGTGAAATCTTTCTATATATTGCTTCTAAATAGTCAAAGAAACATATATGCAAAGCATCCAAACAGTAAAATTCGCCAATTTATTGTTCTTCAAGTTTAAGTGAACAACGAGCCCCATTGTTAATCCTTTAAAGGAAATTATTTGTAATTTTCGACAAGCAGAACAATGAATGGAACAGGTAGACGGTTGAAATCTTTGTATATATTGCTTCTATATAATCTAAGAAACATATATGCAAAGCATCCAAACAGTACCATTCGCCAATTTTTTGTTCTTCAAGTTTAAGTGAACAACGAGCCCCATTGATAATCATGAAACGGAAATTATTTGTAACTTTCTACAAGTAGAACAATGAATAGGACAGGTAGACGGTTGAAATCTTTGTATATGTTGCTTGTATGTAGTCTAAGAAACCTATATGCAAAGCATCTAAACAGTAACAATCGCCAATTTTTTGTTCTTCAAGTTTAAGTGAACAGCGAGCCCCATTGTTAATCCTTTAAAGGAAATTATTTGTAAATTTCGACAAGTAAAACAATGAATGGATCAGGTAGACGGTTGAAAACATTGCATATATTGCTTCTATATAATCTACGAAACATATATGCAAAGCATCCAAACAGTACAATTCGCCAATTTCTTGTACTTCAAGTTTAAGTGAACAATGCGCCCCAATGGTTTATCCATTATCGGTAATTATTTGTAACTTTCGACAAGTAGAACAATGAATAGGACAGGTAGCCGGTTGAAATCTTTGTATATACTGCTTCTATATAGTCTAAGAAACATATATGCAAAGCATCCAAACAGTACAATTCGCCAATTTCTTGTACTTCAAGTTTAAGTGAACAATGCGCCCCAATGGTTTATCCATTATCGGTAATTATTTGTAACTTTCGACAAGTAGAACAATGAATGGAACAGGTAGACGGTTGAAATCCTTGTATATATTTCGTCTATATAATCTAAGAAACATATATGCAAAGCATCCAAACAGTACCATTCGCCAATTTTTTGTTCTTCAAGTTTAAGTGAAGTACGAGCCCCATTGTTAATCCTTTAAAGGAAATTATTTGTAAATTTCGACAAGTAGAACAATGAATGGAACTGGTAGACTGTTGAAATCATTGTATATATTGCTTCTATATAGTCTAAGAAACATATATGCAAAGCATCCAAACAGTACCATTCGCCAATTTTTTGTTCTTCAAGTTTAAGTGAAGTACGAGCCCCATTGTTAATCCTTTAAAGGAAATTATTTGTAAATTTCGACAAGTAGAACAATGAATAGATCAGGTAGACGGTTGAAATCTTTGTATATGTTGCTTCTATATAGTCTACGAAACCTATATGCAAAGCATCTAAACAGTAACAATCGCCAATTTTTTGTTCTTCAAGTTTAAGTGAACAGCGAGCCCCATTGATAATCATGAAATGGAAATTATTTGTAACTTTATACAAGTAGAACAATGAATAGTACAGGTAGACGGGTGAAATCTTTCTATATATTGCTTCTAAATAGTCAAAGAAACATATATGCAAAGCATCCAAACAGTAAAATTCGCCAATTTATTGTTCTTCAAGTTTAAGTGAACAACGAGCCCCATTGTTAATCCTTTAAAGGAAATTATTTGTAATTTTCGACAAGCAGAACAATGAATGGAACAAGTAGACGGTTGAAATCTTTGTATATATTGCTTCTATATAATCTAAGAAACATATATGCAAAGCATCCAAACAGTACCATTCGCCAATTTTTTGTTCTTCAAGTTTAAGTGAACAACGAGCCCCATTGATAATCATGCAACGGAAATTATTTGTAACTTTCTACAAGTAGAACAATGAATAGAACAGGTAGACGGTTGAAATCTTTGTATATGTTGCTTGTATATAGTCTAAGAAACCTATATGCAAAGCATCTAATCAGTAACAATCGCCAATTTTTTGATCTTCAAGTTTTAAGTGTTCAGCGAGCCCCATTGATAATCATGAAATGGAAATTATTTGTAACTTTCTACAAGTAGAACAATGAATAGTACAGGTAGACGGGTGAAATCTTTCTATACAGTGCTTCTAAATAGTCTAAGAAACACATATGCAAAGCATCCACACAGTACAATTCGCCAATTTTTTGTTCTTCAAGTTTAAGTGAACTACGAGCCCCATTGTTAATCCTTTAAAGGAAATTATTTGTAAATTTCGACAAGTAGAACAATGATTGGAACACGTAGACGGTTGATATCTTTGTATATATTGCTTCCATATAGTCTAAGAAACATGCACGCAAAGCATCCAAACAGTACCATTCGCCAATTTTTTGTTCTTCAAGTTTAAGTGAACTACGAGCCCCATTGTTAATACTTTAACGGAAATTATTTGTAACTTGCGACAAGTAGAACAATGAATGGAACAGGTAGCCGGTTGAAATCTTTGTATATACTGCTTCTATATAGTCTAAGAAACATATATGCAAAGCATCCAAACAGTACAATTCGCCAATTTCTTGTACTTCAAGTTTAAGTGAACAATGAGCCCCAATGGTTTATCCATTATCGGTAATTATTTGTAACTTTCGACAAGTAGAACAATGAATGGAACAGGTAGACGGTTGAAATCCTTGTATATATTGTGTCTATATAATCTAAGAAACATATATGCAAAGCATCCAAACAGTACCATTCGCCAATTTTTTGTTCTTCAAGTTTAAGTGAACAACGAGCCCCATTGTTAATCCTTTAACGGAAATTATTTGTAACTTGCGACAATTAGAACAATGAATGGAACAGGTAGCCGGTTGAAATCAATGAATATATTGCTTCTATATAGTCTAAGAAACATATATGCAAAGCATCCAAACAGTACCATTCGCAATTTTTTGTTCTTCAAGTATAAGTGAACAACGAGCCCCATTGTTAATCCTTTAAAGGAAATTATTTGTAAATTTCGACAAGTAGAACAATGATTGGAACACGTAGACGGTTGAAATCTTTGTATATATTGCTTCCATATAGTCTAAGAAACATGTACGCAAAGCATCCAAACAGTACCATTCGCCAATTTTTTGTTCTTCAAGTTTAAGTGAACTACGAGCACCATTGTTAATCCTTCAAAGGAAATTATTTGTAAATTTCGACAAGTAGAACAATGAATAGTACAGGTAGACGGGTGAAATCTTTCTATATATTGCTTCTATATAGTCTAAGAAATATATATGCAAAGCATCCAAACAGTACCATTCGCCAATTTTTTGTTCTTCAAGTTTAAGTGAACAACGAGCCGCATTGTTAATCCTTTAAAGGAAATTATTTGTAAATTTCGAAAAGTCGAACAATGATTGGAACACGTAGACGGTTGAAATCTTTGTATATATTGCTTCTATATAATCTAAGAAACATATATGCAAAGCATCCAAACAGTACAATTCGCCAATTTTTTGTTCTTCAAGTTTAAGTAAACTACGATCCCCATTGTTAATCCCTTAACGGAAATTATTTGTAACTTTCGACAAGTAGAACAATGAATGGAACAGGTAGACGGTTGAAATCATTGTATATATTGCTTCTATATAGTCTAAGAAACATATCTGCAGATCATCCAAACAGTACAATCCGCCAATTATTTGATCTTCAAGTTTAAGTGAACTACGAGCCCCATTGTTAATACTTTAACGGAAATTATTTGTAACTTGCGACAAGTAGAACAATGAATGGAACAGGTAGATGGTTGAAATCAATGTATATATTTCTTCTATATAGTCTAAGAAACATATATGCAAAGCATCCAAACAGTACAATTCGCCAATTTCTTGTACTTCAAGTTTAAGTGAACAATGAGCCCCAATGGTTTATCCATTATCGGTAATTATTTGTAACTTTCGACAAGTAGAACAATGAATGGAACAGGTAGACGGTTGAAATCCTTGTATATATTTCGTCTATATAATCTAAGAAACATATATGCAAAGCATCCAAACAGTACCATTCGCCAATTTTTTGTTCTTCAAGTTTAAGTGAAGTACGAGCCCCATTGTTAATCCTTTAAAGGAAATTATTTGTAAATTTCGACAAGTAGAACAATGAATGGAACTGGTAGACTGTTGAAATCATTGTATATATTGCTTCTATATAGTCTAAGAAACATATATGCAAAGCATCCAAACAGTACCATTCGCCAATTTTTTGTTCTTCAAGTTTAAGTGAAGTACGAGCCCCATTGTTAATCCTTTAAAGGAAATTATTTGTAAATTTCGACAAGTAGAACAATGAATAGATCAGGTAGACGGTTGAAATCTTTGTATATGTTGCTTCTATATAGTCTACGAAACCTATATGCAAAGCATCTAAACAGTAACAATCGCCAATTTTTTGTTCTTCAAGTTTAAGTGAACTGCGAGCCCCATTGATAATCATGAAATGGAAATTATTTGTAACTTTATACAAGTAGAACAATGAATAGTACAGGTAGACGGGTGAAATCTTTCTATATATTGCTTCTAAATAGTCAAAGAAACATATATGCAAAGCATCCAAACAGTAAATTCGCCAATTTATTGTTCTTCAAGTTTAAGTGAACAACGAGCCCCATTGTTAATCCTTTAAAGGAAATTATTTGTAATTTTCGACAAGCAGAACAATGAATGGAACAGGTAGACGGTTGAAATCTTTGTATATATTGCTTCTATATAATCTAAGAAACATATATGCAAAGCATCCAAACAGTACCATTCGCCAATTTTTTGTTCTTCAAGTTTAAGTGAACAACGAGCCCCATTGATAATCATGCAACGGAAATTATTTGTAACTTTCTACAAGTAGAACAATGAATAGAACAGGTAGACGGTTGAAATCTTTGTATATGTTGCTTGTATATAGTCTAAGAAACCTATATGCAAAGCATCTAATCAGTAACAATCGCCAATTTTTTGATCTTCAAGTTTTAAGTGTTCAGCGAGCCCCATTGATAATCATGAAATGGAAATTATTTGTAACTTTCTACAAGTAGAACAATGAATAGTACAGGTAGACGGGTGAAATCTTTCTATACAGTGCTTCTAAATAGTCTAAGAAACACATATGCAAAGCATCCACACAGTACAATTCGCCAATTTTTTGTTCTTCAAGTTTAAGTGAACTACGAGCCCCATTGTTAATCCTTTAAAGGAAATTATTTGTAAATTTCGACAAGTAGAACAATGATTGGAACACGTAGACGGTTGATATCTTTGTATATATTGCTTCCATATAGTCTAAGAAACATGCACGCAAAGCATCCAAACAGTACCATTCGCCAATTTTTTGTTCTTCAAGTTTAAGTGAACTACGAGCCCCATTGTTAATACTTTAACGGAAATTATTTGTAACTTGCGACAAGTAGAACAATGAATGGAACAGGTAGCCGGTTGAAATCTTTGTATATACTGCTTCTATATAGTCTAAGAAACATATATGCAAAGCATCCAAACAGTACAATTCGCCAATTTCTTGTACTTCAAGTTTAAGTGAACAATGAGCCCCAATGGTTTATCCATTATCGGTAATTATTTGTAACTTTCGACAAGTAGAACAATGAATGGAACAGGTAGACGGTTGAAATCCTTGTATATATTGTGTCTATATAATCTAAGAAACATATATGCAAAGCATCCAAACAGTACCATTCGCCAATTTTTTGTTCTTCAAGTTTAAGTGAAGTACGAGCCCCATTGTTAATCCTTTAAAGGAAATTATTTGTAAATTTCGACAAGTAGAACAATGAATGGAACAGTTAGACTTTTGAAATCATTGTATATAATGCTTCTATATAGTCTAAGAAACATATATGCAAAGCATCCAAATAGTACCATTCGTCAATTTTTTGTTCTTCAAGTTTAAGTGAACTACGAGCCCCATTGTTAATCCTTTAAAGGAAATTATTTGTAAATTTCGACAAGTAAAACAATGAATGGATCAGGTAGACGGTTGAAATCATTGCATATATTGCTTCTATATAATCTACGAAACATATATGCAAAGCATCCAAACAGTACAATTCACGAATTTTTTGTTCTTCAAGTTTAAGTGAACTACGAGCCCCATTGTTAATCCTTTACAGGAAATTATTTGTAAATTTCGACAAGTAGAACAATGATTGGAGCACGTAGACGGTTGAAATCTTTGTATATATTGCTTCCATATAGTCTAAGACACATGTACGCAAAGCATCCAAACAGTACCATTCGCCAATTTTTTGTTCTTCAAGTTTAAGTGAACTACGAGCCCCATTGTTAATCCTTCAAAGGAAATTATTTGTAAATTTCGACAAGTAGAACAATGAATGGAACAGATAGACTGTTGAAATCATTGTATATATTGATTCTATATAGTCTAAGAAACATATATGCAAAGCATCCAAACAGTACAATTCGCCAATTTTTTGTTCTTCAAGTTTAAGTGAACTACGAGCCCCATTGTTAATCCTTTAAAGGAAATTAATTGTAAATTTCGGCAAGTAGAACAATGATTGGAACACGTAGACGGTTGAAATCTTTGTATATATTGCTTCCATATAGTCTAAGAAACATGTACGCAAAGCATCCAAATAGTACCATTCGCCAATTTTTTGTTCTTCAAGTTTAAGTGAACTACGAGCCCCATTGTTAATCCTTTAACGGAAATTATTTCTAACTTGCGTCAAGTAGAACAATGAATGGAACAGGTAGCCGGTTGAAATCAATGAATATATTGCTTCTATATAGTCTAAGAAACATATATGCAAAGCATCCAAACAGTACCATTCGCAATTTTTTGTTCTTCAAGTTTAAGTGAACAACGAGCCCCATTGTTAATCCTTTAAAGGAAATTATTTGTAAATTTCGACAAGTAGAACAATGATTGGAACACGTAGACGGTTGAAATCTTTGTATATATTGCTTCCATATAGTCTAAGAAACATGTACGCAAAGCATCCAAACAGTACCATTCGCCAATTTTTTGTTCTTCAAGTTTAAGTGAACTACGAGCCCCATTGTTAATCCTTCAAAGGAAATTATTTGTAAATTTCTACAAGTAGAACAATGATTGGAACACGTAGACGGTTGAAATCTTTGTATATATTGCTTCCATATAGTCTAAGAAACTTATATGCAAAGCATCCAAACAGTACCATTCGCAATTTTTTGTTCTTCAAGTTTAAGTGAACAACGAGCCCCATTGTTAACCCTTTAAAGGAAATTATTTGTAAATTTCGACAAGTAGAACAATGATTGGAACACGTAGACGGGTGAAATCTATCTATATAGTGCTTCTAAATAGTCTAAGAAACACATATGCAAAGCATCCACACAGTACAATTCGCAAATTTTTTGTTCCTGAAGTTTAAGTGAACTACGAGCCCCATTGTTAATCCTTTAAAGGAAATTATTTGTAAATTTCGACAAGTAAAACAATGAATGGATCAGGTAGACGGTTGAAATCATTGTATATATTGCTTCTATATAACCTACGAAACATATATGCAAAGCATCCAAACAGTACAATTCGCCAATTTTTCGTTCTTCAAGTTTAAGTGAACTACGAGTCTCATTGTTAATCCTTTAACGGAAATTAATTGTAACTTTCTACAAGTAGAACAATGATTGGAACACGCAGACGGTTGAAATCTTTGTATATATTGCTTCCATATAGTCTAAGAAACATATATGCAAAGCATCCAAACAGTACAATTCGCCAATTTTTTGTTCTTCAAGTTTAAGTGAACAATGAGCCCGATTGTTAATCCTTTAAAGGAGATTATTTGTAAATTTCGACAAGTAGAACAATGATTGGAACAGGTACACGGTTGAAATCTTTGTATATATTGCTTCCATATAGTCTAAGAAACATGTACGCAAAGCATCCAAACAGTACCATTCGCCAATTTTTTGTTCTTCAAGTTTAAGTGAACAATGAGCCCCAATGGTTAATCCTTTATCGGAAATTATTTGTAATTTTCGACAAGTAGAACAATGAATGGAACAGGTAGACGGTTGAAATCTTTGTATATATTGCTTCTATATAATCTAAGAAACATATATGCAAAGCATCCAAACAGTACCATTCGCCAATTTTTTGTTCTTCAAGTTTAAGTGAACTACGAGCCCCATTGTTAATCCTTTAAAGGAAATTATTTGTAAATTTCGACAAGTAGAACAATGAATAGATCAGGTAGACGGTTGAAATCTTTGTATATGTTGCTTCTATATAGTCTACGAAACCTATATGCAAAGCATCTAAACAGTAACAATCGCCAATTTTTTGTTCTTCAAGTTTAAGTGAATAGCGAGCCCCATTGATAATCATGAAATGGAAATTATTTGTAACTTTCTACAAGTAGAACAATGAATAGTACAGGTAGACGGGTGAAATCTTTCTATACAGTGCTTCTAAATAGTCTAAGAAACACATATGCAAAGCATCCACACAGTACAATTCGCCAATTTTTTGTTCTTCAAGTTTAAGTGAACTACGAGCCCCATTGTTAATCCTTTAACGGAAATTAATTGTAAATTTCGACAAGTAGAACAATGAATGGAATAGGTAGACGGTTGAAATCTTTGTATATATTGCTTCTATATAGTCTAAGAAACATATATCCAAAGCATCCAAACAGTCAATTCGCCAATTTATTGTTCTTCAAGTTTAAGTGAACAACGAGCCCCATTGTTAATCCTTTAAAGGAAATTATTTGTAACTTTCGACAAGTAGAACAATGAATGGAACAGGTAGACGGTTGAAATCTTTGTATATATTGCTTCTATATAGTCTAAGAAACATATATGCAAAGCATCCAAACAGTACAATTCGCCAATTTTTTGTTCTACAAGTTTAAGTGAACAATGAGCCCCAATGGTTAATCCTTTATCGGAAATTATTTGTAAATTTCGACAAGTAGAACAATGAATGGATCAGGTAGACGGTTGAAATCATTGTATATATTGCTTCTATATAGCCTACGAAACATATATGCAAAGCATCCAAACAGTACAATTCGCCAATTTTTCGTTCTTCAAGTTTAAGTGAACTACGAGTCTCATTGTTAATCCTTTAACGGAAATTAATTGTAACTTTCTACAAGTAGAACAATGATTGGAACACGCAGACGGTTGAAATCTTTGTATATATTGCTTCCATATAGTCTAAGAAACATATATGCAAAGCATCCAAACAGTACAATTCGCCAATTTTTTGTTCTTCAAGTTTAAGTGAACAATGAGCCCGATTGTTAATCCTTTAAAGGAGATTATTTGTAAATTTCGACAAGTAGAACAATGATTGGAACAGGTACACGGTTGAAATCTTTGTATATATTGCTTCCATATAGTCTAAGAAACATGTACGCAAAGCATCCAAACAGTAGCATTCGCCAATTTTTTGTTCTTCAAGTTTAAGTGAACAATGAGCCCCAATGGTTAATCCTTTATCGGAAATTATTTGTAATTTTCGACAAGTAGAACAATGAATGGAACAGGTAGACGGTTGAAATCTTTGTATATATTGCTTCTATATAATCTAAGAAACATATATGCAAAGCATCCAAACAGTACCATTCGCCAATTTTTTGTTCTTCAAGTTTAAGTGAACTACGAGCCCCATTGTTAATCCTTTAAAGGAAATTATTTGTAAATTTCGACAAGTAGAACAATGAATAGATCAGGTAGACGGTTGAAATCTTTGTATATGTTGCTTCTATATAGTCTACGAAACCTATATGCAAAGCATCTAAACAGTAACAATCGCCAATTTTTTGTTCTTCAAGTTTAAGTGAATAGCGAGCCCCATTGATAATCATGAAATGGAAATTATTTGTAACTTTCTACAAGTAGAACAATGAATAGTACAGGTAGACGGGTGAAATCTTTCTATATATTGCTTCTAAATAGTCAAAGAAACATATATGCAAAGCATCCAAACAGTAAAATTCGCCAATTTATTGTTCTTCAAGTTTAAGTGAACAACGAGCCCCATTGTTAATCCTTTAAAGGAAATTATTTGTAATTTTCGACAAGCAGAACAATGAATGGAACAGGTAGACGGTTGAAATCTTTGTATATATTGCTTCTATATAATCTAAGAAACATATATGCAAAGCATCCAAACAGTACCATTCGCCAATTTTTTGTTTTTCAAGTTTAAGTGAACAACGAGCCCCATTGATAATCATGAAACGGAAATTATTTGTAACTTTCTACAAGTAGAACAATGAATAGAACAGGTAGACGGTTGAAATCTTTGTATATGTTGCTTGTATATAGTCTAAGAAACGTATATGCAAAGCATCTAAACAGTAACAATCGCCAATTTTTTGATCTTCAAGTTTTAAGTGTACAGCGAGCCCCATTGATAATCATGAAATGGAAATTATTTGTAACTTTCTACAAGTAGAACAATGAATAGTACAGGTAGACGGGTGAAATCTTTCTATACAGTGCTTCTAAATAGTCTAAGAAACACATATGCAAAGCATCCACACAGTACAATTCGCCAATTTTTTGTTCTTCAAGTTTAAGTGAACTACGAGCCCCATTGTTAATCCTTTAAAGGAAATTATTTGTAAATTTCGACAAGTAGAACAATGATTGGAACACGTAGACGGTTGATATCTTTGTATATATTGCTTCCATATAGTCTAAGAAACATGCACGCAAAGCATCCAAACAGTACCATTCGCCAATTTTTTGTTCTTCAAGTTTAAGTGAACAATGAGCCCCATTGTTAATCCTTTAAAGGAAATTATTTGTAAATTTCGACAAGTAGAACAATGAATGGATCATGTAGACGGTTGAAATCATTGTATATATTGCTTCTATATAGTCTAAGAAACATATATGCAAAGCATCCAAACAGTACAATTCGCCAATTTTTTGTTCTTCAAGTTTAAGTAAACTACGGTCCCAATTGTTAATCCCTTAACGGAAATTATTTGTAAATTTTGACAAGTAGAACAATGAATGGAACAGGTAGACTGTTGAAATCATTGTATATATTGCTTCTATGTAGTCTAAGAAACATATATGCAAAGCATCCAAACAGTACAATTCGCCAATTATTTCATCTTCATGTTTAAGTGAACTACGAGCCCCATTGTTAATCCTTTAAAGGAAATTATTTGTAAATTTCGACAAGTAGAACAATGAATGGATCATGTAGACGGTTGAAATCATTGTATATACTGCTTCTATATAGTCTACGAAACATATATGCAAAGCATCCAAACAGTACAATTCGCCAATTTTTTGTTCTTCAAGTTTAAGTGAACAATGAGCCCCAATGGTTAATCCTTTATCGGAAATTATTTGTAACTTGCGACAAGTAGAACAATGAGTGGAACAGGTAGACGGTTGAAATCAATGTATATATTGCTTCTATATAGTCTAAGAAACATATATGCAAAGCATCCAAACAGTACCATTCGCCAATTATTTGTTCTTCAAGTTTAAGTGAACAATGAGCCCCATTGTTAATCCTTTAAAGGAAATTATTTGTAAATTTCGACAAGTAGAACAATGAATGGATCAGGTAGACGGTTGAAATCTTTGTATATATTGCTTCCATATAGTCTAAGAAACATATATGCTAAGCATCCAAACAGTACCATTCACCAATTTTTTGTTATTCAAGTTTAAGTGAACAATGAGCCCCATTGTTAATCCTTTATCGGAAAGTATTTGTAACTTTCGACAAGTAGAACAATGAATGGAACAGGTAGACGGTTGAAATCTTTGTATATATTGCTTCTATATAGTCTAAGAAACATATATGCAAAGCATCCAAACAGTACAATTCGCCAATTTATTGTTCTTCAAGTTTAAGTGAACAACGAGCCCCATTGTTAATCCTATAAAGGAAATTATTTGTAAATTTCGACAAGTAGAACAATGATTGGAACACGTAGACGGTTGAAATCTTTGTATATATTGCTTCCATATAGTCTAAGAAACATGTACGCAAAGCATCCAAACAGTACCGTCCGCCAATTTTTTGTTCTTCAAGTTTAAGTGAACTACGAGCCCCATTGTTAATCCTTTAAAGGAAATTATTTGTAACTTTCGACAAGTAGAACAATGAATGGAACTGGTAGACGGTTGAAATCATTGTATATATTGCTTCTATATAGTCTAAGAAACATATATGCAAAGCATCCAAACAGCACCATTCGCCAATTTTTTGTTCTTCAAGTTTAAGTGAACAATGAGCCCCATTGTTAATCCTTTATCGGAAATTATTTGTAACTTTCGACAAGCAGAACAATGAATGGAACTGGTAGACGGTTGAAATCATTGTATATATTGCTTCTATATAGTCTAAGAAACATATATGCAAAGCATCCAAACAGTACAATTCGACAATTTTTTGTTCTTCAAGTTTAAGTGAACAATGAGCCCCAATGGATAATCCGTTATCGGAAATTATTTGTAACTTTCGACAAGTAGAACAATGAATGGAACAGGTAGACGGTTGAAATCTTTGTATATATTGCTTCTATATAGTCTAAGAAACATGTACGCAAAGCATCCAAACAGTACCATTCGCCAATTTTTTGTTCTTCAAGTTTAAGTGAACAATGAGCCCCAATGGTTAATCCTTTATCGGAAATTATTTGTAATTTTCGACAAGTAGAACAATGAATGCAACAGTTAGACGGTTGAAATATTTGTATATATTGCTTCTATATAATCTAAGAAACATACATGCAAAGCATCTAAACAGTAACAATCGCCAATTTTTTGATCTTCAAGTTTAAGTGAACAGCGAGCCCCATTGATAATCATGAAATGGAAATTATTTGTAACTTTCTACAAGTAGAACAATGAATAGTACAGGTAGACGGGTGAAATCTTTCTATATATTGCTTCTAAATAGTCTAAGAAACATCTATGCAAAGCATCCAAACAGTACAATTCGCCAATTTTTTGTTCTTCAAGTTTAAGTGAACTATGAGCCCCATTGCTAATCCTTTAAAGGAAATTATTTGTAAATTTCGACAAGTAGAACAATGAATGGATCATGTAGACGGTTGAAATCATTGTATATATTGCTTCTATATAGTCTAAGAAACATATATGCAAAGCATCCAAACAGTACAATTCGCCAATTTTTTGTTCTTCAAGTTTAAGTAAACTACGGTCCCAATTGTTAATCCCTTAACGGAAATTATTTGTAAATTTTGACAAGTAGAACAATGAATGGAACAGGTAGACTGTTGAAATCATTGTATATATTGCTTCTATGTAGTCTAAGAAACATATATGCAAAGCATCCAAACAGTACAATTCGCCAATTATTTCATCTTCATGTTTAAGTGAACTACGAGCCCCATTGTTAATCCTTTAAAGGAAATTATTTGTAAATTTCGACAAGTAGAACAATGAATGGATCATGTAGACGGTTGAAATCATTGTATATACTGCTTCTATATAGTCTACGAAACATATATGCAAAGCATCCAAACAGTACAATTCGCCAATTTTTTGTTCTTCAAGTTTAAGTGAACAATGAGCCCCATTGTTAATCCTTTATCGGAAAGTATTTGTAACTTTCGACAAGTAGAACAATGAATGGAACAGGTAGACGGTTGAAATCTTTGTATATATTGCTTCTATATAGTCTAAGAAACATATATGCAAAGCATCCAAACAGTACAATTCGCCAATTTATTGTTCTTCAAGTTTAAGTGAACAACGAGCCCCATTGTTAATCCTATAAAGGAAATTATTTGTAAATTTCGACAAGTAGAACAATGATTGGAACACGTAGACGGTTGAAATCTTTGTATATATTGCTTCCATATAGTCTAAGAAACATGTACGCAAAGCATCCAAACAGTACCGTCCGCCAATTTTTTGTTCTTCAAGTTTAAGTGAACTACGAGCCCCATTGTTAATCCTTTAAAGGAAATTATTTGTAACTTTCGACAAGTAGAACAATGAATGGAACTGGTAGACGGTTGAAATCATTGTATATATTGCTTCTATATAGTCTAAGAAACATATATGCAAAGCATCCAAACAGCACCATTCGCCAATTTTTTGTTCTTCAAGTTTAAGTGAACAATGAGCCCCATTGTTAATCCTTTATCGGAAATTATTTGTAACTTTCGACAAGCAGAACAATGAATGGAACTGGTAGACGGTTGAAATCATTGTATATATTGCTTCTATATAGTCTAAGAAACATATATGCAAAGCATCCAAACAGTACAATTCGACAATTTTTTGTTCTTCAAGTTTAAGTGAACAATGAGCCCCAATGGATAATCCGTTATCGGAAATTATTTGTAACTTTCGACAAGTAGAACAATGAATGGAACAGGTAGACGGTTGAAATCTTTGTATATATTGCTTCTATATAGTCTAAGAAACATGTACGCAAAGCATCCAAACAGTACCATTCGCCAATTTTTTGTTCTTCAAGTTTAAGTGAACAATGAGCCCCAATGGTTAATCCTTTATCGGAAATTATTTGTAATTTTCGACAAGTAGAACAATGAATGCAACAGTTAGACGGTTGAAATATTTGTATATATTGCTTCTATATAATCTAAGAAACATACATGCAAAGCATCTAAACAGTAACAATCGCCAATTTTTTGATCTTCAAGTTTAAGTGAACAGCGAGCCCCATTGATAATCATGAAATGGAAATTATTTGTAACTTTCTACAAGTAGAACAATGAATAGTACAGGTAGACGGGTGAAATCTTTCTATATATTGCTTCTAAATAGTCTAAGAAACATCTATGCAAAGCATCCAAACAGTACAATTCGCCAATTTTTTGTTCTTCAAGTTTAAGTGAACTATGAGCCCCATTGCTAATCCTTTAAAGGAAATTATTTGTAAATTTCGACAAGTAGAACAATGAATGGATCATGTAGACGGTTGAAAAAATTGTATATATTGCTTCTATATAGTCTACGAAACATATATGCAAAGCATCCAAACAGTACAATTCGCCAATTTTTTGTACTTCAAGTTTAAGTGAACTACGAGCCCCATTGTTAATCCTTTAACGGAAATTAATTGTAAATTTCGACAAGTAGAACAATGAATGGAATAGGTAGACGGTTGAAATCTTTGTATATATTGCTTCTATATAGTGTAAGAAACATATATCCAAAGCATCCAAACAGTACAATTCGCCAATTTATTGTTCTTCAAGTTTAAGTGAACAACGAGCCCCATTGTTAATCCTTTAAAGGAAATTATTTGTAACTTTCGACAAGTAGAACAATGAATGGAACAGGTAGACGGTTGAAATCTTTGTATATATTGCTTCTATATAGTCTAAGAAACATATATGCAAAGCATCCAAACAGTACAATTCGCCAATTTTTTGTTCTACAAGTTTAAGTGAACAATGAGCCCCAATGGTTAATCCTTTATCGGAAATTATTTGTAAATTTCGACAAGTAGAACAATGAATGGAACAGGTAGACGGTTGAAATCTTTGTATATATTGCTTCTATATAGTCTAAGAAACATATATGCAAAGCATCCAAACAGTACAATTCGCCAATTTATTGTTCTTCAAGTTTAAGTGAACAACGAGCCCCATTGTTAATCCTTTAAAGGAAATTATTTGTAAATTTCGACAAGTAGAACAATGATTGGAACACGTAGACGGTTGAAATCTTTGTATATATTGCTTCCATATAGTTGTTACATGCGGCCCTGAGCCTAATAAAAATTAGACTCTCTACTTCGAGCTCGAGGCCGGAAATTCACCACATGCATAGCCGGACCCCTCGCTAGGACCGAAAACCGCTCTGTTTGCCCAGAATAATTAAGACTACGGAAACTAGAACTCGAGCGAACAACGAGACACATATCTTATAGACACATTCCTATTGCATCTCGCAGGAAAATTCCAGAAAGTGCATCGTACCCCACCACTTTTTCTTACTATAAAAGACGGGTTACAAACCACCTCGGGGGATTAGTTCAGTAATAGACTGTCACGCTGCAGGTCGTTATAACCACGCGGATAGATCTTCTTCGTTTGACCGAACTTAGTTTTCGTCGATACGTCGTTAACCGTATAGAATACGCGCCAAGTCCGCGATATCTATTAGGCATTTTGTACTATCTAATACCCCCGCATTCCTCGTTGCGTGAAAACCGAGAGAATTACAAGTAGGTGCGTGCGTCCAGAAACACAAGTCCACTTAACACCTTTGTAACCAAACACATACACATTAATCTGTATTAATCGCCAGCATAAAGAAATATAGTTTGATCGTGTTCTTAGTCTTATCGCGTTTAAATTCTTTCTACGATTACCTTCCAGAAATCGTCAGCCTGCGATGCCACAGCAATACACTTTTACCGCTCGAAGTGTATTGCATAATTATAAAGTTACGTCAGCCTAACTAACATTCCTGTGGCAACCCGTGTTAACCATACACGGGATCGTCCACGCGTGTTCCAACCTCCTGTGGCAACCCGTGTTATCCATACACGGGATCATCCACGCGTGTTCCAACCTCCTGTGGCAACCCGTGTTAGCCATACACGGGATCGTCCACGCGTGTTCCATCCTCCTGTGGCAACCCGTGTTATCCATACACGGGATCGTCCACGCGTGTTCCAATCTCCTGTGGCAACCTGTGTTAGCCATACACGGGATCGTCCACGACTAACAAACTACTTCTAAAACCCAACGAACACCACAACGAACACAGCACCTTATTCTTTTACCTCGGCCACTCGCAACGCTCCTGGCCCTTGGCACGTAACATAGTCTAAGAAACATGTACGCAAAGCATCCAAACAGTACCGTTCGCCAATTTTTTGTTCTTCAAGTTTAAGTGAACAATGAGCCCCATTGTTAATCCTTTATCGGAAATTATTTGTATCTTTCGACCAGTAGAACAATGAATGGAACAGGTAGACGGTTGAAATCTTTGTATATATTGCTTCTATATAGTCTAAGAATCATATATGCAAAGCATCCAAACAGTACAAATCGCCAATTTTTTTATCTTCAAGTTTACGTGAACAATGAGCCCCAATGGTTAATCCGTTATCGGAAATTATTTGTAACTTTCGACAAGTAGAACAATGAATGGAACAGGTAGACGGTTGAAATCTTTGTATATATTGCTTCTATATAGTCTAAGAAACATATCTGCAAAGCATCCAAACAGTACCATTCGCCAATTATTTCATCTTCATGTTTAAGTGAACTACGAGCCCCATTGTTAATACTTTAACGGAAATTATTTGTAACTTCCGACAAGTAGAACAATGAATGGAACAGGTAGACGGTTGAAATCTTTGTATATATTGCTTCTATATAATCTAAGTAACATATATTCAAAGCATCCAAACAGTACCATTCGCCAATTTTTTGTTCTTCAACTTTAAGTGATCTACGAGCCCCATTGTTAATCCTTTAAAGGAAATTATTTGTAAATTTCGACAAGTAGAACAATGATTGGAACACGTAGACGGTTGAAATCTTTGTATATATTGCTTCCATATAGTCTAAGAAACATGTACTCAAAGCATCCAAACAGTACCATTCGCCAATTTTTTGTTCTTCAAGTTTAAGTGAACTACGAGCCCCATTGTTAATCCTTCAAAGGAAATTATTTGTAATTTTCGACAAGTAGAACAATGAATGGAACAGGTAGACGGTTGACATCTTTGTATATATTGCTTCTATATAATCTAAGAAACATATATGCAAAGCATCTAAACAGTAACAATTGCCAATTTTTTGATCTTCAAGTTTAAGTGAACACGAGCCCCATTGTTAATCCTTTAAAGGAAATTAATTGTAACTTTCTACAAGTAGAACAATGAATGGAACAGGTAGACGGTTGAAATCATTGTATATATTGCTTCTATATAGTCTAAGAAACATATATGCAAAGCATCCAAACAGTACAATTAGCCAATTTTTTGTTCTTCAAGTTTAAGTGAACAATGAGCCCCAATGGTTAATCCGTTATCGGAAATTATTTGTAACTTTCGACAAGTAGAACAATGAATGGAACAGGTAGACGGTTGAAATCTTTGTATATATTGCTTCTATATAGTCTAAGAAACATATATGCAAAGCATCCAAACAGTACCATTCGCCAATTTTTTGTTCTTCAAGTTTAAGTGAACAATGAGCCCCAATGGTTAATCATTTATCCGTAATTATTTGTAACTTTCGACAAGTAGAACAATGAATCGAACAGGTAGACGGTTGAAATCCTTGTACATATTGCGTCTATATAGTCTAAGAAATATATATGCAAAGCATCCAAACAGTACAATTCGCCAATTTATTGTTCTTCAAGTTTAAGTGAACAACGAGCCCCATTGTTAATCCTTTAAAGGAAATTATTTGTAAATTTCGACAAGTAGAACAATGATTGGAACACGTAGACGGTTGAAATCTTTGTATATATTGCTTCCATATAGTCTAAGAAACATATATGCAAAGCATCCAAACAGTACCATTCGCCAATTTTTTGTCCTTCAAGTTTAAGTGAACAATGAGCCCCATTGTTAATCCTTTATCGGAAATTATTTGTAACTTTCGACAAGTAGAACAATGAATGGAATAGGAAGACGGTTGAAATCTTTGTATATATTGCTTCTATATAGTCTAAGAAACATATATGCAAAGCATCCAAACAGTACAATTCGCCAATTTTTTGTTCTTCAAGTTTAAGTGAACAATGAGCCCCAATGGTTAATCCTTTATCCGTAATTATTTGTAACTTTCGACAAGTAGAACAATGAATGGAACAGGTAGACGGTTGAAATCCTTGTATATATTGCGTCTATATAGTCTAAGAAACATATATGCAAAGCATCCAAACAGTACAATTCGCCAATTTATTGTTCTTCAAGTTTAAGTGAACAACGAGCCCCATTGTTAATCCTTTATCGGAAATTATTTGTAACTTTCTACAAATAGAACAATGAATGGAACAGGTAGACGGTTGAAATCAATGTATATATTGCTTCTATATAGTCTAAGAAACATATATGCAAAGCATCCAACCAGTACAATTCGCCAATTTATTGTTCTTCAAGTTTAATTGAACAACGAGCCCCATTGTTAATCCTTTAAAGGAAATTATTTGTAAATTTCGACAAGTAGAACAATGAATGGAACAGGTAGACTGTTGAAATCATTGTATATATTGCTTCTATATAGACTAAGAAATATATACGCAAAGCATCCAAACAGTACAATTCGCCAATTTTTTGTTCTTCAAGTTTAAGTGAACTACGAGCCGCATTGTTAATCCTTTAAAGGAAATTATTTGTAACTTTCGACAAGTAGAACAATGAATGGATCATGTAGACGGTTGAAGTCATTGTATATATTGCTTCTATATAGTCTATGAAACATATATGCATAGCATCCAAACAGTACCATTCGCCAATTTTTTGTTCTTCAAGTTTAAGTGAACAACGAGCCCCATTGATAATTATGAAACGGAAATTATTTGTAACTTTCTACAAATAGAACAATGAATGGAACAGGTAGACGGTTGAAATCAATGTATATATTGCTTCTATATAGTCTAAGAAACATATATGCAAAGCATCCAAACAGTACCATTCGCCAATTTTTTGTTCTTCAAGTTTAAGTGAACAACGAGCCCCAATGGTTAATCCTTTATCGGAAATTATTTGTAACTTCCGACAAGTAGAACAATGAATGGAACAGGTAGACTGTTGAAATCTTTGTATATATTGCGTCTATATAGTCTAAGAAACATATATGCAAAGCATCCAAACACTACCATTCGCCAATTTTTTGTTCTTCAAGTTTAAGTGAACTACGAGCCCCATTGTTAATCCTTTAAAGGAAATTATTTGTAAATTTCGACAAGTAGAACAATGAATGGAACAGGTAGACTGTTGAAATCATTGTATATATTGCTTCTATATAGACTAAGAAACATATATGCAAAGCATCCAAACAGTACAATTCGCCAATTTATTGTTCTTCAAGTTTAAGTGAACTACGAGCCCCATTGTTAATCCTTTAAAAGAAATTATTTGTAAATTTCGACAAGTAGAACAATGAATGGAACAGGTAGACTGTTGAAATCATTGTATATATTGCTTCTATATAGTCTAAGAAACATATATGCAAAGCGTCCAAACAGTACAATTCGCCAATTATTTGATCTTCAAGTTTAAGTGAACTACGAGCTCCATTGTTAATACTTTAACGGAAATTATTTGTAACTTGCGACAAGTAGAACAATGAATGGAACAGGTAGACGGTTGAAATCTTAGTATATATTGCGTCTATATAGTCTAAGAACCATATATGCAAAGCATCCAAACAGTACAATTCGCCAATTATTTGATCTTCAAGTTTAAGTGAACTACGAGCTCCATTGTTAATACTTTAACGGAAATTATTTGTAACTTGCGACAAGTAGAACAATGAATGGAACAGGTAGCCGGTTGAAATCAATGTATATATTGCTTCTAAATAGTCTAAGAAACATATATGCAAAGAATCCAAACAGTACAATTCGCCAATTTTTTGTTCTTCAAGTTTAAGTGAACTACGAGCCCCATTGTTAATCCTTTAAAGGAAATTATTTGTAACTTTCGACAAGTAGAACAATGAATGGAACAGGTAGACTGTTGAAATCATTGTATATATTGCTTCTATATAGTCTAAGAAACATATATGCAAAGCATCCAAACAGTACAATTCGCCAATTTATTGTTCTTCAAGTTTAAGTGAACAACGAGCCCCATTGTTAATCCTTTAAAGGAAATTATTTGTAAATTTCGACAAGTAGAACAATGAATGGAACAGGTAGACGGTTGAAATCTTAGTATATATTGCGTCTATATAGTCTAAGAACCATATATGCAAAGCATCCAAACAGTACCATTCGCCAATTTTTTGTTCTTCAAGTTTAAGTGAACTACGAGCCCCATTGTTAATCCTTTAAAGGAAATTATTTCTAAATATCGACAAGTAGAACAATGATTGGAACACGTAGACGGTTGAAATCTTTGCATATATTGCTTCCATATAGTCTAAGAAACAAGTACGCAAAGCATCCAAACAGTACCATTCGCCAATTTTTTGTTCTTCAAGTTTAAGTGAACAATGAGCCACAATGGTTAATCCTTTATCGAAAATTATTTGTAATTTTCGACAAGTAGAACAATGAATGGAACAGGTAGACGGTTGAAATCTTTGTATATATTGCATCTATATAATCTAAGAAACATATATGCAAAGCATCTAAACAGTAACAATCGCCAATTTTTTGATCTTCAAGTTTAAGTGAACAGCGAGCCCCATTGATAATCATGAAATGGAAATTATTTGTAACTTTCTACAAGTAGAACAATGAATAGTACAGGTAGACGGGTGAAATCTTTCTATATATTGCTTCTAAATAGTCTATGAAACATATATGCAAACCATCCAAACAGTACAATTCGCCAATTTTTTGTTCTTCAAGTTTAAGTGAACAATGAGCCCCATTGTTAATCCTTTATCGGAAATTATTTGTAACTTTCGACAAGTAGAACAATGAATGGAACAGGTAGACGGTTGCAATCTTTTTATATATTGCTTCTAAATAGTCTAAGAAACATATATGCAAAGTATCCAAACAGTACAATTCGCCAATTTTTTGTTCTTTAAGTTTAAGTGAATTACGAGCCCAATTGTTAATCCTTTAAAGGAAATTATTTGTAAATATCGACAAGTAGAACAATGAATGGATCATGTAGACGGTTGATGTCATCGTATATATTGCTTCTATATAGTCTACGAAACATATATGCAAAGCATCCAAACAGTACCATTCGCCAATTTTTTGTTCTTCAAGTTTAAGTGAACAACGAGCCCCATTGATAATTATGAAACGGAAATTATTTGTAACTTTCTACAAGTAGAACAATGAATGGAACAGGTAGACGGTTGAAATCAATGTATATAATGCTTCTATATAGTCTAAGAAACATATATGCAAAGCATCCAAACAGTACCATTCGCCAATTTATTGTTCTTCAAGTTTAAGTGAACTACGAGCCCCATTGTTAATCCTTTAACGGAAATTAATTGTAACTTTCTACAAGTAGAACAATGATTGGAACACGTAGACGGTTGAAATCTTTGTATATGTTGCTTCCATATAGTCTAAGAAACATATATGCAAAGCATCCAAACAGTACAATTCGCCAATTTTTTGTCCTTCAAGTTTAAGTGAACAACGAGCCCCAATGGTTAATCCTTTATCGGAAATTATTTGTAACTTTCGACAAGTAGAACAATGAATGGAACAGGTAGACGGTTGAAATCTTTGTATATATTGCGTCTATATAGTCTAAGAAACATGTATGCAAAGCATCCAAACAGTACCATTCGCCAATTTTTTGTCCTTCAAGTTTAAGTGAACTACGAGCCCCATTGTTAATCCTTTAAAGGAAATTATTTGTAAATTTCGACAAGTAGAACAATGAATGGAAAAGGTAGACTGTTGAAATCTTTGTATATATTGCGTCTATATAGTCTAAGAAACATATATGCAAAGCATCCAAACAGTACAATTCGCCAATTTATTGTTCTTCAAGTTTAAGTGAACAACGAGCCCCATTGTTAATCCTTTATCGGAAATTATTTGTAACTTTCTACAAATAGAACAATGAATGGAACAGGTAGACGGTTGAAATCAATGTATATATTGCTTCTATATAGTCTAAGAAACATATATGCAAAGCATCCAACCAGTACAATTCGCCAATTTATTGTTCTTCAAGTTTAATTGAACAACGAGCCCCATTGTTAATCCTTTAAAGGAAATTATTTGTAACTTTCGACAAGTAGAACAATGAATGGAACAGGTAGACGGTTGAAATCTTTGTATATATTGCTTCTATATAGTCTAAGAAACATATATGCAAAGCATCCAAACAGTACAATTCGCCAATTTTTTGTTCTTCAAGTTTAAGTGAACAATGTGCCCCAATGGTTAATCCTTTATCGGAAATTATTTGTAAATTTCGACAAGTAGAACAATGAATGGAACAGGTAGCCGGTTGAAATCTTTGTATATATTGCTTCTATATAGTCTAAGAAACATATATGCAAAGCATCCAAACAGTACAATTCGCCAATTTATTGTTCTTCAAGTTTAAGTAAACTACGATCCCCATTGTTAATCCCTTAACGGAAATTATTTGTAACTTTCGACAAGTAGAACAATGAATGGAACAGGTAGACGGTTGAAATCATTGTATATATTGCTTCTATATAGTCTAAGAAATATATACGCAAAGCATCCAAACAGTACAATTCGCCAATTTTTTGTTCTTCAAGTTTAAGTGAACTACGAGCCGCATTGTTAATCCTTTAAAGGAAATTATTTGTAACTTTCGACAAGTAGAACAATGAATGGATCATGTAGACGGTTGAAGTCATTGTATATATTGCTTCTATATAGTCTATGAAACATATATGCATAGCATCCAAACAGTACCATTCGCCAATTTTTTGTTCTTCAAGTTTAAGTGAACAACGAGCCCCATTGATAATTATGAAACGGAAATTATTTGTAACTTTCTACAAATAGAACAATGAATGGAACAGGTAGACGGTTGAAATCAATGTATATATTGCTTCTATATAGTCTAAGAAACATATATGCAAAGCATCCAAACAGTACCATTCGCCAATTTTTTGTTCTTCAAGTTTAAGTGAACAACGAGCCCCAATGGTTAATCCTTTATCGGAAATTATTTGTAACTTCCGACAAGTAGAACAATGAATTGAACAGGTAGACTGTTGAAATCTTTGTATATATTGCGTCTATATAGTCTAAGAAACATATATGCAAAGCATCCAAACACTACCATTCGCCAATTTTTTGTTCTTCAAGTTTAAGTGAACTACGAGCCCCATTGTTAATCCTTTAAAGGAAATTATTTGTAAATTTCGACAAGTAGAACAATGAATGGAACAGGTAGACTGTTGAAATCATTGTATATATTGCTTCTATATAGACTAAGAAACATATATGCAAAGCATCCAAACAGTACAATTCGCCAATTTATTGTTCTTCAAGTTTAAGTGAACTACGAGCCCCATTGTTAATCCTTTAAAAGAAATTATTTGTAAATTTCGACAAGTAGAACAATGAATGGAACAGGTAGACTGTTGAAATCATTGTATATATTGCTTCTATATAGTCTAAGAAACATATATGCAAAGCGTCCAAACAGTACAATTCGCCAATTATTTGATCTTCAAGTTTAAGTGAACTACGAGCTCCATTGTTAATACTTTAACGGAAATTATTTGTAACTTGCGACAAGTAGAACAATGAATGGAACAGGTAGACGGTTGAAATCTTAGTATATATTGCGTCTATATAGTCTAAGAACCATATATGCAAAGTATCCAAACAGTACAATTCGCCAATTATTTGATCTTCAAGTTTAAGTGAACTACGAGCTCCATTGTTAATACTTTAACGGAAATTATTTGTAACTTGCGACAAGTAGAACAATGAATGGAACAGGTAGCCGGTTGAAATCAATGTATATATTGCTTCTAAATAGTCTAAGAAACATATATGCAAAGAATCCAAACAGTACAATTCGCCAATTTTTTGTTCTTCAAGTTTAAGTGAACTACGAGCCCCATTGTTAATCCTTTAAAGGAAATTATTTGTAACTTTCGACAAGTAGAACAATGAATGGAACAGGTAGACTGTTGAAATCATTGTATATATTGCTTCTATATAGTCTAAGAAACATATATGCAAAGCATCCAAACAGTACAATTCGCCAATTTATTGTTCTTCAAGTTTAAGTGAACAACGAGCCCCATTGTTAATCCTTTAAAGGAAATTATTTGTAAATTTCGACAAGTAGAACAATGAATGGAACAGGTAGACGGTTGAAATCTTAGTATATATTGCGTCTATATAGTCTAAGAACCATATATGCAAAGCATCCAAACAGTACCATTCGCCAATTTTTTGTTCTTCAAGTTTAAGTGAACTACGAGCCCCATTGTTAATCCTTTAAAGGAAATTATTTCTAAATATCGACAAGTAGAACAATGATTGGAACACGTAGACGGTTGAAATCTTTGCATATATTGCTTCCATATAGTCTAAGAAACAAGTACGCAAAGCATCCAAACAGTACCATTCGCCAATTTTTTGTTCTTCAAGTTTAAGTGAACAATGAGCCACAATGGTTAATCCTTTATCGAAAATTATTTGTAATTTTCGACAAGTAGAACAATGAATGGAACAGGTAGACGGTTGAAATCTTTGTATATATTGCATCTATATAATCTAAGAAACATATATGCAAAGCATCTAAACAGTAACAATCGCCAATTTTTTGATCTTCAAGTTTAAGTGAACAGCGAGCCCCATTGATAATCATGAAATGGAAATTATTTGTAACTTTCTACAAGTAGAACAATGAATAGTACAGGTAGACGGGTGAAATCTTTCTATATATTGCTTCTAAATAGTCTATGAAACATATATGCAAACCATCCAAACAGTACAATTCGCCAATTTTTTGTTCTTCAAGTTTAAGTGAACAATGAGCCCCATTGTTAATCCTTTATCGGAAATTATTTGTAACTTTCGACAAGTAGAACAATGAATGGAACAGGTAGACGGTTGAAATCTTTTTATATATTGCTTCTAAATAGTCTAAGAAACATATATGCAAAGTATCCAAACAGTACAATTCGCCAATTTTTTGTTCTTTAAGTTTAAGTGAACTACGAGCCCAATTGTTAATCCTTTAAAGGAAATTATTTGTAAATATCGACAAGTAGAACAATGAATGGATCATGTAGACGGTTGATGTCATCGTATATATTGCTTCTATATAGTCTACGAAACATATATGCAAAGCATCCAAACAGTACCATTCGCCAATTTTTTGTTCTTGAAGTTTAAGTGAACAACGAGCCCCATTGATAATTATGAAACGGAAATTATTTGTAACTTTCTACAAGTAGAACAATGAATGGAACAGGTAGACGGTTGAAATCAATGTATATAATGCTTCTATATAGTCTAAGAAACATATATGCAAAGCATCCAAACAGTACCATTCGCCAATTTATTGTTCTTCAAGTTTAAGTGAACTACGAGCCCCATTGTTAATCCTTTAACGGAAATTAATTGTAACTTTCTACAAGTAGAACAATGATTGGAACACGTAGACGGTTGAAATCTTTGTATATGTTGCTTCCATATAGTCTAAGAAACATATATGCAAAGCATCCAAACAGTACAATTCGCCAATTTTTTGTCCTTCAAGTTTAAGTGAACAATGAGCCCCATTGTTAAACCTTTATCGGAAATTATTTGTAACTTTCGACAAGTAGAACAATGAATGGAACAGGTAGACGGTTGAAATCTTTGTATATATTGCTTCTATATAGTCTAAGAAACATATATGCAAAGCATCCAAACAGTACCATTCGCCAATTTTTTGTTCTTCAAGTTTAAGTGAACAATGAGCCACAATGGTTAATCCTTTATCGAAAATTATTTGTAATTTTCGACAAGTAGAACAATGAATGGAACAGGTAGACGGTTGAAATCTTTGTATATATTGCATCTATATAATCTAAGAAACATATATGCAAAGCATCTAAACAGTAACAATCGCCAATTTTTTGATCTTCAAGTTTAAGTGAACAGCGAGCCCCATTGATAATCATGAAATGGAAATTATTTGTAACTTTCTACAAGTAGAACAATGAATAGTACAGGTAGACGGGTGAAATCTTTCTATATATTGCTTCTAAATAGTCTATGAAACATATATGCAAACCATCCAAACAGTACAATTCGCCAATTTTTTGTTCTTCAAGTTTAAGTGAACAATGAGCCCCATTGTTAATCCTTTATCGGAAATTATTTGTAACTTTCGACAAGTAGAACAATGAATGGAACAGGTAGACGGTTGAAATCTTTTTATATATTGCTTCTAAATAGTCTAAGAAACATATATGCAAAGTATCCAAACAGTACAATTCGCCAATTTTTTGTTCTTTAAGTTTAAGTGAACTACGAGCCCAATTGTTAATCCTTTAAAGGAAATTATTTGTAAATATCGACAAGTAGAACCATGAATGGATCATGTAGACGGTTGATGTCATCGTATATATTGCTTCTATATAGTCTACGAAACATATATGCAAAGCATCCAAACAGTACCATTCGCCAATTTTTTGTTCTTCAAGTTTAAGTGAACAACGAGCCCCATTGATAATTATGAAACGGAAATTATTTGTAACTTTCTACAAGTAGAACAATGAATGGAACAGGTAGACGGTTGAAATCAATGTATATAATGCTTCTATATAGTCTAAGAAACATATATGCAAAGCATCCAAACAGTACCATTCGCCAATTTATTGTTCTTCAAGTTTAAGTGAACTACGAGCCCCATTGTTAATCCTTTAACGGAAATTAATTGTAACTTTCTACAAGTAGAACAATGATTGGAACACGTAGACGGTTGAAATCTTTGTATATGTTGCTTCCATATAGTCTAAGAAACATATATGCAAAGCATCCAAACAGTACAATTCGCCAATTTTTTGTCCTTCAAGTTTAAGTGAACAATGAGCCCCATTGTTAAACCTTTATCGGAAATTATTTGTAACTTTCGACAAGTAGAACAATGAATGGAACAGGTAGACGGTTGAAATCTTTGTATATATTGCTTCTATATAGTCTAAGAAACATATATGCAAAGCATCCAAACAGTACCATTCGCCAATTTTTTGTTCTTCAAGTTTAAGTGAACAACGAGCCCCAATGGTTAATCCTTTATCGGAAATTATTTGTAACTTCCGACAAGTAGAACAATGAATGGAACAGGTAGACGGTTGAAATCTTTGTATATATTGCGTCTATATAGTCTAAGAAACATGTATGCAAAGCATCCAAACAGTACCATTCGCCAATTTTTTGTCCTTCAAGTTTAAGTGAACTACGAGCCCCATTGTTAATCCTTTAAAGGAAATTATTTGTAAATTTCGACAAGTAGAACAATGAATGGAAAAGGTAGACTGTTGAAATCTTTGTATATATTGCGTCTATATAGTCTAAGAAACATATATGCAAAGCATCCAAACAGTACAATTCGCCAATTTTTTGTCCTTCAAGTTTAAGTGAACAATGAGCCCCATTGTTAATCCTTTATCGGAAATTATTTGTAACTTTCGACAAGTAGAACAATGAATGGAATAGGAAGACGGTTGAAATCTTTGTTTATATTGCGTCTATATAGTCTAAGAAACATATATGCAAAGCATCCAAACAGTACAATTCGCCAATTTATTGTTCTACAAGTTTAAGTGAACAACGAGCCCCATTGTTAATCCTTTATCGGAAATTATTTGTAACTTTCTACAAATAGAACAATGAATGGAACAGGTAGACGGTTGAAATCAATGTATATATTGCTTCTATATAGTCTAAGAAACATATATGCAAAGCATCCAACCAGTACAATTCGCCAATTTATTGTTCTTCAAGTTTAATTGAACAACGAGCCCCATTGTTAATCCTTTAAAGGAAATTATTTGTAACTTTCGACAAGTAGAACAATGAATGGAACAGGTAGACGGTTGAAATCTTTGTATATATTGCTTCTATATAGTCTAAGAAACATATATGCAAAGCATCCAAACAGTACAATTCGCCAATTTTTTGTTCTTCAAGTTTAAGTGAACAATGTGCCCCAATGGTTAATCCTTTATCGGAAATTATTTGTAAATTTCGACAAGTAGAACAATGAATGGAACAGGTAGCCGGTTGAAATCTTTGTATATATTGCTTCTATATAGTCTAAGAAACATATATGCAAAGCATCCAAACAGTACAATTCGCCAATTTATTGTTCTTCAAGTTTAAGTAAACTACGATCCCCATTGTTAATCCCTTAACGGAAATTATTTGTAACTTTCGACAAGTAGAACAATGAATGGAACAGGTAGACGGTTGAAATCATTGTATATATTGCTTCTATATAGTCTAAGAAATATATACGCAAAGCATCCAAACAGTACAATTCGCCAATTTTTTGTTCTTCAAGTTTAAGTGAACTACGAGCCGCATTGTTAATCCTTTAAAGGAAATTATTTGTAACTTTCGACAAGTAGAACAATGAATGGATCATGTAGACGGTTGAAGTCATTGTATATATTGCTTCTATATAGTCTATGAAACATATATGCATAGCATCCAAACAGTACCATTCGCCAATTTTTTGTTCTTCAAGTTTAAGTGAACAACGAGCCCCATTGATAATTATGAAACGGAAATTATTTGTAACTTTCTACAAATAGAACAATGAATGGAACAGGTAGACGGTTGAAATCAATGTATATATTGCTTCTATATAGTCTAAGAAACATATATGCAAAGCATCCAAACAGTACCATTCGCCAATTTTTTGTTCTTCAAGTTTAAGTGAACAACGAGCCCCAATGGTTAATCCTTTATCGGAAATTATTTGTAACTTCCGACAAGTAGAACAATGAATGGAACAGGTAGACTGTTGAAATCTTTGTATATATTGCGTCTATATAGTCTAAGAAACATATATGCAAAGCATCCAAACACTACCATTCGCCAATTTTTTGTTCTTCAAGTTTAAGTGAACTACGAGCCCCATTGTTAATCCTTTAAAGGAAATTATTTGTAAATTTCGACAAGTAGAACAATGAATGGAACAGGTAGACTGTTGAAATCATTGTATATATTGCTTCTATATAGACTAAGAAACATATATGCAAAGCATCCAAACAGTACAATTCGCCAATTTATTGTTCTTCAAGTTTAAGTGAACTACGAGCCCCATTGTTAATCCTTTAAAAGAAATTATTTGTAAATTTCGACAAGTAGAACAATGAATGGAACAGGTAGACTGTTGAAATCATTGTATATATTGCTTCTATATAGTCTAAGAAACATATATGCAAAGCGTCCAAACAGTACAATTCGCCAATTATTTGATCTTCAAGTTTAAGTGAACTACGAGCTCCATTGTTAATACTTTAACGGAAATTATTTGTAACTTGCGACAAGTAGAACAATGAATGGAACAGGTAGACGGTTGAAATCTTAGTATATATTGCGTCTATATAGTCTAAGAACCATATATGCAAAGCATCCAAACAGTACAATTCGCCAATTATTTGATCTTCAAGTTTAAGTGAACTACGAGCTCCATTGTTAATACTTTAACGGAAATTATTTGTAACTTGCGACAAGTAGAACAATGAATGGAACAGGTAGCCGGTTGAAATCAATGTATATATTGCTTCTAAATAGTCTAAGAAACATATATGCAAAGAATCCAAACAGTACAATTCGCCAATTTTTTGTTCTTCAAGTTTAAGTGAACTACGAGCCCCATTGTTAATCCTTTAAAGGAAATTATTTGTAACTTTCGACAAGTAGAACAATGAATGGAACAGGTAGACTGTTGAAATCATTGCATATATTGCTTCTATATAGTCTAAGAAACATATATGCAAAGCATCCAAACAGTACAATTCGCCAATTTATTGTTCTTCAAGTTTAAGTGAACAACGAGCCCCATTGTTAATCCTTTAAAGGAAATTATTTGTAAATTTCGACAAGTAGAACAATGAATGGAACAGGTAGACGGTTGAAATCTTAGTATATATTGCGTCTATATAGTCTAAGAACCATATATGCAAAGCATCCAAACAGTACCATTCGCCAATTTTTTGTTCTTCAAGTTTAAGTGAACTACGAGCCCCATTGTTAATCCTTTAAAGGAAATTATTTCTAAATATCGACAAGTAGAACAATGATTGGAACACGTAGACGGTTGAAATCTTTGCATATATTGCTTCCATATAGTCTAAGAAACAAGTACGCAAAGCATCCAAACAGTACCATTCGCCAATTTTTTGTTCTTCAAGTTTAAGTGAACAATGAGCCACAATGGTTAATCCTTTATCGAAAATTATTTGTAATTTTCGACAAGTAGAACAATGAATGGAACAGGTAGACGGTTGAAATCTTTGTATATATTGCATCTATATAATCTTAGAAACATATATGCAAAGCATCTAAACAGTAACAATCGCCAATTTTTTGATCTTCAAGTTTAAGTGAACAGCGAGCCCCATTGATAATCATGAAATGGAAATTATTTGTAACTTTCTACAAGTAGAACAATGAATAGTACAGGTAGACGGGTGAAATCTTTCTATATATTGCTTCTAAATAGTCTATGAAACATATATGCAAACCATCCAAACAGTACAATTCGCCAATTTTTTGTTCTTCAAGTTTAAGTGAACAATGAGCCCCATTGTTAATCCTTTATCGGAAATTATTTGTAACTTTCGACAAGTAGAACAATGAATGGAACAGGTAGACGGTTGAAATCTTTTTATATATTGCTTCTAAATAGTCTAAGAAACATATATGCAAAGTATCCAAACAGTACAATTCGCCAATTTTTTGTTCTTTAAGTTTAAGTGAACTACGAGCCCAATTGTTAATCCTTTAAAGGAAATTATTTGTAAATATCGACAAGTAGAACAATGAATGGATCATGTAGACGGTTGATGTCATCGTATATATTGCTTCTATATAGTCTACGAAACATATATGCAAAGCATCCAAACAGTACCATTCGCCAATTTTTTGTTCTTGAAGTTTAAGTGAACAACGAGCCCCATTGATAATTATGAAACGGAAATTATTTGTAACTTTCTACAAGTAGAACAATGAATGGAACAGGTAGACGGTTGAAATCAATGTATATAATGCTTCTATATAGTCTAAGAAACATATATGCAAAGCATCCAAACAGTACGATTCGCCAATTTATTGTTCTTCAAGTTTAAGTGAACTACGAGCCCCATTGTTAATCCTTTAACGGAAATTAATTGTAACTTTCTACAAGTAGAACAATGATTGGAACACGTAGACGGTTGAAATCTTTGTATATGTTGCTTCCATATAGTCTAAGAAACATATATCCAAAGCATCCAAACAGTACAATTCGCCAATTTTTTGTCCTTCAAGTTTAAGTGAACAATGAGCCCCATTGTTAAACCTTTATCGGAAATTATTTGTAACTTTCGACAAGTAGAACAATGAATGGAACAGGTAGACGGTTGAAATCTTTGTATATATTGCTTCTATATAGTCTAAGAAACATATATGCAAAGCATCCAAACAGTACCATTCGCCAATTTTTTGTTCTTCAAGTTTAAGTGAACAACGAGCCCCAATGGTTAATCCTTTATCGGAAATTATTTGTAACTTCCGACAAGTAGAACAATGAATGGAACAGGTAGACGGTTGAAATCTTTGTATATATTGCGTCTATATAGTCTAAGAAACATGTATGCAAAGCATCCAAACAGTACCATTCGCCAATTTTTTGTCCTTCAAGTTTAAGTGAACTACGAGCCCCATTGTTAATCCTTTAAAGGAAATTATTTGTAAATTTCGACAAGTAGAACAATGAATGGAAAAGGTAGACGGTTGAAATCAATGTATATATTGCTTCTATGTAGTCTAAGAAACATATATGCAAAGCATCCAAACAGTACCATTCGCCAATTTTTTGTTCTTCAAGTTTAAGTGAACAATGAGCCCCAATGGCTAATCCTTTATCGGAAATTATTTGTAATTTTCGACAAGTAGAACAATGAATGGAACAGGTAGACGGTTGAAATCTTTGTATATATTGCTTCTATATAGTCTAAGAAACCTATATGCAAAGCATCTAAACAGTAACAATCGCCAATTTTTTGATCTTCAAGTTTAAGTGAACAGCGAGCCCCATTGATAATCATGAAATGGAAATTATTTGTAACTTTCTACAAGTAGAACAATGAATAGTACAGGTAGACGGGTTAAATCTTTCTATATATTGCTTCTAAATAGTCTAAGAAACATATATGCAAATCATCCAAATAGTACAATTCGCCATTTTTTTGTTCTTCAAGTTTAAGTGGACTACGAGCCCCATTGTTAATCCTTTATCGGAAATTATTTGTAACTTTCGACAAGTAGAACAATGAATGGAACAGGTAGACGGTTGAAATCTTTGTATATATTGCGTCTATATAGTCTAAGAAACATATATGCAAAGCATCCAAACACTACCATTCGCCAATTTTTTGTTCTTCAAGTTTAAGTGAACTACGAGCCCCATTGTTAATCCTTTAAAGGAAATTATTTGTAAATTTCGACAAGTAGAACAATGAATGGAACAGGTAGACTGTTGAAATCATTGTATATATTGCTTCTATATAGACTAAGAAACATATATGCAAAGCATCCAAACAGTACAATTCGCCAATTTTTTGTTCTTCAAGTTTAAGTGAAGTACGAGCCCCATTGTTAATCCTTTAACGGAAATTAATTGTAACTTTCTACAAGTAGAACAATGATTGGAACACGTAGACGGTTGAAATCTTTGTATATATTGCTTCCATATAGTCTAAGAAACATATATGCAAAGCATCCAAACAGTACCATTCGCCAATTTTTTGTCCTTCAAGTTTAAGTGAACAATGAGCCCCATTGTTAATCCTTTATCGGAAATTATTTGTAACTTTCGACAAGTAGAACAATGAATGGAATAGGAAGACGGTTGAAATCTTTGTATATATTGCTTCTATATAGTCTAAGAAACATATATGCAAAGCATCCAAACAGTACAATTCGCCAATTTTTTGTTCTTCAAGTTTAAGTGAACAATGAGCCCCAATGGTTAATCCTTTATCCGTAATTATTTGTAACTTTCGACAAGTAGAACAATGAATGGAACAGGTAGACGGTTTAAATCCTTGTATATATTGCGTCTATATAGTCTAAGAAACATATATGCAAAGCATCCAAACAGTACAATTCGCCAATTTATTGTTCTTCAAGTTTAAGTGAACAGCGAGCCCCATTGATAATCATGAAATGGAAATTATTTGTAACTTTCTACAAGTAGAACAATGAATAGTACAGGTAGATGGGTTAAATCTTTCTATATATTGCTTCTAAATAGTCTAAGAAACATATATGCAAATCATCCAAATAGTACAATTCGCCATTTTTTTGTTCTTCAAGTTTAAGTGAACTACCAGCCCCATTGTTAATCCTTTAAAGGAAATTATTTGTAAATTTCGACATGTAGAACAATGAATGGATCAGGTAGACGGTTGAAATCAATGTATATATTGCTTCTATATAGTCTAAGAAACATATATGCAATGCATCCAAACAGTACCATTCGCCAATTTTTTGTTCTTCAAGTTTAAGTGAACAACGAGCCCCATTGTTAATCCTTTAAAGGAAATTATTTGTAAATTTCGACAAGTAGAACAATGAATGGAACAGGGAGACGGTCGAAATCTTTGTATATATTGCTTCTATATAATCTAAGAAACATATATGCAAAGCATCCAAACACTACCATTCGCCAATTTTTTGTTCTTCAAGTTTAAGTGAACTACGAGCCCCATTGTTAATCCTTTAAAGGAAATTATTTGTAAATTTCGACAAGTAGAACAATGAATGGAACAGGTAGACTGTTGAAATCATTGTATATATTGCTTCTATATAGACTAAGAAACATATATGCAAAGCATCCAAACAGTACAATTCGCCAATTTATTGTTCTTCAAGTTTAAGTGAACAACGATCCCCATTGTTAATCCTTTAAAGGATATTATTTGTAAATCTCGACAAGTAGAACAATGAATGGAACAGGTAGACGGTCGAAATCTTTGTATATATTGCTTCTATATAATCTAAGAAACATATATGCAAAGCATCCAAACAGTACCATTCGCCAATTTTTTGTTCTTCAAGTTTAAGTGAACTACGAGCCCCATTGTTAATCCTTTAAAAGAAATTATTTGTAAATTTCGACAAGTAGAACAATGAATGGAACAGGTAGACTGTTGAAATCATTGTATATATTGCTTCCATATAGTCTAAGAAACATGTACGCAAAGCATCCAAACAGTACCATTCGCCAATTTTTTGATCTTCAAGTTTAAGTGAACAGCGAGCCCCATTGATAATCATGAAATGGAAATTATTTGTAACTTTCTACAAGTAGAACAATGAATAGTACAGGTAGACGGGTGAAATCTTTCTATATATTGCTTCTAAATAGTCTAAGAAACATGTATGCAAAGCATCCAAACAGTACAATTCGCCAATTTTTTGTTCTTCAAGTTTAAGTGAACTACGAGCCCAATTGTTAATCCTATAAAGGAAATTATTTGCAAATTTCGACAAGTAGAACAATGAATGGATCATGTAGACGGTTGAAATCATTGTATATATTGCTTCTATATAGTCTACGAAACATATATGCAAAGCATCTTAACAGTACAATTCGCCAATTTTTTGTTCTTCAAGTTTAAGTGAACTACGAGCCCCATTGTTAATCCTTTAACGGAAATTAATTGTAACTTTCTACAAGTAGAACAATGATTGGAACACGTAGACGGTTGAAATCTTTGTATATATTGCTTCCATATAGTCTAAGAAACATATATGCAAAGCATCCAAACAGTACCATTCGCCAATTTTTTGTCCTTCAAGTTTAAGTGAACAATGAGCCCCATTGTTAATCCTTTATCGGAAATTATTTGTAACTTTCGACAAGTAGAACAATGAATGGAATAGGAAGACGGTTGAAATCTTTGTATATATTGCTTCTATATAGTCTAAGAAACATATATGCAAAGCATCCAAACAGTACAATTCGCCAATTTTTTGTTCTTCAAGTTTAAGTGAACAATGAGCCCCAATGGTTAATCCTTTATCCGTAATTATTTGTAACTTTCGACAAGTAGAACAATGAATGGAACAGGTAGACGGTTTAAATCCTTGTATATATTGCGTCTATATAGTCTAAGAAACATATATGCAAAGCATCCAAACAGTACAATTCGCCAATTTATTGTTCTTCAAGTTTAAGTGAACAACGAGCCCCATTGTTAATCCTTTATCGAAAATTATTTGTAATTTTCGACAAGTAGAACAATGAATGGAACAGGTAGACGGTTGAAATCTTTGTATATATTGCATCTATATAATCTAAGAAACATATATGCAAAGCGTCCAAACAGTACAATTCGCCAATTATTTGATCTTCAAGTTTAAGTGAACTACGAGCTCCATTGTTAATACTTTAACGGAAATTATTTGTAACTTGCGACAAGTAGAACAATGAATGGAACAGGTAGCCGGTTGAAATCAATGTATATATTGCTTCTAAATAGTCTAAGAAACATATATGCAAAGAATCCAAACAGTACAATTCGCCAATTTTTTGTTCTTCAAGTTTAAGTGAACTACGAGCCCCATTGTTAATCCTTTAAAGGAAATTATTTGTAACTTTCGACAAGTAGAACAATGAATGGAACAGGTAGACTGTTGAAATCATTGTATATATTGCTTCTATATAGTCTAAGAAACATATATGCAAAGCATCCAAACAGTACAATTCGCCAATTTATTGTTCTTCAAGTTTAAGTGAACAACGAGCCCCATTGTTAATCCTTTAAAGGAAATTATTTGTAAATTTCGACAAGTAGAACAATGAATGGAACAGGTAGACGGTTGAAATCTTAGTATATATTGCGTCTATATAGTCTAAGAACCATATATGCAAAGCATTCAAACAGTACCATTCGCCAATTTTTTGTTCTTCAAGTTTAAGTGAACTACGAGCCCCATTGTTAATCCTTTAAAGAAATTATTTCTAAATATCGACAAGTAGAACAATGATTGGAACACGTAGACGGTTGAAATCTTTGCATATATTGCTTCCATATAGTCTAAGAAACATGTACGCAAAGCATCCAAACAGTACCATTCGCCAATTTTTTGTTCTTCAAGTTTAAGTGAACAACGAGCCCCAATGGTTAATCCTTTATCGGAAATTATTTGTAACTTTCGACAAGTAGAACAATGAATGGAACAGGTAGACGGTTGAAATCTTTGTATATATTGCGTCTATATAGTCTAAGAAACATATATGCAAAGCATCCAAACAGTACCATTCGCCAATTTTTTGTTCTTCAAGTTTAAGTGAACAATGAGCCCCAATGGTTAATCCTTTATCCGTAATTATTGTAACTTTCGACAAGTAGAACAATGAATGGAACAGGTAGACGGTTGAAATCCTTGTATATATTGCGTCTATATAGTCTAAGAAACATATATGCAAAGCATCCAAACAGTACAATTCGCCAATTTATTGTTCTTCAAGTTTAAGTGAACTACGAGCCCCATTGTTAATCCTTTAACGGAAATTAATTGTAACTTTCTACAAGTAGAACAATGAATGGAACAGGTAGACGGTTGAAATCTTAGTATATATTGCGTCTATATAGTCTATGAACCATATATGCAAAGCATCCAAACAGCACCATTCGCCAATTTTTTGTTCTTCAAGTTTAAGTGAACAATGAGCCCCATTGTTAATCCTTTACCGGAAATTATTTGTAACTTTCGACAAGTAGAAAAATGAATGGAACTGGTAGACGGTTGAAATCATTGTATATATTGCTTCTATATAGTCTAAGAAACATATATGCAAAGCATCCAAACAGTACCATTCGCCAATTTTTCTTTCTTCAAGTTTAAGTGAACAACGAGCCCCAATGGTTAATCCTTTATCGGAAATTATTTGTAACTTTCGACAAGTAGAACAATGAATGGAACAGGTAGACGGTTGAAATCTTTGTATATATTGCGTCTATATAGTCTAAGAAACATATATGCAAAGCATCCAAACAGTACCATTCGCCAATTTTTTGTTCTTCAAGTTTAAGTGAACAATGAGCCCCAATGGTTAATCCTTTATCCGTAATTATTGTAACTTTCGACAAGTAGAACAATGAATGGAACAGGTAGACGGTTGAAATCCTTGTATATATTGCGTCTATATAGTCTAAGAAACATATATGCAAAGCATCCAAACAGTACAATTCGCCAATTTATTGTTCTTCAAGTTTAAGTGAACTACGAGCCCCATTGTTAATCCTTTAACGGAAATTAATTGTAACTTTCTACAAGTAGAACAATGATTGGAACACGTAGACGGTTGATATCTTTGTATATGTTGCTTCCATATAGTCTAAGAAACATATATGCAAAGCATCCAAACAGTACAATTCGCCAATTTTTTGTCCTTCAAGTTTAAGTGAACAATGAGCCCCATTGTTAAACCTTTATCGGAAATTATTTGTAACTTTCGACAAGTAGAACAATGAATGGAACAGGTAGACGGTTGAAATCTTTGTACAGATTGCTTCTGTATAGTCTAAGAAACATATATGCAAAGCATCCAAACAGTACAATTCGCCAATTTTTTGTTCTCCAAGTTTAAGTGAACAATGAGCCCCAATGGTTAATCCTTTATCCGTAATTATTTGTAAATTTCGACAAGTAGAACAATGAATGGAACAGGTAGACTGTTGAAATCCTTGTATATATTGCGTTTATATAGTCTAAGAAACATATATGCAAAGCATCCAAACAGTACAATTCGCCAATTATTTGATCTTCAAGTTTAAGTGAACTACGAGCTCCATTGTTAATACTTTAACGGAAATTCTTTGTAACTTGCGACAAGTAGAACAATGAATGGAACAGGTAGCCGGTTGAAATCAATGTATATATTGCGTCTATATAGTCTAAGAACCATATATGCAAAGCATCCAAACAGTACCATTCGCCAATTTTTTGTTCTTCAAGTTTAAGTGAACAACGAGCCCCATTGTTAATCCTTTAAAGGAAATTATTTCTAAATTTCGACAAGTAGAACAATGATTGGAACACGTAGACGGTTGAAATCTATGCATATATTGCTTCCATATAGTCTAAGAAACATGTACGCAAAGCATCCAAACAGTACCATTCGCCAATTTTTTGTTCTTCAAGTTTAAGTGAACAATGAGCCCCAATGGTTAATCCTTTATCGAAAATTATTTGTAATTTTCGACAAGTAGAACAATGAATGGAACAGGTAGACGGTTGAAATCTTTGTATATATTGCATCTATATAATCTAAGAAACATATATGCAAAGCATCTAAACAGTAACAATCGCCAATTTTTTGATCTTCAAGTTTAAGTGAACAGCGAGCCCCATTGATCATCATGAAATGGAAATTATTTGTAACTTTCTACAAGTAGAACAATGAATAGCACAGGTAGACAGGTGAAATCTTTCTATATATTACTTCTAAATAGTCTATGAAACATATATGCAAAGCATCCAAACAGTACAATTCGCCAATTTTTTGTTCTTCAAGTTTAAGTGAACAATGAGCCCCATTGTTAATCCTTTATCGGAAATTATTTGTAACTTTCGACAAGTAGAACAATGAATGGAACTGGTAGACGGTTGAAATCTTTTTATATATTGCTTCTAAATAGTCTAAGAAACATATATGCAAAGTATCCAAACAGTACAATTCGCCAATTTTTTGTTCTTTAAGTTTAAGTGAACTACGAGCCCAATTGTTAATCCTTTAAAGGAAATTATTTGTAAATATCGACAAGTAGAACAATGAATGGATCATGTAGACGGTTGAAGTCATTGTATATATTGCTTCTATATAGTCTACGAAACATATATGCAAAGCATCCAAACAGTACCATTCGCCAATTTTTTGTTCTTCAAGTTTAAGTGAACAACGAGCCCCATTGATAATTATGAAACGGAAATTATTTGTAACTTTCTACAAGTAGAACAATGAATGGAACAGGTAGACGGTTGAAATCCTTGTATATATTGCGTCTATATAGTCTAAGAAACATATATGCAAAGCATCCAAACAGTACAATTCGCCAATTTATTGTTCTTCAAGTTTAAGTGAACTACGAGCCCCATTGTTAATCCTTTAACGGAAATTAATTGTAACTTTCTACAAGTAGAACAATGATTGGAACACGTAGACGGTTGATATCTTTGTATATGTTGCTTCCATATAGTCTAAGAAACATATATGCAAAGCATCCAAACAGTACAATTCGCCAATTTTTTGTCCTTCAAGTTTAAGTGAACAATGAGCCCCATTGTTAAACCTTTATCGGAAATTATTTGTAACTTTCGACAAGTAGAACAATGAATGGAACAGGTAGACGGTTGAAATCTTTGTACAGATTGCTTCTGTATAGTCTAAGAAACATATATGCAAAGCATCCAAACAGTACAATTCGCCAATTTTTTGTTCTCCAAGTTTAAGTGAACAATGAGCCCCAATGGTTAATCCTTTATCCGTAATTATTTGTAAATTTCGACAAGTAGAACAATGAATGGAACAGGTAGACTGTTGAAATCCTTGTATATATTGCGTTTATATAGTCTAAGAAACATATATGCAAAGCATCCAAACAGTACAATTCGCCAATTATTTGATCTTCAAGTTTAAGTGAACTACGAGCTCCATTGTTAATACTTTAACGGAAATTCTTTGTAACTTGCGACAAGTAGAACAATGAATGGAACAGGTAGCCGGTTGAAATCAATGTATATATTGCGTCTATATAGTCTAAGAACCATATATGCAAAGCATCCAAACAGTACCATTCGCCAATTTTTTGTTCTTCAAGTTTAAGTGAACAACGAGCCCCATTGTTAATCCTTTAAAGGAAATTATTTCTAAATTTCGACAAGTAGAACAATGATTGGAACACGTAGACGGTTGAAATCTATGCATATATTGCTTCCATATAGTCTAAGAAACATGTACGCAAAGCATCCAAACAGTACCATTCGCCAATTTTTTGTTCTTCAAGTTTAAGTGAACAATGAGCCCCAATGGTTAATCCTTTATCGAAAATTATTTGTAATTTTCGACAAGTAGAACAATGAATGGAACAGGTAGACGGTTGAAATCTTTGTATATATTGCATCTATATAATCTAAGAAACATATATGCAAAGCATCTAAACAGTAACAATCGCCAATTTTTTGATCTTCAAGTTTAAGTGAACAGCGAGCCCCATTGATCATCATGAAATGGAAATTATTTGTAACTTTCTACAAGTAGAACAATGAATAGCACAGGTAGACAGGTGAAATCTTTCTATATATTGCTTCTAAATAGTCTATGAAACATATATGCAAAGCATCCAAACAGTACAATTCGCCAATTTTTTGTTCTTCAAGTTTAAGTGAACAATGAGCCCCATTGTTAATCCTTTATCGGAAATTATTTGTAACTTTCGACAAGTAGAACAATGAATGGAACTGGTAGACGGTTGAAATCTTTTTATATATTGCTTCTAAATAGTCTAAGAAACATATATGCAAAGTATCCAAACAGTACAATTCGCCAATTTTTTGTTCTTTAAGTTTAAGTGAACTACGAGCCCAATTGTTAATCCTTTAAAGGAAATTATTTGTAAATATCGACAAGTAGAACAATGAATGGATCATGTAGACGGTTGAAGTCATTGTATATATTGCTTCTATATAGTCTACGAAACATATATGCAAAGCATCCAAACAGTACCATTCGCCAATTTTTTGTTCTTCAAGTTTAAGTGAACAACGAGCCCCATTGATAATTATGAAACGGAAATTATTTGTAACTTTCTACAAGTAGAACAATGAATGGAACAGGTAGACGGTTGAAATCAATGTATATATTGCTTCTATATAGTCTAAGAAACATATATGCAAAGCATCCAAACAGTACCATTCGCCAATTTTTTGTTCTTCAAGTTTAAGTGAACAACGAGCCCCAATGGTTAATACTTTATCGGAAATTATTTGTAACTTCCGACAAGTAGAACAATGAATGGAACAGGTAGACGGTTGAAATCAATGTATATATTGCTTCTATATAGTCTAAGAACCATATATGCAAAGCATCCATACAGTACCATTCGCCAATTTTTTGTTCTTCAAGTTTAAGTGAACTACGAGCCCCATTGTTAATCCTTTAAAGGAAATTATTTCTAAATTTCGACAAGTAGAACAATGATTGGAACACGTAGACGGTTGAAATCTTTGCATATATTGCTTCCATATAGTCTAAGAAATATGTACGCAAAGCATCCAAACAGTACCATTCGCCGATTTTTTGTTCTTCAAGTTTAAGTGAACAATGAGCCCCAATGGTTAATCCTTTATCGGAAATTATTTGTAATTTTCGACAAGTAGAACAATGAATGGAACAGGTAGACGGTTGAAATCTTTGTATATATTGCGTCTATATAGTCTAAGAAACATATATGCAAAGCATCCAAACAGTACCATTCGCCAATTTTTTGTTCTTCATGTTTAAGTGAACAATGAGCCCCAATGGTTAATCCTTTATCCGTAATTATTGTAACTTTCGACAAGTAGAACAATGAATGGAACAGGTAGACGGTTGAAATCCTTGTATATATTGCGTCTATATAGTCTAAGAAACATATATGCAAAGCATCCAAACAGTACAATTCGCCAATTTATTGTTCTTCAAGTTTAAGTGAACTACGAGCCCCATTGTTAATCCTTTAACGGAAATTAATTGTAACTTTCTACAAGTAGAACAATGATTGGAACACGTAGACGGTTGAAATCTTTGTATATGTTGCTTCCATATAGTCTAAGAAACATATATGCAAAGCATCCAAACAGCACAATTCGCCAATTTGTTGTCCTTCAAGTTTAAGTGAACAATGAGCCCCATTGTTAAACCTTTATCGGAAATTATTTGTAACTTTCGACAAGTAGAACAATGAATGGAACAGGTAGCCGGTTGAAATCAATGTATATATTGCGTCTATATAGTCTAAGAACCATATATGCAAAGCATCCAAACAGTACCATTCGCCAATTTTTTGTTCTTCAAGTTTAAGTGAACAACGAGCCCCATTGTTAATCCTTTAAAGGAAATTATTTCTAAATTTCGACAAGTAGAACAATGATTGGAACACGTAGACGGTTGAAATCTATGCATATATTGCTTCCATATAGTCTAAGAAACATGTACGCAAAGCATCCAAACAGTACCATTCGCCAATTTTTTGTTCTTCAAGTTTAAGTGAACAATGAGCCCCAATGGTTAATCCTTTATCGAAAATTATTTGTAATTTTCGACAAGTAGAACAATGAATGGAACAGGTAGACGGTTGAAATCTTTGTATATATTGCATCTATATAATCGAAGAAACATATATGCAAAGCATCTAAACAGTAACAATCGCCAATTTTTTGATCTTCAAGTTTAAGTGAACAGCGAGCCCCATTGATAATCATGAAATGGAAATTACTTGTAACTTTCTACAAGTAGAACAATGAATAGTACAGGTAGACGGGTGAAATCTTTCTATATATTGCTTCTAAATAGTCTATGAAACATATATGCAAAGCATCCAAACAGTACAATTCGCCAATTTTTTGTTCTTCAAGTTTAAGTGAACAATGAGCCCCATTGTTAATCCTTTATCGGAAATTATTTGTAACTTTCGACAAGTAGAACAATGAATGGAACTGGTAGACGGTTGAAATCTTTTTATATATTGCTTCTAAATAGTCTAAGAAACATATATGCAAAGTATCCAAAGAGTACAATTCGCCAATTTTTTGTTCTTTAAGTTTAAGTGAACTACGAGCCCAATTGTTAATCCTTTAAAGGAAATTATTTGTAAATATCGACAAGTAGAACAATGAATGGATCATGTAGACGGTTGAAGTCATTGTATATATTGCTTCTATATAGTCTACGAAACATATATGCAAAGCATCCAAACAGTACCATTCGCCAATTTTTTGTTCTTCAAGTTTAAGTGAACAACGAGCCCCATTGATAATTATGAAACGGAAATTATTTGTAACTTTCTACAAGTAGAACAATAAATGGAACAGGTAGACGGTTGAAATCAATGTATATATTGCTTCTATATAGTCTAAGAAACATATATGCAAAGCATCCAAACAGTACCATTCGCCAATTTTTTGTTCTTCAAGTTTAAGTGAACAACGAGCCCCAATGGTTAATACTTTATCGGAAATTATTTGTAACTTCCGACAAGTAGAACAATGAATGGAACAGGTAGACGGTTGAAATCAATGTATATATTGCTTCTATATAGTCTAAGAAACATATATGCAAAGCATCCAAACAGTACCATTCGCCAATTTTTTGTTCTTCAAGTTTAAGTGAACAATGAGCCCCAATGGTTAATCCTTTATCGGAAATTATTTGTAATTTTCGACAAGTAGAACAATGAATGGAACAGGTAGACGATTGAAATCTTTGTATATATTGCTTCTATATAGTCTAAGAAACCTATATGCATAGCATCTAAACAGTAACAATCGCCAATTTTTTGATCTTCAAGTTTAAGTGAACAGCGAGCCCCATTGATAATCATGAAATGGAAATTATTTGTAACTTTCTACAAGTAGAACAATGAATAGTACAGGTAGACGGGTTAAATCATTCTATATATTGCTTCTAAATAGTCTAAGAAACATATATGCAAAGCATCCAAACAGTACCATTCGCCAATTTTTTGTTCTTCAAGTTTAAGTGAACAATGAGCCCCAATGGCTAATCCTTTATCGGAAATTATTTGTAATTTTCGACAAGTAGAACAATGAATGGAACAGGTAGACGGTTGAAATCTTTGTATATATTGCTTCTATATAGTCTAAGAAACCTATATGCAAAGCATCTAAACAGTAACAATCGCCAATTTTTTGATCTTCAAGTTGAAGTGAACAGCGAGCCCCATTGATAATCATGAAATGGAAATTATTTGTAACTTTCTACAAGTAGAACAATGAATAGTACAGGTAGACGGGTTAAATCTTTCTATATATTGCTTCTATATAGTCTAAGAAACATATATGCAAATCATCCAAATAGTACAATTCGCCATTTTTTTGTTCTTCAAGTTTAAGTGGACTACGAGCCCCATTGTTAATCCTTTATCGGAAATTATTTGTAACTTTCGACAAGTAGAACAATGAATGGAACAGGTAGACGGTTGAAATCTTTGTATATATTGCGTCTATATAGTCTAAGAAACATATAGGCAAAGCATCCAAACAGTACCATTCGCCAATTTTTTGTTCTTCAAGTTTAAGTGAACTACGAGCCCCATTGTTAATCCTTTAAAGGAAATTATTTGTAAATTTCGACAAGTAGAACAATGAATGGAACAGTTAGACGGTTGAAATCAATGTATATATTGCTTCTATATAGTCTAAGAAACATATATGCAAAGCATCCAAACAGTACCATTCGCCAATTTTTTGTTCTTCAAGTTTAAGTGAACAACGAGCCCCATTGATAATTGTGAAACGGAAATTATTTGTAACTTTCTACAAGTAGAACAATGAATGGAACAGGTAGACGGTTGAAATCAATGTATATATTGCTTCTATATAGTCTAAGAAACATATATGCAAAGCATCCAAACAGTACAATTCGCCAATTTTTTGTTCTTCAAGTTTAAGTGAACTACGAGCCCCATTGTTAGTCCTTTAAAGGAAATTATTTCTAAATTTCGACAAGTAGAACAATGATTGGAACACGTAGACGGTTGAAATCTTTGCATATATTGCTTCCATATAGTCTAAGAAATATGTACGCAAAGCATCCAAACAGTACCATTCGCCAATTTTTTGTTCTTCAAGTTTAAGTGAACTACGAGCCCCATTGTTAATCCTTTAAAGGAAATTATTTGTAAATTTCGACAAGTAGAACAATGAATGGAACAGGTAGACGGTTGAAATCAATGTATATATTGCTTCTATATAGTCTAAGAAACATATATGCAAAGCATCCAAACAGTACCATTCGCCAATTTTTTGTTCTTCAAGTTTAAGTGAACAACGAGCCCCATTGATAATTGTGAAACGGAAATTATTTGTAACTTTCTACAAGTAGAACAATGAATGGAACAGGTAGACGGTTGAAATCAATGTATATATTGCTTCTATATAGTCTAAGAAACATATATGCAAAGCATCCAAACAGTACCATTCGCCAATTTTTTGTTCTTCAAGTTTAAGTGAACAACGAGCCCCAATGGTTAATCCTTTATCGGAAATTATTTGTAACTTCCGACAAGTAGAACAATGAATGGAACAGGTAGACGGTTGAAATCACTGTATATATTGCTTCTATATAGTCTAAGAAACATATATGCAAAGCATCCAAACAGTACCATTCGCCATTTTTTTGTTCTTCAAGTTTAAGTGAACTACCAGCCCCATTGTTAATCCTTTAAAGGAAATTATTTGCAAATTTCGACAAGTAGAACAATGAATGGATCAGGTAGACGGTTGAAATCATTGTATATATTGCTTCTATATAATCTACGAAACATATATGCAAAGCATCCAAACAGTACAATTCGCCAATTTTTTGTTCTTCAAGTTTAAGTGGACTACGAGCCCCATTGTTAATCCTTTATCGGAAATTATTTGTAACTTTCGACAACTAGAACAATGAATGGAACAGGTAGACGGTTGAAATCTTTGTATATATTGCGTCTATATAGTCTAAGAAACATATAGGCAAAGCATCCAAACAGTACCATTCGCCAATTTTTTGTTCTTCAAGTTTAAGTGAACTACGAGCCCCATTGTTAATCCTTTAAAGGAAATTATTTGTAAATTTCGACAAGTAGAACAATGAATGGAACAGGTAGACGGTTGAAATCAATGTATATATTGCTTCTATATAGTCTAAGAAACATATATGCAAAGCATCCAAACAGTACCATTCGCCAATTTTTTGTTCTTCAAGTTTAAGTGAACAACGAGCCCCATTGTTAATCCTTTAAAGGAAATTATTTGTAACTTTCGACAACTAGAACAATGAATGGAACAGGTAGACGGTTGAAATCTTTGTATATATTGCGTCTATATAGTCTAAGAAACATATAGGCAAAGCATCCAAACAGTACCATTCGCCAATTTTTTGTTCTTCAATTTTAAGTGAACTACGAGCCCCATTGTTAATCCTTTAAAGGAAATTATTTGTAAATTTCGACAAGTAGAACAATGATTGGAACACGTAGACGGTTGAAATCTTTGTATATATTGCTTCCATATAGTCTAAGAAACATGTACGCAAAGCATCCAAACAGTACCATTCGCCAATTTTTTGATCTTCAAATTTAAGTGAACAGCGAGCCCCATTGATAATCATGAAATGGAAATTATTTGTAACTTTCTACAAGTAGAACAATGAATGGAACAGGTAGACGGTTGAAATCTTAGTATATATTGCGTCTATATAGTCTAAGAACCATATATGCAAAGCATCCATACAGTACCATTCGCCAATTTTTTGTTCTTCAAGTTTAAGTGAACTACGAGCCCCATTGTTAGTCCTTTAAAGGAAATTATTTCTAAATTTCGACAAGTAGAACAATGATTGGAACACGTAGACGGTTGAAATCTTTGCATATATTGCTTCCATATAGTCTAAGAAATATGTACGCAAAGCATCCAAACAGTACCATTCGCCAATTTTTTGTTCTTCAAGTTTAAGTGAACAATGAGCCCCAATGGCTAATCCTTTATCGGAAATTATTTGTAATTTTCGACAAGTAGAACAATGAATGGAACAGGTAGACGGTTGAAATCTTTGTATATATTGCTTCTATATAGTCTAAGAAACCTATATGCAAAGCATCTAAACAGTAACAATCGCCAATTTTTTGATCTTCAAGTTGAAGTGAACAGCGAGCCCCATTGATAATCATGAAATGGAAATTATTTGTAACTTTCTACAAGTAGAACAATGAATAGTACAGGTAGACGGGTTAAATCTTTCTATATATTGCTTCTATATAGTCTAAGAAACATATATGCAAATCATCCAAATAGTACAATTCGCCATTTTTTTGTTCTTCAAGTTTAAGTGGACTACGAGCCCCATTGTTAATCCTTTATCGGAAATTATTTGTAACTTTCGACAAGTAGAACAATGAATGGAACAGGTAGACGGTTGAAATCTTTGTATATATTGCGTCTATATAGTCTAAGAAACATATAGGCAAAGCATCCAAACAGTACCATTCGCCAATTTTTTGTTCTTCAAGTTTAAGTGAACTACGAGCCCCATTGTTAATCCTTTAAAGGAAATTATTTGTAAATTTCGACAAGTAGAACAATGAATGGAACAGGTAGACGGTTGAAATCAATGTATATATTGCTTCTATATAGTCTAAGAAACATATATGCAAAGCATCCAAACAGTACCATTCGCCAATTTTTTGTTCTTCAAGTTTAAGTGAACAACGAGCCCCATTGATAATTGTGAAACGGAAATTATTTGTAACTTTCTACAAGTAGAACAATGAATGGAACAGGTAGACGGTTGAAATCAATGTATATATTGCTTCTATATAGTCTAAGAAACATATATGCAAAGCATCCAAACAGTACCATTCGCCAATTTTTTGTTCTTCAAGTTTAAGTGAACAACGAGCCCCAATGGTTAATCCTTTATCGGAAATTATTTGTAACTTCCGACAAGTAGAACAATGAATGGAACAGGTAGACGGTTGAAATCACTGTATATATTGCTTCTATATAGTCTAAGAAACATATATGCAAAGCATCCAAACAGTACCATTCGCCATTTTTTTGTTCTTCAAGTTTAAGTGAACTACCAGCCCCATTGTTAATCCTTTAAAGGAAATTATTTGCAAATTTCGACAAGTAGAACAATGAATGGATCAGGTAGACGGTTGAAATCATTGTATATATTGCTTCTATATAATCTACGAAACATATATGCAAAGCATCCAAACAGTACAATTCGCCAATTTTTTGTTCTTCAAGTTTAAGTGGACTACGAGCCCCATTGTTAATCCTTTATCGGAAATTATTTGTAACTTTCGACAACTAGAACAATGAATGGAACAGGTAGACGGTTGAAATCTTTCTATATATTGCTTCTATATAGTCTAAGAAACATATATGCAAATCATCCAAATAGTACAATTCGCCATTTTTTTGTTCTTCAAGTTTAAGTGGACTACGAGCCCCATTGTTAATCCTTTATCGGAAATTATTTGTAACTTTCGACAAGTAGAACAATGAATGGAACAGGTAGACGGTTGAAATCTTTGTATATATTGCGTCTATATAGTCTAAGAAACATATAGGCAAAGCATCCAAACAGTACCATTCGCCAATTTTTTGTTCTTCAAGTTTAAGTGAACTACGAGCCCCATTGTTAATCCTTTAAAGGAAATTATTTGTAAATTTCGACAAGTAGAACAATGAATGGATCATGTAGACGGTTGAAGTCATTGTATATATTGCTTCTATATAGTCTACGAAACATATATGCAAAGCATCCAAACAGTACCATTCGCCAATTTTTTGTTCTTCAAGTTTAAGTGAACAACGAGCCCCATTGATAATTATGAAACGGAAATTATTTGTAACTTTCTACAAGTAGAACAATAAATGGAACAGGTAGACGGTTGAAATCAATGTATATATTGCTTCTATATAGTCTAAGAAACATATATGCAAAGCATCCAAACAGTACCATTCGCCAATTTTTTGTTCTTCAAGTTTAAGTGAACAACGAGCCCCAATGGTTAATACTTTATCGGAAATTATTTGTAACTTCCGACAAGTAGAACAATGAATGGATCATGTAGACGGTTGAAATCATTGTATATATTGCTTCTATATAGCCTACGAAACATATATGCAAAGCATCCAAACAGTACCATTCATCAATTTTTTGTTCTTCAAGTTTAAGTGAACAACGAGCCCCATCGTTAATCCTTTAACTGAAATTAATTGTAACTTTCTACAAGTAGAACAATGAATAGTACAGGTAGACGGGTTAAATCTTTCTATATATTGCTTCTAAATAGTCTAAGAAACATATATGCAAATCATCCAAATAGTACAATTCGCCATTTTTTTGTTCTTCAAGTTTAAGTGGACTACGAGCCCCATTGTTAATCCTTTATCGGAAATTATTTGTAACTTTCGACAAGTAGAACAATGAATGGAACAGGTAGACGGTTGAAATCTTTGTATATATTGCGTCTATATAGTCTAAGAAACATATAGGCAAAGCATCCAAACAGTACCATTCGCCAATTTTTTGTTCTTCAAGTTTAAGTGAACTACGAGCCCCATTGTTAATCCTTTAAAGGAAATTATTTGTAAATTTCGACAATTAGAACAATGAATGGAACAGGTAGACGGTTGAAATCAATGTATATATTGCTTCTATATAGTCTAAGAAACATATATGCAAAGCATCCAAATAGTACAATTCGCCATTTTTTTGTTCTTCAAGTTTAAGTGGACTACGAGCCCCATTGTTAATCCTTTATCGGAAATTATTTGTAACTTTCTACAAGTAGAACAATGAATGGAACGGGTAGACGGTTGAAATCAATGTATATATTGCTTCTATATAGTCTAAGAAACATATATGCAAAGCATCCAAACAGTACCATTCGCCAATTTTTTGTTCTTCAAGTTTAAGTGAACAACGAGCCCCAATGGTTAATCCTTTATCGGAAATTATTTGTAACTTCCGACAAGTAGAACAATGAATGGAACAGGTAGACGGTTGAAATCACTGTATATATTGCTTCTATATAGTCTAAGAAACATATATGCAAAGCATCCAAACAGTACCATTCGCCATTTTTTTGTTCTTCAAGTTTAAGTGAACTACCAGCCCCATTGTTAATCCTTTAAAGGAAATTATTTGCAAATTTCGACAAGTAGAACAATGAATGGATCAGGTAGACGGTTGAAATCATTGTATATATTGCTTCTATATAATCTACGAAACATATATGCAAAGCATCCAAACAGTACAATTCGCCAATTTTTTGTTCTTCAAGTTTAAGTGGACTACGAGCCCCATTGTTAATCCTTTATCGGAAATTATTTGTAACTTTCGACAACTAGAACAATGAATGGAACAGGTAGACGGTTGAAATCTTTTTATATATTGCTTCTAAATAGTCTAAGAAACATATATGCAAAGTATCCAAACAGTACAATTCGCCAATTTTTTGTTCTTTAAGTTTAAGTGAACTACGAGCCCAATTGTTAATCCTTTAAAGGAAATTATTTGTAAATATCGACAAGTAGAACAATGAATGGATCATGTAGACGGTTGAAGTCATTGTATATATTGCTTCTATATAGTCTACGAAACATATATGCAAAGCATCCAAACAGTACCATTCGCCAATTTTTTGTTCTTCAAGTTTAAGTGAACAACGAGCCCCATTGATAATTGTGAAACGGAAATTATTTGTAACTTTCTACAAGTAGAACAATGAATGGAACAGGTAGACGGTTGAAATCAATGTATATATTGCTTCTATATAGTCTAAGAAACATATATGCAAAGCATCCAAACAGTACCATTCGCCAATTTTTTGTTCTTCAAGTTTAAGTGAACAACGAGCCCCAATGGTTAATCCTTTATCGGAAATTATTTGTAACTTCCGACAAGTAGAACAATGAATGGAACAGGTAGACGGTTGAAATCACTGTATATATAGCTTCTATATAGTCTAAGAAACATATATGCAAAGCATCCAAACAGTACCATTCGCCATTTTTTTGTTCTTCAAGTTTAAGTGAACTACCAGCCCCATTGTTAATCCTTTAAAGGAAATTAATTGTAAATTTCGACAAGTAGAACAATGAATGGATCAGGTAGACGGTTGAAATCATTGTATATATTGCTTCTATATAATCTACGAAACATATATGCAAAGCATCCCAACAGTACAATTCGCCAATTCTTTGTTCTTCAAGTTTAAGTGAACAATGAGCCCCATTGTTAATCCTTTATCGGAAATTATTTGTAACTTTCGACAAGTAGAACAATGAATGGAACAGGTAGACGGTTGAAATCTTTGTATATATTGCTTCTATATCGTATAAGAAACATATATGCAAAGCATCCAAACAGTACAATTCGCCAATTTTTTGTTCTTCAAGTTTAAGTGAACTACGAGCCCCATTGTTAATCCTTTAAAGGAAATTATTTGTAAATTTCGACATGTAGAACAATGAATGGATCAGGTAGACGGTTGAAATCATTGTATATATTGCTTCTATATAATCTACGAAACATATATGCAAAGCATCCAAACAGTACAATTCGCCAATTTTTTGTTCTTCAAGTTTAAGTGGACTACGAGCCCCAATGGTTAATCCTTTATCGGAAATTATTTGTAAATTTCGACAAGTAGAACAATGAATGGAATAGGTAGACGGTTGAAATCTTTGTATATATTGCTTCTATATACTCTAAGAAACATATATGCAAAGCATCCAAACAGTACCATTCGCCAATTTTTGTTCTTCAAGTTTACGTGAACTACGAGCCCCATTGTTAATCCTTTAAAGGAAATTATTTGTAAATTTCGACCAGTAAAACAATGAATGGATCAGGTAGACGGTTGAAATCATTGTATATATTGCTTCTATATAATCTACGAAACATATATGCAAAGCATCCAAACAGTACAATTCACGAATTTTTTGTTCTTCAAGTTTAAGTGAACAGCGAGCCCCATTGATAATCGTGAAATGGAAATTATTTGTAACTTTCTACAAGTAGAACAATGAATAGTACAGGTAGACGGGTGAAATCTTTCTATATATTGCTTCTAAATAGTCTAAGAAACATATATGCAAAGCATCCAAACAGTACAATTCGCTAATTTTTTGTTCTTCAAGTTTAAGTGAACAATGAGCCCCAATGGTTAATCCTTTATCGGAAATTATTTGTAACTTTCGACAAGTAGAACAATGAATGGAACAGGTAGACGGTTGAAATCATTGTTTATATTGCTTCTAAATAGTCTAAGAAACATATCTGCATATCATCCAAACAGTACAATTCGACAATTATTTGATCTTCAAGTTTAAGTGAACTACGAGCCCCATTGTTAATACTTTAACGGAAATTATTTGTAACTTGCGACAAGTAGAACAATGAATGGAACAGGTAGACGGTTGAAATCTTTGTATATATAGCTTCTATATAGTCTAAGAAACATATATGCAAAGCATCCAAACAGTACCATTCGCCAATTTTTTGTTCTTCAAGTTTAAGTGAACAACGAGCCCCATTGTTAATCCTTTAAAGGAAATTATTTGTAAATTTCGAAAAGTAGAACAATGATTGGAACACGTAGACGGTTGAAATCTTTGTATATATTGCTTCCATATAGTCTAAGAAACATGTACGCAAAGCATCCAAACAGTACCATTCGCCAATTTTATGTTCTTCAAGTTTAAGTGAACAATGAGCCCCAATGGTTAATCCTTTATCGGAAATTATTTGTAATTTGCGACAAGTAGAACAATGAATAGTACAGGTAGACGGGTGAAATCTTTCTATATATTGCTTCTAAATAGTCTAAGAAACATATATGCAAAGCATCCAAACAGTACAATTCGCTAATTTTTTGTTCTTCAAGTTTAAGTGAACAATGAGACCCATTGTTAATCCTTTATCGGAAATTATTTGTAAATTTCGACAAGTTGAACAATGATTGGAACACGTAGACGGTTGAAATCTTTGTGTATATTGCTTCCATATAGTCTAAGAAACATGTACGCAAAGCATCCAAACAGTACCATTCGCCAATTTTTTGTTCTTCAAGTTTAAGTGAACAATGAGTCCCAATGGTTTATCCTTTATCGGAAATTATTTGTAATTTTCGACAAGTAGAACAATGAATGGAACAGGTAGACGGTTGAAATCTTTGTATATATTGCTTCTATATAGTCTAAGAAACATATATGCAAAGCGTCCAAACAGTACAATTCGCCAATTATTTGATCTTCAAGTTTAAGTGAACTACGAGCCCCATTGTTAATACTTTAACGGAAATTATTTGTAACTTGCGACAAGTAGAACAATGAATGGAACAGGTAGCCGGTTGAAATCAATGTATATATTGCTTCTATATAGTCTAAGAAACATATCTGCATATCATCCAAACAGTACAATTCGCCAATTTTTTGTTCTTCAAGTTTAAGTGAACAATGAGCCCCAATGGTTAATCCTTTATCGGAAATTATTTGTAACTTTCGACAAGTAGAACAATGAATGGAACAGGTAGACGGTTGAAATCATTGTTTATATTGCTTCTATATAGTCTAAGAAACATATCTGCATATCATCCAAACAGTACAATTCGACAATTATTTGATCTTCAAGTTTAAGTGAACTACGAGCCCCATTGTTAATACTTTAACGGAAATTATTTGTAACTTGCGACAAGTAGAACAATGAATGGAACAGGTAGACGGTTGAAATCTTTGTATATATTGCTTCTATATAGTCTAAGAAACATATATGCAAAGCATCCAAACAGTACCATTCGCCAATTTTTTGTTCTTCAAGTTTAAGTGAACAATGAGCCCCAATGGTTAATCCTTTATCGGAAATTATTTGTAACTTGCGACAAGTAGAACAATGAATAGTACAGGTAGACGGGTGAAATCTTTCTGTATATTGCTTCTAAATAGTCTAAGAAACATATATGCAAAGCATCCAAACAGTACAATTCGCCAATTTTTTGTTCTTCAAGTTTAAGTGAACAATGAGCCCCAATGGTTAATCCTTTATCGGAAATTATTTGTAACTTTCGACAAGTAGAACAATGAATGGAACAGGTAGACGGTTGAAATCTTTGTATATGTTGCTTCTATATAGTCTAAGAAACCGATATGCAAAGCATCTAAACAGTAACAATCGCCAATTTTTTGATCTTCAAGTTTAAGTGAACAGCGAGCCCCATTGATAATCATGAAATGGAAATTATTTGTAATTTTCGACAAGTAGAACAATGAATGGAACAGGTAGACGGTTGAAATCTTTGTATATATTGCTTCCATATAGTCTAAGAAACATGTACGCAAAGCATCCAAACAGTACCATTCGCCAATTTTTTGTTCTTCAAGTTTAAGTGAACAATGAGCCCCAATGGTTAATCCTTTATCGGAAATTATTTGTAAATTTCGACAAGTAGAACAATGAATAGAACAGGTAGACGGTTGAAATCTTTGTATATGTTGCTTCTATATAGTCTAAGAAACCTATATGCAAAGCATCTAAACAGTAACAATCGCCAATTTTTTGATCTTCAAGTTTAAGTGAACAGCGAGCCCCATTGATAATCATGAAATGGAAATTATTTGTAACTTTCTACAAGTAGAATAATGAATAGTGCAGGTAGACGGGTGAAATCTTTCTATATACTGCTTCTAAATAGTCTAAGAAACATATATGCAAAGCATCCAAACTGTACAATTCGACAATTTTTTGTTCTTCAAGTTTAAGTGAACTACGAACCCCATTGTTAATCCTTTAAAGGAAATTATTTGTAAATTTCGACAAGTAGAACAATGAATGGATCATGTAGACGGTTGAAATCATTGTATATATTGCTTCTATATAGTCTACGAAACATATATGCAAAGCATCCAAACAGTACAATTCGCCAATTTTTTGTTCTTCAAGTTTAAGTGAACTTCGAGCCCCATTGTTAATCCTTTATCGGAAATTATTTGCAACTTTCGACAAGTAGAACAATGAATGGAACAGGTAGACGGTTGAAATCTTTGTATATATTGCGTCTATATAGTCTATGAAACATATATGCAAAGCATCCAAACAGTACCATTCGCCAATTTTTTGTTCTTCAAGTTTAAGTGTACTACGAGCCCCAATGCTTAATCCTTTATCGGAAATTATTTGTAAATTTCGACAAGTAGAACAATGAATGGAATAGGTAGACGGTTGAAATCTTTGTATATATTGCTTCTATATACTCTAAGAAACATATATGCAAAGCATCCAAACAGTACCATTCGCCAATTTTTGTTCTTCAAGTTTACGTGAACTACGAGCCCCATTGTTAATCCTTTAAAGGAAATTATTTGTAAATTTCGACCAGTAAAACAATGAATGGATCAGGTAGACGGTTGAAATCATTGTATATATTGCTTCTATATAATCTACGAAACATATATGCAAAGCATCCAAACAGTACAATTCACGAATTTTTTGTTCTTCAAGTTTAAGTGAACAGCGAGCCCCATTGATAATCGTGAAATGGAAATTATTTGTAACTTTCTACAAGTAGAACAATGAATAGTACAGGTAGACGGGTGAAATCTTTCTATATATTGCTTCTAAATAGTCTAAGAAACATATATGCAAAGCATCCAAACAGTACAATTCGCTAATTTTTTGTTCTTCAAGTTTAAGTGAACAATGAGCCCCAATGGTTAATCCTTTATCGGAAATTATTTGTAACTTTCGACAAGTAGAACAATGAATGGAACAGGTAGACGGTTGAAATCATTGTTTATATTGCTTCTATATAGTCTAAGAAACATATCTGCATATCATCCAAACAGTACAATTCGACAATTATTTGATCTTCAAGTTTAAGTGAACTACGAGCCCCATTGTTAATACTTTAACGGAAATTATTTGTAACTTGCGACAAGTAGAACAATGAATGGAACAGGTAGACGGTTGAAATCTTTGTATATATTGCTTCTATATAGTCTAAGAAACATATATGCAAAGCATCCAAACAGTACCATTCGCCAATTTTTTGTTCTTCAAGTTTAAGTGAACAATGAGCCCCAATGGTTAATCCTTTATCGGAAATTATTTGTAACTTGCGACAAGTAGAACAATGAATAGTACAGGTAGACGGGTGAAATCTTTCTGTATATTGCTTCTAAATAGTCTAAGAAACATATATGCAAAGCATCCAAACAGTACAATTCGCCAATTTTTTGTTCTTCAAGTTTAAGTGAACAATGAGCCCCAATGGTTAATCCTTTATCGGAAATTATTTGTAACTTTCGACAAGTAGAACAATGAATGGAACAGGTAGACGGTTGAAATCTTTGTATATGTTGCTTCTATATAGTCTAAGAAACCGATATGCAAAGCATCTAAACAGTAACAATCGCCAATTTTTTGATCTTCAAGTTTAAGTGAACAGCGAGCCCCATTGATAATCATGAAATGGAAATTATTTGTAATTTTCGACAAGTAGAACAATGAATGGAACAGGTAGACGGTTGAAATCTTTGTATATATTGCTTCCATATAGTCTAAGAAACATGTACGCAAAGCATCCAAACAGTACCATTCGCCAATTTTTTGTTCTTCAAGTTTAAGTGAACAATGAGCCCCAATGGTTAATCCTTTATCGGAAATTATTTGTAAATTTCGACAAGTAGAACAATGAATAGAACAGGTAGACGGTTGAAATCTTTGTATATGTTGCTTCTATATAGTCTAAGAAACCTATATGCAAAGCATCTAAACAGTAACAATCGCCAATTTTTTGATCTTCAAGTTTAAGTGAACAGCGAGCCCCATTGATAATCATGAAATGGAAATTATTTGTAACTTTCTACAAGTAGAATAATGAATAGTGCAGGTAGACGGGTGAAATCTTTCTATATACTGCTTCTAAATAGTCTAAGAAACATATATGCAAAGCATCCAAACTGTACAATTCGACAATTTTTTGTTCTTCAAGTTTAAGTGAACTACGAACCCCATTGTTAATCCTTTAAAGGAAATTATTTGTAAATTTCGACAAGTAGAACAATGAATGGATCATGTAGACGGTTGAAATCATTGTATATATTGCTTCTATATAGTCTACGAAACATATATGCAAAGCATCCAAACAGTACAATTCGCCAATTTTTTGTTCTTCAAGTTTAAGTGAACTTCGAGCCCCATTGTTAATCCTTTAACGGAAATTAATTGTAACTTTCTACAAGTAGAACAATGATTGGAACACGTAGACGGTTGAAATCTTTGTATATATTGCTTCTATATAGTCTAAGAAACATATATGCAAAGCATCCAAACAGTACAATTCGCCAATTTTTTGTTCTTCAAGATTAACTGAACAATGAGACCCATTGTTAATCCTTTATCGGAAATTATTTGTAACTTTCGACAAGTAGAACAATGAATGGAACAGGTAGACGGTTGAAATCTTTGTATATATTGCGTCTATATAGTCTATGAAACATATATGCAAAGCATCCAAACAGTACCATTCGCCAATTTTTTGTTCTTCAAGTTTAAGTGTACTACGAGCCCCAATGGTTAATCCTTCATCGGAAATTATTTGTAAATTTCGACAAGTAGAACAATGAATGGAATAGGTAGACGGTTGAAATCTTTGTATATATTGCTTCTATATACTCTAAGAAACATATATGCAAAGCATCCAAACAGTACCATTCGCCAATTTTTGTTCTTCAAGTTTACGTGAACTACGAGCCCCATTGTTAATCCTTTAAAGGAAATTATTTGTAAATTTCGACCAGTAAAACAATGAATGGATCAGGTAGACGGTTGAAATCATTGTATATATTGCTTCTATATAATCTACGAAACATATATGCAAAGCATCCAAACAGTACAATTCACGAATTTTTTGTTCTTCAAGTTTAAGTGAACAGCGAGCCCCATTGATAATCGTGAAATGGAAATTATTTGTAACTTTCTACAAGTAGAACAATGAATAGTACAGGTAGACGGGTGAAATCTTTCTATATATTGCTTCTAAATAGTCTAAGAAACATATATGCAAAGCATCCAAACAGTACAATTCGCTAATTTTTTGTTCTTCAAGTTTAAGTGAACAATGAGCCCCAATGGTTAATCCTTTATCGGAAATTATTTGTAACTTTCGACAAGTAGAACAATGAATGGAACAGGTAGACGGTTGAAATCATTGTTTATATTGCTTCTATATAGTCTAAGAAACATATCTGCATATCATCCAAACAGTACAATTCGACAATTATTTGATCTTCAAGTTTAAGTGAACTACGAGCCCCATTGTTAATACTTTAACGGAAATTATTTGTAACTTGCGACAAGTAGAACAATGAATGGAACAGGTAGACGGTTAAAATCTTTGTATATATTGCTTCTATATAGTCTAAGAAACATATATGCAAAGCATCCAAACAGTACCATTCGCCAATTTTTTGTTCTTCAAGTTTAAGTGAACAACGAGCCCCATTGTTAATCCTTTAAAGGAAATTATTTGTAAATTTCGAAAAGTAGAACAATGATTGGAACACGTAGACGGTTGAAATCTTTGTATATATTGCTTCCATATAGTCTAAGAAACATGTACGCAAAGCATCCAAACAGTACCATTCGCCAATTTTATGTTCTTCAAGTTTAAGTGAACAATGAGCCCCAATGGTTAATCCTTTATCGGAAATTATTTGTAATTTGCGACAAGTAGAACAATGAATAGTACAGGTAGACGGGTGAAATATTTCTATATATTGCTTCTAAATAGTCTAAGAAACATATATGCAAAGCATCCAAACAGTACAATTCGCTAATTTTTTGTTCTTCAAGTTTAAGTGAACAATGAGACCCATTGTTAATCCTTTATCGGAAATTATTTGTAACTTTCGACAAGTAGAACAATGAATGGAACAGGTAGACGGTTGAAATCTTTGTATATATTGCGTCTATATAGTCAAAGAAACATATATGCAAAGCATCCAAACAGTACCATTCGCCAATTTTTTGTTCTTCAAGTTTAAGTGTACTACGAGCCCCATTGTTAATCCTTTAAAGGAAATTATTTGTAAATTTCGACAAGTAGAACAATGATTGGAACACGTAGACGGTTGACATCTTTGTATATATTGCTTCCATATAGTCTAAGAAACATATATGCAAAGCATCCAAACAGTACCATTCGCCAATTTTTTGTTCTTCAAGTTTAAGTGAACAACGAGCCCCATTGTTAATCCTTTGAAGGAAATTATTTGTAAATTTCGACAAGTTGAACAATGATTGGAACACGTAGACGGTTGAAATCTTTGTGTATATTGCTTCCATATAGTCTAAGAAACATGTACGCAAAGCATCCAAACAGTACCATTCGCCAATTTTTTGTTCTTCAAGTTTAAGTGAACAATGAGTCCCAATGGTTTATCCTTTATCGGAAATTATTTGTAATTTTCGACAAGTAGAACAATGAATGGAACAGGTAGACGGTTGAAATCTTTGTATATATTGCTTCTATATAGTCTAAGAAACATATATGCAAAGCGTCCAAACAGTACAATTCGCCAATTATTTGATCTTCAAGTTTAAGTGAACTACGAGCCCCATTGTTAATACTTTAACGGAAATTATTTGTAACTTGCGACAAGTAGAACAATGAATGGAACAGGTAGCCGGTTGAAATCAATGTATATATTGCTTCTATATAGTCTAAGAAACATATCTGCATATCATCCAAACAGTACAATTCGCCAATTATTTGATCTTCAAGTTTAAGTGAACTACGAGCCCCATTGTTAATACTTTAACGGAAATTATTTGTAACTTGCGACAGGTAGAACAATGAATGGAACAGGTAGACGGTTGAAATCAATGTATATATTGCTACTATATAGTCTAAGAAACATATATGCAAAGCATCCAAAGAGTACAATTCGCCAATTTTTTGTTCTTCAAGTTTAAGTGAACTACGAGCCCCATTGTTAATCCTTTAACGGAAATTAATTGTAACTTTCTACAAGCAGAACAATGATTGGAACACGTAGACGGTTGAAATCTTTGTATATATTGCTTCCATATAGTCTAAGAAACATATATGCAAAGCATCCAAACAGTACCATTCGCCAATTTTTTGTTCTTCAAGTTTAAGTGAACAACGAGCCCCATTGTTAATCCTTTGAAGGAAATTATTTGTAAATTTCGACAAGTTGAACAATGATTGGAACACGTAGACGGTTGAAATCTTTGTGTATATTGCTTCCATATAGTCTAAGAAACATGTACGCAAAGCATCCAAACAGTACCATTCGCCAATTTTTTGTTCTTCAAGTTTAAGTGAACAATGAGTCCCAATGGTTTATCCTTTATCGGAAATTATTTGTAATTTTCGACAAGTAGAACAATGAATGGAACAGGTAGACGGTTGAAATCTTTGTATATATTGCTTCTATATAGTCTAAGAAACATATATGCAAAGCGTCCAAACAGTACAATTCGCCAATTATTTGATCTTCAAGTTTAAGTGAACTACGAGCCCCATTGTTAATACTTTAACGGAAATTATTTGTAATTTGCGACAAGTAGAACAATGAATGGAACAGGTAGCCGGTTGAAATCAATGTATATATTGCTTCTATATAGTCTAAGAAACATATATGCAAAGCAACCAAACAGTACCATTCGCCAATTTTTTGTTCTTCAAGTTTAAGTGAACTACGAGCCCCATTGTTAATCCTTTAAAGGAAATTATTTGTAACTTTCGACAAGTAGAACAATGAATGGAACAGGTAGACGGTTGAAATATTTGTATATATTGCTTCTATATAGTCTAAGAAACATATATGCAAAGCATCCAAACAGTACAATTCGCCAATTTTTTGTTCTTCAAGTATAAGTGAACAGCGAGCCCCATTGATAATCATGAAATGGCAATTATTTGTAACTATCTACAAGTAGAACAGTGAATAGTACAGGTAGACGGGTGAAATCTTTCTATATATTGCTTCTAAATAGTCTAAGAAACATCTATGCAAAGCATCCAAACAGTACAATTCGCCAATTTCTTGTTCTTCAAGTTTAAGTGAACAATGAGCCCCAATGGTTAATCCTTTATCGGTAATTATTTGTAACTTTCGACAAGTAGAACAATGAATGGAACAGGTAGACGGTTGAAATCTTTGTATATATTGCTTCTATATAGTCTAAGAAACATATATGCAAAGCGTCCAAACAGTACAATGCGCCAATTATTTGATCTTCAAGTTTAAGTGAACTACGAGCCCCATTGTTAATACTTTAACGGAAATTATTTGTAATTTGCGACAAGTAGAACAATGAATGGAACAGGTAGCCGGTTGAAATCAATGTATATATTGCTTCTATATAGTCTAAGAAACATATATGCAAAGCAACCAAACAGTACCATTCGCCAATTTTTTGTTCTTCAAGTTTAAGTAAACTACGATCCCCATTGTTAATCCCTTAACGGAAATTATTTGTAACTTTCGACAAGTAGAACAATGAATGGAACAGGTAGACGGTTGAAGTCTTTGTATATATTGTTTCTATATAATCTAAGAAACATATATGCAAAGCATCCAAACAGTACAATTCGCCAATTATTTCATCTTCATGTTTAAGTGAACTACGAGCCCCATTGTTAATACTTTAACGGAAATTATTTGTAACTTGCGACAAGTAGAACAATGAGTGGAACAGGTAGGCGGTTGAAATCAATCTATATATTGCTTCTATATAGTCTAAGAAACATATATGCAAAGCATCCAAACAGTACCATTCGCCAATTTTTTGTTCTTCAAGTTTAAGTGAACAATGAGTCCCAATGGTTTATCCTTTATCGGAAATTATTTGTAATTTTCGACAAGTAGAACAATGAATGGAACAGGTAGACGGTTGAAATCTTTGTATATATTGCTTCCATATAGTCTAAGAAACATGAACGCAAAGCATCCAAACAGTACCATTCGCTAATTTTTTGTTCTTCAAGTTTAAGTGAACTACGAGCCCCATTGTTAATCCTTTAAAGGAAATTATTTGTAAATTTCGACAAGTAGAACAATGAATGGAACAGGTAGACTGTTGAAATCATTGTATATATTGCTTCTATATAGTCTAAGAAACATATATGCAAAGCGTCCAAACAGTACAATTCGCCAATTATTTGATCTTCAAGTTTAAGTGAACTACGAGCCCCATTGTTAATACTTTAACGGAAATTATTTGTAACTTGCGACAAAGTAGAACAATGAATGGAACAGGTAGCCGGTTGAAATCAATGTATATATTGCTTCTATATAGTCTAAGAAACATATATGCAAAGCATCCAAACAGTACCATTCGCCAATTTTTTGTTCTTCAAGTTTAAGTGAACTACGAGCCCCATTGTTAATCCTTTAAAGGAAATTATTTGTAACTTTCTAGAAGTAGAACAATGAATGGAACAGGTAGACGGTTGAAATCTTTGTATATATTGCTTCTATATAGTCTAAGAAACATATATGCAAAGCATCCAATCAGTACAATTCGCCAATTTTTGTTCTTCAAGTATAAGTGAACAGCGAGCCCCATTGATAATCATGAAATGGCAATTATTTGTAAATATCTACAAGTAGAACAATGAATAGTACAGATAGACGGGTGAAATCTTTCTATATATTGCTTCTAAATAGTCTAAGAAACATCTATGCAAAGCATCCAAACAGTACAATTCGCCAATTTTTTGTTCTTCAAGTTTAAGTGAACTACGAGCCCCATTGTTAATACTTTAAAGGAAATTATTTGTAACTTTCGACAAGTAGAACAATGAATGGAACAGGTAGACGGTTGAAATCTTTGTATATATTGCTTCTATATAGTATAAGAAACATATATGCAAAGCATCCAAACAGTACCATTCGCCAATTTTTTGTTCTTCAAGTTTAAGTGAACAATGAGCCCCAATGGTTAATCCTTTATCGGAAATTATTTGTAATTTTCGACAAGTAGAACAATGAATGGAACAGGTAGACGGTTGAAATATTTGTATATATTTCTTCTATATAATACAAGAAACATATATTCAAAGCATCCAAACAGTACCATTCGCCAATTTTTTGGTCTTCAACTTTAAGTGAGCAATGAGCCCCAATGGTTAATCCTTTATCGGAAATTATTTGTAATTTTCGACAAGTAGAACAATGAATGGAACAGGTAGACGGTTGAAATCATTGTATATATTGCTTCTATATAGTCTAAGAAACATATATGCAAAGCATCCAAACAGTACAATTCGCCAATTTTTTGTTCTTCAAGTTTAAGTGAACAATGAGCCCCATTGTTAATACTTTAAAGGAAATTATTTGTAACTTTCGACAAGTAGAACAATGAATGGAACAGGTAGACGGTTGAAATCTTTGTATATATTGCTTCTATATAGTATAAGAAACATATATGCAAAGCATCCAAACAGTACCATTCGCCAATTTTTTGTTCTTCAAGTTTAAGTGAACAATGAGCCCCATTGTTAATCCTTTATCGGAAATTATTTGTAACTTTCGACAAGTAGAACAATGAATGGAACAGGTAGACGGTTGAAATCTTTGTATATATTGCTTCTATATAGTCTAAGAAACATATATGCAAAGCATCCAAACAGTACCATTCGCCAATTTTTTGTTCTTCAAGTTTAAGTAAACTACGATCCCCATTGTTAATCCCTTAACGGAAATTATTTGTAACATTCGCCAAGTAGAACAATGAATGGAACAGGTAGACGGTTGAAATCATTGTATATATTGCTTCTATATAGTCTAAGAAATATATATGCAAAGCATCCAAACAGTACAATTCGCCAATTTTTTGTTCTTCAAGTTTAAGTGAACAATGAGCCCCATTGTTAATCCTTTAAAGGAAATTATTTGTAACTTTCGACAAGTAGAACAATGAATGGAACAGGTAGACGGTTGAAATCTTTGTATATATTGCTTCTATATAGTCTAAGAAACATATATGCAAAGCATCCAAACAGTACCATTCGCCAATTTTTTGTTCTTCAAGTTTAAGTGAACAATGAGCCCCATTGTTAATCCTTTATCGGAAATTATTTGTAACTTTCGACAAGTAGAACAATGAATGGAACAGGTAGACGGTTGAAATCTTTGTATATATTGCTTCTATATAGTCTAAGAAACATATATGCAAAGCATCTAAACAGTACCATTCGCCAATTTTTTGTTCTTCAAGTTTAAGTGAACAACGAGCCCCATTGTTAATCCTTTAAAGGAAATTATTTGTAACTTTCGACAAGTAGAACAATGAATGGAACAGGTAGACGGTTGAAATCTTTGTATTTATTGCTTCTATATAGTCTAACAAACATATATGCAAAGCATCCAAACAGTACAATTCGCCAATTTTTTGTTCTTCATGTTTAAGTGAACAATGAGCCCCAATGGTTAATCCTTTATCGGAAATTATTTGTAAATTTCGACAAGTAGAACAATGAATGGAACAGGTAGCCGGTTGAAATCTTTGTATATATTGCTTCTATATAGTCTAAGAAACATTTATGCAAAGTATCCAAACAGTACAATTCGCCAATTTTTTGTTCTTCAAGTTTAAGTAAACTACGATCCCCATTGTTAATCCCTTAACGGAAATTATTTGTAACATTCGACAAGTAGAACAATGAATGGAACAGGTAGACGGTTGAAATCATTGTATATATTGCTTCTATATAGTCTAAGAAACATATATGCAAAGCATCCAAACGGTACCATTCGCCAATTTTTTGTTCTTCAAGTTTAAGTGAACTATGAGCCCCATTGTTAATCCTTTAAAGGAAATTATTTGTAAATTTCAACAAGTAGAATAATGAACTGAACAGGTAGACGGTTGAAATCTTTGCATATATTGCTTCTATATAGTCTAAGAAACATATATGCAAAGCATCCAAACAGTACCATTCGCCAATTTTTTGTTCTTCAAGTTTAAGTAAACTACGATCCCCATTGTTAATCCCTTAACGGAAATTATTTGTAAATTTCGGCAAGTAGAACAATGAATGGAATAGGTAGACGGATGAAATCATTGTATATATTGCTTCTATATAGTCTAAGAAACATATATGCAAAGCATCCAAACAGTACCATTCGCCAATTTTTTGTTCTTCAAGTTTAAGTGAACAATGAGCCCCATTGTTAATCCTTTATCGGAAATTATTTGTAACTTTCGACAAGTAGAACAATGAATGGAACAGGTAGACGGTTGAAATCTTTGTATATATTGCTTCTATATAGTCTAAGAAACATATATGCAAAGCATCCAAACAGTACCATTCGCCAATTTTTTGTTCTTCAAGTTTAAGTGAACAATGAGCCCCATTGTTAATCCTTTATCGGAAATTATTTGTAACTTTCGACAAGTAGAACAATGAATGGAACAGGTAGACGGTTGAAATCTTTGTATATATTGCTTCTATATAGTCTAAGAAACATATATGCAAAGCATCTAAACAGTACCATTCGCCAATTTTTTGTTCTTCAAGTTTAAGTAAACTACGATCCCCATTGTTAATCCCTTAACGGAAATTATTTGTAACATTCGACAAGTAGAACAATGAATGGAACAGGTAGACGGTTGAAATCATTGTATATATTGCTTCTATATAGTCTAAGAAACATATATGCAAAGCATCCAAACAGTACAATTCGCCAATTTTTTGTTCTTCAAGTTTAAGTGAACAACGAGCCCCATTGTTAATCCTTTAAAGGAAATTATTTGTAAATTTCGACAAGTAGAACAATGATTGGAACACGTAGACGGTTGAAATCTTTGTATATATTGCTTCCATATAGTCTAAGAAACATGTACGCAAAGCATCCAAACAGTACCATTCGCCAATTTTTTGTTCTTCAAGTTTAAGTGAACAATGAGCCCCAATGGTTAATCCTTTATCGGAAATTATTTGTAATTTTCGACAAGTAGAACAATGAATGGAACAGGTAGACGGTTGAAATCTTTGTATATATTGCTTCTATATAGTCTAAGAAACATATATGCAAAGCATCCAACCAGTACAATTCGCCAATTTATTGTTCTTCAAGTTTAAGTGAACAACGAGCCCCATTGTTAATCCTTTAAAGGAAATTATTTGTAACTTTCGACAAGTAGAACAATGAATGGAACAGGTAGACGGTTGAAATCTTTGTATATATTGCTTCTATATAGTCTAAGAAACATATATGCAAAGCATCCAAACAGTACAATTCGCCAATTTTTTGTTCTTCATGTTTAAGTGAACAATGAGCCCCAATGGTTAATCCTTTATCGGAAATTATTTGTAAATTTCGACAAGTAGAACAATGAATGGAACAGGTAGCCGGTTGAAATCTTTGTATATATTGCTTCTATATAGTCTAAGAAACATTTATGCAAAGTATCCAAACAGTACAATTCGCCAATTTTTTGTTCTTCAAGTTTAAGTAAACTACGATCCCCATTGTTAATCCCTTAACGGAAATTATTTGTAACATTCGACAAGTAGAACAATGAATGGAACAGGTAGACGGTTGAAATCATTGTATATATTGCTTCTATATAGTCTAAGAAACATATATGCAAAGCATCCAAACGATACCATTCGCCAATTTTTTGTTCTTCAAGTTTAAGTAAACTACGATCCCCATTGTTAATCCCTTAACGGAAATTATTTGTAACATTCGACAAGTAGAACAATGAATGGAACAGGTAGACGGTTGAAATCATTGTATATATTGCTTCTATATAGTCTAAGAAACATATATGCAAAGTATCCAAACAGTACAATTCGCCAATTTTTTGTTCTTCAAGTTTAAGTGAACAATGAGCCCCATTGTTAATCCTTTAAAGGAAATTATTTGTAACTTTCGACAAGTAGAACAATGAATGGAACAGGTAGACGGTTGAAATCTTTGCATATATTGCTTCTATATAGTCTAAGAAACATATATGCAAAGCATCCAAACAGTACCATTCGCCAATTTTTTGTTCTTCAAGTTTAAGTAAACTACGATCCCCATTGTTAATCCCTTAACGGAAATTATTTGTAACTTTCGACAAGTAGAACAATGAATGGAACAGGTAGACGGTTGAAATCTTTGTATATATTGCTTCTATATAGTCTAAGAAACATATATGCAAAGCATCCAAACAGTACCATTCGCCAATTTTTTGTTCTTCAAGTTTAAGTAAACTACGATCCCCATTGTTAATCCCTTAACGGAAATTATTTGTAACATTCGACAAGTAGAACAATGAATGGAACAGGTAGACGGTTGAAATCATTGTATATATTGCTTCTATATAGTCTAAGAAATATATATGCAAAGCATCCAAACAGTACAATTCGCCAATTTTTTGTTCTTCAAGTTTAAGTGAACAATGAGCCCCATTGTTAATCCTTTAAAGGAAATTATTTGTAACTTTCGACAAGTAGAACAATGAATGGAACAGGTAGACGGTTGAAATCTTTGTATATATTGCTTCTATATAGTCTAAGAAACATATATGCAAAGCATCCAAACAGTACCATTCGCCAATTTTTTGTTCTTCAAGTTTAAGTGAACAATGAGCCCCATTGTTAATCCTTTATCGGAAATTATTTGTAACTTTCGACAAGTAGAACAATGAATGGAACAGGTAGACGGTTGAAATCTTTGTATATATTGCTTCTATATAGTCTAAGAAACATATATGCAAAGCATCTAAACAGTACCATTCGCCAATTTTTTGTTCTTCAAGTTTAAGTGAACAACGAGCCCCATTGTTAATCCTTTAAAGGAAATTATTTGTAACTTTCGACAAGTAGAACAATGAATGGAACAGGTAGACGGTTGAAATCTTTGTATTTATTGCTTCTATATAGTCTAACAAACATATATGCAAAGCATCCAAACAGTACAATTCGCCAATTTTTTGTTCTTCATGTTTAAGTGAACAATGAGCCCCAATGGTTAATCCTTTATCGGAAATTATTTGTAAATTTCGACAAGTAGAACAATGAATGGAACAGGTAGCCGGTTGAAATCTTTGTATATATTGCTTCTATATAGTCTAAGAAACATTTATGCAAAGTATCCAAACAGTACAATTCGCCAATTTTTTGTTCTTCAAGTTTAAGTAAACTACGATCCCCATTGTTAATCCCTTAACGGAAATTATTTGTAACATTCGACAAGTAGAACAATGAATGGAACAGGTAGACGGTTGAAATCATTGTATATATTGCTTCTATATAGTCTAAGAAACATATATGCAAAGCATCCAAACGGTACCATTCGCCAATTTTTTGTTCTTCAAGTTTAAGTGAACTATGAGCCCCATTGTTAATCCTTTAAAGGAAATTATTTGTAAATTTCAACAAGTAGAATAATGAACTGAACAGGTAGACGGTTGAAATCTTTGCATATATTGCTTCTATATAGTCTAAGAAACATATATGCAAAGCATCCAAACAGTACCATTCGCCAATTTTTTGTTCTTCAAGTTTAAGTAAACTACGATCCCCATTGTTAATCCCTTAACGGAAATTATTTGTAAATTTCGGCAAGTAGAACAATGAATGGAATAGGTAGACGGATGAAATCATTGTATATATTGCTTCTATATAGTCTAAGAAACATATATGCAAAGCATCCAAACAGTACCATTCGCCAATTTTTTGTTCTTCAAGTTTAAGTGAACAATGAGCCCCATTGTTAATCCTTTATCGGAAATTATTTGTAACTTTCGACAAGTAGAACAATGAATGGAACAGGTAGACGGTTGAAATCTTTGTATATATTGCTTCTATATAGTCTAAGAAACATATATGCAAAGCATCCAAACAGTACCGTTCGCCAATTTTTTGTTCTTCAAGTTTAAGTGAACAATGAGCCCCATTGTTAATCCTTTATCGGAAATTATTTGTAACTTTCGACAAGTAGAACATTGAATGGAACAGGTAGACGGTTGAAATCTTTGTATATATTGCTTCTATATAGTATAAGAAACATATATGCAAAGCATCCAAACAGTACCATTCGCCAATTTTTTGTTCTTCAAGTTTAAGTGAACTACGAGCCCCATTGTTAATCCTTTAAAGGAAATTATTTGTAAATTTCGACAAGTAGAACAATGAATGGAACAGGTAGACTGTTGAAATCATTGTATATATTGCTTCTATATAGTCTAAGAAACATATATGCAAAGCATCCAAACAGTACCATTCGCCAATTTTTTGTTCTTCAAGTTTAAGTGAACTACGAGCCCCATTGTTAATCCTTTAAAGGAAATTATTTGTAAATTTCGACAAGTAGAACAATGAATGGATCATGTAGACGGTTGAAATCATTGTATATATTGCTTCTATATAGCCTACGAAACATATATGCAAAGCATCCAAACAGTACAATTCGCCAATTTTTTGTTCTTCAAGTTTAAGTGAACTACGAGCCCCATTGTTAATCTTTAACGGAAATTAATTGTAACTTTCTACAAGTAGAACAATGATTGGAACACACAGACGGTTGAAATCTTTGTATACATTGCTTCCATATAGTCTAAGAAACATATATGCAAAGCATCCAAACAGTACCATTCGCCACTTTTTTGTTCTTCAAGTTTAAGTGAACAACGAGCCCCATTGTTAATCCTTTAAAGGAAATTATTTGTAAATTTCGACAAGTAGAACAATGATTGGATCACGTAGACGGTTGAAATCATTGTATATATTGCTTCTATATAGTCTAAGAAACATATATGCAAAGCATCCAAACAGTACAATTCGCCAATTTTTTGTTCTTCAAGTTTAAGTGAACAATGAGCCCCAATGGTTAATCCTTTATCGGAAATTATTTGTAATTTTCGACAAGTAGAACAATGAATGGAACAGGTAGACGGTTGAAATATTTGTATATATTGCTTCTATATAATCTAAGAAACATATATGCAAAGCATCCAAACAGTACCATTCGCCAATTTTTTGTTCTTCAAGTTTAAGTGAACAACGAGCCCGATTGATAATCATGAAACGGAAATTATTTGTAACTTTCTACAAGTAGAGCAATGAATAGTACAGGTAGACGGGTGAAATCTTTCTATATATTGCTTCTAAATAGTCTAAGAAACATCTATGCAAAGCATCCAAACAGTACCATTCGCCAATTTTTCGTTCTTCAAGTTTAAGTGAACAATGAGCCCCATTGTTAATCCTTTAAAGGAAATTATTTGTAAATTTCGGCAAGTAGAACAATGAATGGAATAGGTAGACGGTTGAAATCATTGTATATATTCCTTCTATATAGTCTAAGAAACATATATGCAAAGCATCCAAACAGTACAATTCGCTAATTTTTTGTTCTTCAAGTTTAAGTAAACTACGATCCCCATTGTTAATCCATTAACGGAAATTATTTGTAACATTCGACAAGTAGAACAATGAATGGAACAGGTAGACGGTTGAAATCATTGTATATATTGCTTCTATATAGTCTAAGAAACATATATGCAAAGCATCCAAACGATACCATTCGCCAATTTTTTGTTCTTCAAGTTTAAGTAAACTACGATCCCCATTGTTAATCCCTTAACGGAAATTATTTGTAACATTCGACAAGTAGAACAATGAATGGAACAGGTAGACGGTTGAAATCATTGTATATATTGCTTCTATATAGTCTAAGAAACATATATGCAAAGTATCCAAACAGTACAATTCGCCAATTTTTTGTTCTTCAAGTTTAAGTGAACAATGAGCCCCATTGTTAATCCTTTAAAGGAAATTATTTGTAACTTTCGACAAGTAGAACAATGAATGGAACAGGTAGACGGTTGAAATCTTTGCATATATTGCTTCTATATAGTCTAAGAAACATATATGCAAAGCATCCAAACAGTACCATTCGCCAATTTTTTGTTCTTCAAGTTTAAGTAAACTACGATCCCCATTGTTAATCCCTTAACGGAAATTATTTGTAACTTTCGACAAGTAGAACAATGAATGGAACAGGTAGACGGTTGAAATCTTTGTATATATTGCTTCTATATAGTCTAAGAAACATATATGCAAAGCATCCAAACAGTACCATTCGCCAATTTTTTGTTCTTCAAGTTTAAGTAAACTACGATCCCCATTGTTAATCCCTTAACGGAAATTATTTGTAAATTTCGACAAGTAGAACAATGAATGGATCATGTAGACGGTTGAAAAAATTGTATATATTGCTTCTATATAGTCTACGAAACATATATGCAAAGCATCCAAACAGTACAATTCGCCAATTTTTTGTTCTTCAAGTTTAAGTAAACTACGATCCCCATTGTTAATCCCTTAACGGAAATTATTTGTAACTTTCGACAAGTAGAACAATGAATGGAACAGGTAGACGGTTGAAATCATTGTATATATTGCTTCTATATAGTCTAAGAAACATATATGCAAAGCATCCAAACAGTACAATTCGCCAATTTTTTGTTCTTCAAGTTTAAGTGAACAATGAGCCCCATTGTTAATCCTTTAAAGGAAATTATTTGTAACTTTCGACAAGTAGAACAATGAATGGAACAGGTAGACGGTTGAAATCTTTGTATATATTGCTTCTAAATAGTATAAGAAACATATATGCAAAGCATCCAAACAGTACCATTCGCCAATTTTTTGTTCTTCAAGTTTAAGTGAACAATGAGCCCCATTGTTAAACCTTTATCGGAAATTATTTGTTACTTTCGACATGTAGAACAATGAATGGAACAGGTAGACGGTTGAAATCTTTGTATATATTGCTTCTATATAGTCTAAGAAACATATATGCAAAGCATCCAAACAGTACCATTCGCCAATTTTTTGTTCTTCAAGTTTAAGTGAACTACGAGCCCCATTGTTAATCTTTAACGGAAATTAATTGTAACTTTCTACAAGTAGAACAATGATTGGAACACACAGACGGTTGAAATCTTTGTATATATTGCTTCCATATAGTCTAAGAAACATATATGCAAAGCATCCAAACAGTACCATTCGCCAATTTTTTGTTCTTCAAGTTTAAGTGAACTACGAGCCCCATTGTTAATGTTTAACGGAAATTAATTGTAACTTTCTACAAGTAGAACAATGATTGGAACACACAGACGGTTGAAATCTTTGTATATATTGCTTCCATATAGTCTAAGAAACATATATGCAAAGCATCCAAACAGTACCATTCGCCAATTTTTTGTTCTTCAAGTTAAAGTGAACAATGAGCCCCATTGTTAATCCTTTATCGGAAATTATTTGTAACTTTCGACAAGTAGAACATTGAATGGAACAGGTAGACGGTTGAAATCTTTGTATATATTGCTTCTATATAGTATAAGAAACATATATGCAAAGCATCCAAACAGTACCATTCGCCAATTTTTTGTTCTTCAAGTTTAAGTGAACTACGAGCCCCATTGTTAATCCTTTAAAGGAAATTATTTGTAAATTTCGACAAGTAGAACAATGAATGGAACAGGTAGACTGTTGAAATCATTGTATATATTGCTTCTATATAGTCTAAGAAACATATATGCAAAGCATCCAAACAGTACCATTCGCCAATTTTTTGTTCTTCAAGTTTAAGTGAACTACGAGCCCCATTGTTAATCCTTTAAAGGAAATTATTTGTAAATTTCGACAAGTAGAACAATGAATGGATCATGTAGACGGTTGAAATCATTGTATATATTGCTTCTATATAGCCTACGAAACATATATGCAAAGCATCCAAACAGTACAATTCGCCAATTTTTTGTTCTTCAAGTTTAAGTGAACTACGAGCCCCATTGTTAATCTTTAACGGAAATTAATTGTAACTTTCTACAAGTAGAACAATGATTGGAACACACAGACGGTTGAAATCTTTGTATACATTGCTTCCATATAGTCTAAGAAACATATATGCAAAGCATCCAAACAGTACCATTCGCCACTTTTTTGTTCTTCAAGTTTAAGTGAACAACGAGCCCCATTGTTAATCCTTTAAAGGAAATTATTTGTAAATTTCGACAAGTAGAACAATGATTGGATCACGTAGACGGTTGAAATCATTGTATATATTGCTTCTATATAGTCTAAGAAACATATATGCAAAGCATCCAAACAGTACAATTCGCCAATTTTTTGTTCTTCAAGTTTAAGTGAACAATGAGCCCCAATGGTTAATCCTTTATCGGAAATTATTTGTAATTTTCGACAAGTAGAACAATGAATGGAACAGGTAGACGGTTGAAATATTTGTATATATTGCTTCTATATAATCTAAGAAACATATATGCAAAGCATCCAAACAGTACCATTCGCCAATTTTTTGTTCTTCAAGTTTAAGTGAACAACGAGCCCGATTGATAATCATGAAACGGAAATTATTTGTAACTTTCTACAAGTAGAGCAATGAATAGTACAGGTAGACGGGTGAAATCTTTCTATATATTGCTTCTAAATAGTCTAAGAAACATCTATGCAAAGCATCCAAACAGTACCATTCGCCAATTTTTCGTTCTTCAAGTTTAAGTGAACAATGAGCCCCATTGTTAATCCTTTAAAGGAAATTATTTGTAAATTTCGGCAAGTAGAACAATGAATGGAATAGGTAGACGGTTGAAATCATTGTATATATTCCTTCTATATAGTCTAAGAAACATATATGCAAAGCATCCAAACAGTACAATTCGCTAATTTTTTGTTCTTCAAGTTTAAGTAAACTACGATCCCCATTGTTAATCCCTTAACGGAAATTATTTGTAACTTTCGACAAGTAGAACAATGAATGGAACAGGTAGACGGTTGAAGTCTTTGTATATATTGTTTCTATATAATCTAAGAAACATATATGCAAAGCATCCAAACAGTACAATTCGCCAATTATTTCATCTTCATGTTTAAGTGAACTACGAGCCCCATTGTTAATACTTTAACGGAAATTATTTGTAACTTGCGACAAGTAGAACAATGAGTGGAACAGGTAGGCGGTTGAAATCAATCTATATATTGCTTCTATATAGTCTAAGAAACATATATGCAAAGCATCCAAACAGTACCATTCGCCAATTTTTTGTTCTTCAAGTTTAAGTGAACAATGAGCCCCATTGTTAATCCTTTATCGGAAATTATTTGTAAATTTCGACAAGTAGAACAATGAATGGAACAGGTAGACTGTTGAAATCATTGCATATATTGCTTCTATATAGTCCAAGAAACATATATGCAAAGCGTCCAAACAGGACAAATCGCCAATTTTTTGCTCTTCAAGTTTAAGTGAACTACGAGCTCCATTGTTAATCCTTTAAAGGAAATTATTTGTAAATTTCGGAAAGTAGAACAATGAATGAAATAGGTAGACGGTTGAAATCATTGTATATATTGCTTCTATATAGTCTAAGAAACATGTACGCAAAGCATCCAAACAGTACCATTCGCCAATTTTTTGTTCTTCAAGTTTAAGTGAACAATGAGTCCCAATGGTTTATCCTTTATCGGAAATTATTTGTAATTTTCGACAAGTAGAACAATGAATGGAACAGGTAGACGGTTGAAATCTTTGTATATATTGCTTCCATATAGTCTAAGAAACATGAACGCAAAGCATCCAAAGAGTACCATTCGCTAATTTTTTGTTCTTCAAGTTTAAGTGAACTACGAGCCCCATTGTTAATCCTTTAAAGGAAATTATTTGTAACTTTCTAGAAGTAGAACAATGAATGGAACAGGTAGACGGTTGAAATCTTTGTATATATTGCTTCTATATAGTCTAAGAAACATATATGCAAAGCATCCAATCAGTACAATTCGCCAATTTTTGTTCTTCAAGTATAAGTGAACAGCGAGCCCCATTGATAATCATGAAATGGCAATTATTTGTAAATATCTACAAGTAGAACAATGAATAGTACAGATAGACGGGTGAAATCTTTCTATATATTGCTTCTAAATAGTCTAAGAAACATCTATGCAAAGCATCCAAACAGTACAATTCGCCAATTTTTTGTTCTTCAAGTTTAAGTGAACAATGAGCCCCAATGGTTAATCCTTTATCGGAAATTATTTGTAATTTTCGACAAGTAGAACAATGAATGGAACAGGTAGACGGTTGAAATATTTGTATATATTTCTTCTATATAATACAAGAAACATATATTCAAAGCATCCAAACAGTACCATTCGCCAATTTTTTGGTCTTCAACTTTAAGTGAGCAATGAGCCCCAATGGTTAATCCTTTATCGGAAATTATTTGTAATTTTCGACAAGTAGAACAATGAATGGAACAGGTAGACGGTTGAAATCATTGTATATATTGCTTCTATATAGTCTAAGAAACATATATGCAAAGCATCCAAACAGTACAATTCGCCAATTTTTTGTTCTTCAAGTTTAAGTGAACAATGAGCCCCATTGTTAATACTTTAAAGGAAATTATTTGTAACTTTCGACAAGTAGAACAATGAATGGAACAGGTAGACGGTTGAAATCTTTGTATATATTGCTTCTATATAGTATAAGAAACATATATGCAAAGCATCCAAACAGTACCATTCGCCAATTTTTTGTTCTTCAAGTTTAAGTGAACAATGAGCCCCATTGTTAATCCTTTATCGGAAATTATTTGTAACTTTCGACAAGTAGAACAATGAATGGAACAGGTAGACGGTTGAAATCTTTGTATATATTGCTTCTATATAGTCTAAGAAACATATATGCAAAGCATCCAAACAGTACCATTCGCCACTTTTTTGTTCTTCAAGTTTAAGTGAACAACGAGCCCCATTGTTAATCCTTTAAAGGAAATTATTTGTAAATTTCGACAAGTAGAACAATGATTGGATCACGTAGACGGTTGAAATCATTGTATATATTGCTTCTATATAGTCTAAGAAACATATATGCAAAGCATCCAAACAGTACAATTCGCCAATTTTTTGTTCTTCAAGTTTAAGTGAACAATGAGCCCCAATGGTTAATCCTTTATCGGAAATTATTTGTAATTTTCGACAAGTAGAACAATGAATGGAACAGGTAGACGGTTGAAATATTTGTATATATTGCTTCTATATAATCTAAGAAACATATATGCAAAGCATCCAAACAGTACCATTCGCCAATTTTTTGTTCTTCAAGTTTAAGTGAACAACGAGCCCGATTGATAATCATGAAACGGAAATTATTTGTAACTTTCTACAAGTAGAGCAATGAATAGTACAGGTAGACGGGTGAAATCTTTCTATATATTGCTTCTAAATAGTCTAAGAAACATCTATGCAAAGCATCCAAACAGTACCATTCGCCAATTTTTCGTTCTTCAAGTTTAAGTGAACAATGAGCCCCATTGTTAATCCTTTAAAGGAAATTATTTGTAAATTTCGGCAAGTAGAACAATGAATGGAATAGGTAGACGGTTGAAATCATTGTATATATTCCTTCTATATAGTCTAAGAAACATATATGCAAAGCATCCAAACAGTACAATTCGCTAATTTTTTGTTCTTCAAGTTTAAGTAAACTACGATCCCCATTGTTAATCCCTTAACGGAAATTATTTGTAACTTTCGACAAGTAGAACAATGAATGGAACAGGTAGACGGTTGAAGTCTTTGTATATATTGTTTCTATATAATCTAAGAAACATATATGCAAAGCATCCAAACAGTACAATTCGCCAATTATTTCATCTTCATGTTTAAGTGAACTACGAGCCCCATTGTTAATACTTTAACGGAAATTATTTGTAACTTGCGACAAGTAGAACAATGAGTGGAACAGGTAGGCGGTTGAAATCAATCTATATATTGCTTCTATATAGTCTAAGAAACATATATGCAAAGCATCCAAACAGTACCATTCGCCAATTTTTTGTTCTTCAAGTTTAAGTGAACAATGAGCCCCATTGTTAATCCTTTATCGGAAATTATTTGTAAATTTCGACAAGTAGAACAATGAATGGAACAGGTAGACTGTTGAAATCATTGCATATATTGCTTCTATATAGTCCAAGAAACATATATGCAAAGCGTCCAAACAGGACAAATCGCCAATTTTTTGCTCTTCAAGTTTAAGTGAACTACGAGCTCCATTGTTAATCCTTTAAAGGAAATTATTTGTAAATTTCGGAAAGTAGAACAATGAATGAAATAGGTAGACGGTTGAAATCATTGTATATATTGCTTCTATATAGTCTAAGAAACATGTACGCAAAGCATCCAAACAGTACCATTCGCCAATTTTTTGTTCTTCAAGTTTAAGTGAACAATGAGTCCCAATGGTTTATCCTTTATCGGAAATTATTTGTAATTTTCGACAAGTAGAACAATGAATGGAACAGGTAGACGGTTGAAATCTTTGTATATATTGCTTCCATATAGTCTAAGAAACATGAACGCAAAGCATCCAAACAGTACCATTCGCTAATTTTTTGTTCTTCAAGTTTAAGTGAACTACGAGCCCCATTGTTAATCCTTTAAAGGAAATTATTTGTAACTTTCTAGAAGTAGAACAATGAATGGAACAGGTAGACGGTTGAAATCTTTGTATATATTGCTTCTATATAGTCTAAGAAACATATATGCAAAGCATCCAATCAGTACAATTCGCCAATTTTTGTTCTTCAAGTATAAGTGAACAGCGAGCCCCATTGATAATCATGAAATGGCAATTATTTGTAAATATCTACAAGTAGAACAATGAATAGTACAGATAGACGGGTGAAATCTTTCTATATATTGCTTCTAAATAGTCTAAGAAACATCTATGCAAAGCATCCAAACAGTACAATTCGCCAATTTTTTGTTCTTCAAGTTTAAGTGAACTACGAGCCCCATTGTTAATACTTTAACGGAAATTATTTGTAACTTGCGACAAGTAGAACAATGAATGGAACAGGTAGCCGGTTGAAATCAATGTATATATTGCTTCTATATAGTCTAAGAAACATATATGCAAAGCATCCAAACAGTACAATTCGCCAATTTTTTGTTCTTCAAGTTTAAGTGAACAATGAGCCCCAATGGTTAATCCTTTATCGGAAATTATTTGTAATTTTCGACAAGTAGAACAATGAATGGAACAGGTAGACGGTTGAAATATTTGTATATATTTCTTCTATATAATACAAGAAACATATATTCAAAGCATCCAAACAGTACCATTCGCCAATTTTTTGGTCTTCAACTTTAAGTGAGCAATGAGCCCCAATGGTTAATCCTTTATCGGAAATTATTTGTAATTTTCGACAAGTAGAACAATGAATGGAACAGGTAGACGGTTGAAATCATTGTATATATTGCTTCTATATAGTCTAAGAAACATATATGCAAAGCATCCAAACAGTACAATTCGCCAATTTTTTGTTCTTCAAGTTTAAGTGAACAATGAGCCCCATTGTTAATACTTTAAAGGAAATTATTTGTAACTTTCGACAAGTAGAACAATGAATGGAACAGGTAGACGGTTGAAATCTTTGTATATATTGCTTCTATATAGTATAAGAAACATATATGCAAAGCATCCAAACAGTACCATTCGCCAATTTTTTGTTCTTCAAGTTTAAGTGAACAATGAGCCCCATTGTTAATCCTTTATCGGAAATTATTTGTAACTTTCGACAAGTAGAACAATGAATGGAACAGGTAGACGGTTGAAATCTTTGTATATATTGCTTCTATATAGTCTAAGAAACATATATGCAAAGCATCCAAACAGTACCATTTGCCAATTTTTTGTTCTTCAAGTTTAAGTAAACTACGATCCCCATTGTTAATCCCTTAACGGAAATTATTTGTAACATTCGACAAGTAGAACAATGAATGGAACAGGTAGACGGTTGAAATCATTGTATATATTGCTTCTATATAGTCTAAGAAATATATATGCAAAGCATCCAAACAGTACAATTCGCCAATTTTTTGTTCTTCAAGTTTAAGTGAACAATGAGCCCCATTGTTAATCCTTTAAAGGAAATTATTTGTAACTTTCGACAAGTAGAACAATGAATGGAACAGGTAGACGGTTGAAATCTTTGTATATATTGCTTCTATATAGTCTAAGAAACATATATGCAAAGCATCCAAACAGTACCATTCGCCAATTTTTTGTTCTTCAAGTTTAAGTGAACAATGAGCCCCATTGTTAATCCTTTATCGGAAATTATTTGTAACTTTCGACAAGTAGAACAATGAATGGAACAGGTAGACGGTTGAAATCTTTGTATATATTGCTTCTATATAGTCTAAGAAACATATATGCAAAGCATCTAAACAGTACCATTCGCCAATTTTTTGTTCTTCAAGTTTAAGTAAACTACGATCCCCATTGTTAATCCCTTAACGGAAATTATTTGTAACATTCGACAAGTAGAACAATGAATGGAACAGGTAGACGGCTGAAATCATTGTATATATTGCTTCTATATAGTCTAAGAAACATATATGCAAAGCATCCAAACAGTACAATTCGCCAATTTTTTGTTCTTCAAGTTTAAGTGAACAACGAGCCCCATTGTTAATCCTTTAAAGGAAATTATTTGTAAATTTCGACAAGTAGAACAATGATTGGAACACGTAGACGGTTGAAATCTTTGTATATATTGCTTCCATATAGTCTAAGAAACATGTACGCAAAGCATCCAAACAGTACCATTCGCCAATTTTTTGTTCTTCAAGTTTAAGTGAACAATGAGCCCCAATGGTTAATCCTTTATCGGAAATTATATGTAATTTTCGACAAGTAGAACAATGAATGGAACAGGTAGACGGTTGAAATCTTTGTATATATTGCTTCTATATAGTCTAAGAAACATATATGCAAAGCATCCAACCAGTACAATTCGCCAATTTTTTGTTCTTCAAGTTTAAGTGAACTACGAGCCCCATTGTTAATCTTTAACGGAAATTAATTGTAACTTTCTACAAGTAGAACAATGATTGGAACACACAGACGGTTGAAATCTTTGTATACATTGCTTCCATATAGTCTAAGAAACATATATGCAAAGCATCCAAACAGTACCATTCGCCACTTTTTTGTTCTTCAAGTTTAAGTGAACAACGAGCCCCATTGTTAATCCTTTAAAGGAAATTATTTGTAAATTTCGACAAGTAGAACAATGATTGGATCACGTAGACGGTTGAAATCATTGTATATATTGCTTCTATATAGTCTAAGAAACATATATGCAAAGCATCCAAACAGTACAATTCGCCAATTTTTTGTTCTTCAAGTTTAAGTGAACAATGAGCCCCAATGGTTAATCCTTTATCGGAAATTATTTGTAATTTTCGACAAGTAGAACAATGAATGGAACAGGTAGACGGTTGAAATATTTGTATATATTGCTTCTATATAATCTAAGAAACATATATGCAAAGCATCCAAACAGTACCATTCGCCAATTTTTTGTTCTTCAAGTTTAAGTGAACAACGAGCCCGATTGATAATCATGAAACGGAAATTATTTGTAACTTTCTACAAGTAGAGCAATGAATAGTACAGGTAGACGGGTGAAATCTTTCTATATATTGCTTCTAAATAGTCTAAGAAACATCTATGCAAAGCATCCAAACAGTACCATTCGCCAATTTTTCGTTCTTCAAGTTTAAGTGAACAATGAGCCCCATTGTTAATCCTTTAAAGGAAATTATTTGTAAATTTCGGCAAGTAGAACAATGAATGGAATAGGTAGACGGTTGAAATCATTGTATATATTCCTTCTATATAGTCTAAGAAACATATATGCAAAGCATCCAAACAGTACAATTTGCTAATTTTTTGTTCTTCAAGTTTAAGTAAACTACGATCCCCATTGTTAATCCCTTAACGGAAATTATTTGTAACTTTCGACAAGTAGAACAATGAATGGAACAGGTAGACGGTTGAAGTCTTTGTATATATTGTTTCTATATAATCTAAGAAACATATATGCAAAGCATCCAAACAGTACAATTCGCCAATTTTTTGTTCTTCATGTTTAAGTGAACAATGAGCCCCAATGGTTAATCCTTTATCGGAAATTATTTGTAAATTTCGACAAGTAGAACAATGAATGGAACAGGTAGCCGGTTGAAATCTTTGTATATATTGCTTCTATATAGTCTAAGAAACATTTATGCAAAGTATCCAAACAGTACAATTCGCCAATTTTTTGTTCTTCAAGTTTAAGTAAACTACGATCCCCATTGTTAAACCCTTAACGGAAATTATTTGTAACATTCGACAAGTAGAACAATGAATGGAACAGGTAGACGGTTGAAATCATTGTATATATTGCTTCTATATAGTCTAAGAAACATATATGCAAAGCATCCAAACGGTACCATTCGCCAATTTTTTGTTCTTCAAGTTTAAGTGAACTATGAGCCCCATTGTTAATCCTTTAAAGGAAATTATTTGTAAATTTCAACAAGTAGAATAATGAACTGAACAGGTAGACGGTTGAAATCTTTGCATATATTGCTTCTATATAGTCTAAGAAACATATATGCAAAGCATCCAAACAGTACCATTCGCCAATTTTTTGTTCTTCAAGTTTAAGTAAACTACGATCCCCATTGTTAATCCCTTAACGGAAATTATTTGTAAATTTCGGCAAGTAGAACAATGAATGGAATAGGTAGACGGATGAAATCATTGTATATATTGCTTCTATATAGTCTAAGAAACATATATGCAAAGCATCCAAACAGTACCATTCGCCAATTTTTTGTTCTTCAAGTTTAAGTGAACAATGAGCCCCATTGTTAATCCTTTATCGGAAATTATTTGTAACTTTCGACAAGTAGAACAATGAATGGAACAGGTAGACGGTTGAAATCTTTGTATATATTGCTTCTATATAGTCTAAGAAACATATATGCAAAGCATCCAAACAGTACCATTCGCCAATTTTTTGTTCTTCAAGTTTAAGTGAACAATGAGCCCCATTGTTAATCCTTTATCGGAAATTATTTGTAACTTTCGACAAGTAGAACAATGAATGGAACAGGTAGACGGTTGAAATCTTTGTATATATTGCTTCTATATAGTCTAAGAAACATATATGCAAAGCATCTAAACAGTACCATTCGCCAATTTTTTGTTCTTCAAGTTTAAGTAAACTACGATCCCCATTGTTAATCCCTTAACGGAAATTATTTGTAACATTCGACAAGTAGAACAATGAATGGAACAGGTAGACGGTTGAAATCATTGTATATATTGCTTCTATATAGTCTAAGAAACATATATGCAAAGCATCCAAACAGTACAATTCGCCAATTTTTTGTTCTTCAAGTTTAAGTGAACAACGAGCCCCATTGTTAATCCTTTAAAGGAAATTATTTGTAAATTTCGACAAGTAGAACAATGATTGGAACACGTAGACGGTTGAAATCTTTGTATATATTGCTTCCATATAGTCTAAGAAACATGTACGCAAAGCATCCAAACAGTACCATTCGCCAATTTTTTGTTCTTCAAGTTTAAGTGAACAATGAGCCCCAATGGTTAATCCTTTATCGGAAATTATTTGTAATTTTCGACAAGTAGAACAATGAATGGAACAGGTAGACGGTTGAAATCTTTGTATATATTGCTTCTATATAGTATAAGAAACATATATGCAAAGCATCCAAACAGTACCATTCGCCAATTTTTTGTTCTTCAAGTTTAAGTGAACTACGAGCCCCATTGTTAATCTTTAACGGAAATTAATTGTAACTTTCTACAAGTAGAACAATGATTGGAACACACAGACGGTTGAAATCTTTGTATATATTGCTTCCATATAGTCTAAGAAACATATATGCAAAGCAACCAAACAGTACCATTCGCCAATTTTTTGTTCTTCAAGTTTAAGTGAACTACGAGCCCCATTGTTAATGTTTAACGGAAATTAATTGTAACTTTCTACAAGTAGAACAATGATTGGAACACACAGACGGTTGAAATCTTTGTATATATTGCTTCCATATAGTCTAAGAAACATATATGCAAAGCATCCAAACAGTACCATTCGCCAATTTTTTGTTCTTCAAGTTAAAGTGAACAATGAGCCCCATTGTTAATCCTTTATCGGAAATTATTTGTAACTTTCGACAAGTAGAACATTGAATGGAACAGGTAGACGGTTGAAATCTTTGTATATATTGCTTCTATATAGTATAAGAAACATATATGCAAAGCATCCAAACAGTACCATTCGCCAATTTTTTGTTCTTCAAGTTTAAGTGAACTACGAGCCCCATTGTTAATCCTTTAAAGGAAATTATTTGTAAATTTCGACAAGTAGAACAATGAATGGAACAGGTAGACTGTTGAAATCATTGTATATATTGCTTCTATATAGTCTAAGAAACATATATGCAAAGCATCCAAACAGTACCATTCGCCAATTTTTTGTTCTTCAAGTTTAAGTGAACTACGAGCCCCATTGTTAATCCTTTAAAGGAAATTATTTGTAAATTTCGACAAGTAGAACAATGAATGGATCATGTAGACGGTTGAAATCATTGTATATATTGCTTCTATATAGCCTACGAAACATATATGCAAAGCATCCAAACAGTACAATTCGCCAATTTTTTGTTCTTCAAGTTTAAGTGAACTACGAGCCCCATTGTTAATCTTTAACGGAAATTAATTGTAACTTTCTACAAGTACAACAATGATTGGAACACACAGACGGTTGAAATCTTTGTATACATTGCTTCCATATAGTCTAAGAAACATATATGCAAAGCATCCAAACAGTACCATTCGCCACTATTTTGTTCTTCAAGTTTAAGTGAACAACGAGCCCCATTGTTAATCCTTTAAAGGAAATTATTTGTAAATTTCGACAAGTAGAACAATGATTGGATCACGTAGACGGTTGAAATCATTGTATATATTGCTTCTATATAGTCTAAGAAACATATATGCAAAGCATCCAAACAGTACAATTCGCCAATTTTTTGTTCTTCAAGTTTAAGTGAACAATGAGCCCCAATGGTTAATCCTTTATCGGAAATTATTTGTAATTTTCGACAAGTAGAACAATGAATGGAACAGGTAGACGGTTGAAATATTTGTATATATTGCTTCTATATAATCTAAGAAACATATATGCAAAGCATCCAAACAGTACCATTCGCCAATTTTTTGTTCTTCAACTTTAAGTGAGCAATGAGCCCCAATGGTTAATCCTTTATCGGAAATTATTTGTAATTTTCGACAAGTAGAACAATGAATGGAACAGGTAGACGGTTGAAATCATTGTATATATTGCTTCTATATAGTCTAAGAAACATATATGCAAAGCATCCAAACAGTACAATTCGCCAATTTTTTGTTCTTCAAGTTTAAGTGAACAATGAGCCCCATTGTTAATACTTTAAAGGAAATTATTTGTAACTTTCGACAAGTAGAACAATGAATGGAACAGGTAGACGGTTGAAATCTTTGTATATATTGCTTCTATATAGTATAAGAAACATATATGCAAAGCATCCAAACAGTACCATTCGCCAATTTTTTGTTCTTCAAGTTTAAGTGAACAACGAGCCCCATTGTTAATCCTTTAAAGGAAATTATTTGTAAATTTCGACAAGTAGAACAATGATTGGAACACGTAGACGGTTGAAATCTTTGTATATATTGCTTCCATATAGTCTAAGAAACATGTACGCAAAGCATCCAAACAGTACCATTCGCCAATTTTTTGTTCTTCAAGTTTAAGTGAACAATGAGCCCCAATGGTTAATCCTTTATCGGAAATTATTTGTAATTTTCGACAAGTAGAACAATGAATGGAACAGGTAGACGGTTGAAATCTTTGTATATATTGCTTCTATATAGTCTAAGAAACATATATGCAAAGCATCCAACCAGTACAATTCGCCAATTTATTGTTCTTCAAGTTTAAGTGAACAACGAGCCCCATTGTTAATCCTTTAAAGGAAATTATTTGTAACTTTCGACAAGTAGAACAATGAATGGAACAGGTAGACGGTTGAAATCTTTGTATTTATTGCTTCTATATAGTCTAACAAACATATATGCAAAGCATCCAAACAGTACAATTCGCCAATTTTTTGTTCTTCATGTTTAAGTGAACAATGAGCCCCAATGGTTAATCCTTTATCGGAAATTATTTGTAAATTTCGACAAGTAGAACAATGAATGGAACAGGTAGCCGGTTGAAATCTTTGTATATATTGCTTCTATATAGTCTAAGAAACATTTATGCAAAGTATCCAAACAGTACAGTTCGCCAATTTTTTGTTCTTCAAGTTTAAGTAAACTACGATCCCCATTGTTAATCCCTTAACGGAAATTATTTGTAACATTCGACAAGTAGAACAATGAATGGAACAGGTAGACGGTTGAAATCATTGTATATATTGCTTCTATATAGTCTAAGAAACATATATGCAAAGCATCCAAACGGTACCATTCGCCAATTTTTTGTTCTTCAAGTTTAAGTGAACTATGAGCCCCATTGTTAATCCTTTAAAGGAAATTATTTGTAAATTTCAACAAGTAGAATAATGAACTGAACAGGTAGACGGTTGAAATCTTTGCATATATTGCTTCTATATAGTCTAAGAAACATATATGCAAAGCATCCAAACAGTACCATTCGCCAATTTTTTGTTCTTCAAGTTTAAGTAAACTACGATCCCCATTGTTAATCCCTTAACGGAAATTATTTGTAAATTTCGGCAAGTAGAACAATGAATGGAATAGGTAGACGGATGAAATCATTGTATATATTGCTTCTATATAGTCTAAGAAACATATATGCAAAGCATCCAAACAGTACCATTCGCCAATTTTTTGTTCTTCAAGTTTAAGTGAACAATGAGCCCCATTGTTAATCCTTTATCGGAAATTATTTGTAACTTTCGACAAGTAGAACAATGAATGGAACAGGTAGACGGTTGAAATCTTTGTATATATTGCTTCTATATAGTCTAAGAAACATATATGCAAAGCATCCAAACAGTACCATTCGCCAATTTTTTGTTCTTCAAGTTTAAGTGAACAATGAGCCCCATTGTTAATCCTTTATCGGAAATTATTTGTAACTTTCGACAAGTAGAACAATGAATGGAACAGGTAGACGGTTGAAATCTTTGTATATATTGCTTCTATATAGTCTAAGAAACATATATGCAAAGCATCTAAACAGTACCATTCGCCAATTTTTTGTTCTTCAAGTTTAAGTAAACTACGATCCCCATTGTTAATCCCTTAACGGAAATTATTTGTAACATTCGACAAGTAGAACAATGAATGGAACAGGTAGACGGTTGAAATCATTGTATATATTGCTTCTATATAGTCTAAGAAACATATATGCAAAGCATCCAAACAGTACAATTCGCCAATTTTTTGTTCTTCAAGTTTAAGTGAACAACGAGCCCCATTGTTAATCCTTTAAAGGAAATTATTTGTAAATTTCGACAAGTAGAACAATGATTGGAACACGTAGACGGTTGAAATCTTTGTATATATTGCTTCCATATAGTCTAAGAAACATGTACGCAAAGCATCCAAACAGTACCATTCGCCAATTTTTTGTTCTTCAAGTTTAAGTGAACAATGAGCCCCAATGGTTAATCCTTTATCGGAAATTATTTGTAATTTTCGACAAGTAGAACAATGAATGGAACAGGTAGACGGTTGAAATCTTTGTATATATTGCTTCTATATAGTCTAAGAAACATATATGCAAAGCATCCAACCAGTACAATTCGCCAATTTATTGTTCTTCAAGTTTAAGTGAACAACGAGCCCCATTGTTAATCCTTTAAAGGAAATTATTTGTAACTTTCGACAAGTAGAACAATGAATGGAACAGGTAGACGGTTGAAATCTTTGTATATATTGCTTCTATATAGTCTAAGAAACATATATGCAAAGCATCCAAACAGTACAATTCGCCAATTTTTTGTTCTTCATGTTTAAGTGAACAATGAGCCCCAATGGTTAATCCTTTATCGGAAATTATTTGTAAATTTCGACAAGTAGAACAATGAATGGAACAGGTAGCCGGTTGAAATCTTTGTATATATTGCTTCTATATAGTCTAAGAAACATTTATGCAAAGTATCCAAACAGTACAATTCGCCAATTTTTTGTTCTTCAAGTTTAAGTAAACTACGATCCCCATTGTTAATCCCTTAACGGAAATTATTTGTAACATTCGACAAGTAGAACAATGAATGGAACAGGTAGACGGTTGAAATCATTGTATATATTGCTTCTATATAGTCTAAGAAACATATATGCAAAGCATCCAAACGATACCATTCGCCAATTTTTTGTTCTTCAAGTTTAAGTAAACTACGATCCCCATTGTTAATCCCTTAACGGAAATTATTTGTAACATTCGACAAGTAGAACAATGAATGGAACAGGTAGACGGTTGAAATCATTGTATATATTGCTTCTATATAGTCTAAGAAACATATATGCAAAGTATCCAAACAGTACAATTCGCCAATTTTTTGTTCTTCAAGTTTAAGTGAACAACGAGCCCCATTGTTAATCCTTTAAAGGAAATTATTTGTAAATTTCGACAAGTAGAACAATGATTGGAACACGTAGACGGTTGAAATCTTTGTATATATTGCTTCCATATAGTCTAAGAAACATGTACGCAAAGCATCCAAACAGTACCATTCGCCAATTTTTTGTTCTTCAAGTTTAAGTGAACAATGAGCCCCAATGGTTAATCCTTTATCGGAAATTATTTGTAATTTTCGACAAGTAGAACAATGAATGGAACAGGTAGACGGTTGAAATCTTTGTATATATTGCTTCTATATAGTCTAAGAAACATATATGCAAAGCATCCAACCAGTACAATTCGCCAATTTATTGTTCTTCAAGTTTAAGTGAACAACGAGCCCCATTGTTAATCCTTTAAAGGAAATTATTTGTAACTTTCGACAAGTAGAACAATGAATGGAACAGGTAGACGGTTGAAATCTTTGTATTTATTGCTTCTATATAGTCTAACAAACATATATGCAAAGCATCCAAACAGTACAATTCGCCAATTTTTTGTTCTTCATGTTTAAGTGAACAATGAGCCCCAATGGTTAATCCTTTATCGGAAATTATTTGTAAATTTCGACAAGTAGAACAATGAATGGAACAGGTAGCCGGTTGAAATCTTTGTATATATTGCTTCTATATAGTCTAAGAAACATTTATGCAAAGTATCCAAACAGTACAGTTCGCCAATTTTTTGTTCTTCAAGTTTAAGTAAACTACGATCCCCATTGTTAATCCCTTAACGGAAATTATTTGTAACATTCGACAAGTAGAACAATGAATGGAACAGGTAGACGGTTGAAATCATTGTATATATTGCTTCTATATAGTCTAAGAAACATATATGCAAAGCATCCAAACGGTACCATTCGCCAATTTTTTGTTCTTCAAGTTTAAGTGAACTATGAGCCCCATTGTTAATCCTTTAAAGGAAATTATTTGTAAATTTCAACAAGTAGAATAATGAACTGAACAGGTAGACGGTTGAAATCTTTGCATATATTGCTTCTATATAGTCTAAGAAACATATATGCAAAGCATCCAAACAGTACCATTCGCCAATTTTTTGTTCTTCAAGTTTAAGTAAACTACGATCCCCATTGTTAATCCCTTAACGGAAATTATTTGTAAATTTCGGCAAGTAGAACAATGAATGGAATAGGTAGACGGATGAAATCATTGTATATATTGCTTCTATATAGTCTAAGAAACATATATGCAAAGCATCCAAACAGTACCATTCGCCAATTTTTTGTTCTTCAAGTTTAAGTGAACAATGAGCCCCATTGTTAATCCTTTATCGGAAATTATTTGTAACTTTCGACAAGTAGAACAATGAATGGAACAGGTAGACGGTTGAAATCTTTGTATATATTGCTTCTATATAGTCTAAGAAACATATATGCAAAGCATCCAAACAGTACCATTCGCCAATTTTTTGTTCTTCAAGTTTAAGTGAACAATGAGCCCCATTGTTAATCCTTTATCGGAAATTATTTGTAACTTTCGACAAGTAGAACAATGAATGGAACAGGTAGACGGTTGAAATCTTTGTATATATTGCTTCTATATAGTCTAAGAAACATATATGCAAAGCATCTAAACAGTACCATTCGCCAATTTTTTGTTCTTCAAGTTTAAGTAAACTACGATCCCCATTGTTAATCCCTTAACGGAAATTATTTGTAACATTCGACAAGTAGAACAATGAATGGAACAGGTAGACGGTTGAAATCATTGTATATATTGCTTCTATATAGTCTAAGAAACATATATGCAAAGCATCCAAACAGTACAATTCGCCAATTTTTTGTTCTTCAAGTTTAAGTGAACAACGAGCCCCATTGTTAATCCTTTAAAGGAAATTATTTGTAAATTTCGACAAGTAGAACAATGATTGGAACACGTAGACGGTTGAAATCTTTGTATATATTGCTTCCATATAGTCTAAGAAACATGTACGCAAAGCATCCAAACAGTACCATTCGCCAATTTTTTGTTCTTCAAGTTTAAGTGAACAATGAGCCCCAATGGTTAATCCTTTATCGGAAATTATTTGTAATTTTCGACAAGTAGAACAATGAATGGAACAGGTAGACGGTTGAAATCTTTGTATATATTGCTTCTATATAGTCTAAGAAACATATATGCAAAGCATCCAACCAGTACAATTCGCCAATTTATTGTTCTTCAAGTTTAAGTGAACAACGAGCCCCATTGTTAATCCTTTAAAGGAAATTATTTGTAACTTTCGACAAGTAGAACAATGAATGGAACAGGTAGACGGTTGAAATCTTTGTATATATTGCTTCTATATAGTCTAAGAAACATATATGCAAAGCATCCAAACAGTACAATTCGCCAATTTTTTGTTCTTCATGTTTAAGTGAACAATGAGCCCCAATGGTTAATCCTTTATCGGAAATTATTTGTAAATTTCGACAAGTAGAACAATGAATGGAACAGGTAGCCGGTTGAAATCTTTGTATATATTGCTTCTATATAGTCTAAGAAACATTTATGCAAAGTATCCAAACAGTACAATTCGCCAATTTTTTGTTCTTCAAGTTTAAGTAAACTACGATCCCCATTGTTAATCCCTTAACGGAAATTATTTGTAACATTCGACAAGTAGAACAATGAATGGAACAGGTAGACGGTTGAAATCATTGTATATATTGCTTCTATATAGTCTAAGAAACATATATGCAAAGCATCCAAACGATACCATTCGCCAATTTTTTGTTCTTCAAGTTTAAGTAAACTACGATCCCCATTGTTAATCCCTTAACGGAAATTATTTGTAACATTCGACAAGTAGAACAATGAATGGAACAGGTAGACGGTTGAAATCATTGTATATATTGCTTCTATATAGTCTAAGAAACATATATGCAAAGTATCCAAACAGTACAATTCGCCAATTTTTTGTTCTTCAAGTTTAAGTGAACAATGAGCCCCATTGTTAATCCTTTAAAGGAAATTATTTGTAACTTTCGACAAGTAGAACAATGAATGGAACAGGTAGACGGTTGAAATCTTTGCATATATTGCTTCTATATAGTCTAAGAAACATATATGCAAAGCATCCAAACAGTACCATTCGCCAATTTTTTGTTCTTCAAGTTTAAGTAAACTACGATCCCCATTGTTAATCCCTTAACGGAAATTATTTGTAACTTTCGACAAGTAGAACAATGAATGGAACAGGTAGACGGTTGAAATCTTTGTATATATTGCTTCTATATAGTCTAAGAAACATATATGCAAAGCATCCAAACAGTACCATTCGCCAATTTTTTGTCCTTCAAGTTTAAGTAAACTACGATCCCCATTGTTAATCCCTTAACGGAAATTATTTGTAAATTTCGACAAGTAGAACAATGAATGGATCATGTAGACGGTTGAAAAAATTGTATATATTGCTTCTATATAGTCTACGAAACATATATGCAAAGCATCCAAACAGTACAATTCGCCAATTTTTTGTTCTTCAAGTTTAAGTAAACTACGATCCCCATTGTTAATCCCTTAACGGAAATTATTTGTAACTTTCGACAAGTAGAACAATGAATGGAACAGGTAGACGGTTGAAATCTTTGTATATATTGCTTCTATATAGTCTAAGAAACATATATGCAAAGCATCTAAACAGTACCATTCGCCAATTTTTTGTTCTTCAAGTTTAAGTAAACTACGATCCCCATTGTTAATCCCTTAACGGAAATTATTTGTAACATTCGACAAGTAGAACAATGAATGGAACAGGTAGACGGTTGAAATCATTGTATATATTGCTTCTATATAGTCTAAGAAACATATATGCAAAGCATCCAAACAGTACAATTCGCCAATTTTTTGTTCTTCAAGTTTAAGTGAACAACGAGCCCCATTGTTAATCCTTTAAAGGAAATTATTTGTAAATTTCGACAAGTAGAACAATGATTGGAACACGTAGACGGTTGAAATCTTTGTATATATTGCTTCCATATAGTCTAAGAAACATGTACGCAAAGCATCCAAACAGTACCATTCGCCAATTTTTTGTTCTTCAAGTTTAAGTGAACAATGAGCCCCAATGGTTAATCCTTTATCGGAAATTATTTGTAATTTTCGACAAGTAGAACAATGAATGGAACAGGTAGACGGTTGAAATCTTTGTATATATTGCTTCTATATAGTCTAAGAAACATATATGCAAAGCATCCAACCAGTACAATTCGCCAATTTATTGTTCTTCAAGTTTAAGTGAACAACGAGCCCCATTGTTAATCCTTTAAAGGAAATTATTTGTAACTTTCGACAAGTAGAACAATGAATGGAACAGGTAGACGGTTGAAATCTTTGTATATATTGCTTCTATATAGTCTAAGAAACATATATGCAAAGCATCCAAACAGTACAATTCGCCAATTTTTTGTTCTTCATGTTTAAGTGAACAATGAGCCCCAATGGTTAATCCTTTATCGGAAATTATTTGTAAATTTCGACAAGTAGAACAATGAATGGAACAGGTAGCCGGTTGAAATCTTTGTATATATTGCTTCTATATAGTCTAAGAAACATTTATGCAAAGTATCCAAACAGTACAATTCGCCAATTTTTTGTTCTTCAAGTTTAAGTAAACTACGATCCCCATTGTTAATCCCTTAACGGAAATTATTTGTAACATTCGACAAGTAGAACAATGAATGGAACAGGTAGACGGTTGAAATCATTGTATATATTGCTTCTATATAGTCTAAGAAACATATATGCAAAGCATCCAAACGATACCATTCGCCAATTTTTTGTTCTTCAAGTTTAAGTAAACTACGATCCCCATTGTTAATCCCTTAACGGAAATTATTTGTAACATTCGACAAGTAGAACAATGAATGGAACAGGTAGACGGTTGAAATCATTGTATATATTGCTTCTATATAGTCTAAGAAACATATATGCAAAGTATCCAAACAGTACAATTCGCCAATTTTTTGTTCTTCAAGTTTAAGTGAACAATGAGCCCCATTGTTAATCCTTTAAAGGAAATTATTTGTAACTTTCGACAAGTAGAACAATGAATGGAACAGGTAGACGGTTGAAATCTTTGCATATATTGCTTCTATATAGTCTAAGAAACATATATGCAAAGCATCCAAACAGTACCATTCGCCAATTTTTTGTTCTTCAAGTTTAAGTAAACTACGATCCCCATTGTTAATCCCTTAACGGAAATTATTTGTAACTTTCGACAAGTAGAACAATGAATGGAACAGGTAGACGGTTGAAATCTTTGTATATATTGCTTCTATATAGTCTAAGAAACATATATGCAAAGCATCCAAACAGTACCATTCGCCAATTTTTTGTTCTTCAAGTTTAAGTAAACTACGATCCCCATTGTTAATCCCTTAACGGAAATTATTTGTAAATTTCGACAAGTAGAACAATGAATGGATCATGTAGACGGTTGAAAAAATTGTATATATTGCTTCTATATAGTCTACGAAACATATATGCAAAGCATCCAAACAGTACAATTCGCCAATTTTTTGTTCTTCAAGTTTAAGTAAACTACGATCCCCATTGTTAATCCCTTAACGGAAATTATTTGTAACTTTCGACAAGTAGAACAATGAATGGAACAGGTAGACGGTTGAAATCATTGTATATATTGCTTCTATATAGTCTAAGAAACATATATGCAAAGCATCCAAACAGTACAATTCGCCAATTTTTTGTTCTTCAAGTTTAAGTGAACAATGAGCCCCATTGTTAATCCTTTAAAGGAAATTATTTGTAACTTTCGACAAGTAGAACAATGAATGGAACAGGTAGACGGTTGAAATCTTTGTATATATTGCTTCTAAATAGTCTAAGAAACATATATGCAAAGCATCCAAACAGTACCATTCGCCAATTTTTTGTTCTTCAAGTTTAAGTGAACAATGAGCCCCATTGTTAAACCTTTATCGGAAATTATTTGTTACTTTCGACATGTAGAACAATGAATGGAACAGGTAGACGGTTGAAATCTTTGTATATATTGCTTCTATATAGTCTAAGAAACATATATGCAAAGCATCCAAACAGTACCATTCGCCAATTTTTTGTTCTTCAAGTTTAAGTGAACTACGAGCCCCATTGTTAAACCTTTAAAGGAAATTATTTGTAAATTTCGACAAGTAGAACAATGAATGGATCATGTAGACGGTTGAAAAAATTGTATATATTGCTTCTATATAGTCTACGAAACATATATGCAAAGCATCCAAACAGTACAATTCGCCAATTTTTTGTACTTCAAGTTTAAGTGAACTACGAGCCCCATTGTTAATACTTTAACGGAAATTAATTGTAAATTTCGACAAGTAGAACAATGAATGGAACAGGTAGACGGTTGAAATCTTTGTATATATTGCTTCTATATAGTCTAAGAAACATATATGCAAAGCATCCAAACAGTACCATTCGCCAATTTTTTGTTCTTCAAGTTTAAGTAAACTACGATCCCCATTGTTAATCCCTTAACGGAAATTATTTGTAAATTTCGACAAGTAGAACAATGAATGGATCATGTAGACGGTTGAAAAAATTGTATATATTGCTTCTATATAGTCTACGAAACATATATGCAAAGCATCCAAACAGTACAATTCGCCAATTTTTTGTTCTTCAAGTTTAAGTAAACTACGATCCCCATTGTTAATCCCTTAACGGAAATTATTTGTAACTTTCGACAAGTAGAACAATGAATGGAACAGGTAGACGGTTGAAATCATTGTATATATTGCTTCTATATAGTCTAAGAAACATATATGCAAAGCATCCAAACAGTACAATTCGCCAATTTTTTGTTCTTCAAGTTTAAGTGAACAATGAGCCCCATTGTTAATCCTTTAAAGGAAATTATTTGTAACTTTCGACAAGTAGAACAATGAATGGAACAGGTAGACGGTTGAAATCTTTGTATATATTGCTTCTAAATAGTCTAAGAAACATATATGCAAAGCATCCAAACAGTACCATTCGCCAATTTTTTGTTCTTCAAGTTTAAGTGAACAATGAGCCCCATTGTTAAACCTTTATCGGAAATTATTTGTTACTTTCGACATGTAGAACAATGAATGGAACAGGTAGACGGTTGAAATCTTTGTATATATTGCTTCTATATAGTCTAAGAAACATATATGCAAAGCATCCAAACAGTACCATTCGCCAATTTTTTGTTCTTCAAGTTTAAGTGAACTACGAGCCCCATTGTTAAACCTTTAAAGGAAATTATTTGTAAATTTCGACAAGTAGAACAATGAATGGATCATGTAGACGGTTGAAAAAATTGTATATATTGCTTCTATATAGTCTACGAAACATATATGCAAAGCATCCAAACAGTACAATTCGCCAATTTTTTGTACTTCAAGTTTAAGTGAACTACGAGCCCCATTGTTAATACTTTAACGGAAATTAATTGTAAATTTCGACAAGTAGAACAATGAGTGGAACAGGTAGAAGGTTGAAATCTTTGTATATATTGCTTCTATATAGTCTAAGAAACATATATGCAAAGCATCCAACCAGTACAATTCGCCAATTTATTGTTCTTCAAGTTTAAGTGAACAACGAGCCCCATTGTTAATCCTTTAAAGGAAATTATTTGTAACTTTCGACAAGTAGAACAATGAATGGAACAAGTAGACGGTTGAAATCTTTGTATATATTGCTTCTATATAGTCTAAGAAACATATATGCAAAGCATCCAAACAGTACAATTCGCCAATTTTTTGTTCTTCAAGTTTAAGTGAACAATGAGCCCCAATGGTTAATCCTTTATCGGAAATTATTTGTAAATTTCGACAAGTAGAACAATGAATGGAACAGGTAGCCGGTTGAAATCTTTGTATATATTGCTTCTATATAGTCTAAGAAACATATATGCAAAGCATCCAAACAGTACAATTCGCCAATTTTTTGTTCTTCAAGTTTAAGTAAACTACGATCCCCATTGTTAATCCCTTAACGGAAATTATTTGTAACTTTCGACAAGTAGAACAATGAATGGAACAGGTAGACGGTTGAAATCATTGTATATATTGCTTCTATATAGTCTAAGAAACATATATGCAAAGCATCCAAACAGTACAATTCGACAATTTTTTGCTCATCAAGTTTAAGTGAACTACGAGCCCCATTGTTAATCCTTTAAAGGAAATTATTTGTAAATTTCGGCAAGTAGAACAATGAATGGAATAGGTAGACGGTTGAAATCATTGTATATATTGCTTCTATATAGTCTAAGAAACATATATGCAAAGCATCCAAACAGTACAATTCGCCAATTTTTTGTTCTTCAAGTTTAAGTAAACTACGATCCCCATTGTTAATCCCTTAACGGAAATAGTTTGTAACTTTCGACAAGTAGAACAATGAATGGAACAGGTAGACGGTTGAAATCATTGTATATATTGCTTCTATATAGTCTAAGAAACATATATGCAAAGCATCCAAACAGTACAATTCGCCAATTTTTTGTTCTTCAAGTTTAAGTAAACTACGATCCCCATTGTTAATCCCTTAACGGAAATTATTTGTAACTTTCGACAAGTAGAGGAATGAATGGAACAGGTAGACGGTTGAAATCTTAGTATATATTGCGTCTATATAGTCTAAGAACCATATATGCAAAGCATCCAAACAGTACCATTCGCCAATTTTTTGTTCTTCAAGTTTAAGTGAACTACGAGCCCCATTGTTAATCCTTTAAAGGAAATTATTTCTAAATTTCGACAAGTAGAACAATCATTGGAACACGTAGACGGTTGAAATCTTTGCATATATTGCTTCCATATAGTCTAAGAAACATGTACGCAAAGCATCCAAACAGTACCATTCGCCAATTTTTTGTTCTTCAAGTTTAAGTGAACAATGAGCCCCAATGGTTAATCCTTTATCGAAAATTATTTGTAATTTTCGACAAGTAGAACAATGAATGGAACAGGTAGATGGTTGAAATCTTTGTATATATTGCATCTATATAATCTAAGAAACATATATGCAAAGCATCTAAACAGTAACAATCGCCAATTTTTTGATCTTCAAGTTTAAGTGAACAGCGAGCCCCATTGATAATCATGAAATGGAAATTATTTGTAACTTTCGACAAGTAGAACAATGAATGGAACAAGTAGACGGTTGAAATCTTTGTATATAATGCTTCTATATAGTCTAAGAAACATATATGCAAAGCATCCAAACTGTACAATTCGCCAATTTTTTGTTCTTCAAGTTTAAGTGAACAATGAGCCCCAATGGTTAATCCTTTATCGGTAATTATTTGTAACTTTCGACAAGTAGAACAATGAATGGAACAGGTAGACGGTTGAAATCCTTGTATATATTGCTTCCATATAGTCTAAGAAACATGTACGCAAAGCATCCAAACAGTACCATTCGCCAATTTTTTGTCCTTCAAGTTTAAGTGAACAATGAGCCCCATTGTTAACCCTTTATCGGAAATTATTTGTAACTTTCGACAAGTAGAACAATGAATGGAACAAGTAGACGGTTGAAATCTTTGTATATAATGCTTCTATATAGTCTAAGAAACATATATGCAAAGCATCCAAACAGTACAATTCGCCAATTTTTTGTACTTCAAGTTTAAGTGAACTACGAGCCCCATTGTTAATCCTTTAACGGAAATTAATAGTAAATTTCGACAAGTAGAACAATGAATGGAACAGGTAGACGGTTGAAATCTTTGTATATATTTCTTCTATATAGTCTAAGAAACATATATGCAAAGCATCCAACCAGTACAATTCGCCAATTTATTGTTCTTCAAGTTTAAGTGAACAACGAGCCCCATTGTTAATCCTTTAAAGGAAATTATTTGTAACTTTCGACAAGTAGAACAATGAATGGAACAGGTAGACGGTTGAAATCTTTGTATATATTGCTTCTATATAGTCTAAGAAACATATATGCAAAGCATCCAAACAGTACAATTCGCCAATTTTTTGTTCTTCAAGTTTAAGTGAACAATGAGCCCCAATGGTTAATCCTTTATCGGAAATTATTTGTAAATTTCGACAAGTAGAACAATGAATGGAACAGGTAGCCGGTTGAAATCTTTGTATATATTGCTTCTATATAGTCTAAGAAACATATATGCAAAGCATCCAAACAGTACAATTCGCCAATTTATTGTTCTTCAAGTTTAAGTAAACTACGATCCCCATTGTTAATCCCTTAACGGAAATTATTTGTAACTTTCGACAAGTAGAACAATGAATGGAACAGGTAGACGGTTGAAATCATTGTATATATTGCTTCTATATAGTCTAAGAAACATATATGCAAAGCATCCAAACAGTACAATTCGCCAATTTTTTGTTCTTCAAGTTTAAGTAAACTACGATCCCCATTGTTAATCCCTTAACGGAAATTATTTGTAACTTTCGACAAGTAGAACAATGAATGGAACAGGTAGACGGTTGAAATCTTTGTATATATTGCTTCTATATAGTCTAAGAAACATATATGCAAAGCATCCAAACAGTACCATTCGCCAATTTTTTGTTCTTCAAGTTTAAGTAAACTACGATCCCCATTGTTAATCCCTTAACGGAAATTATTTGTAACATTCGACAAGTAGAGCAATGAATGGAACAGGTAGACGGTTGAAATCATTGTATATATTGCTTCTATATAGTCTAAGAAACATATATGCAAAGCATCCAAACAGTACAATTCGCCAATTTTTTGTTCTTCAAGTTTAAGTGAACAATGAGCCCCATTGTTAATTCTTTAAAGGAAATTATTTGTAACTTTCGACAAGTAGAACAATGAATGGAACAGGTAGACGGTTGAAATCTTTGTATATATTGCTTCTATATAGTCTAAGAAACATATATGCAAAGCATCCAAACAGTACCATTCGCCACTTTTTTGTTCTTCAAGTTTAAGTGAACAACGCGCCCCATTGTTAATCCTTTAAAGGAAATTATTTGTAAATTTCGACAAGTAGAACAATGATTGGAACACGTAGACGGTTGAAATCTTTGTATATATTGCTTCCATATAGTCTAAGAAACATGTACGCAAAGCATCCAAACAGTACCATTCGCCAATTTTTTGTTCTTCAAGTTTAAGTGAACAATAAGCCCCAATGGTTAATCCTTTATCGGAAATTATTTGTAATTTCCGACAAGTAGAACAATGAATGGAACAGGTAGACGGTTGAAATCTTTGTATATATTGCTTCTATATAGTCTAAGAAACATATATGCAAAGCATCCAACCAGTACAATTCGCCAATTTATTGTTCTTCAAGTTTAAGTGAACAACGAGCCCCATTGTTAATCCTTTAAAGGAAATTATTTGTAACTTTCGACAAGTAGAACAATGAATGGAACAGGTAGACGGTTGAAATCTTTGTATATATTGCTTCTATATAGTCTAAGAAACATATATGCAAAGCATCCAAACAGTACCATTCGCCAATTTTTTGTTCTTCAAGTTTAAGTGAACAACGAGCCCCATTGTTAATCCATTAAAGGAAATTATTTGTCAATTTCGACAAGTAGAACAATGATTGGAACACGTAGACGGTTGAAATCTTTGTATATATTGCTTCCATATAGTCTAAGAAACATGTACGCAAAGCATCCAAACAGTACCATTCGCCAATTTTTTGTTCTTCAAGTTTAAGTGAACAATGAGCCCCAATGGTTAATCCTTTATCGGAAATTATTTGTAAGTTTTGGCAAGTAGAACAATGAATGGAACAGGTAGACGGTTGAAATATTTGTATATATTGCGTCTATATAGTCTAAGAAACATGTACGCAAAGCATCCAAACAGTACCATTCGCCAATTTTTTGTTCTTCAAGTTTAAGTGAACAATGAGCCCCAATGGTTAATCCTTTATCGGAAATTAATTGTAAATTTCTACAAGTAGAACAATGATTGGAACACGTAGACGGTTGAAATCTTTGTATATATTGCTTCCATATAGTCTAAGAAACATGTACGCAAAGCATCCAAACAGTACCATTCGCCAATTTTTTGTTCTTCAAGTTTAAGTGAACAATGAGCCCCAATGGTTAATCCTTTATCGGAAATTATTTGTAACTTTCGGCAAGTAGAACAATGAATGGAACAGGTAGACGGTTGAAATCTTTGTACATATTGCTTCTATATAGTCTAAGAAATATATATGCAAAGCATCCAAATAGTACAATTCGCCAATTTATTGTTCTTCAAGTTTAAGTGAACAACGAGCCCCATTGTTAATCCATTAAAGGAAATTATCTGTAAATTTCGACAAGTAGAACAATGATTGGAACACGTAGACGGTTGAAATATTTGTATATATTGCTTCTATATAGTATAAGAAACATATATGCAAAGCAACCAAACAGTACAATTCGCCAATTATTTGTTCTTCAAGTTTAAGTAAACTACGATCCCCATTGTTAATCCCTTAACGGAAATTATTTGTAACTTTCGACAAGTAGAACAGTGAATGGAACTGGTAGACGGTTGAAATCTTTGTATATATTGCTTCTATATAGTATAAGAAACATATATGCAAAGCATCCAAACAGTACCATTCGCCAATTTTTTGTTCTTCAAGTTTAAGTGAACAACGAGCCCCATTGTTAATCCTTTAAAGGAAATTATTTGTAACTTTCGACAAGTAGAACAATGAATGGAACAGGTAGACGGTTGAAATCTTTGTATATATTGCTTCTATATAGTCTAAGAAAAATATATGCAAAGCATCCAAATAGTACAATTCGCCAATTTTTTGTTCTTCAAGTTTAAGTGAACAATGAGCCCTAATGGTTAATCCTTTATCGGAAATTATTTGTAAATTTCGCCAAGTAGAACAATGAATGGAACAGGTAGCCGGTTGAAATCTTTGTATATATTGCTTCTATATAGTCTAAGAAACATATATGCAAAGCATCCAAACAGTACAATTCGCCAATTTTTTGTTCTTCAAGTTTAAGTAAACTACGATCCCCATTGTTAATCCCTTAACGGAAATTATTTGTAACTTTCGACAAGTAGAACAATGAATGGAACAGGTAGACGGTTGAAATCATTGTATATATTGCTTCTATATAGCCTAAGAAACATATATGCAAAGCATCCAAACAGTACAATTCGACAATTTTTTGCTCTTCAAGTTTAAGTGAACTACGAGACCCATTGTTAATCCTTTAATGGAAATTATTTGTAAATTTCGGCAAGTAGAACAATGATTGGAACACGTAGACGGTTGAAATCTTTGTATATATTGCTTCCATATAGTCTAAGAAACATGTACGCAAAGCATCCAAACAGTACAATTCGCCAATTTTTTGTTCTTCAAGTTTAATTGAACAATGAGCCCCATTGTTAATACTTTAACGGAAATTATTTGTAACTTGCGACAAGTAGAACAATGAATGGAACACGTAGACGGTTGAAATATTTGTATATATTGCTTCTATATAGTATAAGAAACATATATGCAAAGCAACCAAACAGTACAATTCGCCAATTATTTGTTCTTCAAGTTTAAGTAAACTACAATCCCCATTGTTAATCCCTTAACGGAAATTATTTGTAACTTTCGACAAGTAGAACAGTGAATGGAACTGGTAGACGGTTGAAATCTTTGTATATATTGCTTCTATATAGTATAAGAAACATATATGCAAAGCATCCAAACAGTACCATTCGCCAATTTTTTGTTCTTCAAGTTTAAGTGAACAATGAGCCCCAATGTTTAATCCGTTATCGGAAATTATTTGTAACTTTCGACAAGTAGAACAATGAATGGAACAGGTAGACGGTTTAAATCTTTGTATATATTGATTCTATATAGTCTAAGAAACATGTACGCAAAGCATCCAAACAGTACAATTCGCCAATTTATTGTTCTTCAAGTTTAAGTGAACAACGAGCCCCATTGTTAATCCATTAAAGGAAATTATTTGTCAATTTCGACAAGTAGAACAATGATTGGAACACGTAGACGGTTGAAATCTTTGTATATATTGCTTCCATATAGTCTAAGAAACATGTACGCAAAGCATCCAAACAGTAACATTCGCCAATTTTTTGTTCTTCAAGTTTAAGTGAACAATGAGCCCCAATGGTTAATCCTTTATCGGAAATTATTTGTAAGTTTTGGCAAGTAGAACAATGAATGGAACAGGTAGACGGTTGAAATATTTGTATATATTGCTTCTATATAGTATAAGAAACATATATGCAAAGCATCCAAACAGTACAATTCGCCAATTATTTGTTCTTCAATTTTAAGTAAACTACGATCCCCATTGTTAATCCCTTAACGGAAATTATTTGTAACTTTCGACAAGTAGAACAGTGAATGGAACTGGTAGACGGTTGAAATCTTTGTATATATTACTTCTATATAGTATAAGAAACATATATGCAAAGCATCCAAACAGTACAATTCGCCAATTTTTTGTTCTTCAAATTTAAGTGAACAATGAGCCCCAATGGTTAATCCGTTATCGGAAATTATTTGTAACTTTCGACAAGTAGAACAATGAATGGAACAGGTAGACGGTTGAAATCTTTGTATATATTGCTTCTATATAGTCTAAGAAACATATATGCAAAGCATCCAAACAGTACAATTCGCCAATTATTTGTTCTTCAAGTTTAAGTAAACTACGATCCCCAATGTTAATCCCTTAACGGAAATTATTTGTAACTTTCGACAAGTAGAACAGTGAATGGAACTGGTAGACGGTTGAAATCTTTGTATATATTGCTTCTATATAGTCTAAGAAACATATATGCAAAGCATCCAAACAGTACAATTCGCCAATTTTTTGTTCTTCAAATTTAAGTGAACAATGAGCCCCAATGGTTAATCCGTTATCGGAAATTATTTGTAACTTTCGACAAGTAGAACAATGAATGGAACAGGTAGACGGTTGAAATATTTGTATATATTGCTTCTATATAGTCTAAGAAACATGTACGCAAAGCATCCAAAAAGTACCATTCGCCAATTTTTTGTTCTTCAAGTTTAAGTGAACAACGAGCCCCATTGTTAATCCTTTAAAGGAAATTATTTGTAACTTTCGACAAGTAGAACAATGAATGGAACAGGTAGACGGTTGAAATCTTTGTATATATTGCTTCTATATAGTCTAAGAAAAATATATGCAAAGCATCCAAATAGTACAATTCGCCAATTTTTTGTTCTTCAAGTTTAAGTGAACAATGAGCCCTAATGGTTAATCCTTTATCGGAAATTATTTGTAAATTTCGCCAAGTAGAACAATGAATGGAACAGGTAGCCGGTTGAAATCTTTGTATATATTGCTTCTATATAGTCTAAGAAACATATATGCAAAGCATCCAAACAGTACAATTCGCCAATTTTTTGTTCTTCAAGTTTAAGTAAACTACGATCCCCATTGTTAATCCCTTAACGGAAATTATTTGTAACTTTCGACAAGTAGAACAATGAATGGAACAGGTAGACGGTTGAAATCATTGTATATATTGCTTCTATATAGTCTAAGAAACATATATGCAAAGCATCCAAACAGTACAATTCGACAATTTTTTGCTCATCAAGTTTAAGTGAACTACGAGCCCCATTGTTAATCCTTTAAAGGAAATTATTTGTAAATTTCGGCAAGTAGAACAATGAATGGAATAGGTAGACGGTTGAAATCATTGTATATATTGCTTCTATATAGTCTAAGAAACATATATGCAAAGCATCCAAACAGTACAATTCGCCAATTTTTTGTTCTTCAAGTTTAAGTAAACTACGATCCCCATTGTTAATCCCTTAACGGAAATTATTTGTAACTTTCGACAAGTAGAACAATGAATGGAACAGGTAGACGGTTGAAATCATTGTATATATTGCTTCTATATAGTCTAAGAAACATATATGCAAAGCATCCAAACAGTACAATTCGACAATTTTTTGCTCTTCAAGTTTAAGTGAACTACGAGCCCCATTGTTAATCCTTTAACGGAAATTAATTGTAAATTTCGACAAGTAGAACAATGAATGGAACAGGTAGACGGTTGAAATCTTTGTATATATTGCTTCTATATAGTCTAAGAAACATATATGCAAAGCATCCAAACAGTACAATTCGCCAATTTATTGTTCTTCAAGTTTAAGTGAACAACGAGCCCCATTGTTAATCCTTTAAAGGAAATTATTTGTAACTTTCGACAAGTAGAACAATGAATGGAACAGGTAGACGGTTGAAATCTTTGTATATATTGCTTCTATATAGTCTAAGAAACATATATGCAAAGCATCCAAACAGTACAATTCGCCAATTTTTTGTTCTTCAAGTTTAAGTGAACAATGAGCCCCATTGTTAATCCTTTAAAGGAAATTATTTGTAACTTTCGACAAGTAGAACAATGAATGGAACAGGTAGACGGTTGAAATATTTGTATATATTGCTTCTATATAGTCTAAGAAACATATATGCAAAGCATCCAAACAGTACAATTCGCCAATTTATTGTTCATCAAGTTTAAGTGAACAACGAGCCCCATTGATAATCATGAAATGGAAATTATTTGTAACTTTCTACAAGTAGAACAATGAATAGTACAGGTAGACGGGTGAAATCTTTCTATATATTGCTTCTAAATAGTCTAAGAAACATCTATGCAAAGCATCCAAACAGTACAATTCGCCAATTTTTTGTTCTTCAAGTTTAAGTGAACTACGAGCCCCATTGTTAATCCTTTAAAGGAAATTATTTGTAAATTTCGACAAGTAGAACAATGAATGGATCATGTAGACGGTTGAAAAAATTGTATATATTGCTTCTATATAGTCTACGAAACATATATGCAAAGCATCCAAACAGTACAATTCGCCAATTTTTTGTACTTCAAGTTTAAGTGAACTACGAGCCCCATTGTTAATCCTTTAACGGAAATTAATTGTAAATTTCGACAAGTAGAAGAATGAATGGAACAGGTAGACGGTTGAAATCTTTGTATATATTGCTTCTATATAGTCTAAGAAACATATATGCAAAGCATCCAAACAGTACAATTCGCCAATTTATTGTTCTTCAAGTTTAAGTGAACAACGAGCCCCATTGTTAATCCTTTAAAGGAAATTATTTGTAACTTTCGACAAGTAGAACAATGAATGGAACAGGTAGACGGTTGAAATCTTTGTATATATTGCTTCTATATAGTCTAAGAAACATATATGCAAAGCATCCAAACAGTACAATTCGCCAATTTTTTGTTCTACAAGTTTAAGTGAACAATGAGCCCCAATGGTTAATCCTTTATCGGAAATTATTTGTAAATTTCGACAAGTAGAACAATGAATGGAACAGGTAGCCGGTTGAAATCTTTGTATATATTGCTTCTATATAGTCTAAGAAACATATATGCAAAGCATCCAAACAGTACAATTCGCCAATTTATTGTTCTTCAAGTTTAAGTGAACAACGAGCCCCATTGTTAATCCTTTAAAGGAAATTATTTGTAACTTTCGACAAGTAGAACAATGAATGGAACAGGTAGACGGTTGAAATCTTTGTATATATTGCTTCTATATAGTCTAAGAAAAATATATGCAAAGCATCCAAATAGTACAATTCGCCAATTTTTTGTTCTTCAAGTTTAAGTGAACAATGAGCCCTAATGGTTAATCCTTTATCGGAAATTATTTGTAAATTTCGCCAAGTAGAACAATGAATGGAACAGGTAGCCGGTTGAAATCTTTGTATATATTTCTTCCATATAGTCTAAGAAACATATATGCAAAGCATCCAAACAGTACCATTCGCCAATTTTTTGTTCTTCAAGTTTAAGTGAACAATGAGCCCCAATGGTTAATCCTTTATCGGAAATTATTTGTAACTTTAGGCAAGTAGAACAATGAATGGAACAGGTAGACGGTTGAAATCTTTGTATCTATTGCTTCTATATAATCTAAGAAACATATATGCAAAGCATCTAAACAGTAACAATCGCCAATTTTTTGATCTTCAAGTTTAAGTGAACTACGAGCCCCTTTGTTAATCCTTTAACGGAAATTAATTGTAACTTTCTACAAGTAGAACAATGATTGGAACACGTAGACGGTTGAAATCTTTTTATATATTGCTTCCATATAATCTAAGAAACATATATGCAAAGCGTCCAAACAGTACAATTCGCTAATTTTTTGCTCTTCAAGTTTAAGTGAACTATGAGCCCCATTGTTAATCCTTTAAAGGAAATTATTTGTAAATTTCGGCAAGTAGAACAATGAATGGAACAGGTAGACGGTTGAAATATTTGTATATATTGCTTCTATATAGTCTAAGAAACATGTACGCAAAGCATCCAAACAGTACCATTCGCCAATTTTTTGTTCTTCAAGTTTAAGTGAACAATGAGCCCCAATGGTTAATCCTTTATCGGAAATTAATTGTAAATTTCTACAAGTAGAACAATGATTGGAACACGTAGACGGTTGAAATCTTTGTATATATTGCTTCTAGATAGTCTAAGAAACATATATGCAAAGCATCCAAACAGTACAATTCGCCAATTATTTGTTCTTCAAGTTTAAGTGAATGACGAGCCCCATTGTTAATCCTTTAAAAGAAATTATTTGTAAATTTCGACAAGTAGAACAATGAATGGATCATGTAGACGGTTGAAATCATTGTATATATTGCTTCTATATCGTCTATGAAACATATATGCAAAGCATCCAAACAGTACAATTCGCCAATTTTTTGTTCTTCAAGTTTAAGTGAACTACGAGCCCCATTGTTAATCCTTTAGCGGAAATTAATTGTAACTTTCTACAAGTAGAACAATGAATGGAACAGGTAGACTGTTGAAATCATTGTATATATTGCTTCTATATCGTGTATGAAACATATATGCAAAGCATCCAAACAGTACAATTCGCCAATTTTTTGTTCTTCAAATTTAAGTGAACAATGAGCCCCATTGTTAATCCCTTAACGGAAATTATTTGTAACTTTCGACAAGTAGAACAATGAATGGAACAGGTAGACGGTTGAAATCATTGTATATATTGCTTCTATATAGTCTAAGAAACATATATGCAAAGCATCCAAACAGTACAATTCGACAATTTTTTGCTCATCAAGTTTAAGTGAACTACGAGCCCCATTGTTAATCCTTTAAAGGAAATTATTTGTAAATTTCGGCAAGTAGAACAATGAATGGAATAGGTAGACGGTTGAAATCATTGTATATATTGCTTCTATATAGTCTAAGAAACATATATGCAAAGCATCCAAACAGTACAATTCGCCAATTTTTTGTTCTTCAAGTTTAAGTAAACTACGATCCCCATTGTTAATCCCTTAACGGAAATTATTTGTAACTTTCGACAAGTAGAACAATGAATGGAACAGGTAGACGGTTGAAATCATTGTATATATTGCTTCTATATAGTCTAAGAAACATATATGCAAAGCATCCAAACAGTACAATTCGACAATTTTTTGCTCTTCAAGTTTAAGTGAACTACGAGCCCCATTGTTAATCCTTTAACGGAAATTAATTGTAAATTTCGACAAGTAGAACAATGAATGGAACAGGTAGACGGTTGAAATCTTTGTATATATTGCTTCTATATAGTCTAAGAAACATATATGCAAAGCATCCAAACAGTACAATTCGCCAATTTATTGTTCTTCAAGTTTAAGTGAACAACGAGCCCCATTGTTAATCCTTTAAAGGAAATTATTTGTAACTTTCGACAAGTAGAACAATGAATGGAACAGGTAGACGGTTGAAATCTTTGTATATATTGCTTCTATATAGTCTAAGAAACATATATGCAAAGCATCCAAACAGTACAATTCGCCAATTTTCTGTTCTTCAAGTTTAAGTGAACAATGAGCCCCATTGTTAATCCTTTAAAGGAAATTATTTGTAACTTTCGACAAGTAGAACAATGAATGGAACAGGTAGACGGTTGAAATATTTGTATATATTGCTTCTATATAGTCTAAGAAACATATATGCAAAGCATCCAAACAGTACAATTCGCCAATTTATTGTTCATCAAGTTTAAGTGAACAACGAGCCCCATTGATAATCATGAAATGGAAATTATTTGTAACTTTCTACAAGTAGAACAATGAATAGTACAGGTAGACGGGTGAAATCTTTCTATATATTGCTTCTAAATAGTCTAAGAAACATCTATGCAAAGCATCCAAACAGTACAATTCGCCAATTTTTTGTTCTTCAAGTTTAAGTGAACTACGAGCCCCATTGTTAATCCTTTAAAGGAAATTATTTGTAAATTTCGACAAGTAGAACAATGAATGGATCATGTAGACGGTTGAAAAAATTGTATATATTGCTTCTATATAGTCTACGAAACATATATGCAAAGCATCCAAACAGTACAATTCGCCAATTTTTTGTACTTCAAGTTTAAGTGAACTACGAGCCCCATTGTTAATCCTTTAACGGAAATTAATTGTAAATTTCGACAAGTAGAAGAATGAATGGAACAGGTAGACGGTTGAAATCTTTGTATATATTGCTTCTATATAGTCTAAGAAACATATATGCAAAGCATCCAAACAGTACAATTCGCCAATTTATTGTTCTTCAAGTTTAAGTGAACAACGAGCCCCATTGTTAATCCTTTAAAGGAAATTATTAGTAACTTTCGACAAGTAGAACAATGAATGGAACAGGTAGACGGTTGAAATCTTTGTATATATTGCTTCTATATAGTCTAAGAAACATATATGCAAAGCATCCAAACAGTACAATTCGCCAATTTTTTGTTCTACAAGTTTAAGTGAACAATGAGCCCCAATGGTTAATCCTTTATCGGAAATTATTTGTAAATTTCGACAAGTAGAACAATGAATGGAACAGGTAGCCGGTTGAAATCTTTGTATATATTGCTTCTATATAGTCTAAGAAACATATATGCAAAGCATCCAAACAGTACAATTCGCCAATTTATTGTTCTTCAAGTTTAAGTGAACAACGAGCCCCATTGTTAATCCTTTAAAGGAAATTATTTGTAACTTTCGACAAGTAGAACAATGAATGGAACAGGTAGACGGTTGAAATCTTTGTATATATTGCTTCTATATAGTCTAAGAAAAATATATGCAAAACATCCAAATAGTACAATTCGCCAATTTTTTGTTCTTCAAGTTTAAGTGAACAATGAGCCCTAATGGTTAATCCTTTATCGGAAATTATTTGTAAATTTCGCCAAGTAGAACAATGAATGGAACAGGTAGCCGGTTGAAATCTTTGTATATATTTCTTCCATATAGTCTAAGAAACATATATGCAAAGCATCCAAACAGTACCATTCGCCAATTTTTTGTTCTTCAAGTTTAAGTGAACAATGAGCCCCAATGGTTAATCCTTTATCGGAAATTATTTGTAACTTTAGGCAAGTAGAACAATGAATGGAACAGGTAGACGGTTGAAATCTTTGTATCTATTGCTTCTATATAATCTAAGAAACATATATGCAAAGCATCTAAACAGTAACAATCGCCAATTTTTTGATCTTCAAGTTTAAGTGAACTACGAGCCCCTTTGTTAATCCTTTAACGGAAATTAATTGTAACTTTCTACAAGTAGAACAATGATTGGAACACGTAGACGGTTGAAATCTTTTTATATATTGCTTCCATATAATCTAAGAAACATATATGCAAAGCGTCCAAACAGTACAATTCGCTAATTTTTTGCTCTTCAAGTTTAAGTGAACTATGAGCCCCATTGTTAATCCTTTAAAGGAAATTATTTGTAAATTTCGGCAAGTAGAACAATGAATGGAACAGGTAGACGGTTGAAATATTTGTATATATTGCTTCTATATAGTCTAAGAAACATGTACGCAAAGCATCCAAACAGTACCATTCGCCAATTTTTTGTTCTTCAAGTTTAAGTGAACAATGAGCCCCAATGGTTAATCCTTTATCGGAAATTAATTGTAAATTTCTACAAGTAGAACAATGATTGGAACACGTAGACGGTTGAAATCTTTGTATGTATTGCTTCTAGATAGTCTAAGAAACATATATGCAAAGCATCCAAACAGTACAATTCGCCAATTATTTGTTCTTCAAGTTTAAGTGAATGACGAGCCCCATTGTTAATCCTATAAAAGAAATTATTTGTAAATTTCGACAAGTAGAACAATGAATGGATCATGTAGACGGTTGAAATCATTGTATATATTGCTTCTATATCGTCTATGAAACATATATGCAAAGCATCCAAACAGTACAATTCGCCAATTTTTTGTTCTTCAAGTTTAAGTGAACTACGAGCCCCATTGTTAATCGTTTAGCGGAAATTAATTGTAACTTTCTACAAGTAGAACAATGAATGGAACAGGTAGACTGTTGAAATCATTGTATATATTGCTTCTATATCGTGTATGAAACATATATGCAAAGCATCCAAACAGTACAATTCGCCAATTTTTTGTTCTTCAAGTTTAAGTAAACTACGATCCCCATTGTTAATCCCTTAACGGAAATTATTTGTAACTTTCGACAAGAAGAACAATGAATAGAACAGGTAGCCGGTTGAAATCTTTGTATATGTTGCTTCTATATAGTCTAAGAAACCTATATGCAAAGCATCCAAACAGTACCATTCGCCAATTTTTTGTCCTTCAAGTTTAAGTGAACAATGAGCCCCATTGTTAATCCTTTATCGGAAATTATTTGTAACTTTCGACAAGTAGAACAATTAATGGAACAGGTAGACGGTTGAAATCTTTGTATATATTGCTTCTATATAGTATAAGAAACATATATGCAAAGCATCCAAACAGTACCATTCGCCAATTTTTTGTTCTTCAAGTTTAAGTGAACTACGAGCCCCATTGTTAATCCTTTAAAGGAAATTATTTGTAAATTTCGACAAGTAGAACAATGAATGGAACAGGTAGACTGTTGAAATCATTGTATATATTGCTTCTATATAGTCTAAGAAACATATATGCAAAGCATCCAAACAGTACCATTCGCCAATTTTTTGTTCTTCAAGTTTAAGTGAACTACGAGCCCCATTGTTAATCCTTTAAAGGAAATTATTTGTAAATTTCGACAAGTAGAACAATGAATGGATCATGTAGACGGTTGAAATCATTGTATATATTGCTTCTATATAGCCTACGAAACATATATGCAAAGCATCCAAACAGTACAATTCGCCAATTTTTTGTTCTTCAAGTTTAAGTGAACTACGAGCCCCATTGTTAATCTTTAACGGAAATTAATTGTAACTTTCTACAAGTAGAACAATGATTGGAACACACAGACGGTTGAAATCTTTGTATACATTGCTTCCATATAGTCTAAGAAACATATATGCAAAGCATCCAAACAGTACCATTCGCCACTTTTTTGTTCTTCAAGTTTAAGTGAACAACGAGCCCCATTGTTAATCCTTTAAAGGAAATTATTTGTAAATTTCGACAAGTAGAACAATGATTGGATCACGTAGACGGTTGAAATCTTTGTATATATTGCTTCCATATAGTCTAAGAAACATATATGCAAAGCATCCAAACAGTACCATTCGCCAATTTTTTGTTCTTCAAGTTTAAGTGAACTACGAGCCCCATTGTTAATACTTTAACGGAAATTATTTGTAACTTTCGACAAGTAGAACAATGAATGGAACAGGTAGACGGTTGAAATCATTGTATATATTGCTTCTATATAGTCTAAAAAACATATATGCAAAGCAACCAGACAGTACCATTCGCCAATTTTTTGTTCTTCAAGTTTAAGTGAACAATGAGCCCCATTGTTAATCCTTTATCGGAAATTATTTCTAACTTTCGACAAGTAGAACAATGAATGGAACAGGTAGACGGGTGAAATCTTTCTATATGTTGCTTCTATATAGTCTAAGAAACATATATGCAAAGCATCCAAACAGTACAATTCGCCAATTTTTTGTTCTTCAAGTTTAAGTGAACTACGAGCCCCAGTGTTAATCCTTTAAAGGAAATTATTTGTAAATTTCGACAAGTAGAACAATGAATGGAACAGGTAGACGGTTGAAATCTTTGTATATATTGCTTCTATATAGTCTAAGAAACATATATGCAAAGCATCGAAACAGTACAATTCGCCAACTTTTTGTTGTTCAAGTTTAAGTGAACTACGAGCCCCATTGTTCATCCTTTAAAGGAAATTATTTGTAAATTTCGATAAGTAGAACAATGATTTGAACACGTAGACAGTTGAAATCTTTGTATATATTGCTTCTATATAGTCTAAGAAACATATATGCAAAGCATCCAAACAGTACAATTCGCCAATTTATTGATCTTCAAGTTTAAGTGAACTACGATACCCATTGTTAGTACTTTATCGGAAATTACTTCTAACTTTCGACAAGTAGAACAATGAATGGAACAGGTAGACGGTTGAAATCTTTGTATATATTGCTTCTATATAGTCTAAGAAACATATATGCAAAGCATGCAAACAGTACCATTTGCCAATTTTTTGTTCTTCAAGTTTAAGTGAACAACAAGCCCCATTGATAATCATGAAACGGAAATTATTTGTAACTATCGACATGTAGAACAATGAATGGAACAGGTAGACGGTTGAAATCATTATATATATTGCTTCTATATAGTCTAAGAAACATATATGCAAAGCATCCAAACAGTACCATTCGCCAATTTTTTGTTCTTCAAGTTTAAGTGAACTACGAGCCCCATTGTTAATACTTTAACGGAAATTATTTGTAACTTTCGACAAGTAGAACAATGAATGGAACAGGTAGACGGTTGAAATCATTGTATATATTGCTTCTATATAGTCTAAAAAACATATATGCAAAGCAACCAGACAGTACCATTCGCCAATTTTTTGTTCTTCAAGTTTAAGTGAACAATGAGCCCCATTGTTAATCCTTTATCGGAAATTATTTCTAACTTTCGACAAGTAGAACAATGAATGGAACAGGTAGACGGTTGAAATCTTTGTATATATTGCTTCTATATAATCTAACAAACATATATGCAAAGCATCCAAACAGTACAATTCGCCAATTTTTTGTTCTTCAAGTTTAAGTGAACTACGAGCCCCATTGTTAATCCTTTAAAGGAAATTATTTGTAAATTTCGAAAAGTAGAACAATGAATGGAACAGGTAGACGGTTGAAATCTTTGTATATATTGCTTCTATATAGTCTAAGAAACATATATGCAAAGCATCCAAACAGTACAATTCGCCAATTTTTTGTTCTTCAAGTTTAAGTGAACTACGAGCCCCATTGTTAATAGTTTAACGGAAATTATTTGTAATTTTCGACAAGAAGAACAATGACTGGAACAGGTAGACGGTTGAAATCATTGTATATATTGCTTCTATATAGTCTAAGAAACATATACGCAAAGCATCCACACAGTACCAGTCGCCAATTTTTTGTTCTTCAAGTTTAAGTGAAGAACGAGGCCCATTGATAATCATGAAACGGAAATTATTTGTAACTTTCTACAAGTAGATCTATGAATAGAACAGGTAGACGGGTGAAATCTTTCTATATGTTGCTTCTATATAGTCTAAGAAACATATATGCAAAGCATCCAAACAGTACAATTCGCCAATTTTTTGTTCTTCAAGTTTAAGTGAACTACGAGCCCCATTGTTAATCCTTTATCGGAAATTATTTCTAACTTTCGACAAGTAGAACAATGAATGGAACAGGTAGACGGTTGAAATCTTTGTATATGTTGCTTCTATATAGTCTAAGAAACATATATGCAAAGCATCCAAACAGTACAATTCGCCAATTTTTTGTTCTTCAAGTTTAAGTGAACAACGAGCCCCATTGTTAATCCTTTAAAGGAAATTATTTGTAAATTTCGACAAGTAGAACAATGATTGGAACACGTAGACGGTTGAAATCTTTGTATATATTGCTTCCATATAGTCTAAGAAACATGTACGCAAAGCATCCAAACAGTACCATTCGCCAATTTTTTGTTCTTCAAGTTTAAGTGAACAATGAGCCCCAATGGTTAATCCTTTATCGGAAATTATTTGTAATTTTCGACAAGTAGAACAATGAATGGAACAGGTAGACGGTTGAAATCTTTGTATATATTGCTTCTATATAGTCTAAGAAACATATATGCAAAGCATCCAACCAGTACAATTCGCCAATTTATTGTTCTTCAAGTTTAAGTGAACAACGAGCCCCATTGTTAATCCTTTAAAGGAAATTATTTGTAACTTTCGACAAGTAGAACAATGAATGGAACAGGTAGACGGTTGAAATCTTTGTATATATTGCTTCTATATAGTCTAAGAAACATATATGCAAAGCATCCAAACAGTACAATTCGCCAATTTTTTGTTCTTCATGTTTAAGTGAACAATGAGCCCCAATGGTTAATCCTTTATCGGAAATTATTTGTAAATTTCGACAAGTAGAACAATGAATGGAACAGGTAGCCGGTTGAAATCTTTGTATATATTGCTTCTATATAGTCTAAGAAACATTTATGCAAAGTATCCAAACAGTACAATTCGCCAATTTTTTGTTCTTCAAGTTTAAGTAAACTACGATCCCCATTGTTAATCCCTTAACGGAAATTATTTGTAACATTCGACAAGTAGAACAATGAATGGAACAGGTAGACGGTTGAAATCATTGTATATATTGCTTCTATATAGTCTAAGAAACATATATGCAAAGCATCCAAACGATACCATTCGCCAATTTTTTGTTCTTCAAGTTTAAGTAAACTACGATCCCCATTGTTAATCCCTTAACGGAAATTATTTGTAACATTCGACAAGTAGAACAATGAATGGAACAGGTAGACGGTTGAAATCATTGTATATATTGCTTCTATATAGTCTAAGAAACATATATGCAAAGTATCCAAACAGTACAATTCGCCAATTTTTTGTTCTTCAAGTTTAAGTGAACAATGAGCCCCATTGTTAATCCTTTAAAGGAAATTATTTGTAACTTTCGACAAGTAGAACAATGAATGGAACAGGTAGACGGTTGAAATCTTTGCATATATTGCTTCTATATAGTCTAAGAAACATATATGCAAAGCATCCAAACAGTACCATTCGCTAATTTTTTGTTCTTCAAGTTTAAGTGAACTACGAGCCCCATTGTTAATCCTTTAAAGGAAATTATTTGTAAATTTCGACAAGTAGAACAATGAATGGAACAGGTAGACTGTTGAAATCATTGTATATATTGCTTCTATATAGTCTAAGAAACATATATGCAAAGCGTCCAAACAGTACAATTCGCCAATTATTTGATCTTCAAGTTTAAGTGAACTACGAGCCCCATTGTTAATACTTTAACGGAAATTATTTGTAACTTGCGACAAAGTAGAACAATGAATGGAACAGGTAGCCGGTTGAAATCAATGTATATATTGCTTCTATATAGTCTAAGAAACATATATGCAAAGCATCCAAACAGTACCATTCGCCAATTTTTTGTTCTTCAAGTTTAAGTGAACTACGAGCCCCATTGTTAATCCTTTAAAGGAAATTATTTGTAACTTTCTAGAAGTAGAACAATGAATGGAACAGGTAGACGGTTGAAATCTTTGTATATATTGCTTCTATATAGTCTAAGAAACATATATGCAAAGCATCCAATCAGTACAATTCGCCAATTTTTGTTCTTCAAGTATAAGTGAACAGCGAGCCCCATTGATAATCATGAAATGGCAATTATTTGTAAATATCTACAAGTAGAACAATGAATAGTACAGATAGACGGGTGAAATCTTTCTATATATTGCTTCTAAATAGTCTAAGAAACATCTATGCAAAGCATCCAAACAGTACAATTCGCCAATTTTTTGTTCTTCAAGTTTAAGTGAACTACGAGCCCCATTGTTAATACTTTAACGGAAATTATTTGTAACTTGCGACAAGTAGAACAATGAATGGAACAGGTAGCCGGTTGAAATCAATGTATATATTGCTTCTATATAGTCTAAGAAACATATATGCAAAGCATCCAAACAGTACAATTCGCCAATTTTTTGTTCTTCAAGTTTAAGTGAACAATGAGCCCCAATGGTTAATCCTTTATCGGAAATTATTTGTAATTTTCGACAAGTAGAACAATGAATGGAACAGGTAGACGGTTGAAATATTTGTATATATTTCTTCTATATAATACAAGAAACATATATTCAAAGCATCCAAACAGTACCATTCGCCAATTTTTTGGTCTTCAACTTTAAGTGAGCAATGAGCCCCAATGGTTAATCCTTTATCGGAAATTATTTGTAATTTTCGACAAGTAGAACAATGAATGGAACAGGTAGACGGTTGAAATCATTGTATATATTGCTTCTATATAGTCTAAGAAACATATATGCAAAGCATCCAAACAGTACAATTCGCCAATTTTTTGTTCTTCAAGTTTAAGTGAACAATGAGCCCCATTGTTAATACTTTAAAGGAAATTATTTGTAACTTTCGACAAGTAGAACAATGAATGGAACAGGTAGACGGTTGAAATCTTTGTATATATTGCTTCTATATAGTATAAGAAACATATATGCAAAGCATCCAAACAGTACCATTCGCCAATTTTTTGTTCTTCAAGTTTAAGTAAACTACGATCCCCATTGTTAATCCCTTAACGGAAATTATTTGTAACATTCGACAAGTAGAACAATGAATGGAACAGGTAGACGGTTGAAATCATTGTATATATTGCTTCTATATAGTCTAAGAAATATATATGCAAAGCATCCAAACAGTACAATTCGCCAATTTTTTGTTCTTCAAGTTTAAGTGAACAATGAGCCCCATTGTTAATCCTTTAAAGGAAATTATTTGTAACTTTCGACAAGTAGAACAATGAATGGAACAGGTAGACGGTTGAAATCTTTGTATATATTGCTTCTATATAGTCTAAGAAACATATATGCAAAGCATCCAAACAGTACCATTCGCCAATTTTTTGTTCTTCAAGTTTAAGTGAACAATGAGCCCCATTGTTAATCCTTTATCGGAAATTATTTGTAACTTTCGACAAGTAGAACAATGAATGGAACAGGTAGACGGTTGAAATCTTTGTATATATTGCTTCTATATAGTCTAAGAAACATATATGCAAAGCATCCAAACAGTACCATTCGCCAATTTTTTGTTCTTCAAGTTTAAGTAAACTACGATCCCCATTGTTAATCCCTTAACGGAAATTATTTGTAACATTCGACAAGTAGAACAATGAATGGAACAGGTAGACGGTTGAAATCATTGTATATATTGCTTCTATATAGTCTAAGAAATATATATGCAAAGCATCCAAACAGTACAATTCGCCAATTTTTTGTTCTTCAAGTTTAAGTGAACAATGAGCCCCATTGTTAATCCTTTAAAGGAAATTATTTGTAACTTTCGACAAGTAGAACAATGAATGGAACAGGTAGACGGTTGAAATCTTTGTATATATTGCTTCTATATAGTCTAAGAAACATATATGCAAAGCATCCAAACAGTACCATTCGCCAATTTTTTGTTCTTCAAGTTTAAGTGAACAATGAGCCCCATTGTTAATCCTTTATCGGAAATTATTTGTAACTTTCGACAAGTAGAACAATGAATGGAACAGGTAGACGGTTGAAATCTTTGTATATATTGCTTCTATATAGTCTAAGAAACATATATGCAAAGCATCTAAACAGTACCATTCGCCAATTTTTTGTTCTTCAAGTTTAAGTAAACTACGATCCCCATTGTTAATCCCTTAACGGAAATTATTTGTAACATTCGACAAGTAGAACAATGAATGGAACAGGTAGACGGTTGAAATCATTGTATATATTGCTTCTATATAGTCTAAGAAACATATACGCAAAGCATCCACACAGTACCAGTCGCCAATTTTTTGTTCTTCAAGTTTAAGTGAAGAACGAGGCCCATTGATAATCATGAAACGGAAATTATTTGTAAGTTTCTACAAGTAGATCTATGAATAGAACAGGTAGACGGGTGAAATCTTTCTATATGTTGCTTCTATATAGTCTAAGAAACATATATGCAAAGCATCCAAACAGTACAATTCGCCAATTTTTTGTTCTTCAAGTTTAAGTGAACTACGAGCCCCATTGTTAATCCTTTATCGGAAATTATTTCTAACTTTCGACAAGTAGAACAATGAATGGAACAGGTAGACGGTTGAAATCTTTGTATATGTTGCTTCTATATAGTCTAAGAAACATATATGCAAAGCATCCAAACAGTACAATTCGCCAATTTTTTGTTCTTCAAGTTTAAGTGAACAACGAGCCCCATTGTTAATCCTTTAAAGGAAATTATTTGTAAATTTCGACAAGTAGAACAATGATTGGAACACGTAGACGGTTGAAATCTTTGTATATATTGCTTCCATATAGTCTAAGAAACATGTACGCAAAGCATCCAAACAGTACCATTCGCCAATTTTTTGTTCTTCAAGTTTAAGTGAACAATGAGCCCCAATGGTTAATCCTTTATCGGAAATTATTTGTAATTTTCGACAAGTAGAACAATGAATGGAACAGGTAGACGGTTGAAATCTTTGTATATATTGCTTCTATATAGTCTAAGAAACATATATGCAAAGCATCCAACCAGTACAATTCGCCAATTTATTGTTCTTCAAGTTTAAGTGAACAACGAGCCCCATTGTTAATCCTTTAAAGGAAATTATTTGTAACTTTCGACAAGTAGAACAATGAATGGAACAGGTAGACGGTTGAAATCTTTGTATATATTGCTTCTATATAGTCTAAGAAACATATATGCAAAGCATCCAAACAGTACAATTCGCCAATTTTTTGTTCTTCATGTTTAAGTGAACAATGAGCCCCAATGGTTAATCCTTTATCGGAAATTATTTGTAAATTTCGACAAGTAGAACAATGAATGGAACAGGTAGCCGGTTGAAATCTTTGTATATATTGCTTCTATATAGTCTAAGAAACATTTATGCAAAGTATCCAAACAGTACAATTCGCCAATTTTTTGTTCTTCAAGTTTAAGTAAACTACGATCCCCATTGTTAATCCCTTAACGGAAATTATTTGTAACATTCGACAAGTAGAACAATGAATGGAACAGGTAGACGGTTGAAATCATTGTATATATTGCTTCTATATAGTCTAAGAAACATATATGCAAAGCATCCAAACGATACCATTCGCCAATTTTTTGTTCTTCAAGTTTAAGTAAACTACGATCCCCATTGTTAATCCCTTAACGGAAATTATTTGTAACTTTCGACAAGTAGAACAATGAATGGAACAGGTAGACGGTTGAAATCTTTGTATATATTGCTTCTATATAGTCTAAGAAACATATATGCAAAGCATCCAAACAGTACCATTCGCCAATTTTTTGTTCTTCAAGTTTAAGTAAACTACGATCCCCATTGTTAATCCCTTAACGGAAATTATTTGTAAATTTCGACAAGTAGAACAATGAATGGATCATGTAGACGGTTGAAAAAATTGTATATATTGCTTCTATATAGTCTACGAAACATATATGCAAAGCATCCAAACAGTACAATTCGCCAATTTTTTGTTCTTCAAGTTTAAGTAAACTACGATCCCCATTGTTAATCCCTTAACGGAAATTATTTGTAACTTTCGACAAGTAGAACAATGAATGGAACAGGTAGAAGGTTGAAATCATTGTATATATTGCTTCTATATAGTCTAAGAAACATATATGCAAAGCATCCAAACAGTACAATTCGCCAATTTTTTGTTCTTCAAGTTTAAGTGAACAATGAGCCCCATTGTTAATCCTTTAAAGGAAATTATTTGTAACTTTCGACAAGTAGAACAATGAATGGAACAGGTAGACGGTTGAAATCTTTGTATATATTGCTTCTAAATAGTCTAAGAAACATATATGCAAAGCATCCAAACAGTACCATTCGCCAATTTTTTGTTCTTCAAGTTTAAGTGAACAATGAGCCCCATTGTTAAACCTTTATCGGAAATTATTTGTTACTTTCGACATGTAGAACAATGAATGGAACAGGTAGACGGTTGAAATCTTTGTATATATTGCTTCTATATAGTCTAAGAAACATATATGCAAAGCATCCAAACAGTACCATTCGCCAATTTTTTGTTCTTCAAGTTTAAGTGAACTACGAGCCCCATTGTTAATCTTTAACGGAAATTAATTGTAACTTTCTACAAGTAGAACAATGATTGGAACACACAGACGGTTGAAATCTTTGTATATATTGCTTCCATATAGTCTAAGAAACATATATGCAAAGCATCCAAACAGTACCATTCGCCAATTTTTTGTTCTTCAAGTTTAAGTGAACTACGAGCCCCATTGTTAATGTTTAACGGAAATTAATTGTAACTTTCTACAAGTAGAACAATGATTGGAACACACAGACGGTTGAAATCTTTGTATATATTGCTTCCATATAGTCTAAGAAACACATATGCAAAGCATCCAAACAGTACCATTCGCCAATTTTTTGTTCTTCAAGTTAAAGTGAACAATGAGCCCCATTGTTAATCCTTTATCGGAAATTATTTGTAACTTTCGACAAGTAGAACATTGAATGGAACAGGTAGACGGTTGAAATCTTTGTATATATTGCTTCTATATAGTATAAGAAACATATATGCAAAGCATCCAAACAGTACCATTCGCTAATTTTTTGTTCTTCAAGTTTAAGTAAACTACGATCCCCATTGTTAATCCCTTAACGGAAATTATTTGTAACTTTCGACAAGTAGAACAATGAATGGAACAGGTAGACGGTTGAAGTCTTTGTATATATTGTTTCTATATAATCTAAGAAACATATATGCAAAGCATCCAAACAGTACAATTCGCCAATTATTTCATCTTCATGTTTAAGTGAACTACGAGCCCCATTGTTAATACTTTAACGGAAATTATTTGTAACTTGCGACAAGTAGAACAATGAGTGGAACAGGTAGGCGGTTGAAATCAATCTATATATTGCTTCTATATAGTCTAAGAAACATATATGCAAAGCATCCAAACAGTACCATTCGCCAATTTTTTGTTCTTCAAGTTTAAGTGAACAATGAGCCCCATTGTTAATCCTTTATCGGAAATTATTTGTAAATTTCGACAAGTAGAACAATGAATGGAACAGGTAGACTGTTGAAATCATTGCATATATTGCTTCTATATAGTCCAAGAAACATATATGCAAAGCGTCCAAACAGGACAAATCGCCAATTTTTTGCTCTTCAAGTTTAAGTGAACTACGAGCTCCATTGTTAATCCTTTAAAGGAAATTATTTGTAAATTTCGGAAAGTAGAACAATGAATGAAATAGGTAGACGGTTGAAATCATTGTATATATTGCTTCTATATAGTCTAAGAAACATGTACGCAAAGCATCCAAACAGTACCATTCGCCAATTTTTTGTTCTTCAAGTTTAAGTGAACAATGAGTCCCAATGGTTTATCCTTTATCGGAAATTATTTGTAATTTTCGACAAGTAGAACAATGAATGGAACAGGTAGACGGTTGAAATCTTTGTATATATTGCTTCCATATAGTCTAAGAAACATGAACGCAAAGCATCCAAACAGTACCATTCGCTAATTTTTTGTTCTTCAAGTTTAAGTGAACTACGAGCCCCATTGTTAATCCTTTAAAGGAAATTATTTGTAAATTTCGACAAGTAGAACAATGAATGGAACAGGTAGACTGTTGAAATCATTGTATATATTGCTTCTATATAGTCTAAGAAACATATATGCAAAGCGTCCAAACAGTACAATTCGCCAATTATTTGATCTTCAAGTTTAAGTGAACTACGAGCCCCATTGTTAATACTTTAACGGAAATTATTTGTAACTTGCGACAAAGTAGAACAATGAATGGAACAGGTAGCCGGTTGAAATCAATGTATATATTGCTTCTATATAGTCTAAGAAACATATATGCAAAGCATCCAAACAGTACCATTCGCCAATTTTTTGTTCTTCAAGTTTAAGTGAACTACGAGCCCCATTGTTAATCCTTTAAAGGAAATTATTTGTAACTTTCTAGAAGTAGAACAATGAATGGAACAGGTAGACGGTTGAAATCTTTGTATATATTGCTTCTATATAGTCTAAGAAACATATATGCAAAGCATCCAATCAGTACAATTCGCCAATTTTTGTTCTTCAAGTATAAGTGAACAGCGAGCCCCATTGATAATCATGAAATGGCAATTATTTGTAAATATCTACAAGTAGAACAATGAATAGTACAGATAGACGGGTGAAATCTTTCTATATATTGCTTCTAAATAGTCTAAGAAACATCTATGCAAAGCATCCAAACAGTACAATTCGCCAATTTTTTGTTCTTCAAGTTTAAGTGAACTACGAGCCCCATTGTTAATACTTTAACGGAAATTATTTGTAACTTGCGACAAGTAGAACAATGAATGGAACAGGTAGCCGGTTGAAATCAATGTATATATTGCTTCTATATAGTCTAAGAAACATATATGCAAAGCATCCAAACAGTACAATTCGCCAATTTTTTGTTCTTCAAGTTTAAGTGAACAATGAGCCCCAATGGTTAATCCTTTATCGGAAATTATTTGTAATTTTCGACAAGTAGAACAATGAATGGAACAGGTAGACGGTTGAAATATTTGTATATATTTCTTCTATATAATACAAGAAACATATATTCAAAGCATCCAAACAGTACCATTCGCCAATTTTTTGGTCTTCAACTTTAAGTGAGCAATGAGCCCCAATGGTTAATCCTTTATCGGAAATTATTTGTAATTTTCGACAAGTAGAACAATGAATGGAACAGGTAGACGGTTGAAATCATTGTATATATTGCTTCTATATAGTCTAAGAAACATATATGCAAAGCATCCAAACAGTACAATTCGCCAATTTTTTGTTCTTCAAGTTTAAGTGAACAATGAGCCCCATTGTTAATACTTTAAAGGAAATTATTTGTAACTTTCGACAAGTAGAACAATGAATGGAACAGGTAGACGGTTGAAATCTTTGTATATATTGCTTCTATATAGTATAAGAAACATATATGCAAAGCATCCAAACAGTACCATTCGCCAATTTTTTGTTCTTCAAGTTTAAGTAAACTACGATCCCCATTGTTAATCCCTTAACGGAAATTATTTGTAACATTCGACAAGTAGAACAATGAATGGAACAGGTAGACGGTTGAAATCATTGTATATATTGCTTCTATATAGTCTAAGAAATATATATGCAAAGCATCCAAACAGTACAATTCGCCAATTTTTTGTTCTTCAAGTTTAAGTGAACAATGAGCCCCATTGTTAATCCTTTAAAGGAAATTATTTGTAACTTTCGACAAGTAGAACAATGAATGGAACAGGTAGACGGTTGAAATCTTTGTATATATTGCTTCTATATAGTCTAAGAAACATATATGCAAAGCATCCAAACAGTACCATTCGCCAATTTTTTGTTCTTCAAGTTTAAGTGAACAATGAGCCCCATTGTTAATCCTTTATCGGAAATTATTTGTAACTTTCGACAAGTAGAACAATGAATGGAACAGGTAGACGGTTGAAATCTTTGTATATATTGCTTCTATATAGTCTAAGAAACATATATGCAAAGCATCCAAACAGTACCATTCGCCAATTTTTTGTTCTTCAAGTTTAAGTAAACTACGATCCCCATTGTTAATCCCTTAACGGAAATTATTTGTAACATTCGACAAGTAGAACAATGAATGGAACAGGTAGACGGTTGAAATCATTGTATATATTGCTTCTATATAGTCTAAGAAATATATATGCAAAGCATCCAAACAGTACAATTCGCCAATTTTTTGTTCTTCAAGTTTAAGTGAACAATGAGCCCCATTGTTAATCCTTTAAAGGAAATTATTTGTAACTTTCGACAAGTAGAACAATGAATGGAACAGGTAGACGGTTGAAATCTTTGTATATATTGCTTCTATATAGTCTAAGAAACATATATGCAAAGCATCCAAACAGTACCATTCGCCAATTTTTTGTTCTTCAAGTTTAAGTGAACAATGAGCCCCATTGTTAATCCTTTATCGGAAATTATTTGTAACTTTCGACAAGTAGAACAATGAATGGAACAGGTAGACGGTTGAAATCTTTGTATATATTGCTTCTATATAGTCTAAGAAACATATATGCAAAGCATCTAAACAGTACCATTCGCCAATTTTTTGTTCTTCAAGTTTAAGTAAACTACGATCCCCATTGTTAATCCCTTAACGGAAATTATTTGTAACATTCGACAAGTAGAACAATGAATGGAACAGGTAGACGGTTGAAATCATTGTATATATTGCTTCTATATAGTCTAAGAAACATATATGCAAAGCATCCAAACAGTACAATTCGCCAATTTTTTGTTCTTCAAGTTTAAGTGAACAACGAGCCCCATTGTTAATCCTTTAAAGGAAATTATTTGTAAATTTCGACAAGTAGAACAATGATTGGAACACGTAGACGGTTGAAATCTTTGTACATATTGCTTCCATATAGTCTAAGAAACATGTACGCAAAGCATCCAAACAGTACCATTCGCCAATTTTTTGTTCTTCAAGTTTAAGTGAACAATGAGCCCCAATGGTTAATCCTTTATCGGAAATTATTTGTAATTTTCGACAAGTAGAACAATGAATGGAACAGGTAGACGGTTGAAATCTTTGTATATATTGCTTCTATATAGTCTAAGAAACATATATGCAAAGCATCCAACCAGTACAATTCGCCAATTTATTGTTCTTCAAGTTTAAGTGAACAACGAGCCCCATTGTTAATCCTTTAAAGGAAATTATTTGTAACTTTCGACAAGTAGAACAATGAATGGAACAGGTAGACGGTTGAAATCTTTGTATTTATTGCTTCTATATAGTCTAACAAACATATATGCAAAGCATCCAAACAGTACAATTCGCCAATTTTTTGTTCTTCATGTTTAAGTGAACAATGAGCCCCAATGGTTAATCCTTTATCGGAAATTATTTGTAAATTTCGACAAGTAGAACAATGAATGGAACAGGTAGCCGGTTGAAATCTTTGTATATATTGCTTCTATATAGTCTAAGAAACATTTATGCAAAGTATCCAAACAGTACAATTCGCCAATTTTTTGTTCTTCAAGTTTAAGTAAACTACGATCCCCATTGTTAATCCCTTAACGGAAATTATTTGTAACATTCGACAAGTAGAACAATGAATGGAACAGGTAGACGGTTGAAATCATTGTATATATTGCTTCTATATAGTCTAAGAAACATATATGCAAAGCATCCAAACGGTACCATTCGCCAATTTTTTGTTCTTCAAGTTTAAGTGAACTATGAGCCCCATTGTTAATCCTTTAAAGGAAATTATTTGTAAATTTCAACAAGTAGAATAATGAACTGAACAGGTAGACGGTTGAAATCTTTGCATATATTGCTTCTATATAGTCTAAGAAACATATATGCAAAGCATCCAAACAGTACCATTCGCCAATTTTTTGTTCTTCAAGTTTAAGTAAACTACGATCCCCATTGTTAATCCCTTAACGGAAATTATTTGTAAATTTCGGCAAGTAGAACAATGAATGGAATAGGTAGACGGATGAAATCATTGTATATATTGCTTCTATATAGTCTAAGAAACATATATGCAAAGCATCCAAACAGTACCATTCGCCAATTTTTTGTTCTTCAAGTTTAAGTGAACAATGAGCCCCATTGTTAATCCTTTATCGGAAATTATTTGTAACTTTCGACAAGTAGAACAATGAATGGAACAGGTAGACGGTTGAAATCTTTGTATATATTGCTTCTATATAGTCTAAGAAACATATATGCAAAGCATCCAAACAGTACCATTCGCCAATTTTTTGTTCTTCAAGTTTAAGTGAACAATGAGCCCCATTGTTAATCCTTTATCGGAAATTATTTGTAACTTTCGACAAGTAGAACAATGAATAGAACAGGTAGACGGTTGAAATCTTTGTATATATTACTTCTATATAGTCTAAGAAACATATATGCAAAGCATCTAAACAGTACCATTCGCCAATTTTTTGTTCTTCAAGTTTAAGTAAACTACGATCCCCATTGTTAATCCCTTAACGGAAATTATTTGTAACATTCGACAAGTAGAACAATGAATGGAACAGGTAGACGGTTGAAATCATTGTATATATTGCTTCTATATAGTCTAAGAAACATATATGCAAAGCATCCAAACAGTACAATTCGCCAATTTTTTGTTCTTCAAGTTTAAGTGAACTACGAGCCCCATTGTTAATCTTTAACGGAAATTAATTGTAACTTTCTACAAGTAGAACAATGATTGGAACACACAGACGGTTGAAATCTTTGTATACATTGCTTCCATATAGTCTAAGAAACATATATGCAAAGCATCCAAACAGTACCATTCGCCACTTTTTTGTTCTTCAAGTTTAAGTGAACAACGAGCCCCATTGTTAATCCTTTAAAGGAAATTATTTGTAAATTTCGACAAGTAGAACAATGATTGGATCACGTAGACGGTTGAAATCATTGTATATATTGCTTCTATATAGTCTAAGAAACATATATGCAAAGCATCCAAACAGTACAATTCGCCAATTTTTTGTTCTTCAAGTTTAAGTGAACAATGAGCCCCAATGGTTAATCCTTTATCGGAAATTATTTGTAATTTTCGACAAGTAGAACAATGAATGGAACAGGTAGACGGTTGAAATATTTGTATATATTGCTTCTATATAATCTAAGAAACATATATGCAAAGCATCCAAACAGTACCATTCGCCAATTTTTTGTTCTTCAAGTTTAAGTGAACAACGAGCCCGATTGATAATCATGAAACGGAAATTATTTGTAACTTTCTACAAGTAGAGCAATGAATAGTACAGGTAGACGGGTGAAATCTTTCTATATATTGCTTCTAAATAGTCTAAGAAACATCTATGCAAAGCATCCAAACAGTACCATTCGCCAATTTTTCGTTCTTCAAGTTTAAGTGAACAATGAGCCCCATTGTTAATCCTTTAAAGGAAATTATTTGTAAATTTCGGCAAGTAGAACAATGAATGGAATAGGTAGACGGTTGAAATCATTGTATATATTCCTTCTATATAGTCTAAGAAACATATATGCAAAGCATCCAAACAGTACAATTCGCTAATTTTTTGTTCTTCAAGTTTAAGTAAACTACGATCCCCATTGTTAATCCCTTAACGGAAATTATTTGTAACTTTCGACAAGTAGAACAATGAATGGAACAGGTAGACGGTTGAAGTCTTTGTATATATTGTTTCTATATAATCTAAGAAACATATATGCAAAGCATCCAAACAGTACAATTCGCCAATTATTTCATCTTCATGTTTAAGTGAACTACGAGCCCCATTGTTAATACTTTAACGGAAATTATTTGTAACTTGCGACAAGTAGAACAATGAATGGAACAGGTAGACTGTTGAAATCATTGCATATATTGCTTCTATATAGTCCAAGAAACATATATGCAAAGCGTCCAAACAGGACAAATCGCCAATTTTTTGCTCTTCAAGTTTAAGTGAACTACGAGCTCCATTGTTAATCCTTTAAAGGAAATTATTTGTAAATTTCGGAAAGTAGAACAATGAATGAAATAGGTAGACGGTTGAAATCATTGTATATATTGCTTCTATATAGTCTAAGAAACATGTACGCAAAGCATCCAAACAGTACCATTCGCCAATTTTTTGTTCTTCAAGTTTAAGTGAACAATGAGTCCCAATGGTTTATCCTTTATCGGAAATTATTTGTAATTTTCGACAAGTAGAACAATGAATGGAACAGGTAGACGGTTGAAATCTTTGTATATATTGCTTCCATATAGTCTAAGAAACATGAACGCAAAGCATCCAAACAGTACCATTCGCTAATTTTTTGTTCTTCAAGTTTAAGTGAACTACGAGCCCCATTGTTAATCCTTTAAAGGAAATTATTTGTAAATTTCGACAAGTAGAACAATGAATGGAACAGGTAGACTGTTGAAATCATTGTATATATTGCTTCTATATAGTCTAAGAAACATATATGCAAAGCGTCCAAACAGTACAATTCGCCAATTATTTGATCTTCAAGTTTAAGTGAACTACGAGCCCCATTGTTAATACTTTAACGGAAATTATTTGTAACTTGCGACAAAGTAGAACAATGAATGGAACAGGTAGCCGGTTGAAATCAATGTATATATTGCTTCTATATAGTCTAAGAAACATATATGCAAAGCATCCAAACAGTACCATTCGCCAATTTTTTGTTCTTCAAGTTTAAGTGAACTACGAGCCCCATTGTTAATCCTTTAAAGGAAATTATTTGTAACTTTCTAGAAGTAGAACAATGAATGGAACAGGTAGACGGTTGAAATCTTTGTATATATTGCTTCCATATAGTCTAAGAAACATATATGCAAAGCATCCAAACAGTACCATTCGCCAATTTTTTGTTCTTCAAGTTTAAGTGAACTACGAGCCCCATTGTTAATGTTTAACGGAAATTAATTGTAACTTTCTACAAGTAGAACAATGATTGGAACACACAGACGGTTGAAATCTTTGTATATATTGCTTCCATATAGTCTAAGAAACATATATGCAAAGCATCCAAACAGTACCATTCGCCAATTTTTTGTTCTTCAAGTTAAAGTGAACAATGAGCCCCATTGTTAATCCTTTATCGGAAATTATTTGTAACTTTCGACAAGTAGAACATTGAATGGAACAGGTAGACGGTTGAAATCTTTGTATATATTGCTTCTATATAGTATAAGAAACATATATGCAAAGCATCCAAACAGTACCATTCGCCAATTTTTTGTTCTTCAAGTTTAAATGAACTACGAGCCCCATTGTTAATCCTTTAAAGGAAATTATTTGTAAATTTCGACAAGTAGAACAATGAATGGAACAGGTAGACTGTTGAAATCATTGTATATATTGCTTCTATATAGTCTAAGAAACATATATGCAAAGCATCCAAACAGTACCATTCGCCAATTTTTTGTTCTTCAAGTTTAAGTGAACTACGAGCCCCATTGTTAATCCTTTAAAGGAAATTATTTGTAAATTTCGACAAGTAGAACAATGAATGGAATAGGTAGACGGTTGAAATCTTTGTATATATTGCTTCTATATAATCTAAGAAACATATATGCAAAGCATCCAAACAGTACCATTCGCCAATTTTTTGTTCTTCAAGTTTAAGTGAACAACGAGCCCGATTGATAATCATGAAACGGAAATTATTTGTAACTTTCTACAAGTAGAGCAATGAATAGTACAGGTAGACGGGTGAAATCTTTCTATATATTGCTTCTAAATAGTCTAAGAAACATCTATGCAAAGCATCCAAACAGTACCATTCGCCAATTTTTCGTTCTTCAAGTTTAAGTGAACAATGAGCCCCATTGTTAATCCTTTAAAGGAAATTATTTGTAAATTTCGGCAAGTAGAACAATGAATGGAATAGGTAGACGGTTGAAATCATTGTATATATTCCTTCTATATAGTCTAAGAAACATATATGCAAAGCATCCAAACAGTACAATTCGCTAATTTTTTGTTCTTCAAGTTTAAGTAAACTACGATCCCCATTGTTAATCCCTTAACGGAAATTATTTGTAACTTTCGACAAGTAGAACAATGAATGGAACAGGTAGACGGTTGAAGTCTTTGTATATATTGTTTCTATATAATCTAAGAAACATATATGCAAAGCATCCAAACAGTACAATTCGCCAATTATTTCATCTTCATGTTTAAGTGAACTACGAGCCCCATTGTTAATACTTTAACGGAAATTATTTGTAACTTGCGACAAGTAGAACAATGAGTGGAACAGGTAGGCGGTTGAAATCAATCTATATATTGCTTCTATATAGTCTAAGAAACATATATGCAAAGCATCCAAACAGTACCATTCGCCAATTTTTTGTTCTTCAAGTTTAAGTGAACAATGAGCCCCATTGTTAATCCTTTATCGGAAATTATTTGTAAATTTCGACAAGTAGAACAATGAATGGAACAGGTAGACTGTTGAAATCATTGCATATATTGCTTCTATATAGTCCAAGAAACATATATGCAAAGCGTCCAAACAGGACAAATCGCCAATTTTTTGCTCTTCAAGTTTAAGTGAACTACGAGCTCCATTGTTAATCCTTTAAAGGAAATTATTTGTAAATTTCGGAAAGTAGAACAATGAATGAAATAGGTAGACGGTTGAAATCATTGTATATATTGCTTCTATATAGTCTAAGAAACATGTACGCAAAGCATCCAAACAGTACCATTCGCCAATTTTTTGTTCTTCAAGTTTAAGTGAACAATGAGTCCCAATGGTTTATCCTTTATCGGAAATTATTTGTAATTTTCGACAAGTAGAACAATGAATGGAACAGGTAGACGGTTGAAATCTTTGTATATATTGCTTCCATATAGTCTAAGAAACATGAACGCAAAGCATCCAAACAGTACCATTCGCTAATTTTTTGTTCTTCAAGTTTAAGTGAACTACGAGCCCCATTGTTAATCCTTTAAAGGAAATTATTTGTAAATTTCGACAAGTAGAACAATGAATGGAACAGGTAGACTGTTGAAATCATTGTATATATTGCTTCTATATAGTCTAAGAAACATATATGCAAAGCGTCCAAACAGTACAATTCGCCAATTATTTGATCTTCAAGTTTAAGTGAACTACGAGCCCCATTGTTAATACTTTAACGGAAATTATTTGTAACTTGCGACAAAGTAGAACAATGAATGGAACAGGTAGCCGGTTGAAATCAATGTATATATTGCTTCTATATAGTCTAAGAAACATATATGCAAAGCATCCAAACAGTACCATTCGCCAATTTTTTGTTCTTCAAGTTTAAGTGAACTACGAGCCCCATTGTTAATCCTTTAAAGGAAATTATTTGTAACTTTCTAGAAGTAGAACAATGAATGGAACAGGTAGACGGTTGAAATCTTTGTATATATTGCTTCTATATAGTCTAAGAAACATATATGCAAAGCATCCAATCAGTACAATTCGCCAATTTTTGTTCTTCAAGTATAAGTGAACAGCGAGCCCCATTGATAATCATGAAATGGCAATTATTTGTAAATATCTACAAGTAGAACAATGAATAGTACAGATAGACGGGTGAAATCTTTCTATATATTGCTTCTAAATAGTCTAAGAAACATCTATGCAAAGCATCCAAACAGTACAATTCGCCAATTTTTTGTTCTTCAAGTTTAAGTGAACTACGAGCCCCATTGTTAATACTTTAACGGAAATTATTTGTAACTTGCGACAAGTAGAACAATGAATGGAACAGGTAGCCGGTTGAAATCAATGTATATATTGCTTCTATATAGTCTAAGAAACATATATGCAAAGCATCCAAACAGTACAATTCGCCAATTTTTTGTTCTTCAAGTTTAAGTGAACAATGAGCCCCAATGGTTAATCCTTTATCGGAAATTATTTGTAATTTTCGACAAGTAGAACAATGAATGGAACAGGTAGACGGTTGAAATATTTGTATATATTTCTTCTATATAATACAAGAAACATATATTCAAAGCATCCAAACAGTACCATTCGCCAATTTTTTGGTCTTCAACTTTAAGTGAGCAATGAGCCCCAATGGTTAATCCTTTATCGGAAATTATTTGTAATTTTCGACAAGTAGAACAATGAATGGAACAGGTAGACGGTTGAAATCATTGTATATATTGCTTCTATATAGTCTAAGAAACATATATGCAAAGCATCCAAACAGTACAATTCGCCAATTTTTTGTTCTTCAAGTTTAAGTGAACAATGAGCCCCATTCTTAATACTTTAAAGGAAATTATTTGTAACTTTCGACAAGTAGAACAATGAATGGAACAGGTAGACGGTTGAAATCTTTGTATATATTGCTTCTATATAGTATCAGAAACATATATGCAAAGCATCCAAACAGTACCATTCGCCAATTTTTTGTTCTTCAAGTTTAAGTGAACAATGAGCCCCATTGTTAATCCTTTATCGGAAATTATTTGTAACTTTCGACAAGTAGAACAATGAATGGAACAGGTAGACGGTTGAAATCTTTGTATATATTGCTTCTATATAGTCTAAGAAACATATATGCAAAGCATCCAAACAGTACCATTCGCCAATTTTTTGTTCTTCAAGTTTAAGTAAACTACGATCCCCATTGTTAATCCCTTAACGGAAATTATTTGTAACATTCGACAAGTAGAACAATGAATGGAACAGGTAGACGGTTGAAATCATTGTATATATTGCTTCTATATAGTCTAAGAAATATATATGCAAAGCATCCAAACAGTACAATTCGCCAATTTTTTGTTCTTCAAGTTTAAGTGAACAATGAGCCCCATTGTTAATCCTTTAAAGGAAATTATTTGTAACTTTCGACAAGTAGAACAATGAATGGAACAGGTAGACGGTTGAAATCTTTGTATATATTGCTTCTATATAGTCTAAGAAACATATATGCAAAGCATCCAAACAGTACCATTCGCCAATTTTTTGTTCTTCAAGTTTAAGTGAACAATGAGCCCCAATGGTTAATCCTTTATCGGAAATTATTTGCAATTTTCGACAAGTAGAACAATGAATGGAACAGGTAGACGGTTGAAATCTTTGTATATATTGCTTCTATATAGTCTAAGAAACATATATGCAAAGCATCCAACCAGTACAATTCGCCAATTTATTGTTCTTCAAGTTTAAGTGAACAACGAGCCCCATTGTTAATCCTTTAAAGGAAATTATTTGTAACTTTCGACAAGTAGAACAATGAATGGAACAGGTAGACGGTTGAAATCTTTGTATTTATTGCTTCTATATAGTCTAACAAACATATATGCAAAGCATCCAAACAGTACAATTCGCCAATTTTTTGTTCTTCATGTTTAAGTGAACAATGAGCCCCAATGGTTAATCCTTTATCGGAAATTATTTGTAAATTTCGACAAGTAGAACAATGAATGGAACAGGTAGCCGGTTGAAATCTTTGTATATATTGCTTCTATATAGTCTAAGAAACATTTATGCAAAGTATCCAAACAGTACAATTCGCCAATTTTTTGTTCTTCAAGTTTAAGTAAACTACGATCCCCATTGTTAATCCCTTAACGGAAATTATTTGTAACATTCGACAAGTAGAACAATGAATGGAACAGGTAGACGGTTGAAATCATTGTATATATTGCTTCTATATAGTCTAAGAAACATATATGCAAAGCATCCAAACGGTACCATTCGCCAATTTTTTGTTCTTCAAGTTTAAGTGAACTATGAGCCCCATTGTTAATCCTTTAAAGGAAATTATTTGTAAATTTCAACAAGTAGAATAATGAACTGAACAGGTAGACGGTTGAAATCTTTGCATATATTGCTTCTATATAGTCTAAGAAACATATATGCAAAGCATCCAAACAGTACCATTCGCCAATTTTTTGTTCTTCAAGTTTAAGTAAACTACGATCCCCATTGTTAATCCCTTAACGGAAATTATTTGTAAATTTCGGCAAGTAGAACAATGAATGGAATAGGTAGACGGATGAAATCATTGTATATATTGCTTCTATATAGTCTAAGAAACATATATGCAAAGCATCCAAACAGTACCATTCGCCAATTTTTTGTTCTTCAAGTTTAAGTGAACAATGAGCCCCATTGTTAATCCTTTATCGGAAATTATTTGTAACTTTCGACAAGTAGAACAATGAATGGAACAGGTAGACGGTTGAAATCTTTGTATATATTGCTTCTATATAGTCTAAGAAACATATATGCAAAGCATCCAAACAGTACCATTCGCCAATTTTTTGTTCTTCAAGTTTAAGTGAACAATGAGCCCCATTGTTAATCCTTTATCGGAAATTATTTGTAACTTTCGACAAGTAGAACAATGAATGGAACAGGTAGACGGTTGAAATCTTTGTATATATTGCTTCTATATAGTCTAAGAAACATATATGCAAAGCATCTAAACAGTACCATTCGCCAATTTTTTGTTCTTCAAGTTTAAGTAAACTACGATCCCCATTGTTAATCCCTTAACGGAAATTATTTGTAACATTCGACAAGTAGAACAATGAATGGAACAGGTAGACGGTTGAAATCATTGTATATATTGCTTCTATATAGTCTAAGAAACATATATGCAAAGCATCCAAACAGTACAATTCGCCAATTTTTTGTTCTTCAAGTTTAAGTGAACAACGAGCCCCATTGTTAATCCTTTAAAGGAAATTATTTGTAAATTTCGACAAGTAGAACAATGATTGGAACACGTAGACGGTTGAAATCTTTGTATATATTGCTTCCATATAGTCTAAGAAACATGTACGCAAAGCATCCAAACAGTACCATTCGCCAATTTTTTGTTCTTCAAGTTTAAGTGAACAATGAGCCCCAATGGTTAATCCTTTATCGGAAATTATTTGTAATTTTCGACAAGTAGAACAATGAATGGAACAGGTAGACGGTTGAAATCTTTGTATATATTGCTTCTATATAGTCTAAGAAACATATATGCAAAGCATCCAACCAGTACAATTCGCCAATTTATTGTTCTTCAAGTTTAAGTGAACAACGAGCCCCATTGTTAATCCTTTAAAGGAAATTATTTGTAACTTTCGACAAGTAGAACAATGAATGGAACAGGTAGACGGTTGAAATCTTTGTATATATTGCTTCTATATAGTCTAAGAAACATATATGCAAAGCATCCAAACAGTACAATTCGCCAATTTTTTGTTCTTCATGTTTAAGTGAACAATGAGCCCCAATGGTTAATCCTTTATCGGAAATTATTTGTAAATTTCGACAAGTAGAACAATGAATGGAACAGGTAGCCGGTTGAAATCTTTGTATATATTGCTTCTATATAGTCTAAGAAACATTTATGCAAAGTATCCAAACAGTACAATTCGCCAATTTTTTGTTCTTCAAGTTTAAGTAAACTACGATCCCCATTGTTAATCCCTTAACGGAAATTATTTGTAACATTCGACAAGTAGAACAATGAATGGAACAGGTAGACGGTTGAAATCATTGTATATATTGCTGCTATATAGTCTAAGAAACATATATGCAAAGCATCCAAACGATACCATTCGCCAATTTTTTGTTCTTCAAGTTTAAGTAAACTACGATCCCCATTGTTAATCCCTTAACGGAAATTATTTGTAACATTCGACAAGTAGAACAATGAATGGAACAGGTAGACGGTTGAAATCATTGTATATATTGCTTCTATATAGTCTAAGAAACATATATGCAAAGTATCCAAACAGTACAATTCGCCAATTTTTTGTTCTTCAAGTTTAAGTGAACAATGAGCCCCATTGTTAATCCTTTAAAGGAAATTATTTGTAACTTTCGACAAGTAGAACAATGAATGGAACAGGTAGACGGTTGAAATCTTTGCATATATTGCTTCTATATAGTCTAAGAAACATATATGCAAAGCATCCAAACAGTACCATTCGCCAATTTTTTGTTCTTCAAGTTTAAGTAAACTACGATCCCCATTGTTAATCCCTTAACGGAAATTATTTGTAACTTTCGACAAGTAGAACAATGAATGGAACAGGTAGACGGTTGAAATCTTTGTATATATTGCTTCTATATAGTCTAAGAAACATATATGCAAAGCATCCAAACAGTAACATTCGCCAATTTTTTGTTCTTCAAGTTTAAGTAAACTACGATCCCCATTGTTAATCCCTTAACGGAAATTATTTGTAAATTTCGACAAGTAGAACAATGAATGGATCATGTAGACGGTTGAAAAAATTGTATATATTGCTTCTATATAGTCTACGAAACATATATGCAAAGCATCCAAACAGTACAATTCGCCAATTTTTTGTTCTTCAAGTTTAAGTAAACTACGATCCCCATTGTTAATCCCTTAACGGAAATTATTTGTAACTTTCGACAAGTAGAACAATGAATGGAACAGGTAGACGGTTGAAATCATTGTATATATTGCTTCTATATAGTCTAAGAAACATATATGCAAAGCATCCAAACAGTACAATTCGCCAATTTTTTGTTCTTCAAGTTTAAGTGAACAATGAGCCCCATTGTTAATCCTTTAAAGGAAATTATTTGTAACTTTCGACAAGTAGAACAATGAATGGAACAGGTAGACGGTTGAAATCTTTGTATATATTGCTTCTAAATAGTCTAAGAAACATATATGCAAAGCATCCAAACAGTACCATTCGCCAATTTTTTGTTCTTCAAGTTTAAGTGAACAATGAGCCCCATTGTTAAACATTTATCGGAAATTATTTGTTACTTTCGACATGTAGAACAATGAATGGAACAGGTAGACGGTTGAAATCTTTGTATATATTGCTTCTATATAGTCTAAGAAACATATATGCAAAGCATCCAAACAGTACCATTCGCCAATTTTTTGTTCTTCAAGTTTAAGTGAACTACGAGCCCCATTGTTAAACCTTTAAAGGAAATTATTTGTAAATTTCGACAAGTAGAACAATGAATGGATCATGTAGACGGTTGAAAAAATTGTATATATTGCTTCTATATAGTCTACGAAACATATATGCAAAGCATCCAAACAGTACAATTCGCCAATTTTTTGTACTTCAAGTTTAAGTGAACTACGAGCCCCATTGTTAATACTTTAACGGAAATTAATTGTAAATTTCGACAAGTAGAACAATGAGTGGAACAGGTAGAAGGTTGAAATCTTTGTATATATTGCTTCTATATAGTCTAAGAAACATATATGCAAAGCATCCAACCAGTACAATTCGCCAATTTATTGTTCTTCAAGTTTAAGTGAACAACGAGCCCCATTGTTAATCCTTTAAAGGAAATTATTTGTAACTTTCGACAAGTAGAACAATGAATGGAACAAGTAGACGGTTGAAATCTTTGTATATATTGCTTCTATATAGTCTAAGAAACATATATGCAAAGCATCCAAACAGTACAATTCGCCAATTTTTTGTTCTTCAAGTTTAAGTGAACAATGAGCCCCAATGGTTAATCCTTTATCGGAAATTATTTGTAAATTTCGACAAGTAGAACAATGAATGGAACAGGTAGCCGGTTGAAATCTTTGTATATATTTCTTCTATATAGTCTAAGAAACATATATGCAAAGCAACCAAACAGTACAATTCGCCAATTTATTGTTCTTCAAGTTTAAGTAAACTACGATCCCCATTGTTAATCCCTTAACGGAAATTATTTGTAACTTTCGACAAGTAGAACAATGAATGGAACAGGTAGACGGTTGAAATCATTGTATATATTGCTTCTATATAGTCTAAGAAACATATATGCAAAGCATCCAAACAGTACAATTCGCCAATTTTTTGTTCTTCAAGTTTAAGTAAACTACGATCCCCATTGTTAATCCCTTAACGGAAATAGTTTGTAACTTTCGACAAGTAGAACAATGAATGGAACAGGTAGACGGTTGAAATCATTGTATATATTGCTTCTATATAGTCTAAGAAACATATATGCAAAGCATCCAAACAGTACAATTCGCCAATTTTTTGTTCTTCAAGTTTAAGTAAACTACGATCCCCATTGTTAATCCCTTAACGGAAATTATTTGTAACTTTCGACAAGTAGAGGAATGAATGGAACAGGTAGACGGTTGAAATCTTAGTATATATTGCGTCTATATAGTCTAAGAACCATATATGCAAAGCATCCAAACAGTACCATTCGCCAATTTTTTGTTCTTCAAGTTTAAGTGAACTACGAGCCCCATTGTTAATCCTTTAAAGGAAATTATTTCTAAATTTCGACAAGTAGAACAATGAATGGAACAGGTAGACGGTTGAAATCTTTGTATATATTGCTTCTAAATAGTCTAAGAAACATATATGCAAAGCATCCAAACAGTACCATTCGCCAATTTTTTGTTCTTCAAGTTTAAGTGAACAATGAGCCCCATTGTTAAACCTTTATCGGAAATTATTTGTTACTTTCGACATGTAGAACAATGAATGGAACAGGTAGACGGTTGAAATCTTTGTATATATTGCTTCTATATAGTCTAAGAAACATATATGCAAAGCATCCAAACAGTACCATTCGCCAATTTTTTGTTCTTCAAGTTTAAGTGAACTACGAGCCCCATTGTTAAACCTTTAAAGGAAATTATTTGTAAATTTCGACAAGTAGAACAATGAATGGATCATGTAGACGGTTGAAAAAATTGTATATATTGCTTCTATATAGTCTACGAAACATATATGCAAAGCATCCAAACAGTACAATTCGCCAATTTTTTGTACTTCAAGTTTAAGTGAACTACGAGCCCCATTGTTAATACTTTAACGGAAATTAATTGTAAATTTCGACAAGTAGAACAATGAGTGGAACAGGTAGAAGGTTGAAATCTTTGTATATATTGCTTCTATATAGTCTAAGAAACATATATGCAAAGCATCCAACCAGTACAATTCGCCAATTTATTGTTCTTCAAGTTTAAGTGAACAACGAGCCCCATTGTTAATCCTTTAAAGGAAATTATTTGTAACTTTCGACAAGTAGAACAATGAATGGAACAAGTAGACGGTTGAAATCTTTGTATATATTGCTTCTATATAGTCTAAGAAACATATATGCAAAGCATCCAAACAGTACAATTCGCCAATTTTTTGTTCTTCAAGTTTAAGTGAACAATGAGCCCCAATGGTTAATCCTTTATCGGAAATTATTTGTAAATTTCGACAAGTAGAACAATGAATGCAACAGGTAGCCGGTTGAAATCTTTGTATATATTTCTTCTATATAGTCTAAGAAACATATATGCAAAGCATCCAAACAGTACAATTCGCCAATTTATTGTTCTTCAAGTTTAAGTAAACTACGATCCCCATTGTTAATCCCTTAACGGAAATTATTTGTAACTTTCGACAAGTAGAACAATGAATGGAACAGGTAGACGGTTGAAATCATTGTATATATTGCTTCTATATAGTCTAAGAAACATATATGCAAAGCATCCAAACAGTACAATTCGCCAATTTTTTGTTCTTCAAGTTTAAGTAAACTACGATCCCCATTGTTAATCCCTTAACGGAAATAGTTTGTAACTTTCGACAAGTAGAACAATGAATGGAACAGGTAGACGGTTGAAATCATTGTATATATTGCTTCTATATAGTCTAAGAAACATATATGCAAAGCATCCAAACAGTACAATTCGCCAATTTTTTGTTCTTCAAGTTTAAGTAAACTACGATCCCCATTGTTAATCCCTTAACGGAAATTATTTGTAACTTTCGACAAGTAGAGGAATGAATGGAACAGGTAGACGGTTGAAATCTTAGTATATATTGCGTCTATATAGTCTAAGAACCATATATGCAAAGCATCCAAACAGTACCATTCGCCAATTTTTTGTTCTTCAAGTTTAAGTGAACTACGAGCCCCATTGTTAATCCTTTAAAGGAAATTATTTCTAAATTTCGACAAGTAGAACAATCATTGGAACACGTAGACGGTTGAAATCTTTGCATATATTGCTTCCATATAGTCTAAGAAACATGTACGCAAAGCATCCAAACAGTACCATTCGCCAATTTTTTGTTCTTCAAGTTTAAGTGAACAATGAGCCCCAATGGTTAATCCTTTATCGAAAATTATTTGTAATTTTCGACAAGTAGAACAATGAATGGAACAGGTAGATGGTTGAAATCTTTGTATATATTGCATCTATATAATCTAAGAAACATATATGCAAAGCATCTAAACAGTAACAATCGCCAATTTTTTGATCTTCAAGTTTAAGTGAACAGCGAGCCCCATTGATAATCATGAAATGGAAATTATTTGTAACTTTCGACAAGTAGAACAATGAATGGAACAAGTAGACGGTTGAAATCTTTGTATATAATGCTTCTATATAGTCTAAGAAACATATATGCAAAGCATCCAAACTGTACAATTCGCCAATTTTTTGTTCTTCAAGTTTAAGTGAACAATGAGCCCCAATGGTTAATCCTTTATCGGTAATTATTTGTAACTTTCGACAAGTAGAACAATGAATGGAACAGGTAGACGGTTGAAATCCTTGTATATATTGCTTCCATATAGTCTAAGAAACATGTACGCAAAGCATCCAAACAGTACCGTTCGCCAATTTTTTGTCCTTCAAGTTTAAGTGAACAATGAGCCCCATTGTTAACCCTTTATCGGAAATTATTTGTAACTTTCGACAAGTAGAACAATGAATGGAACAGGTAGACGGTTGAAATCTTTGTATACATTGCTTCTATATAGTCTAAGAAACATATATGCAAAGCATCCAAACAGTACCATTCGCCACTTTTTTGTTCTTCAAGTTTAAGTGAACAACGCGCCCCATTGTTAATCCTTTAAAGGAAATTATTTGTAAATTTCGACAAGTAGAACAATGATTGGAACACGTAGACGGTTGAAATCTTTGTATATATTGCTTCCATATAGTCTAAGAAACATGTACGCAAAGCATCCAAACAGTACCATTCGCCAATTTTTTGTTCTTCAAGTTTAAGTGAACAATAAGCCCCAATGGTTAATCCTTTATCGGAAATTATTTGTAATTTCCGACAAGTAGAACAATGAATGGAACAGGTAGACGGTTGAAATCTTTGTATATATTGCTTCTATATAGTCTAAGAAACATATATGCAAAGCATCCAACCAGTACAATTCGCCAATTTATTGTTCTTCAAGTTTAAGTGAACAACGAGCCCCATTGTTAATCCTTTAAAGGAAATTATTTGTAACTTTCGACAAGTAGAACAATGAATGGAACAGGTAGACGGTTGAAATCTTTGTATATATTGCTTCTATATAGTCTAAGAAACATATATGCAAAGCATCCAAACAGTACCATTCGCCAATTTTTTGTTCTTCAAATTTAAGTGAACAACGAGCCCCATTGTTAATCCATTAAAGGAAATTATTTGTCAATTTCGACAAGTAGAACAATGATTGGAACACGTAGACGGTTGAAATCTTTGTATATATTGCTTCCATATAGTCTAAGAAACATGTACGCAAAGCATCCAAACAGTACCATTCGCCAATTTTTTGTTCTTCAAGTTTAAGTGAACAATGAGCCCCAATGGTTAATCCTTTATCGGAAATTATTTGTAAGTTTTGGCAAGTAGAACAATGAATGGAACAGGTAGACGGTTGAAATATTTGTATATATTGCGTCTATATAGTCTAAGAAACATGTACGCAAAGCATCCAAACAGTACCATTCGCCAATTTTTTGTTCTTCAAGTTTAAGTGAACAATGAGCCCCAATGGTTAATCCTTTATCGGAAATTAATTGTAAATTTCTACAAGTAGAACAATGATTGGAACACGTAGACGGTTGAAATCTTTGTATATATTGCTTCCATATAGTCTAAGAAACATGTACGCAAAGCATCCAAACAGTACCATTCGCCAATTTTTTGTTCTTCAAGTTTAAGTGAACAATGAGCCCCAATGGTTAATCCTTTATCGGAAATTATTTGTAACTTTCGGCAAGTAGAACAATGAATGGAACAGGTAGACGGTTGAAATCTTTGTACATATTGCTTCTATATAGTCTAAGAAATATATATGCAAAGCATCCAAATAGTACAATTCGCCAATTTATTGTTCTTCAAGTTTAAGTGAACAACGAGCCCCATTGTTAATCCATTAAAGGAAATTATCTGTAAATTTCGACAAGTAGAACAATGATTGGAACACGTAGACGGTTGAAATATTTGTATATATTGCTTCTATATAGTATAAGAAACATATATGCAAAGCAACCAAACAGTACAATTCGCCAATTATTTGTTCTTCAAGTTTAAGTAAACTACGATCCCCATTGTTAATCCCTTAACGGAAATTATTTGTAACTTTCGACAAGTAGAACAGTGAATGGAACTGGTAGACGGTTGAAATCTTTGTATATATTGCTTCTATATAGTATAAGAAACATATATGCAAAGCATCCAAACAGTACCATTCGCCAATTTTTTGTTCTTCAAGTTTAAGTGAACAACGAGCCCCATTGTTAATCCTTTAAAGGAAATTATTTGTAACTTTCGACAAGTAGAACAATGAATGGAACAGGTAGACGGTTGAAATCTTTGTATATATTGCTTCTATATAGTCTAAGAAAAATATATGCAAAGCATCCAAATAGTACAATTCGCCAATTTTTTGTTCTTCAAGTTTAAGTGAACAATGAGCCCTAATGGTTAATCCTTTATCGGAAATTATTTGTAAATTTCGACAAGTAGAACAATGAATGGAACAGGTAGCCGGTTGAAATCTTTGTATATATTGCTTCTATATAGTCTAAGAAACATATATGCAAAGCATCCAAACAGTACAATTCGCCAATTTTTTGTTCTTCAAGTTTAAGTAAACTACGATCCCCATTGTTAATCCCTTAACGGAAATTATTTGTAACTTTCGACAAGTAGAACAATGAATGGAACAGGTAGACGGTTGAAATCATTGTATATATTGCTTCTATATAGCCTAAGAAACATATATGCAAAGCATCCAAACAGTACAATTCGACAATTTTTTGCTCTTCAAGTTTAAGTGAACTACGAGCCCCATTGTTAATCCTTTAAAGGAAATTATTTGTAAATTTCGGCAAGTAGAACAATGATTGGAACACGTAGACGGTTGAAATCTTTGTATATATTGCTTCCATATAGTCTAAGAAACATGTACGCAAAGCATCCAAACAGTACCATTCGCCAATTTTTTGTTCTTCAAGTTTAATTGAACAATGAGCCCCATTGTTAATACTTTAACGGAAATTATTTGTAACTTGCGACAAGTAGAACAATGAATGGAACACGTAGACGGTTGAAATATTTGTATATATTGCTTCTATATAGTATAAGAAACATATATGCAAAGCAACCAAACAGTACAATTCGCCAATTATTTGTTCTTCAAGTTTAAGTAAACTACAATCCCCATTGTTAATCCCTTAACGGAAATTATTTGTAACTTTCGACAAGTAGAACAGTGAATGGAACTGGTAGACGGTTGAAATCTTTGTATATATTGCTTCTATATAGTATAAGAAACATATATGCAAAGCATCCAAACAGTACCATTCGCCAATTTTTTGTTCTTCAAGTTTAAGTGAACAATGAGCCCCAATGTTTAATCCGTTATCGGAAATTATTTGTAACTTTCGACAAGTAGAACAATGAATGGAACAGGTAGACGGTTTAAATCTTTGTATATATTGATTCTATATAGTCTAAGAAACATGTACGCAAAGCATCCAAACAGTACAATTCGCCAATTTATTGTTCTTCAAGTTTAAGTGAACAACGAGCCCCATTGTTAATCCATTAAAGGAAATTATTTGTCAATTTCGACAAGTAGAACAATGATTGGAACACGTAGACGGTTGAAATCTTTGTATATATTGCTTCCATATAGTCTAAGAAACATGTACGCAAAGCATCCAAACAGTAACATTCGCCAATTTTTTGTTCTTCAAGTTTAAGTGAACAATGAGCCCCAATGGTTAATCCTTTATCGGAAATTATTTGTAAGTTTTGGCAAGTAGAACAATGAATGGAACAGGTAGACGGTTGAAATATTTGTATATATTGCTTCTATATAGTATAAGAAACATATATGCAAAGCATCCAAACAGTACAATTCGCCAATTATTTGTTCTTCAATTTTAAGTAAACTACGATCCCCATTGTTAATCCCTTAACGGAAATTATTTGTAACTTTCGACAAGTAGAACAGTGAATGGAACTGGTAGACGGTTGAAATCTTTGTATATATTACTTCTATATAGTATAAGAAACATATATGCAAAGCATCCAAACAGTACAATTCGCCAATTTTTTGTTCTTCAAATTTAAGTGAACAATGAGCCCCAATGGTTAATCCGTTATCGGAAATTATTTGTAACTTTCGACAAGTAGAACAATGAATGGAACAGGTAGACGGTTGAAATCTTTGTATATATTGCTTCTATATAGTCTAAGAAACATATATGCAAAGCATCCAAACAGTACAATTCGCCAATTATTTGTTCTTCAAGTTTAAGTAAACTACGATCCCCAATGTTAATCCCTTAACGGAAATTATTTGTAACTTTCGACAAGTAGAACAGTGAATGGAACTGGTAGACGGTTGAAATCTTTGTATATATTGCTTCTATATAGTCTAAGAAACATATATGCAAAGCATCCAAACAGTACAATTCGCCAATTTTTTGTTCTTCAAATTTAAGTGAACAATGAGCCCCAATGGTTAATCCGTTATCGGAAATTATTTGTAACTTTCGACAAGTAGAACAATGAATGGAACAGGTAGACGGTTGAAATATTTGTATATATTGCTTCTATATAGTCTAAGAAACATGTACGCAAAGCATCCAAAAAGTACCATTCGCCAATTTTTTGTTCTTCAAGTTTAAGTGAACAACGAGCCCCATTGTTAATCCTTTAAAGGAAATTATTTGTAACTTTCGACAAGTAGAACAATGAATGGAACAGGTAGACGGTTGAAATCTTTGTATATATTGCTTCTATATAGTCTAAGAAAAATATATGCAAAGCATCCAAATAGTACAATTCGCCAATTTTTTGTTCTTCAAGTTTAAGTGAACAATGAGCCCTAATGGTTAATCCTTTATCGGAAATTATTTGTAAATTTCGCCAAGTAGAACAATGAATGGAACAGGTAGCCGGTTGAAATCTTTGTATATATTGCTTCTATATAGTCTAAGAAACATATATGCAAAGCATCCAAACAGTACAATTCGCCAATTTTTTGTTCTTCAAGTTTAAGTAAACTACGATCCCCATTGTTAATCCCTTAACGGAAATTATTTGTAACTTTCGACAAGTAGAACAATGAATGGAACAGGTAGACGGTTGAAATCATTGTATATATTGCTTCTATATAGTCTAAGAAACATATATGCAAAGCATCCAAACAGTACAATTCGACAATTTTTTGCTCTTCAAGTTTAAGTGAACTACGAGCCCCATTGTTAATCCTTTAAAGGAAATTATTTGTAAATTTCGGCAAGTAGAACAATGAATGGAATAGGTAGACGGTTGAAATCATTGTATATATTGCTTCTATATAGTCTAAGAAACATATATGCAAAGCATCCCAACAGTACAATTCGCCAATTTTTTGTTCTTCAAGTTTAAGTAAACTACGATCCCCATTGTTAATCCCTTAACGGAAATTATTTGTAACTTTCGACAAGTAGAACAATGAATGGAACAGGTAGACGGTTGAAATCATTGTATATATTGCTTCTATATAGTCTAAGAAACATATATGCAAAGCATCCAAACAGTACAATTCGACAATTTTTTGCTCTTCAAGTTTAAGTGAACTACGAGCCCCATTGTTAATCCTTTAACGGAAATTAATTGTAAATTTCGACAAGTAGAACAATGAATGGAACAGGTAGACGGTTGAAATCTTTGTATATATTGCTTCTATATAGTCTAAGAAACATATATGCAAAGCATCCAAACAGTACAATTCGCCAATTTTTTGTTCTTCAAGTTTAAGTGAACTACGAGCCCCATTGTTAATCCTTTAAAGGAAATTATTTGTAAATTTCGACAAGTAGAACAATGAATGGATCATGTAGACGGTTGAAAAAATTGTATATATTGCTTCTATATAGTCTACGAAACATATATGCAAAGCATCCAAACAGTACAATTCGCCAATTTTTTGTACTTCAAGTTTAAGTGAACTACGAGCCCCATTGTTAATCCTTTAACGGAAATTAATTGTAAATTTCGACAAGTAGAAGAATGAATGGAACAGGTAGACGGTTGAAATCTTTGTATATATTGCTTCTATATAGTCTAAGAAACATATATGCAAAGCATCCAAACAGTACAATTCGCCAATTTATTGTTCTTCAAGTTTAAGTGAACAACGAGCCCCATTGTTAATCCTTTAAAGGAAATTATTTGTAACTTTCGACAAGTAGAACAATGAATGGAACAGGTAGACGGTTGAAATCTTTGTATATATTGCTTCTATATAGTCTAAGAAACATATATGCAAAGCATCCAAACAGTACAATTCGCCAATTTTTTGTTCTACAAGTTTAAGTGAACAATGAGCCCCAATGGTTAATCCTTTATCGGAAATTATTTGTAAATTTCGACAAGTAGAACAATGAATGGAACAGGTAGCCGGTTGAAATCTTTGTATATATTGCTTCTATATAGTCTAAGAAACATATATGCAAAGCATCCAAACAGTACAATTCGCCAATTTATTGTTCTTCAAGTTTAAGTGAACAACGAGCCCCATTGTTAATCCTTTAAAGGAAATTATTTGTAACTTTCGACAAGTAGAACAATGAATGGAACAGGTAGACGGTTGAAATCTTTGTATATATTGCTTCTATATAGTCTAAGAAAAATATATGCAAAGCATCCAAATAGTACAATTCGCCAATTTTTTGTTCTTCAAGTTTAAGTGAACAATGAGCCCTAATGGTTAATCCTTTATCGGAAATTATTTGTAAATTTCGCCAAGTAGAACAATGAATGGAACAGGTAGCCGGTTGAAATCTTTGTATATATTGCTTCTATATAGTCTAAGAAACATATATGCAAAGCATCCAAACAGTACAATTCGCCAATTTTTTGTTCTTCAAGTTTAAGTGAACAATGAGCCCCAATGTTTAATCCGTTATCGGAAATTATTTGTAACTTTCGACAAGTAGAACAATGAATGGAACAGGTAGACGGTTTAAATCTTTGTATATATTGCTTCTATATAGTCTAAGAAACATATATGCAAAGCATCCAAACAGTACCATTCGCCAATTTCTTGTTCTTCAAGTTTAAGTGAACTACGAGCCCCATTGTTAATCCCTTAACGGAAATTAATTGTAACTTTCTACAAGTAGAACAATGATTGGAACACGTAGACGGTTGAAATCTTTGTATATATTGCTTCCATATAGTCTAAGAAACATGTACGCAAAGCATCCAAACAGTACAATTCGCCAATTTTTTGTTCTTCAAGTTTAAGTGAACTAGGATCCCCATTGTTAATCACTTAACGGAAATTATTTGTAACTTTCGACAAGTAGAACAGTGAATGGAACAGGTAGACGGTTGAAATCTTTGTATATATTGCTTCTATATAGTATAAGAAACATATATGCAAAGCATCCAAACAGTACAATTCGCCAATTTTTTGTTCTTCAAGTTTAAGTGAACAATGAGCCCCAATGGTTAATCCGTTATCGGAAATTATTTGTAACTTTCGACAAGTAGAACAATGAATGGAAAAGGTAGACGGTTGAAATCTTTGTATATATTGCTTCTATATAATCTAAGAAACATGTACGCAAAGCATCCAAACAGTATCATTCGCCAATTTTTTGTTCTTCAAGTTTAAGTGAACTACGATCCCCATTGTTAATCCCTTAACGGAAATTATTTGAAACTTTCGACAAGTAGAACAGTGAATGGAACAGATAGACGGTTGAAATCTTTGTATATATTGCTTCTATATAGTATAAGAAACATATATGCAAAGCATCCAAACAGTACAATTCGCCAATTTTTTGTTCTTCAAGTTTAAGTGAACAATGAGTCCCAATGGTTAATCCGTTATCTGAAATTATTTGTAACTTTCGACAAGTAGAACAATGAATGGAAAAGGTAGACGGTTGAAATCTTTGTATATATTGCTTCTATATAGTCTAAGAAACATATATGCAAAGCATCCAAACAGTACCATTCGCCAATTTTTTGTTCTTCAAGTTTAAGTGAACAGCGAGCCCCATTGTTAATCCTTTAAAGGAAATTATTTGTAAATTTCGACAAGTAGAACAATGAATGGAACAGGTAGACTGTTGAAATCATTGTATATATTGCTTCTATATAGTCTAAGAAACATATATGCAAAGCATCCAAACAGTACAATTCGCCAAATTTTTGTTCTTCAAGTTTAAGTGAACAATGAGCCCCATTGTTAATCCTTTAAAGGAAATTATTTGTAACTTTCGACAAGTAGAACAATGAATGGAACAGGTAGACGGGTGAAATCTTTCTATATATTGCTTCTAAATAGTTTAAGAAACATCTATGCAAAGCATCCAAACAGTACCATTCGCCAATTTTTTGTTCTTCAAGTTTAAGTGAACAATGAGCCCCAATGGTTAATCCTTCATCGGAAATTATTTGTAAATTTCGACAAGTAGAACAATGAATGGAACAGGTAGCCGGTTGAAATCTTTGTATATATTGCTTCTATATAATCTAAGAAACATATATGCAAAGCATCCAAACAGTAACAATCGCCAATTTTTTGATCTTCAAGTTTAAGTGAACAGCGAGCCCCATTGATAATCATGAAATGGAAACTATTTGTAACTTTCTACAAGTAGAACAATGAATAGTACAGGTAGACGGGTGAAATCTTTCTATATATTGCTTCTTAATAGTCTAAGAAACATCTATGCAAAGCATCCAAACAGTACAATTCGCCAATTTTTTGTTCTTCAAGTTTAAGTGAATAACGAGCCCCATTGTTAATCCTTTAAAAGAAATTATTTGTAAATTTCGACAAGTAGAACAATGAATGGATCATGTAGACGGTTGAAATCATTGTATATATTGCTTCTATATCGTCTATGAAACATATATGCAAAGCATCCAAACAGTACAATTCGCCAATTTTTTGTTCTTCAAGTTTAAGTGAACTACGAGCCCCATTGTTAATCCTTTAGCGGAAATTAATCGTAACTTTCTACAAGTAGAACAATGAATGGAACAGGTAGACTGTTGAAATCATTGTATATATTGCTTCTATATCGTGTATGAAACATATATGCAAAGCATCCAAACAGTACAATTCGCCAATTTTTTGTTCTTCAAGTTTAAGTAAACTACGATCCCCATTGTTAATCCCTTAACGGAAATTATTTGTAACTTTCGACAAGAAGAACAATGAATAGAACAGGTAGCCGGTTGAAATCTTTGTATATGTTGCTTCTATATAGTCTAAGAAACCTATATGCAAAGCATCCAAACAGTACCATTCGCCAATTTTTTGTCCTTCAAGTTTAAGTGAACAATGAGCCCCATTGTTAATCCTTTATCGGAAATTATTTGTAACTTTCGACAAGTAGAACAATTAATGGAACAGGTAGACGGTTGAAATCTTTGTATATATTGCTTCGATATAATCTAAGAAACATATATGCAAAGCATCCAAACAGTACAATTCTCCAATTTTTTGTTCTTCAAGTTTATGTGAACAATGAGCCCCATTGTTAATCCTTTATCGGAAATTATTTGTAACTTTCTACAAGTAGAACAATGATTGGAACACGTAGACGGTTGAAATCTTTTTATATATTGCTTCCATATAATCTAAGAAACATATATGCAAAGCGTCCAAACAGTACAATTCGCTAATTTTTTGCTCTTCAAGTTTAAGTGAACTATGAGCCCCATTGTTAATCCTTTAAAGGAAATTATTTGTAAATTTCGGCAAGTAGAACAATGAATGAAATAGGTAGACGGTTGAAATCATTGTATATATTGCTTCTATATAATCTAAGAAACATATATGCAAAGCATCTAAACAGTAACAATCGCCAATTTTTTGATCTTCAAGTTTAAGTGAACAGCGAGCCCCATTGATAATCATGAAATGGAAATTATTTGTAACTTTCTACAAGTAGAACAATGAATAGTACAGGTAGACGGGTGAAATCTTTCTAAATATTGCTTCTAAATAGACTAAGAAACATCTATGCAAAGCATCCAAACAGTACAATTCGCCAATTTTTTGTTCTTCAAGTTTAAGTGAATGACGAGCCCCATTGTTAATCCTTTAAAAGAAATTATTTGTAAATTTCGACAAGTAGAACAATGAATGGATCATGTAGACGGTTGAAATCATTGTATATATTGCTTCTATATCGTCTATGAAACATATATGCAAAGCATCCAAACAGTACAATTCGCCAATTTTTTGTTCTTCAAGTTTAAGTGAACTACGAGCCCCATTGTTAATCCTTTAGCGGAAATTAATTGTAACTTTCTACAAGTAGAACAATGATTGGAACACGTAGACGGTTGAAATCTTTGTATATATTTCTTCCATATAGTCTAAGAAACATATATGCAAAGCATCCAAACAGTACAATTCGCCCAATTTATTGTTCTTCAAGTTTAAGTAAACTATGATCTCCATTGTTAATCCCTTAACGGAAATTATTTGTAACTTTCGACAAGTAGAACAATGATTGGAACACGTAGACGGTTGAAATCTTTGTATATATTTCTTCCATATAGTCTAAGAAACATATATGCAAAGCATCCAAACAGTACAATTCGCCAATTTTTTGTTCTACAAGTTTAAGTGAACAATGAACTCCATTGTTAATCCTTTATCGGAAATTATTTGTAAATTTCGTCAAGTAGAACAATGAATGGAAAAGGTAGACGGTTGAAATCTTTGTATCTATTGCTTCTATATAATCTAAGAAACATATATGCAAAGCATCTAAACAGTAACAATCGCCAATTTTTTGATCTTCAAGTTTAAGTGAACTACGAGCCCCTTTGTTAATCCTTTAACGGAAATTAATTGTAACTTTCTACAAGTAGAACAATGATTGGAACACGTAGACGGTTGAAATCTTTTTATATATTGCTTCCATATAATCTAAGAAACATATATGCAAAGCGTCCAAACAGTACAATTCGCTAATTTTTTGCTCTTCAAGTTTAAGTGAACTATGAGCCCCATTGTTAATCCTTTAAAGGAAATTATTTGTAAATTTCGGCAAGTAGAACAATGAATGAAATAGGTAGACGGTTGAAATCATTGTATATATTGCTTCTATATAGTCTAAGAAACATATATGCAAAGCATCCAAACAGTACAATTCGCCAATTTTTTGTTCTTCAAGTTTAAGTAAACTACGATCCCCATTGTTAATCCCTTAACGGAAATTATTTGTAAATTTCGGCAAGTAGAACAATGAATGGAATAGGTAGACGGTTGAAATCTTTGTATATATTGCTTCTATATAATCTAAGAAACATATATGCAAAGCATCCAAACAGTACCATTCGCCAATTTTTTGTTCTTCAAGTTTAAGTGAACAACGAGCCCCATTGATAATCATGAAACGGAAATTATTTGTAACTTTCGACAAGAAGAACAATGAATAGAACAGGTAGCCGGTTGAAATCTTTGTATATGTTGCTTCTATATAGTCTAAGAAACCTATATGCAAAGCATCCAAATAGTACAATTCGACAATTTTTTGTTCTTCAAGTTTAAGTGAACAATGAGCCCCAATGTTTAATCCTTTATCGGAAATTATTTGTAATTTTCGACAAGTAGAACAATGAATGAAACAGGCAGACGGTTGAAATCTTTGTATATATTGCTTCTATATAATCTAAGAAACATATATGCAAAGCATCCAAACAGTACAATTCGCCAATTATTTCATCTTCATGTTTAAGTGAACTACGAGCCCCATTGTTAATCCTTTAAAGGAAATTATTTGTAAATTTCGACAAGTAGAACAATGAATGGATGATGTAGACGGTTGAAATTATTGTATATATTGCTTCTATATAGTCTACGAAACATATATGCAAAGCATCCAAACAGTACAATTCGCCAATTTTTTGTTCTTCAAGTTTAAGTGAACTACGAGCCCCATTGTTAATCCTTTAACGGAAATTATTTGTAACTTTCGACAAGTAGAACAATGATTGGAACACGTAGACGGTTGAAATCTTTGTATATATTTCTTCCATATAGTCTAAGAAACATATATGCAAAGCATCCAAACAGTACCATTCGCCAATTTTTTGTTCTTCAAGTTTAAGTAAACAACGAGCCCCATTGATAATCATGAAACGGAAATTATTTGTAACTTTCTACATGTAGAACAATGAATAGAACAGGTAGACGGTTGAAATCTTTGTATATGTTGCTTCTATATAGTCTACGAAACCTATATGCAAAGCATCTAAACAGTAACAATCGCCAGTTTTTTGATCTTCAAGTTTAAGTGAACAGCGAGCCCCATTGATAATCATGAAATGGAAATTATTTGTAACTTTCTACACGTAGAACGATGAATAGTACAGGTAGACGGGTGAAATCTTTCTATATATTGCTTCTAAATAGCCTAAGAAACATATATGCAAAGCATCCAAACAGTACAATTCGCCAATTTTTTGTTCTTCAAGTTTAAGAGAACATTGAGCCCCAATGGTTCATCCTTTATCGGAAATTGTTTGTAACTTTCGACAAGTAGAACAATGAATGGAACAGGTAGACGGTTGAAATCTTTGTATATATTGCTTCTATATAGTCTAAGAAACATATATGCAAAGCATCCAAACAGTACAATTCGCCAATTTATTGTTCTTCAAGTATAAGTGTAGAACGAGCCCCATTGTTAATCCTTTAAAGGAAATTATTTGTTAATTTCGACAAGTAGAACAATGAATGGAATAGGTAGACGGTTGAAATCATTGTATATATTGCTTCTATATAGTCTAAGAAACATATATGCATAGCGTCCAAACAGTACAATTCGCCAATTTTTTGCTCTTCAAGTTTAAGTAAACTACGATCCCCATTGTTAATCCCTTAACGGAAATTATTTGTAACTTTCGACAAGTAGAACAATGAATGGAACAGGCAGACGGTTAAAATCAATGTATATGCTGCTTCTATATAGTCTAAGAAACATATATGCAAAGCATCCAAACAGTACAATTTGCCAATTTTTTGTTCTTCAAATTTAAGTGAACTACGAGCTCAATTGATAATCATGAAACGGAAATTATTTGTAAGTTTCTACAAGTAGAACAATGAATAGAACGGGTAGACGGTAGGAATCTTTGTATATGTTGCTTCTATGTAGTCTAAGAAACCTATATGCAAAGCATCTAAACAGTAACATTCGCCAATTTTTTGATCTTCAAGTTTAAGTGAACAACGAGCTCCATTGATAATCATGAAATGGAAATTATTTGTAAATTTCGACAAGTAGAACAATGAATGGAACTGGTAGACGGTTGAAATCAATTTATATATTGCTTCTATATTGTCTAAGAAACATATATGCAAAGCATCGAAACAGTACAATTCGCCAATTTTTTGTTCTTCAAGTTTTAGTGAACTACGAGCCCCATTGATAATCATGAAACGGAAATTATTTGTAAGTTTCTACAAGTTGAACAATGAATAGAACGGGTAGACGGTAGAAATCTTTGTATATGTTGCTTCTATATAGTCTAAGAAACCTATATGCAAAGCATCTAAACAGTAACATTCGCCAATTTTTTGATCTTCAAGTTTAAGTGAACAACGAGCTCCATTGATAATCATGAAATGGAAATTATTTGTAAATTTCGACAAGTAGAACAATGAATGGAACAGGTAGACGGTTGTAATCATTGTATATATTCCTTCTATATAGTCTAAGAAACATATATGCAAAGCATCAAATCAGTACAATTCGCCAGTTTTTTGTTTTTCAAGTTTAAGTGAACAACGAGCCCCATTGATAATCATGAAAGGGAAATTATTTGTAAGTTTCTACAAGTAGAACAATGAATAGAACAGGTAGACGGTTGAAATCTTTGTATATGCTGCTTCTATATAGTCTAAGAAACATATATGCAAAGCATCGAAACAGTACAATTCGCCAATTTTTTGTTCTTCAAGTTTAAGTGAACTACGAGCCCCATTGTTAATACTTTAACGGAAATTATTTGTAAATTTCGGCAAGTAGAACAATGAATGGAACAGGTAGACGGTTGAAATCATTGTATATGTTGCTTCTATATAGTCTAAGAAACCTATATGCAAAGCATCTAAACAGTAACATTCGCCAATTTTTTGATCTTCAAGTTTAAGTGAACAGCGAGCTCCATTGATAATCATGAAATGGAAATAATTTGTAAATTTCGACAAGTAGAACAATGAATGGAACAGGTAGACGGTTGTAATCATTGTATATATTGCTTCTATATAGTCTAAGAAACATATATGCAAAGCATCAAAACAGTACAATTCGCCAGTTTTTTGTTTTTCAAGTTTAAGTGAACAACGAGCCCCATTGATAATCATGAAAGGGAAATTATTTGTAAGTTTCTACAAGTAGAACAATGAATAGAACAGGTAGACGGTTGAAATCTTTGTATATGCTGCTTCTATATAGTCTAAGAAACATATATGCAAAGCATCGAAACAGTACAATTCGCCAATTTTTTGTTCTTCAAGTTTAAGTGAACTACGAGCCCCATTGTTAATACTTTAACGGAAATTATTTGTAAATTTCGGCAAGTAGAACAATGAATGGAACAGGTAGACGGTTGAAATCATTGTATATATTGCTTCTATATAGTCTAAGAAACATATATGCAAATCATCCAAACAGTACAATTCGCCAATTTTTTGATCTTCAAGTTTAAGTGAACTACGAGCCCCATTGTTAATACTTTAACGGAAATTATTTGTAACTTTCGACAAGTAGAACAATGAATGGAACAGGCAGACGGTTAAAATCAATGTATATGTTGCTTCTATATAGTCTAAGAAACATATATGCAAAGCATCGATACAGTACAATTCGCCAATTTTTTGTTCTTCAAGTTTAAGTGAACTACGAGCCCCATTGTTAATACTTTAACGGAAATTATTTGTAACTTTCGACAAGTAGAACAATGAATGGAACAGGCAGACGGTTGAAATCAATGTAAATATTGCTCCTATATAGTCTAAGAAACATATATGCAAAGCATCGAAACAGTACAATTCGCCAATTTTTTGTTGCTCAATTTTAAGTGAACAACGAGCCCCATTGATAATCATGAAATGGAAATTATTTGTATCTTTCTACAAGTAGAATATTGAATAGAACGGGTAGACGGTAGAAATCTTTGTATATGTTGCTTCTATATAGTCTAAGAAACCTATATGCAAAGCATCTAAACAGTAACATTCGCCAATTTTTTGATCTTCAAGTTTAAGTGAACTACGAGCCCTATTGTTAATACTTTAACGGAAATTATTTGTAATTTTCGACAAGTAGAACAATGAATGGAACAGGTAGACGGTTGAAATCAATGTATATATTGCTTCTATATAGTCTAAGAAACATATATGCAAAGCATCGAAACAGTACAATTCGCCAATTTTTTGTTCTTCAAGTGTAAGTGAACAACGAGCCCCATTGATAATCATGAAACGGAAATTATTTGTAGGTTTCTACAAGTAGAACAATGAATAGAACGGGTAGACGGTAGAAATCTTTGTATATGTTGCTTCTATATAGTCTAAGAAACATATATGCAAAGCATCTAAACAGTAACATTCGCCAATTTTTTGATCTTCAAGTTTAAGTGAACTACGAGCCCCATTGTTAATCCTTTAAAGGAAATTATTTGTAAATTTCGACAAGTAGAACAATGAATGGAACAGGTAGACGGTTGAAATCGTTGTATATATTGCTTCTATATAGTATACGAAACATATATGCAAAGCATCCAAACAGTACAATTTGCCAATTTTTTGTTCTTCAAGTTTAAGTGAACAACGAGCCCCATTGATAATCATGAAAGGGAAATTATTAGTAAGTTTCTACAAGTAGAACAATGAATAGAACAGGTAGACGGTTGAAATCTTTGTATATGCTGCTTCTATATAGTCTACGAAACATATATGCAAAGCATCCAAACATTACCATTCGCCAATTTTTTGTTCTTCGAGTGTAAGTGAACAACGAGCCCCATTGATAATCATGAAACGGAAATTATTTGTAACTATCGACAAGTAGAACAATGAATGGAACAGGTAGACGGTTGAAATCATTATATATATATTGCTTCTATATAGTCTAAGAAACATATATGCAAAGAATCCAAACAGTACAATTCGCCAATTTATTGTTCTTCAAGTTTAAGTGAACAAAGAGCCCCATTGTTAATCCTTTAAAGGAAATTATTTGTAAATTTCGACAAGTAGAACAATGATTGGAACACGTAGACGGTTGAAATCGTTGTATATATTGCTTCTATATAGTATAAGAAACATATATGCAAAGCATCCAAACAGTACAATTCGCCAATTTTTTGTTCTTCAAGTTTAAGTGAACTACGAGCCCCATTGTTAATCCTTTAAAGGAAATTATTTGTAAATTTCGACAAGTAGAACAATGAATGGAACAGGTAGACGGTTGAAATCATTGTATATATTGCTTCCATATAGTCTAAGAAACATATATGCAAAGCATTCAAACAGTACCATTCGCCATTTTTTTGTTCTTCATGTTTAAGTGAACTACGAGCCCCATTGTTAATCCTTTAAAGGAAATTATTTGTAAATTTCGACAAGTAGAACAATGAATGGATCAGGTAGACGGTTGAAATCATTGTATATATTGCTTCCATATAGTCTAAGAAACATATATGCAAAGCATCCAAACAGTACCATTCGCCAATTTTTTGTTCTTCAAGTTTAAGTGAACAAAGAGCCCCATTGTTAATCCTTTAAAGGAAATTATTTGTAACTTTCGACAAGTAGAACAATGAATTTAACAGGTAGACGGTTGAAATCTTTGTATATATTGCTTCTATATAGTCTAAGAAACATATATGCAAAGCATCGAAACAGTAAAATTCGCCAACTTTTTGTTGTTCAAGTTTAAGTGAACTACGAGCCCCATTGTTCATCCTTTAAAGGAAATTATTTGTAAATTTCGATAAGTAGAACAATGATTGGAACACGTAGACAGTTGAAATCTTTGTATATATTGCTTCTATATAGTCTAAGAAACATATATGCAAAGCATCCAAACAGTACAATTCGCCAATTTATTGATATTCAAGTTTAAGTGAACTACGATACCCATTGTTAATACTTTATCGGAAATTATTTGTAACTTTCGACAAGTAGAACAATGAATGGAACAGGTAGACGGTTAAAATCAATGTATATGTTGCTTCTATATAGTCTAAGAAACATATATGCAAATCATCCAAACAGTACAATTCGCCAATTTTTTGATCTTCAAGTTTAAGTGAACTACGAGCCCCATTGTTAATACTTTAACGGAAATTATTTGTAACTTTCGACAAGTAGAACAATGAATGGAACAGGCAGACGGTTAAAATCAATGTATATGTTGCTTCTATATAGTCTAAGAAACATATATGCAAAGCATCAATACAGTACAATTCGCCAATTTTTTGTTCTTCAAGTTTAAGTGAACTACGAGCCCCATTGTTAATACTTTAACGGAAATTATTTGTAACTTTCGACAAGTAGAACAATGAATGGAACAGGCAGACGGTTGAAATCAATGTAAATATTGCTTCTATATAGTCTAAGAAACATATATGCAAAGCATCGAAACAGTACAATTCGCCAATTTTTTGTTCTTCAAGTGTAAGTGAACAACGAGCCCCATTGATAATCCTTTAAAGGAAATTATTTGTAAATTTCGACAAGTAGAACAATGATTGGAACACGTAGACGGTTGAAATCGTTGTATATATTGCTTCTATATAGTATAAGAAACATATATGCAAAGCATCCAAACAGTACAATTCGCCAATTTTTTGTTCTTCAAGTTTAAGTGAACTACGAGCCCCATTGTTAATCCTTTAAAGGAAATTATTTGTAAATTTCGACAAGTAGAACAATGAATGGAACAGGTAGACGGTTGAAATCATTGTATATATTGCTTCCATATAGTCTAAGAAACATATATGCAAAGCATTCAAACAGTACCATTCGCCATTTTTTTGTTCTTCATGTTTAAGTGAACTACGAGCCCCATTGTTAAACCTCTAAAGGAAATTATTTGTAAATTTCGACAAGTAGAACAATGAATGGAACAGGTAGACGGTTGAAATCGTTGTATATATTGCTTCTATATAGTATACGAAACATATATGCAAAGCATCCAAACAGTACAATTTGCCAATTTTTTGTTCTTCAAGTTTAAGTGAACAACGAGCCCCATTGATAATCATGAAAGGGAAATTATTAGTAAGTTTCTACAAGTAGAACAATGAATAGAACAGGTAGACGGTTGAAATCTTTGTATATGCTGCTTCTATATAGTCTACGAAACATATATGCAAAGCATCCAAACATTACCATTCGCCAATTTTTTGTTCTTCGAGTGTAAGTGAACAACGAGCCCCATTGATAATCATGAAACGGAAATTATTTGTAACTATCGACAAGTAGAACAATGAATGGAACAGGTAGACGGTTGAAATCATTATATATATATTGCTTCTATATAGTCTAAGAAACATATATGCAAAGAATCCAAACAGTACAATTCGCCAATTTATTGTTCTTCAAGTTTATGTGAACAAAGAGCCCCATTGTTAATCCTTTAAAGGAAATTATTTGTAAATTTCGACAAGTAGAACAATGATTGGAACACGTAGACGGTTGAAATCGTTGTATATATTGCTTCTATATAGTATAAGAAACATATATGCAAAGCATCCAAACAGTACAATTCGCCAATTTTTTGTTCTTCAAGTTTAAGTGAACTACGAGCCCCATTGTTAATCCTTTAAAGGAAATTATTTGTAAATTTCGACAAGTAGAACAATGAATGGAACAGGTAGACGGTTGAAATCATTGTATATATTGCTTCCATATAGTCTAAGAAACATATATGCAAAGCATTCAAACAGTACCATTCGCCATTTTTTTGTTCTTCATGTTTAAGTGAACTACGAGCCCCATTGTTAATCCTTTAAAGGAAATTATTTGTAAATTTCGACAAGTAGAACAATGAATGGAACAGGTAGACGGTTGAAATCATTGTATATATTGCTTCCATATAGTCTAAGAAACATATATGCAAAGCATTCAAACAGTACCATTCGCCATTTTTTTGTTCTTCATGTTTAAGTGAACTACGAGCCCCATTGTTAATCCTTTAAAGGAAATTATTTGTAAATTTCGACAAGTAGAACAATGAATGGATCAGGTAGACGGTTGAAATCATTGTATATATTGCTTCCATATAGTCTAAGAAACATATATGCAAAGCATCCAAACAGTACCATTCGCCAATTTTTTGTTCTTCATGTTTAAGTGAACAATGAGCCCCTTTGTTGATCCTTTATCGGAAATTATTTGTAACTTTCGACAACTAGAACAATGAATGGAAAAGGTAGACGGTTGAAATCATTGTATATATTGCTTCCATATAGTCTAAGAAACATATATGCAAAGCTTCCAAACAGTACCATTCGCCAATTTTTTGTTCTTCAAGTTTAAGTGAACTACGAGCCCCATTGTTAATACTTTAACGGAAATTATTTGTAACTTTCGACAAGTAGAACAATGAATGGAACAGGTAGACAGTTGAAATCATTGTATATATTGCTTCTGTATAGTCTAAAAAACATATATGCAAAGCATCCAGACAGTACCATTCGCCAATTTTTTGTTCTTCAAGTTTAAGTGAACAATGAGCCCCATTGTTAATCCTTTAACGGAAATTATTTGTAACTTTCGACAAGTAGAACAATGAATTTAACAGGTAGACGGTTGAAATCTTTGTATATATTGCTTCTATATAGTCTAAGAAACATATATGCAAAGCATCGAAACAGTAAAATTCGCCAACTTTTTGTTGTTCAAGTTTAAGTGAACTACGAGCCCCATTGTTCATCCTTTAAAGGAAATTATTTGTAAATTTCGATAAGTAGAACAATGATTGGAACACGTAGACAGTTGAAATCTTTGTATATATTGCTTCTATATAGTCTAAGAAACATATATGCAAAGCATCCAAACAGTACAATTCGCCAATTTATTGATATTCAAGTTTAAGTGAACTACGATACCCATTGTTAATACTTTATCGGAAATTATTTGTAACTTTCGACAAGTAGAACAATGAATGGAACAGGTAGACGGTTAAAATCAATGTATATGTTGCTTCTATATAGTCTAAGAAACATATATGCAAATCATCCAAACAGTACAATTCGCCAATTTTTTGATCTTCAAGTTTAAGTGAACTACGAGCCCCATTGTTAATACTTTAACGGAAATTATTTGTAACTTTCGACAAGTAGAACAATGAATGGAACAGGCAGACGGTTAAAATCAATGTATATGTTGCTTCTATATAGTCTAAGAAACATATATGCAAAGCATCGATACAGTACAATTCGCCAATTTTTTGTTCTTCAAGTTTAAGTGAACTACGAGCCCCATTGTTAATACTTTAACGGAAATTATTTGTAACTTTCGACAAGTAGAACAATGAATGGAACAGGCAGACGGTTGAAATCAATGTAAATATTGCTTCTATATAGTCTAAGAAACATATATGCAAAGCATCGAAACAGTACAATTCGCCAATTTTTTGTTCTTCAAGTGTAAGTGAACAACGAGCCCCATTGATAATCATGAAACGGAAATTATTTGTAGGTTTCTACAAGTAGAACAATGAATAGAACGGGTAGACGGTAGAAATCTTTGTACATGTTGCTTCTATATAGTCTAAGAAACATATATGCAAAGCATCTAAACAGTAACATTCGCCAATTTTTTGATCTTCAAGTTTAAGTGAACTACGAGCCCCATTGTTAATCCTTTAAAGGAAATTATTTGTAAATTTCGACAAGTAGAACAATGAATGGAACAGGTAGACGGTTGAAATCGTTGTATATATTGCTTCTATATAGTATACGAAACATATATGCAAAGCATCCAAACAGTACAATTTGCCAATTTTTTGTTCTTCAAGTTTAAGTGAACAACGAGCCCCATTGATAATCATGAAAGGGAAATTATTAGTAAGTTTCTACAAGTAGAACAATGAATAGAACAGGTAGACGGTTGAAATCTTTGTATATGCTGCTTCTATATAGTCTACGAAACATATATGCAAAGCATCCAAACATTACCATTCGCCAATTTTTTGTTCTTCGAGTGTAAGTGAACAACGAGCCCCATTGATAATCATGAAACGGAAATTATTTGTAACTATCGACAAGTAGAACAATGAATGGAACAGGTAGACGGTTGAAATCATTATATATATATTGCTTCTATATAGTCTAAGAAACATATATGCAAAGAATCCAAACAGTACAATTCGCCAATTTATTGTTCTTCAAGTTTATGTGAACAAAGAGCCCCATTGTTAATCCTTTAAAGGAAATTATTTGTAAATTTCGACAAGTAGAACAATGATTGGAACACGTAGACGGTTGAAATCGTTGTATATATTGCTTCTATATAGTATAAGAAACATATATGCAAAGCATCCAAACAGTACAATTCGCCAATTTTTTGTTCTTCAAGTTTAAGTGAACTACGAGCCCCATTGTTAATCCTTTAAAGGAAATTATTTGTAAATTTCGACAAGTAGAACAATGAATGGAACAGGTAGACGGTTGAAATCATTGTATATATTGCTTCCATATAGTCTAAGAAACATATATGCAAAGCATTCAAACAGTACCATTCGCCATTTTTTTGTTCTTCATGTTTAAGTGAACTACGAGCCCCATTGTTAATCCTTTAAAGGAAATTATTTGTAAATTTCGACAAGTAGAACAATGAATGGATCAGGTAGACGGTTGAAATCATTGTATATATTGCTTCCATATAGTCTAAGAAACATATATGCAAAGCATCCAAACAGTACCATTCGCCAATTTTATGTTCTTCATGTTTAAGTGAACAATGAGCCCCTTTGTTGATCCTTTATCGGAAATTATTTGTAATTTTCGACAACTAGAACAATGAATGGAAAAGGTAGACGGTTGAAATCATTGTATATATTGCTTCCATATAGTCTAAGAAACATATATGCAAAGCTTCCAAACAGTACCATTCGCCAATTTTTTGTTCTTCAAGTTTAAGTGAACTACGAGCCCCATTGTTAATACTTTAACGGAAATTATTTGTAACTTTCGACAAGTAGAACAATGAATGGAACAGGTAGACAGTTGAAATCATTGTATATATTGCTTCTGTATAGTCTAAAAAACATATATGCAAAGCATCCAGACAGTACCATTCGCCAATTTTTTGTTCTTCAAGTTTAAGTGAACAATGAGCCCCATTGTTAATCCTTTAACGGAAATTATTTGTAACTTTCGACAAGTAGAACAATGAATTTAACAGGTAGACGGTTGAAATCTTTGTATATATTGCTTCTATATAGTCTAAGAAACATATATGCAAAGCATCGAAACAGTAAAATTCGCCAACTTTTTGTTGTTCAAGTTTAAGTGAACTACGAGCCCCATTGTTCATCCTTTAAAGGAAATTATTTGTAAATTTCGATAAGTAGAACAATGATTGGAACACGTAGACAGTTGAAATCTTTGTATATATTGCTTCTATATAGTCTAAGAAACATATATGCAAAGCATCCAAACAGTACAATTCGCCAATTTATTGATATTCAAGTTTAAGTGAACTACGATACCCATTGTTAATACTTTATCGGAAATTATTTGTAACTTTCGACAAGTAGAACAATGAATGGAACAGGTAGACGGTTGAAATCATTGTATATATTGCTTCTATATAGTCTAAAAAACATATATGCAAAGCAACCAGACAGTACCATTCGCCAATTTTTTGTTCTTCAAGTTTAAGTGAACAATGAGCCCCATTGTTAATCCTTTATCGGAAATTATTTCTAACTTTCGACAAGTAGAACAATGAATGGAACAGGTAGACGGGTGAAATCTTTCTATATGTTGCTTCTATATAGTCTAAGAAACATATATGCAAAGCATCCAAACAGTACAATTCGCCAATTTTTTGTTCTTCAAGTTTAAGTGAACTACGAGCCCCAGTGTTAATCCTTTAAAGGAAATTATTTGTAAATTTCGACAAGTAGAACAATGAATGGAACAGGTAGACGGTTGAAATCTTTGTATATATTGCTTCTATATAGTCTAAGAAACATATATGCAAAGCATCGAAACAGTACAATTCGCCAACTTTTTGTTGTTCAAGTTTAAGTGAACTACGAGCCCCATTGTTCATCCTTTAAAGGAAATTATTTGTAAATTTCGATAAGTAGAACAATGATTTGAACACGTAGACAGTTGAAATCTTTGTATATATTGCTTCTATATAGTCTAAGAAACATATATGCAAAGCATCCAAACAGTACAATTCGCCAATTTATTGATCTTCAAGTTTAAGTGAACTACGATACCCATTGTTAGTACTTTATCGGAAATTACTTCTAACTTTCGACAAGTAGAACAATGAATGGAACAGGTAGACGGTTGAAATCTTTGTATATATTGCTTCTATATAGTCTAAGAAACATATATGCAAAGCATGCAAACAGTACCATTTGCCAATTTTTTGTTCTTCAAGTTTAAGTGAACAACAAGCCCCATTGATAATCATGAAACGGAAATTATTTGTAACTATCGACATGTAGAACAATGAATGGAACAGGTAGACGGTTGAAATCATTATATATATTGCTTCTATATAGTCTAAGAAACATATATGCAAAGCATCCAAACAGTACCATTCGCCAATTTTTTGTTCTTCAAGTTTAAGTGAACTACGAGCCCCATTGTTAATACTTTAACGGAAATTATTTGTAACTTTCGACAAGTAGAACAATGAATGGAACAGGTAGACGGTTGAAATCATTGTATATATTGCTTCTATATAGTCTAAAAAACATATATGCAAAGCAACCAGACAGTACCATTCGCCAATTTTTTGTTCTTCAAGTTTAAGTGAACAATGAGCCCCATTGTTAATCCTTTATCGGAAATTATTTCTAACTTTCGACAAGTAGAACAATGAATGGAACAGGTAGACGGTTGAAATCTTTGTATATATTGCTTCTATATAATCTAACAAACATATATGCAAAGCATCCAAACAGTACAATTCGCCAATTTTTTGTTCTTCAAGTTTAAGTGAACTACGAGCCCCATTGTTAATCCTTTAAAGGAAATTATTTGTAAATTTCGAAAAGTAGAACAATGAATGGAACAGGTAGACGGTTGAAATCTTTGTATATGCTGCTTCTATATAGTCTAAGAAACATATATGCAAAGCATCGAAACAGTACAATTCGCCAATTTTTTGTTCTTCAAGTTTGAGTGAACTACGAGCCCCATTGTTAATACTTTAACGGAAATTATTTGTAAATTTCGGCAAGTAGAACAATGAATGGAACAGGTAGACGGTTGAAATCATTGTATATATTGCTTCTATATAGTCTAAGAAACATATATGCAAATCATCCAAACAGTACAATTCGCCAATTTTTTGATCTTCAAGTTTAAGTGAACTACGAGCCCCATTGTTAATACTTTAACGGAAATTATTTGTAACTTTCGACAAGTAGAACAATGAATGGAACAGGCAGACGGTTGAAATCAATGTATATATTGCTTCTATATAGTCTAAGAAACATATATGCAAAGCATCGAAACAGTACAATTCGCCAATTTTTTGTTCTTCAAGTTTAAGTGAACTACGAGCCCCATTGTTAATACTTTAACGGAAATTATTTGTAACTTTCGACAAGTAGAACAATGAATGGAACAGGCAGACGGTTGAAATCAATGTAAATATTGCTTCTATATAGTCTAAGAAACATATATGTAAAGCATCCAAACAGTACAATTCGCCAATTTTTTGTTCTTCAAGTTTAAGTAAACTATGATCCCCAATGATAATCATGAAATGGAGATTATTTGTAACTTTCTACAAGTAGAACAATGAATGGAACAGGTAGACGGTTGAAATCATTGTATATATTGCTTCTATATAGTCTAAGAAACATATATGCAAAGCATCGAAACAGTACAATTCGCCAATTTTTTGTTCTTCAAGTTTAAGTGAACTACGAGCCCCATAGTTAATACTTTAACGGAAATTATTTGTAACTTTCGACAAGTAGAACAATGAATGGAACAGGTAGACGGTTGAAATCAATGTATATATTGCTACTATATAGTCTAAGAAACATATATGCAAAGCATCTAAACAGTACAATTTGCCAATTTTTTGTTCTTCAAGTTTAAGTGATCAACGAGCCCCATTGATAATCATGAAAGGGAAATTATTTGTAAATTTCGACAAGTAGAACAATGAATGGAACAGGTAGACGGTAGAAATCTTTGTATATGTTGCTTCTATATTGTCTAAGAAACATATATGCAAAGCATCGAAACAGTACAATTCGCCAATTTTTTGATCTTCAAGTTTAAGTGAACAACGAGCTCCATTGATAATCATGAAATGGAAATTATTTGTAAATTTCGACAAGTAGAACAATGAATGGAACAGGTAGACGGTTGTAATCATTGTATATATTCCTTCTATATAGTCTAAGAAACATATATGCAAAGCATCAAATCAGTACAATTCGCCAGTTTTTTGTTTTTCAAGTTTAAGTGAACAACGAGCCCCATTGATAATCATGAAAGGGAAATTATTTGTAAGTTTCTACAAGTAGAACAATGAATAGAACAGGTAGACGGTTGAAATCTTTGTATATGCTGCTTCTATATAGTCTAAGAAACATATATGCAAAGCATCGAAACAGTACAATTCGCCAATTTTTTGTTCTTCAAGTTTAAGTGAACTACGAGCCCCATTGTTAATACTTTAACGGAAATTATTTGTAAATTTCGGCAAGTAGAACAATGAATGGAACAGGTAGACGGTTGAAATCATTGTATATATTGCTTCTATATAGTCTAAGAAACATATATGCAAATCATCCAAACAGTACAATTCGCCAATTTTTTGATCTTCAAGTTTAAGTGAACTACGAGCCCCATTGTTAATACTTTAACGGAAATTATTTGTAACTTTCGACAAGTAGAACAATGAATGGAACAGGCAGACGGTTGAAATCAATGTATATATTGCTTCTATATAGTCTAAGAAACATATATGCAAAGCATCGAAACAGTACAATTCGCCAATTTTTTGTTCTTCAAGTTTAAGTGAACTACGAGCCCCATTGTTAATACTTTAACGGAAATTATTTGTAACTTTCGACAAGTAGAACAATGAATGGAACAGGCAGACGGTTGAAATCAATGTAAATATTGCTTCTATATAGTCTAAGAAACATATATGTAAAGCATCCAAACAGTACAATTCGCCAATTTTTTGTTCTTCAAGTTTAAGTAAACTATGATCCCCATTGATAATCATGAAATGGAGATTATTTGTAACTTTCTACAAGTAGAACAATGAATGGAACAGGTAGACGGTTGAAATCATTGTATATATTGCTTCTATATAGTCTAAGAAACATATATGCAAAGCATCGAAACAGTACAATTCGCCAATTTTTTGTTCTTCAAGTTTAAGTGAACTACGAGCCCCATAGTTAATACTTTAACGGAAATTATTTGTAACTTTCGACAAGTAGAACAATGAATGGAACAGGTAGACGGTTGAAATCAATGTACATATTGCTACTATATAGTCTAAGAAACATATATGCAAAGCATCTAAACAGTACAATTTGCCAATATTTTGTTCTTCAAGTTTAAGTGATCAACGAGCCCCATTGATAATCATGAAAGGGAAATTATTTGTAAATTTCGACAAGTAGAACAATGAATGGAACCGGTAGACGGTTGAAATCAATGTATATATTGCTTCTATATAGTCTAAGAAACATATATGCAAAGCATCGAAACAGTACAATTCGCCAATTTTTTGTTCTTCAAGTTTAAGTGAACTACGAGCCCCATTGATAATCATGAAACGGAAATTATTTGTAAGTTTCTACAAGTTGAACAATGAATAGAACGGGTAGACGGTAGAAATCTTTGTATATGTTGCTTCTATATAGTCTAAGAAACCTATATGCAAAGCATCTAAACAGTAACATTCGCCAATTTTTTGATCTTCAAGTTTAAGTGAACAACGAGCTCCATTGATAATCATGAAATGGAAATTATTTGTAAATTTCGACAAGTAGAACAATGAATGGAACAGGTAGACGGTTGTAATCATTGTATATATTGCTTCTATATAGTCTAAGAAACATATATGCAAAGCATCAAAACAGTACAATTCGCCAGTTTTTTGTTTTTCAAGTTTAAGTGAACAACGAGCCCCATTGATAATCATGAAAGGGAAATTATTTGTAAGTTTCTACAAGTAGAACAATGAATAGAACAGGTAGACGGTTGAAATCTTTGTATATGCTGCTTCTATATAGTCTAAGAAACATATATGCAAAGCATCGAAACAGTACAATTCGCCAATTTTTTGTTCTTCAAGTTTAAGTGAACTACGAGCCCCATTGTTAATACTTTAACGGAAATTATTTGTAAATTTCGGCAAGTAGAACAATGAATGGAACAGGTAGACGGTTGAAATCATTGTATATATTGCTTCTATATAGTCTAAGAAACATATATGCAAATCATCCAAACAGTACAATTCGCCAATTTTTTGATCTTCAAGTTTAAGTGAACTACGAGCCCCATTGTTAATACTTTAACGGAAATTATTTGTAACTTTCGACAAGTAGAACAATGAATGGAACAGGCAGACGGTTAAAATCAATGTATATGTTGCTTCTATATAGTCTAAGAAACATATATGCAAAGCATCGATACAGTACAATTCGCCAATTTTTTGTTCTTCAAGTTTAAGTGAACTACGAGCCCCATTGTTAATACTTTAACGGAAATTATTTGTAACTTTCGACAAGTAGAACAATGAATGGAACAGGCAGACGGTTGAAATCAATGTAAATATTGCTTCTATATAGTCTAAGAAACATATATGCAAAGCATCGAAACAGTACAATTCGCCAATTTTTTGTTGCTCAATTTTAAGTGAACAACGAGCCCCATTGATAATCATGAAATGGAAATTATTTGTATCTTTCTACAAGTAGAATATTGAATAGAACGGGTAGACGGTAGAAATCTTTGTATATGTTGCTTCTATATAGTCTAAGAAACCTATATGCAAAGCATCTAAACAGTAACATTCGCCAATTTTTTGATCTTCAAGTTTAAGTGAACTACGAGCCCTATTGTTAATACTTTAACGGAAATTATTTGTAATTTTCGACAAGTAGAACAATGAATGGAACAGGTAGACGGTTGAAATCAATGTATATATTGCTTCTATATAGTCTAAGAAACATATATGCAAAGCATCGAAACAGTACAATTCGCCAATTTTTTGTTCTTCAAGTGTAAGTGAACAACGAGCCCCATTGATAATCATGAAACGGAAATTATTTGTAGGTTTCTACAAGTAGAACAATGAATAGAACGGGTAGACGGTAGAAATCTTTGTATATGTTGCTTCTATATAGTCTAAGAAACATATATGCAAAGCATCTAAACAGTAACATTCGCCAATTTTTTGATCTTCAAGTTTAAGTGAACTACGAGCCCCATTGTTAATCCTTTAAAGGAAATTATTTGTAAATTTCGACAAGTAGAACAATGAGTGGAACAGGTAGACGGTTGAAATCGTTGTATATATTGCTTCTATATAGTATACGAATCATATATGCAAAGCATCCAAACAGTACAATTTGCCAATTTTTTGTTCTTCAAGTTTAAGTGAACAACGAGCCCCATTGATAATCATGAAAGGGAAATTATTAGTAAGTTTCTACAAGTAGAACAATGAATAGAACAGGTAGACGGTTGAAATCTTTGTATATGCTGCTTCTATATAGTCTACGAAACATATATGCAAAGCATCCAAACATTACCATTCGCCAATTTTTTGTTCTTCGAGTGTAAGTGAACAACGAGCCCCATTGATAATCATGAAACGGAAATTATTTGTAACTATCGACAAGTAGAACAATGAATGGAACAGGTAGACGGTTGAAATCATTATATATATATTGCTTCTATATAGTCTAAGAAACATATATGCAAAGAATCCAAACAGTACAATTCGCCAATTTATTGTTCTTCAAGTTTAAGTGAACAAAGAGCCCCATTGTTAATCCTTTAAAGGAAATTATTTGTAAATTTCGACAAGTAGAACAATGATTGGAACACGTAGACGGTTGAAATCGTTGTATATATTGCTTCTATATAGTATAAGAAACATATATGCAAAGCATCCAAACAGTACAATTCGCCAATTTTTTGTTCTTCAAGTTTAAGTGAACTACGAGCCCCATTGTTAATCCTTTAAAGGAAATTATTTGTAAATTTCGACAAGTAGAACAATGAATGGAACAGGTAGACGGTTGAAATCATTGTATATATTGCTTCCATATAGTCTAAGAAACATATATGCAAAGCATTCAAACAGTACCATTCGCCATTTTTTTGTTCTTCATGTTTAAGTGAACTACGAGCCCCATTGTTAATCCTTTAAAGGAAATTATTTGTAAATTTCGACAAGTAGAACAATGAATGGATCAGGTAGACGGTTGAAATCATTGTATATATTGCTTCCATATAGTCTAAGAAACATATATGCAAAGCATCCAAACAGTACCATTCGCCAATTTTTTGTTCTTCATGTTTAAGTGAACAATGAGCCCCTTTGTTGATCCTTTATCGGAAATTATTTGTAACTTTCGACAACTAGAACAATGAATGGAAAAGGTAGACGGTTGAAATCATTGTATATATTGCTTCCATATAGTCTAAGAAACATATATGCAAAGCTTCCAAACAGTACCATTCGCCAATTTTTTGTTCTTCAAGTTTAAGTGAACTACGAGCCCCATTGTCAATACTTTAACGGAAATTATTTGTAACTTTCGACAAGTAGAACAATGAATGGAACAGGTAGACAGTTGAAATCATTGTATATATTGCTTCTATATAGTCTAAGAAACATATATGCAAATCATCCAAACAGTACAATTCGCCAATTTTTTGATCTTCAAGTTTAAGTGAACTACGAGCCCCATTGTTAATACTTTAACGGAAATTATTTGTAACTTTCGACAAGTAGAACAATGAATGGAACAGGCAGACGGTTGAAATCAATGTATATATTGCTTCTATATAGTCTAAGAAACATATATGCAAATCATCCAAACAGTAGAATTCGCCAATTTTTTGATCTTCAAGTTTAAGTGAACTACGAGCCCCATTGTTAATACTTTAACGGAAATTATTTGTAACTTTCGACAAGTAGAACAATGAATGGAACAGGCAGACGGTTGAAATCAATGTATATATTGCTTCTATATAGTCTAAGAAACATATATGCAAAGCATCGAAACAGTACAATTCGCCAATTTTTTGTTCTTCAAGTTTAAGTGAACTACGAGCCCCATTGTTAATACTTTAACGGAAATTATTTGTAACTTTCGACAAGTAGAACAATGAATGGAACAGGCAGACGGTTGAAATCAATGTAAATATAGCTTCTATATAGTCTAAGAAACATATATGCAAAGCATCGAAACAGTACAATTCGCCAATTTTTTGTTCTTCAAGTTTAAGTGAACTACGAGCCCCATAGTTAATACTTTAACGGAAATTATTTGTAACTTTCGACAAGTAGAACAATGAATGGAACAGGTAGACGGTTGAAATCAATGTATATATTGCTACTATATAGTCTAAGAAACATATATGCAAAGCATCTAAACAGTACAATTTGCCAATTTTTTGTTCTTCAAGTTTAAGTGATCAACGAGCCCCATTGATAATCATGAAAGGGAAATTATTTGTAAATTTCGACAAGTAGAACAATGAATGGAACATGTAGACGGTAGAAATCTTTGTATATGTTGCTTCTATATTGTCTAAGAAACATATATGCAAAGCATCGAAACAGTACAATTCGCCAATTTTTTGATCTTCAAGTTTAAGTGAACAACGAGCTCCATTGATAATCATGAAATGGAAATTATTTGTAAATTTCGACAAGTAGAACAATGAATGGAACAGGTAGACGGTTGTAATCATTGTATATATTCCTTCTATATAGTCTAAGAAACATATATGCAAAGCATCAAATCAGTACAATTCGCCAGTTTTTTGTTTTTCAAGTTTAAGTGAACAACGAGCCCCATTGATATTCATGAAAGGGAAATTATTTGTAAGTTTCTACAAGTAGAACAATGAATAGAACAGGTAGACGGTTGAAATCTTTGTATATGCTGCTTCTATATAGTCTAAGAAACATATATGCAAAGCATCGAAACAGTACAATTCGCCAATTTTTTGTTCTTCAAGTTTAAGTGAACTACGAGCCCCATTGTTAATACTTTAACGGAAATTATTTGTAAATTTCGGCAAGTAGAACAATGAATGGAACAGGTAGACGGTTGAAATCATTGTATATATTGCTTCTATATAGTCTAAGAAACATATATGCAAATCATCCAAACAGTACAATTCGCCAATTTTTTGATCTTCAAGTTTAAGTGAACTACGAGCCCCATTGTTAATACTTTAACGGAAATTATTTGTAACTTTCGACAAGTAGAACAATGAATGGAACAGGCAGACGGTTGAAATCAATGTATATATTGCTTCTATATAGTCTAAGAAACATATATGCAAAGCATCGAAACAGTACAATTCGCCAATTTTTTGTTCTTCAAGTTTAAGTGAACTACGAGCCCCATTGTTAATACTTTAACGGAAATTATTTGTAACTTTCGACAAGTAGAACAATGAATGGAACAGGCAGACGGTTGAAATCAATGTAAATATTGCTTCTATATAGTCTAAGAAACATATATGTAAAGCATCCAAACAGTACAATTCGCCAATTTTTTGTTCTTCAAGTTTAAGTAAACTATGATCCCCATTGATAATCATGAAATGGAGATTATTTGTAACTTTCTACAAGTAGAACAATGAATGGAACAGGTAGACGGTTGAAATCATTGTATATATTGCTTCTATATAGTCTAAGAAACATATATGCAAAGCATCGAAACAGTACAATTCGCCAATTTTTTGTTCTTCAAGTTTAAGTGAACTACGAGCCCCATAGTTAATACTTTAACGGAAATTATTTGTAACTTTCGACAAGTAGAACAATGAATGGAACAGGTAGACGGTTGAAATCAATGTATATATTGCTACTATATAGTCTAAGAAACATATATGCAAAGCATCTAAACAGTACAATTTGCCAATTTTTTGTTCTTCAAGTTTAAGTGATCAACGAGCCCCATTGATAATCATGAAAGGGAAATTATTTGTAAATTTCGACAAGTAGAACAATGAATGGAACAGGTAGACGGTTGAAATTATTGTATATATTGCTTCTATATAGTCTAAGAAACATATTTGCAAAGCATCGAAACAGTACAATTCGCCAATTGTTTGATCTTCAAGTTTAAGTGAACTACGAGCCCCATTGATAATCATGAAACGGAAATTATTTGTAAGTTTCTACAAGTAGAACAATGAATAGAACGGGTAGACGGTAGGAATCTTTGTATATGTTGCTTCTATATAGTCTAAGAAACCTATATGCAAAGCATCTAAACAGTAACATTCGCCAATTTTTTGATCTTCAATTTTAAGTGAACACCGAGCTCCATTGATAATCATGAAATGGAAATTATTTGTAAATTTCGACAAGTAGAACAATGAATGGAACCGGTAGACGGTTGAAATCAATGTATATATTGCTTCTATATAGTCTAAGAAACATATATGCAAAGCATCGAAACAGTACAATTCGCCAATTTTTTGTTCTTCAAGTTTAAGTGAACTACGAGCCCCATTGATAATCATGAAACGGAAATTATTTGTAAGTTTCTACAAGTTGAACAATGAATAGAACGGGTAGACGGTAGAAATCTTTGTATATGTTGCTTCTATATAGTCTAAGAAACCTATATGCAAAGCATCTAAACAGTAACATTCGCCAATTTTTTGATCTTCAAGTTTAAGTGAACAACGAGCTCCATTGATAATCATGAAATGGAAATTATTTGTAAATTTCGACAAGTAGAACAATGAATGGAACAGGTAGACGGTTGTAATCATTGTATATATTGCTTCTATATAGTCTAAGAAACATATATGCAAAGCATCAAAACAGTACAATTCGCCAGTTTTTTGTTTTTCAAGTTTAAGTGAACAACGAGCCCCATTGATAATCATGAAAGGGAAATTATTTGTAAGTTTCTACAAGTAGAACAATGAATAGAACAGGTAGACGGTTGAAATCTTTGTATATGCTGCTTCTATATAGTCTAAGAAACATATATGCAAAGCATCGAAACAGTACAATTCGCCAATTTTTTGTTCTTCAAGTTTAAGTGAACTACGAGCCCCATTGTTAATACTTTAACGGAAATTATTTGTAAATTTCGGCAAGTAGAACAATGAATGGAACAGGTAGACGGTTGAAATCATTGTATATATTGCTTCTATATAGTCTAAGAAACATATATGCAAATCATCCAAACAGTACAATTCGCCAATTTTTTGATCTTCAAGATTAAGTGAACTACGAGCCCCATTGTTAATACTTTAACGGAAATTATTTGTAACTTTCGACAAGTAGAACAATGAATGGAACAGGCAGACGGTTAAAATCAATGTATATGTTGCTTCTATATAGTCTAAGAAACATATATGCAAAGCATCGATACAGTACAATTCGCCAATTTTTTGTTCTTCAAGTTTAAGTGAACTACGAGCCCCATTGTTAATACTTTAACGGAAATTATTTGTAACTTTCGACAAGTAGAACAATGAATGGAACAGGCAGACGGTTGAAATCAATGTAAATATTGCTTCTATATAGTCTAAGAAACATATATGCAAAGCATCGAAACAGTACAATTCGCCAATTTTTTGTTGCTCAATTTTAAGTGAACAACGAGCCCCATTGATAATCATGAAATGGAAATTATTTGTATCTTTCTACAAGTAGAATATTGAATAGAACGGGTAGACGGTAGAAATCTTTGTATATGTTGCTTCTATATAGTCTAAGAAACCTATATGCAAAGCATCTAAACAGTAACATTCGCCAATTTTTTGATCTTCAAGTTTAAGTGAACTACGAGCCCTATTGTTAATACTTTAACGGAAATTATTTGTAATTTTCGACAAGTAGAACAATGAATGGAACAGGTAGACGGTTGAAATCAATGTATATATTGCTTCTATATAGTCTAAGAAACATATATGCAAAGCATCGAAACAGTACAATTCGCCAATTTTTTGTTCTTCAAGTGTAAGTGAACAACGAGCCCCATTGATAATCATGAAACGGAAATTATTTGTAGGTTTCTACAAGTAGAACAATGAATAGAACGGGTAGACGGTAGAAATCTTTGTATATGTTGCTTCTATATAGTCTAAGAAACATATATGCAAAGCATCTAAACAGTAACATTCGCCAATTTTTTGATCTTCAAGTTTAAGTGAACTACGAGCCCCATTGTTAATCCTTTAAAGGAAATTATTTGTAAATTTCGACAAGTAGAACAATGAATGGAACAGGTAGACGGTTGAAATCGTTGTATATATTGCTTCTATATAGTATACGAAACATATATGCAAAGCATCCAAACAGTACAATTTGCCAATTTTTTGTTCTTCAAGTTTAAGTGAACAACGAGCCCCATTGATAATCATGAAAGGGAAATTATTAGTAAGTTTCTACAAGTAGAACAATGAATAGAACAGGTAGACGGTTGAAATCTTTGTATATGCTGCTTCTATATAGTCTACGAAACATATATGCAAAGCATCCAAACATTACCATTCGCCAATTTTTTGTTCTTCGAGTGTAAGTGAACAACGAGCCCCATTGATAATCATGAAACGGAAATTATTTGTAACTATCGACAAGTAGAACAATGAATGGAACAGGTAGACGGTTGAAATCATTATATATATATTGCTTCTATATAGTCTAAGAAACATATATGCAAAGAATCCAAACAGTACAATTCGCCAATTTATTGTTCTTCAAGTTTAAGTGAACAAAGAGCCCCATTGTTAATCCTTTAAAGGAAATTATTTGTAAATTTCGACAAGTAGAACAATGATTGGAACACGTAGACGGTTGAAATCGTTGTATATATTGCTTCTATATAGTATAAGAAACATATATGCAAAGCATCCAAACAGTACAATTCGCCAATTTTTTGTTCTTCAAGTTTAAGTGAACTACGAGCCCCATTGTTAATCCTTTAAAGGAAATTATTTGTAAATTTCGACAAGTAGAACAATGAATGGAACAGGTAGACGGTTGAAATCATTGTATATATTGCTTCCATATAGTCTAAGAAACATATATGCAAAGCATTCAAACAGTACCATTCGCCATTTTTTTGTTCTTCATGTTTAAGTGAACTACGAGCCCCATTGTTAATCCTTTAAAGGAAATTATTTGTAAATTTCGACAAGTAGAACAATGAATGGATCAGGTAGACGGTTGAAATCATTGTATATATTGCTTCCATATAGTCTAAGAAACATATATGCAAAGCATCCAAACAGTACCATTCGCCAATTTTTTGTTCTTCATGTTTAAGTGAACAATGAGCCCCTTTGTTGATCCTTTATCGGAAATTATTTGTAACTTTCGACAACTAGAACAATGAATGGAAAAGGTAGACGGTTGAAATCATTGTATATATTGCTTCCATATAGTCTAAGAAACATATATGCAAAGCTTCCAAACAGTACCATTCGCCAATTTTTTGTTCTTCAAGTTTAAGTGAACTACGAGCCCCATTGTTAATACTTTAACGGAAATTATTTGTAACTTTCGACAAGTAGAACAATGAATGGAACAGGTAGACAGTTGAAATCATTGTATATATTGCTTCTGTATAGTCTAAAAAACATATATGCAAAGCATCCAGACAGTACCATTCGCCAATTTTTTGTTCTTCAAGTTTAAGTGAACAATGAGCCCCATTGTTAATCCTTTAACGGAAATTATTTGTAACTTTCGACAAGTAGAACAATGAATTTAACAGGTAGACGGTTGAAATCTTTGTATATATTGCTTCTATATAGTCTAAGAAACATATATGCAAAGCATCGAAACAGTAAAATTCGCCAACTTTTTGTTGTTCAAGTTTAAGTGAACTACGAGCCCCATTGTTCATCCTTTAAAGGAAATTATTTGTAAATTTCGATAAGTAGAACAATGACTGGAACACGTAGACAGTTGAAATCTTTGTATATATTGCTTCTATATAGTCTAAGAAACATATATGCAAAGCATCCAAACAGTACAATTCGCCAATTTATTGATATTCAAGTTTAAGTGAACTACGATACCCATTGTTAATACTTTATCGGAAATTACTTCTAACTTTCGACAAGTAGAACAATGAATGGAACAGGTAGACGGTTGAAATCTTTGTATATATTGCTTCTATATAGTCTAAGAAACATATATGCAAAGCATGCAAACAGTACCATTTGCCAATTTTTTGTTCTTCAAGTTTAAGTGAACAACAAGCCCCATTGATAATCATGAAACGGAAATTATTTGTAACTATCGACATGTAGAACAATGAATGGAACAGGTAGACGGTTGAAATCATTATATATATTGCTTCTATATAGTCTAAGAAACATATATGCAAAGCATCCAAACAGTACCATTCGCCAATTTTTTGTTGTTCAAGTTTAAGTGAACTACGAGCCCCATTGTTAATACTTTAACGGAAATTATTTGTAATTTTCGACAAGAAGAACAATGACTGGAACAGGTAGACGGTTGAAATCTTTGTATATATTGCTTCTATATAGTCTAAGAAACATATACGCAAAGCATCCAAACAGTACCAGTCGCCAATATTTTGTTCTTCAAGTTTAAGTGAAGAACGAGGCCCATTGATAATCATGAAACGGAAATTATTTGTAACTTTCTACAAGTAGAACTATGAATAGAACAGGTAGACGGGTGAAATCTTTCTATATGTTGCTTCTATATAGTCTAAGAAACATATATGCAAAGCATCCAAACAGTACAATTCGCCAATTTTTTGTTCTTCAAGTTTAAGTGAACTACGAGCCCCATTGTTAATCCTTTAAAGGAAATTATTTGTAAATTTCGACAAGTAGAACAATGAATGGAACAGGTAGACGGTTGAAATCATTGTATATATTGCTTCCATATAGTCTAAGAAACATATATGCAAAGTATTCAAACAGTACCATTCGCCATTTTTTTGTTCTTCATGTTTAAGTGAACTACGAGCCCCATTGTTAATCCTTTAAAGGAAATTATTTGTAAATTTCAACAAGTAGAACAATGAATGGATCAGGTAGACGGTTGAAATCATTGTATATATTGCTTCCATATAGTCTAAGAAACATATATGCAAAGCATTCAAACAGTACCATTCGCCATTTTTTTGTTCTTCATGTTTAAGTGAACTACGAGCCCCATTGTTAATCCTTTAAAGGAAATTATTTGTAAATTTCGACAAGTAGAACAATGAATGGATCAGGTAGACGGTTGAAATCATTGTATATATTGCTTCCATATAGTCTAAGAAACATATATGCAAAGCATACAAACAGTACCATTCGCCAATTTTTTGTTCTTCATGATTAAGTGAACAATGAGCCCCTTTGTTGATCCTTTATCGGAAATTATTTGTAACTTTCGACAACTAGAACAATGAATGGAACAGGTAGACGGTTGAAATCATTATATATATTGCTTCTACATAGTCTAAGAAACATATATGCAAAGCATCCAAACAGTACCATTCGCCAATTTTTTGTTCTGCAAGTTTAAGTGAACTACGAGCCCCATTGTTAATACTTTAACGGAAATTATTTGTAACTTTCGACAAGTAGTACAATGAATGGAACAGGTAGACGGTTGAAATCATTGTATATATTGCTTCTATATAGTCTAAAAAACATATATGCAAAGCAACCAGACAGTACCATTCGCCAATTTTTTGTTCTTCAAGTTTAAGTGAACAATGAGCCCCATTGTTAATCCTTTATCGGAAATTATTTCTAACTTTCGACAAGTAGAACAATGAATGGAACAGGTAGACGGGTGAAATCTTTCTATATGTTGCTTCTATATAGTCTAAGAAACATATATACAAAGCATCCAAACAGTACAATTCGCCAATTTTTTGTTCTTCAAGTTTAAGTGAACTACGAGCCCCATTGTTAATAGTTTAACGGAAATTATTTGTAATTTTCGACAAGAAGAACAATGACTGGAACAGGTAGACGGTTGAAATCATTGTATATATTGCTTCTATATAGTCTAAGAAACATATACGCAAAGCATCCACACAGTACCAGTCGCCAATTTTTTGTTCTTCAAGTTTAAGTGAAGAACGAGGCCCATTGATAATCATGAAACGGAAATTACTTGTAACTTTCTACAAGTAGATCTATGAATAGAACAGGTAGACGGGTGAAATCTTTCTATATGTTGCTTCTATATAGTCTAAGAAACATATATGCAAAGCATCCAAACAGTACAATTCGCCAATTTTTTGTTCTTCAAGTTTAAGTGAACTACGAGCCCCATTGTTAATCCTTTATCGGAAATTATTTCTAACTTTCGACAAGTAGAACAATGAATGGAACAGGTAGACGGTTGAAATCTTTGTATATGTTGCTTCTATATAGTCTAAGAAACATATATGCAAAGCATCCAGACAGTACAATTCGCCAATTTTTTGTTCTTCAAGTTTAAGTGAACTACGAGCCCCATTGTTAATACTTTAACGGAAATTATTTGTAATTTTCGACAAGAAGAACAATGACTGGAACAGGTAGACGGTTGAAATCTTTGTATATATTGCTTCTATATAGTCTAAGAAACATATACGCAAAGCATCCAAACAGTACCAGTCGCCAATTTTTTGTTCTTCAAGTTTAAGTGAAGAACGAGGCCCATTGATAATCATGAAACGGAAATTATTTGTAACTTTCTACAAGTAGAACTATGAATAGAACAGGTAGACGGGTGAAATCTTTCTATATGTTGCTTCTATATAGTCTAAGAAACATATATGCAAAGCATCCAAACAGTACCATTAGCCAATTTTTTGTTCTTCAAGTTTAAGTGAACAACGAGCCCCATTGGTTAATCCTTTATCGGAAATTATTTGTAACTTTCGACAAGTAGAACAATGAATGGAACAGGTAGACGGTTGAATTCTTTGTATATATTGCTTCTATATAGTCTAAGAAACATATATGCAAAGCGTCCAAACAGTACCAGTCGCCAATATTTTGTTCTTCAAGTTTAAGTGAAGAACGAGGCCCATTGATAATCATGAAACGGAAATTATTTGTAACTTTCTACAAGTAGAACTATGAATAGAACAGGTAGTCGGGTGAAATCTTTCTATATGTTGCATCTATATAGTCTAAGGAACATATATGCAAAGCATCCAAACAGTACAATTCGCCAATTTTTTGTTCTTCAAGTTTAAGTGAACTACGAGCCCCATTGTTAATCCTTTAAAGGAAATTATTTGTAAATTTCGACAAGTAGAACAATGAATGGAACAGGTAGACGGTTGAAATCATTGTATATATTGCTTCCATATAGTTTAAGAAACATATATGCAAAGCATTCAAAGAGTACCATTCGCCATTTTTTTGTTCTTCATGTTTAAGTGAACTACGAGCCCCATTGTTAATACTTTAACGGAAATTATTTGTAACTTTCGACAAGTAGAACAATGAATGGAACAGGTAGACGGTTGAAATCATTGTATATATTGCTTCTATATAGTCTAAAAAACATATATGCAAAGCAACCAGACAGTACCATTCGCCAATTTTTTGTTCTTCAAGTTTAAGTGAACAATGAGCCCCATTGTTAATCCTTTATCGGAAATTATTTCTAACTTTCGACAAGTAGAACAATGAATGGAACAGGTAGACGGGTGAAATCTTTCTATATGTTGCTTCTATATAGTCTAAGAAACATATATGCAAAGCATCCAAACAGTACAATTCGCCAATTTTTTGTTCTTCAAGTTTAAGTGAACTACGAGCCCCATTGTTAATCCTTTAAAGGAAATTATTTGTAAATTTCGACAAGTAGAACAATGAATGGAACAGGTAGACGGTTGAAATCTTTGTATATATTGCTTCTATATAATCTAACAAACATATATGCAAAGCATCCAAACAGTACAATTCGCCAACTTTTTGTTGTTCAAGTTTAAGTAAACTACGAGCCCCATTGTTCATTCTTTAAAGGAAATTATTTGTAAATTTCGATAAGTAGAACAATGATTGGAACACGTAGACAGTTGAAATCTTTGTATATATTGCTTCTATATAGTCTAAGAAACATATATGCAAAGCATCGAAACAGTACAATTCGCCAATTTATTGATCTTCAAGTTTAAGTGAACTACGATACCCATTGTTAATGCTTTATCGGAAATTACTTCTAACTTTCGACAAGTAGAACAATGAATGGAACAGGTAGACGGTTGAAATCTTTGTATATATTGCTTCTATATAGTCTAAGAAACATATATGCAAAGCATGCAAACAGTACCATTTGCCAATTTTTTGTTCTTCAAGTTTAAGTGAACAACAAGCCCCATTGATAATCATGAAACGGAAATTATTTGTAACTATCGACATGTAGAACAATGATTGGAACAGGTAGACGGTTGAAATCATTATATATATTGCTTCTATATAGTCTAAGAAACATATATGCAAAGCATCCAAACAGTACCATTCGCCAATTTTTTGTTCTTCAAGTTTAAGTGAACTACGAGCCCCATTGTTAATACTTTAACGGAAATTATTTGTAACTTTCGACAAGTAGAACAATGAATGGAACAGGTAGACGGTTGAAATCATTGTATATATTGCTTCTATATAGTCTAAAAAACATATATGCAAAGCAACCAGACAGTACAATTCGCCAATTTTTTGTTCTTCAAGTTTAAGTGAACTACGAGCCCCATTGTTAATCCTTTATCGGAAATTATTTCTAACTTTCGACAAGTAGAACAATGAATGGAACAGGTAGACGGTTGAAATCTTTGTATATGTTGCTTCTATATAGTCTAAGAAACATATATGCAAAGCATCTAAACAGTAACATTCGCCAATTTTTTGATCTTCAAGTTTAAGTGAACTACGAGCCCCATTGTTAATACTTTAAAGGAAATTATTTGTAAATTTCGACAAGTAGAACAATGAATGGAACAGGTAGACGGTTGAAATCGTTGTATATATTGCTTCTATATAGTATACGAAACATATATGCAAAGCATCCAAACAGTACAATTTGCCAATTTTTTGTTCTTCAAGTTTAAGTGAACAACGAGCCCCATTGATAATCATGAAAGGGAAATTATTAGTAAGTTTCTACAAGTAGAACAATGAATAGAACAGGTAGACGGTTGAAATCTTTGTATATGCTGCTTCTATATAGTCTACGAAACATATATGCAAAGCATCCAAACATTACCATTCGCCAATTTTTTGTTCTTCGAGTGTAAGTGAACAACGAGCCCCATTGATAATCATGAAACGGAAATTATTTGTAACTATCGACAAGTAGAACAATGAATGGAACAGGTAGACGGTTGAAATCATTATATATATATTGCTTCTATATAGTCTAAGAAACATATATGCAAAGAATCCAAACAGTACAATTCGCCAATTTATTGTTCTTCAAGTTTAAGTGAACAAAGAGCCCCATTGTTAATCCTTTAAAGGAAATTATTTGTAAATTTCGACAAGTAGAACAATGATTGGAACACGTAGACGGTTGAAATCGTTGTATATATTGCTTCTATATAGTATAAGAAACATATATGCAAAGCATCCAAACAGTACAATTCGCCAATTTTTTGTTCTTCAAGTTTAAGTGAACTACGAGCCCCATTGTTAATCCTTTAAAGGAAATTATTTGTAAATTTCGACAAGTAGAACAATGAATGGAACAGGTAGACGGTTGAAATCATTGTATATATTGCTTCCATATAGTCTAAGAAACATATATGCAAAGCATCTAAACAGTAACATTCGCCAATTTTTTGTTCTTCAAGTTTAAGTGAACTACGAGCCCCATTGTTAATCCTTTAAAGGAAATTATTTGTAAATTTCGATAAGTAGAACAATGATTGGAACACGTAGACAGTTGAAATCTTTGTATATATTGCTTCTATATAGTCTAAGAAACATATATGCAAAGCATCCAAACAGTACAATTCGCCAATTTATTGATATTCAAGTTTAAGTGAACTACGATACCCATTGTTAATACTTTATCGGAAATTACTTCTAACTTTCGACAAGTAGAACACTGAATGGAACAGGTAGACGGTTGAAATCTTTGTATATATTGCTTGTATATAGTCTAAGAAACATATATGCAAAGCATGCAAACAGTACCATTTGCCAATTTTTTGTTCTTCAAGTTTAAGTGAACAACAAGCCCCATTGATAATCATGAAACGGAAATTATTTGTAACTATCGACATGTAGAACAATGAATGGAACAGGTAGACGGTTGAAATCATTATATATATTGCTTCTATATAGTCTAAGAAACATATATGCAAAGCATCCAAACAGTACCATTCGCCAATTTTTTGTTGTTCAAGTTTAAGTGAACTACGAGCCCCATTGTTAATACTTTAACGGAAATTATTTGTAACTTTCGACAAGTAGAACAATGAATGGAACAGGTAGACGGTTGAAATCATTGTATATATTGCTTCTATATAGTCTAAAAAACATATATGCAAAGCAACCAGACAGTACCATTCGCCAATTTTTTGTTCTTCAAGTTTAAGTGAACAATGAGCCCCATTGTTAATCCTTTATCGGAAATTATTTGTAACTTTCGACAACTAGAACAATGAATGGAAAAGGTAGACGGTTGAAATCATTGTATATATTGCTTCCATATAGTCTAAGAAACATATATGCAAAGCTTCCAAACAGTACCATTCGCCAATTTTTTGTTCTTCAAGTTTAAGTGAACTACGAGCCCCATTGTTAATACTTTAACGGAAATTATTTGTAACTTTCGACAAGTAGAACAATGAATGGAACAGGTAGACAGTTGAAATCATTGTATATATTGCTTCTGTATAGTCTAAAAAACATATATGCAAAGCATCCAGACAGTACCATTCGCCAATTTTTTGTTCTTCAAGTTTAAGTGAACAATGAGCCCCATTGTTAATCCTTTAACGGAAATTATTTGTAACTTTCGACAAGTAGAACAATGAATTTAACAGGTAGACGGTTGAAATCTTTGTATATATTGCTTCTATATAGTCTAAGAAACATATATGCAAAGCATCGAAACAGTAAAATTCGCCAACTTTTTGTTGTTCAAGTTTAAGTGAACTACGAGCCCCATTGTTCATCCTTTAAAGGAAATTATTTGTAAATTTCGATAAGTAGAACAATGACTGGAACACGTAGACAGTTGAAATCTTTGTATATATTGCTTCTATATAGTCTAAGAAACATATATGCAAAGCATCCAAACAGTACAATTCGCCAATTTATTGATATTCAAGTTTAAGTGAACTACGATACCCATTGTTAATACTTTATCGGAAATTACTTCTAACTTTCGACAAGTAGAACAATGAATGGAACAGGTAGACGGTTGAAATCTTTGTATATATTGCTTCTATATAGTCTAAGAAACATATATGCAAAGCATGCAAACAGTACCATTTGCCAATTTTTTGTTCTTCAAGTTTAAGTGAACAACAAGCCCCATTGATAATCATGAAACGGAAATTATTTGTAACTATCGACATGTAGAACAATGAATGGAACAGGTAGACGGTTGAAATCATTATATATATTGCTTCTATATAGTCTAAGAAACATATATGCAAAGCATCCAAACAGTACCATTCGCCAATTTTTTGTTGTTCAAGTTTAAGTGAACTACGAGCCCCATTGTTAATACTTTAACGGAAATTATTTGTAACTTTCGACAAGTAGAACAATGAATGGAACAGGTAGACGGTTGAAATCATTGTATATATTGCTTCTATATAGTCTAAAAAACATATATGCAAAGCAACCAGACAGTACCATTCGCCAATTTTTTGTTCTTCAAGTTTAAGTGAACAATGAGCCCCATTGTTAATCCTTTATCGGAAATTATTTCTAACTTTCGACAAGTAGAACAATGAATGGAACAGGTAGACGGTTGAAATCTTTGTATATATTGCTTCTATATAATCTAACAAACATATATGCAAAGCATCCAAACAGTACAATTCGCCAATTTTTTGTTCTTCAAGTTTAAGTGAACTACGAGCCCCATTGTTAATCCTTTAAAGGAAATTATTTGTAAATTTCGACAAGTAGAACAATGAATGGAACAGGTAGACGGTTGAAATCATTGTATATATTGCTTCCATATAGTCTAAGAAACATATATGCAAAGCATCTAAACAGTAACATTCGCCAATTTTTTGTTCTTCAAGTTTAAGTGAACTACGAGCCCCATTGTTAATCCTTTAAAGGAAATTATTTGTAAATTTCGATAAGTAGAACAATGATTGGAACACGTAGACAGTTGAAATCTTTGTATATATTGCTTCTATATAGTCTAAGAAACATATATGCAAAGCATCCAAACAGTACAATTCGCCAATTTATTGATATTCAAGTTTAAGTGAACTACGATACCCATTGTTAATACTTTATCGGAAATTACTTCTAACTTTCGACAAGTAGAACACTGAATGGAACAGGTAGACGGTTGAAATCTTTGTATATATTGCTTGTATATAGTCTAAGAAACATATATGCAAAGCATGCAAACAGTACCATTTGCCAATTTTTTGTTCTTCAAGTTTAAGTGAACAACAAGCCCCATTGATAATCATGAAACGGAAATTATTTGTAACTATCGACATGTAGAACAATGAATGGAACAGGTAGACGGTTGAAATCATTATATATATTGCTTCTATATAGTCTAAGAAACATATATGCAAAGCATCCAAACAGTACCATTCGCCAATTTTTTGTTGTTCAAGTTTAAGTGAACTACGAGCCCCATTGTTAATACTTTAACGGAAATTATTTGTAACTTTCGACAAGTAGAACAATGAATGGAACAGGTAGACGGTTGAAATCATTGTATATATTGCTTCTATATAGTCTAAAAAACATATATGCAAAGCAACCAGACAGTACCATTCGCCAATTTTTTGTTCTTCAAGTTTAAGTGAACAATGAGCCCCATTGTTAATCCTTTATCGGAAATTATTTGTAACTTTCGACAACTAGAACAATGAATGGAAAAGGTAGACGGTTGAAATCATTGTATATATTGCTTCCATATAGTCTAAGAAACATATATGCAAAGCTTCCAAACAGTACCATTCGCCAATTTTTTGTTCTTCAAGTTTAAGTGAACTACGAGCCCCATTGTTAATACTTTAACGGAAATTATTTGTAACTTTCGACAAGTAGAACAATGAATGGAACAGGTAGACAGTTGAAATCATTGTATATATTGCTTCTGTATAGTCTAAAAAACATATATGCAAAGCATCCAGACAGTACCATTCGCCAATTTTTTGTTCTTCAAGTTTAAGTGAACAATGAGCCCCATTGTTAATCCTTTAACGGAAATTATTTGTAACTTTCGACAAGTAGAACAATGAATTTAACAGGTAGACGGTTGAAATCTTTGTATATATTGCTTCTATATAGTCTAAGAAACATATATGCAAAGCATCGAAACAGTAAAATTCGCCAACTTTTTGTTGTTCAAGTTTAAGTGAACTACGAGCCCCATTGTTCATCCTTTAAAGGAAATTATTTGTAAATTTCGATAAGTAGAACAATGACTGGAACACGTAGACAGTTGAAATCTTTGTATATATTGCTTCTATATAGTCTAAGAAACATATATGCAAAGCATCCAAACAGTACAATTCGCCAATTTATTGATATTCAAGTTTAAGTGAACTACGATACCCATTGTTAATACTTTATCGGAAATTACTTCTAACTTTCGACAAGTAGAACAATGAATGGAACAGGTAGACGGTTGAAATCTTTGTATATATTGCTTCTATATAGTCTAAGAAACATATATGCAAAGCATGCAAACAGTACCATTTGCCAATTTTTTGTTCTTCAAGTTTAAGTGAACAACAAGCCCCATTGATAATCATGAAACGGAAATTATTTGTAACTATCGACATGTAGAACAATGAATGGAACAGGTAGACGGTTGAAATCATTATATATATTGCTTCTATATAGTCTAAGAAACATATATGCAAAGCATCCAAACAGTACCATTCGCCAATTTTTTGTTGTTCAAGTTTAAGTGAACTACGAGCCCCATTGTTAATACTTTAACGGAAATTATTTGTAACTTTCGACAAGTAGAACAATGAATGGAACAGGTAGACGGTTGAAATCATTGTATATATTGCTTCTATATAGTCTAAAAAACATATATGCAAAGCAACCAGACAGTACCATTCGCCAATTTTTTGTTCTTCAAGTTTAAGTGAACAATGAGCCCCATTGTTAATCCTTTATCGGAAATTATTTCTAACTTTCGACATGTAGAACAATGAATGGAACAGGTAGACGGTTGAAATCTTTGTATATATTGCTTCTATATAATCTAACAAACATATATGCAAAGCATCCAAACAGTACAATTCGCCAATTTTTTGTTCTTCAAGTTTAAGTGAACTACGAGCCCCATTGTTAATCCTTTAAAGGAAATTATTTGTAAATTTCGAAAAGTAGAACAATGAATGGAACAGGTAGACGGTTGAAATCTTTGTATATATTGCTTCTATATAGTCTAAGAAACATATATGCAAAGCATCCAAACAGTACAATTCGCCAATTTTTTGTTCTTCAAGTTTAAGTGAACTACGAGCCCCATTGTTAATACTTTAACGGAAATTATTTGTAATTTTCGACAAGAAGAACAATGACTGGAACAGGTAGACGGTTGAAATCTTTGTATATATTGCTTCTATATAGTCTAAGAAACATATACGCAAAGCATCCAAACAGTACCAGTCGCCAATATTTTGTTCTTCAAGTTTAAGTGAAGAACGAGGCCCATTGATAATCATGAAACGGAAATTATTTGTAACTTTCTACAAGTAGAACTATGAATAGAACAGGTAGACGGGTGAAATCTTTCTATATGTTGCTTCTATATAGTCTAAGAAACATATATGCAAAGCATCCAAACAGTACAATTCGCCAATTTTTTGTTCTTCAAGTTTAAGTGAACTACGAGCCCCATTGTTAATCCTTTAAAGGAAATTATTTGTAAATTTCGACAAGTAGAACAATGAATGGAACAGGTAGACGGTTGAAATCATTGTATATATTGCTTCCATATAGTCTAAGAAACATATATGCAAAGTATTCAAACAGTACCATTCGCCATTTTTTTGTTCTTCATGTTTGAGTGAACTACGAGCCCCATTGTTAATCCTTTAAAGGAAATTATTTGTAAATTTCAACAAGTAGAACAATGAATGGATCAGGTAGACGGTTGAAATCATTGTATATATTGCTTCCATATAGTCTAAGAAACATATATGCAAAGCATTCAAACAGTACCATTCGCCATTTTTTTGTTCTTCATGTTTAAGTGAACTACGAGCCCCATTGTTAATCCTTTAAAGGAAATTATTTGTAAATTTCGACAAGTAGAACAATGAATGGATCAGGTAGACGGTTGAAATCATTGTATATATTGCTTCCATATAGTCTAAGAAACATATATGCAAAGCATACAAACAGTACCATTCGCCAATTTTTTGTTCTTCATGATTAAGTGAACAATGAGCCCCTTTGTTGATCCTTTATCGGAAATTATTTGTAACTTTCGACAACTAGAACAATGAATGGAACAGGTAGACGGTTGAAATCATTATATATATTGCTTCTACATAGTCTAAGAAACATATATGCAAAGCATCCAGACAGTACAATTCGCCAATTTTTTGTTCTTCAAGTTTAAGTGAACTACGAGCCCCATTGGTTAATCCTTTATCGGAAATTATTTGTAACTTTCGACAAGTAGAACAATGAATGGAACAGGTAGACGGTTGAATTCTTTGTATATATTGCTTCTATATAGTCTAAGAAACATATATGCAAAGCGTCCAAACAGTACCAGTCGCCAATATTTTGTTCTTCAAGTTTAAGTGAAGAACGAGGCCCATTGATAATCATGAAACGGAAATTATTTGTAACTTTCTACAAGTAGAACTATGAATAGAACAGGTAGTCGGGTGAAATCTTTCTATATGTTGCATCTATATAGTCTAAGAAACATATATGCAAAGCATCCAAACAGTACAATTCGCCAATTTTTTGTTCTTCAAGTTTAAGTGAACTACGAGCCCCATTGTTAATCCTTTAAAGGAAATTATTTGTAAATTTCGACAAGTAGAACAATGAATGGAACAGGTAGACGGTTGAAATCATTGTATATATTGCTTCCATATAGTTTAAGAAACATATATGCAAAGCATTCAAAGAGTACCATTCGCCATTTTTTTGTTCTTCATGTTTAAGTGAACTACGAGCCCCATTGTTAATACTTTAACGGAAATTATTTGTAACTTTCGACAAGTAGAACAATGAATGGAACAGGTAGACGGTTGAAATCATTGTATATATTGCTTCTATATAGTCTAAAAAACATATATGCAAAGCAACCAGACAGTACCATTCGCCAATTTTTTGTTCTTCAAGTTTAAGTGAACAATGAGCCCCATTGTTAATCCTTTATCGGAAATTATTTCTAACTTTCGACAAGTAGAACAATGAATGGAACAGGTAGACGGGTGAAATCTTTCTATATGTTGCTTCTATATAGTCTAAGAAACATATATGCAAAGCATCCAAACAGTACAATTCGCCAATTTTTTGTTCTTCAAGTTTAAGTGAACTACGAGCCCCATTGTTAATCCTTTAAAGGAAATTATTTGTAAATTTCGACAAGTAGAACAATGAATGGAACAGGTAGACGGTTGAAATCTTTGTATATATTGCTTCTATATAATCTAACAAACATATATGCAAAGCATCCAAACAGTACAATTCGCCAACTTTTTGTTGTTCAAGTTTAAGTGAACTACGAGCCCCATTGTTCATTCTTTAAAGGAAATTATTTGTAAATTTCGATAAGTAGAACAATGATTGGAACACGTAGACAGTTGAAATCTTTGTATATATTGCTTCTATATAGTCTAAGAAACATATATGCAAAGCATCGAAACAGTACAATTCGCCAATTTATTGATCTTCAAGTTTAAGTGAACTACGATACCCATTGTTAATGCTTTATCGGAAATTACTTCTAACTTTCGACAAGTAGAACAATGAATGGAACAGGTAGACGGTTGAAATCTTTGTATATATTGCTTCTATATAGTCTAAGAAACATATATGCAAAGCATGCAAACAGTACCATTTGCCAATTTTTTGTTCTTCAAGTTTAAGTGAACAACAAGCCCCATTGATAATCATGAAACGGAAATTATTTGTAACTATCGACATGTAGAACAATGATTGGAACAGGTAGACGGTTGAAATCATTATATATATTGCTTCTATATAGTCTAAGAAACATATATGCAAAGCATCCAAACAGTACCATTCGCCAATTTTTTGTTCTTCAAGTTTAAGTGAACTACGAGCCCCATTGTTAATACTTTAACGGAAATTATTTGTAACTTTCGACAAGTAGAACAATGAATGGAACAGGTAGACGGTTGAAATCATTGTATATATTGCTTCTATATAGTCTAAAAAACATATATGCAAAGCAACCAGACAGTACAATTCGCCAATTTTTTGTTCTTCAAGTTTAAGTGAACTACGAGCCCCATTGTTAATCCTTTATCGGAAATTATTTCTAACTTTCGACAAGTAGAACAATGAATGGAACAGGTAGACGGTTGAAATCTTTGTATATGTTGCTTCTATATAGTCTAAGAAACATATATGCAAAGCATCTAAACAGTAACATTCGCCAATTTTTTGATCTTCAAGTTTAAGTGAACTACGAGCCCCATTGTTAATACTTTAAAGGAAATTATTTGTAAATTTCGACAAGTAGAACAATGAATGGAACAGGTAGACGGTTGAAATCGTTGTATATATTGCTTCTATATAGTATACGAAACATATATGCAAAGCATCCAAACAGTACAATTTGCCAATTTTTTGTTCTTCAAGTTTAAGTGAACAACGAGCCCCATTGATAATCATGAAAGGGAAATTATTAGTAAGTTTCTACAAGTAGAACAATGAATAGAACAGGTAGACGGTTGAAATCTTTGTATATGCTGCTTCTATATAGTCTACGAAACATATATGCAAAGCATCCAAACATTACCATTCGCCAATTTTTTGTTCTTCGAGTGTAAGTGAACAACGAGCCCCATTGATAATCATGAAACGGAAATTATTTGTAACTATCGACAAGTAGAACAATGAATGGAACAGGTAGACGGTTGAAATCATTATATATATATTGCTTCTATATAGTCTAAGAAACATATATGCAAAGAATCCAAACAGTACAATTCGCCAATTTATTGTTCTTCAAGTTTAAGTGAACAAAGAGCCCCATTGTTAATCCTTTAAAGGAAATTATTTGTAAATTTCGACAAGTAGAACAATGATTGGAACACGTAGACGGTTGAAATCGTTGTATATATTGCTTCTATATAGTATAAGAAACATATATGCAAAGCATCCAAACAGTACAATTCGCCAATTTTTTGTTCTTCAAGTTTAAGTGAACTACGAGCCCCATTGTTAATCCTTTAAAGGAAATTATTTGTAAATTTCGACAAGTAGAACAATGAATGGAACAGGTAGACGGTTGAAATCATTGTATATATTGCTTCCATATAGTCTAAGAAACATATATGCAAAGCATCTAAACAGTAACATTCGCCAATTTTTTGTTCTTCAAGTTTAAGTGAACTACGAGCCCCATTGTTAATCCTTTAAAGGAAATTATTTGTAAATTTCGATAAGTAGAACAATGATTGGAACACGTAGACAGTTGAAATCTTTGTATATATTGCTTCTATATAGTCTAAGAAACATATATGCAAAGCATCCAAACAGTACAATTCGCCAATTTATTGATATTCAAGTTTAAGTGAACTACGATACCCATTGTTAATACTTTATCGGAAATTACTTCTAACTTTCGACAAGTAGAACACTGAATGGAACAGGTAGACGGTTGAAATCTTTGTATATATTGCTTGTATATAGTCTAAGAAACATATATGCAAAGCATGCAAACAGTACCATTTGCCAATTTTTTGTTCTTCAAGTTTAAGTGAACAACAAGCCCCATTGATAATCATGAAACGGAAATTATTTGTAACTATCGACATGTAGAACAATGAATGGAACAGGTAGACGGTTGAAATCATTATATATATTGCTTCTATATAGTCTAAGAAACATATATGCAAAGCATCCAAACAGTACCATTCGCCAATTTTTTGTTGTTCAAGTTTAAGTGAACTACGAGCCCCATTGTTAATACTTTAACGGAAATTATTTGTAACTTTCGACAAGTAGAACAATGAATGGAACAGGTAGACGGTTGAAATCATTGTATATATTGCTTCTATATAGTCTAAAAAACATATATGCAAAGCAACCAGACAGTACCATTCGCCAATTTTTTGTTCTTCAAGTTTAAGTGAACAATGAGCCCCATTGTTAATCCTTTATCGGAAATTATTTCTAACTTTCGACAAGTAGAACAATGAATGGAACAGGTAGACGGTTGAAATCTTTGTATATATTGCTTCTATATAATCTAACAAACATATATGCAAAGCATCCAAACAGTACAATTCGCCAATTTTTTGTTCTTCAAGTTTAAGTGAACTACGAGCCCCATTGTTAATCCTTTAAAGGAAATTATTTGTAAATTTCGAAAAGTAGAACAATGAATGGAACAGGTAGACGGTTGAAATCTTTGTATATATTGCTTCTATATAGTCTAAGAAACATATATGCAAAGCATCCAAACAGTACAATTCGCCAATTTTTTGTTCTTCAAGTTTAAGTGAACTACGAGCCCCATTGTTAATACTTTAACGGAAATTATTTGTAATTTTCGACAAGAAGAACAATGACTGGAACAGGTAGACGGTTGAAATCTTTGTATATATTGCTTCTATATAGTCTAAGAAACATATACGCAAAGCATCCAAACAGTACCAGTCGCCAATATTTTGTTCTTCAAGTTTAAGTGAAGAACGAGGCCCATTGATAATCATGAAACGGAAATTATTTGTAACTTTCTACAAGTAGAACTATGAATAGAACAGGTAGACGGGTGAAATCTTTCTATATGTTGCTTCTATATAGTCTAAGAAACATATATGCAAAGCATCCAAACAGTACAATTCGCCAATTTTTTGTTCTTCAAGTTTAAGTGAACTACGAGCCCCATTGTTAATCCTTTAAAGGAAATTATTTGTAAATTTCGACAAGTAGAACAATGAATGGAACAGGTAGACGGTTGAAATCATTGTATATATTGCTTCCATATAGTCTAAGAAACATATATGCAAAGCATTCAAACAGTACCATTCGCCATTTTTTTGTTCCTCATGTTTAAGTGAACTACGAGCCCCATTGTTAATCCTTTAAAGGAAATTATTTGTAAATTTCGACAAGTAGAACAATGAATGGATCAGGTAGACGGTTGAAATCATTGTATATATTGCTTCCATATAGTCTAAGAAACATATATGCAAAGCATTCAAACAGTACCATTCGCCATTTTTTTGTTCTTCATGTTTAAGTGAACTACGAGCCCCATTGTTAATCCTTTAAAGGAAATTATTTGTAAATTTCGACAAGTAGAACAATGAATGGATCAGGTAGACGGTTGAAATCATTGTATATATTGCTTCCATATAGTCTAAGAAACATATATGCAAAGCATCCAAACAGTACCATTCGCCAATTTTTTGTTCTTCATGTTTAAGTGAACAATGAGCCCCTTTGTTGATCCTTTATCGGAAATTATTTGTAACTTTCGACAACTAGAACAATGAATGGAACAGGTAGACGGTTGAAATCATTATATATATTGCTTCTATATAGTCTAAGAAACATATATGCAAAGCATCCAAACAGTACCATTCGCCAATTTTTTGTTCTTCAAGTTTAAGTGAACTACGAGCCCCATTGTTAATACTTTAACGGAAATTATTTGTAACTTTCGACAAGTAGAACAATGAATGGAACAGGTAGACAGTTGAAATCTTTGTATATATTGCTTCTATATAGTCTAAGAAACATATATGCAAAGCATCGAAACAGTACAATTCGCCAATTTATTGTTCTTCAAGTTTAAGTGAACTACGAGCCCCATTGTTAATACTTTAACGGAAATTATTTGTAACTTTCGACAAGTAGAACAATGAATGGAACAGGTAGACGGTTGAAATCATTGTATATATTGCTTCTATATAGTCTAAAAAACATATATGCAAAGCAACCAGACAGTACCATTCGCCAATTTTTTGTTCTTCAAGTTTAAGTGAACTACGAGCCCCATTGTTAATCCTTTAAAGGAAATTATTTGTAAATTTCGACAAGTAGAACAATGAATGGAACAGGTAGACGGTTGAAATCTTTGTATATATTGCTTCTATATAGTCTAAGAAACATATATGCAAAGCATCGAAACAGTACAATTCGCCAACTTTTTGTTGTTCAAGTTTAAGTGAACTACGAGCCCCATTGTTCATCCTTTAAAGGAAATTATTTGTAAATTTCGATAAGTAGAACAATGATTTGAACGCGTAGACAGTTGAAATCTTTGTATATATTGCTTCTATATAGTCTAAGAAACATATATGCAAAGCATCCAAACAGTACAATTCGCCAATTTATTGATCTTCAAGTTTAAGTGAACTACGATACCCATTGTTAATACTTTATCGGAAATTACTTCTAACTTTCGACAAGTAGAACAATGAATGGAACAGGTAGACGGTTGAAATCTTTGTATATATTGCTTCTATATAGTCTAAGAAACATATATGCAAAGCATGCAAACAGTACCATTTGCCAATTTTTTGTTCTTCAAGTTTAAGTGAACAACAAGCCCCATTGATAATCATGAAACGGAAATTATTTGTAACTATCGACATGTAGAACAATGAATGGAACAGGTAGACGGTTGAAATCATTAAATATATTGCTTCTATATAGTCTAAGAAACATATATGCAAAGCATCCAAACAGTACCATTCGCCAATTTTTTGTTCTTCAAGTTTAAGTGAACTACGAGCCCCATTGTTAATACTTTAACGGAAATTATTTGTAACTTTCGACAAGTAGAACAATGAATGGAACAGGTAGACGGTTGAAATCATTGTATATATTGCTTCTATATAGTCTAAAAAACATATATGCAAAGCAACCAGACAGTACCATTCGCCAATTTTTTGTTCTTCAAGTTTAAGTGAACAATGAGCCCCATTGTTAATCCTTTATCGGAAATTATTTCTAACTTTCGACAAGTAGAACAATGAATGGAACAGGTAGACGGTTGAAATCTTTGTATATATTGCTTCTATATAATCTAACAAACATATATGCAAAGCATCCAAACAGTACAATTCGCCAACTTTTTGTTGTTCAAGTTTAAGTGAACTACGAGCCCCATTGTTCATCCTTTAAAGGAAATTATTTGTAAATTTCGATAAGTAGAACAATGATTGGAACACGTAGACAGTTGAAATCTTTGTATATATTGTTTCTATATAGTCTAAGAAACATATATGCAAAGCATCGAAACAGTATAATTCGCCAATTTATTGATCTTCAAGTTTAAGTGAACTACGATACCCATTGTTAATGCTTTATCGGAAATTACTTCTAACTTTCGACAAGTAGAACAATGAATGGAACAGGTAGACGGTTGAAATCTTTGTATATATTGCTTCTATATAGTCTAAGAAACATATATGCAAAGCATGCAAACAGTACCATTTGCCAATTTTTTGTTCTTCAAGTTTAAGTGAACAACAAGCCCCATTGATAATCATGAAACGGAAATTATTTGTAACTATAGACATGTAGAACAATGAATGGAACAGGTAGACGGTTGAAATCATTATATATATTGCTTCTATATAGTCTAAGAAACATATATGCAAAGCATCCAAACAGTACCATTCGCCAATTTTTTGTTCTTCAAGTTTAAGTGAACTACGAGCCCCATTGTTAATACTTTAACGGAAATTATTTGTAACTTTCGACAAGTAGAACAATGAATGGAACAGGTAGACGGTTGAAATCATTGTATATATTGCTTCTATATAGTCTAAAAAACATATATGCAAAGCAACCAGACAGTACCATTCGCCAATTTTTTGTTCTTCAAGTTTAAGTGAACAATGAGCCCCATTGTTAATCCTTTATCGGAAATTATTTCTAACTTTCGACAAGTAGAACAATGAATGGAACAGGTAGACGGTTGAAATCTTTGTATACATTGCTTCTATATAATCTAACAAACATATATGCAAAGCATCCAAACAGTACAATTCGCCAATTTTTTGTTCTTCAAGTTTAAGTGAACTACGAGCCCCATTGTTAATCCTTTAAAGGAAATTATTTGTAAATTTCGAAAAGTAGAACAATGAATGGAACAGGTAGACGGTTGAAATCTTTGTATATATTGCTTCTATATAGTCTAAGAAACATATACGCAAAGCATCCAAACAGTACCTGTCGCCAATATTTTGTTCTTCAAGTTTAAGTGAAGAACGAGGCCCATTGATAATCATGAAACGGAAATTATTTGTAACTTTCTACAAGTAGAACTATGAATAGAACAGGTAGACGGGTGAAATCTTTCTATATGTTGCTTCTATATAGTCTAAGAAACATATATGCAAAGCATCCAAACAGTACAATTCGCCAATTGTTTGTTCTTCAAGTTTAAGTGAACTACGAGCCCCATTGTTAATCCTTTAAAGGAAATTATTTGTAAATTTCGAAAAGTAGAACAATGAATGGAACAGGTAGACGGTTGAAATCATTGTATATATTGCTTCCATATAGTCTAAGAAACATATATGCAAAGCATTCAAACAGTACCATTCGCCATTTTTTTGTTCCTCATGTTTAAGTGAACTACGAGCCCCATTGTTAATCCTTTAAAGGAAATTATTTGTAAATTTCGACAAGTAGAACAATGAATGGATCAGGTAGACGGTTGAAATCATTGTATATATTGCTTCCATATAGTCTAAGAAACATATATGCAAAGCATTCAAACAGTACCATTCGCCATTTTTTTGTTCTTCATGTTTAAGTGAACTACGAGCCCCATTGTTAATCCTTTAAAGGAAATTATTTGTAAATTTCGACAAGTAGAACAATGAATGGATCAGGTAGACGGTTGAAATCATTGTATATATTGCTTCCATATAGTCTAAGAAACATATATGCAAAGCATCCAAACAGTACCATTCGCCAATTTTTTGTTCTTCATGTTTAAGTGAACAATGAGCCCCTTTGTTGATCCTTTATCGGAAATTATTTGTAACTTTCGACAACTAGAACAATGAATGGAACAGGTAGACGGTTGAAATCATTGTATATATTGCTTCCATATAGTCTAAGAAACATATATGCAAAGCTTCCAAACAGTACCATTCGCCAATTTTTTGTTCTTCAAGTTTAAGTGAACTACGAGCCCCATTGTTAATACTTTAACGGAAATTATTTGTAACTTTCGACAAGTAGAACAACGAATGGAACAGGTAGACAGTTGAAATCATTGTATATATTGCTTCTGTATAGTCTAAAAAACATATATGCAAAGCATCCAGACAGTACCATTCGCCAATTTTTTGTTCTTCAAGTTTAAGTGAACAATGAGCCCCATTGTTAATCCTTTAAAGGAAATTATTTGTAAATTTCGACAAGTAGAACAATGAATGGAACAGGTAGAAGGTTGAAATCATTGTATATATTGCTACCATATAGTCTGAGAAACATATATGCAAAGCATTCAAACAGTACCATTCGCCATTTTTTTGTTCTTCATGTTTAAGTGAACTACGAGCCCCATTGTTAATCCTTTAAAGGAAATTATTTGTAAATTTCGACAAGTAGAACAATGAATGGATCAGGTAGACCGTTGAAATCATTGTATATATTGCTTCCATATAGTCTAAGAAACATATATGCAAAGCATCCAAACAGTACCATTCGCCAATTTTTTGTTCTTCATGTTTAAGTGAACAATGAGCCCCTTTGTTGATCCTTTATCGGAAATTATTTGTAACTTTCGACAACTAGAACAATGAATGGAACAGGTAGACGGTTGAAATCATTGTATATATTGCTTCCATATAGTCTAAGAAACATATATGCAAAGCTTCCAAACAGTACCATTGGCCAATTTTTTGTTCTTAAGGGTTAAGTGAACTACGAGCCCCATTGTTAATACTTTAACGGAAATTATTTGTAACTTTCGACAAGTAGAACAATGAATGGAACAGGTAGACAGTTGAAATCATTGTATATATTGCTTCTGTATAGTCTAAAAAACATATATGCAAAGCATCCAGACAGTACCATTCGCCACTTTTTTGTTCTTCAAGTTTAAGTGAACAATGAGCCCCATTGTTAATCCTTTAACGGAAATTATTTGCAACTTTCGACAAGTAGAACAATGAATTTAACAGGTAGACGGTTGAAATCTTTGTATATATTGCTTCTATATAGTCTAAGAAACATATATGCAAAGCATCGAAACAGTACAATTCGCCAACTTTTTGTTGTTCAAGTTTAAGTGAACTACGAGCCCCATTGTTCATCCTTTAAAGGAAATTATTTGTAAATTTCGACAAGTAGAACAATGATTGGAACACGTAGACAGTTGAAATCTTTGTATATATTGCTTCCATATAGTCTAAGAAACATATATGCAAAGCATCCAAACAGTACCATTCGCCAATTTTTTGTTCTTCATGTTTAAGTGAACAATGAGCCCCTTTGTTGATCCTTTATCGGAAATTATTTGTAAATTTCGACAACTAGAACAATGAATGGAACAGGTAGACGGTTGAAATCATTGTATATATTGCTTCCATATAGTCTAAGAAACATATATGCAAAGCTTCCAAACAGTACCATTCGCCAATTTTTTGTTCTTCAAGTTTAAGTGAACTACGAGCCCCATTGTTAATACTTTAACGGAAATTATTTGTAACTTTCGACAAGTAGAACAATGAATGGAACAGGTAGACAGTTGAAATCATTGTATATATTGCTTCTGTATAGTCTAAAAAACATATATGCAAAGCATCCAGACAGTACCATTCGCCAATTTTTTGTTCTTCAAGTTTAAGTGAACAATGAGCCCCATTGTTAATCCTTTAACGGAAATTATTTGTAACTTTCGACAAGTAGAACAATGAATTTAACAGGTAGACGGTTGAAATCTTTGTATATATTGCTTCTATATAGTCTAAGAAACATATATGGAAAGCATCGAAACAGTACAATTCGCCAACTTTTTGTTGTTCAAGTTTAAGTGAACTACGAGCCCCATTGTTCATCCTTTAAAGGAAATTATTTGTAAATTTCGACAAGTAGAACAATGATTGGAACACGTAGACAGTTGAAATCTTTGTATATATTGCTTCTATATAGTCTAAGAAACATATATGCAAAGCATCGAAACAGTACAATTCGCCAACTTTTTGTTGTTCAAGTTTAAGTGAACTACGAGCCCCATTGTTCATCCTTTAAAGGAAATTATTTGTAAATTTCGACAAGTAGAACAATGAATGGAACAGGTAGACGGTTGAAATCTTTGTATATATTGCTTCTATATAGTCTACGAAACATATATGCAAAGCATGCAAACAGTTCCATTTGCCAATTTTTTGTTCTTCAAGTTTAAGTGAACAACAAGCCCCATTGATAATCATGAAACGGAAATTATTTGTAACTATCGACATGTAGAACAATGAATGGAACAGGTAGACTGTTGAAATCATTGCATATATTGCTTCTATATAGTCCAAGAAACATATATGCAAAGCAACCAGACAGTACCATTCGCCAATTTTTTGTTCTTCAAGTTTAAGTGAACAATGAGCCCCATTGTTAATCCTTTATCGGAAATTATTTCTAACTTTCGACAAGTAGAACAATGAATGGACAGGTAGACGGGTGAAATCTTTCTATATGTTGCTTCTATATAGTCTAAGAAACATATATGCAAAGCATCCAAACAGTACAATTCGCCAATTTTTTGTTCTTCAAGTTTAAGTGAACTACGAGCCCCATTGTTAATAGTTTAACGGAAATTATTTGTAATTTTCGACAAGAAGAACAATGACTGGAACAGGTAGACGGTTGAAATCATTGTATATATTGCTTCTATATAGTCTAAGAAACATATACGCAAAGCATCCACACAGTACCAGTCGCCAATTTTTTGTTCTTCAAGTTTAAGTGAAGAACGAGGCCCATTGATAATCATGAAACGGAAATTATTTGTAACTTTCTACAAGTAGATCTATGAATAGAACAGGTAGACGGGTGAAATCTTTCTATATGTTGCTTCTATATAGTCTAAGAAACATATATGCAAAGCATCCAAACAGTACAATTCGCCAATTTTTTGCTCTTCAAGTTTAAGTGAACTACGAGCCCCATTGTTAATCCTTTAAATGAAATTATTTCTAAATTTCGGCAAGTTGAACAATGAATGGAATAGGTAGACGGTTGAAATCATTGTATATATTGCTTCTATATAGTCTAAGAAACATATATGCAAAGCATCCAAACAGTACAATTCGACAATTTTTTGTTCTTCAAGTTTAGTGAACAATGAGCCCCATTGTTAATCCTTTATCGGAAATTATTTGTAACTTTCGACAAGTAGAACATTGAATGGAACAGGTAGACGGTTGAAATCTTTGTATATATTGCTTCTATATAGTATAAGAAACATATATGCAAAGCATCCAAACAGTAACATTCGCCAATTTCTTGTTCTTCAAGTTTAAGTGAACTACGAGCCCCATTGTTAATCCTTTAAAGGAATTTATTTGTAACTTTCGACATGTAGAACAATGAATGAAACAGGTAGACGGTTGAAATCTTTGTATATATTGCTTCTATATAATCTAAGAAACATATATGCAAAGCATCCAAACAGTACCATTCGCCAATTTTTTGTTCTTCATGATTAAGTGAACAATGAGCCCCTTTGTTGATCCTTTATCGGAAATTATTTGTAACTTTCGACAACTAGAACAATGAATGGAACAGGTAGACGGTTGAAATCATTATATATATTGCTTCTACATAGTCTAAGAAACATATATGCAAAGCATCCAAACAGTACCATTCGCCAATTTTTTGTTCTGCAAGTTTAAGTGAACTACGAGCCCCATTGTTAATACTTTAACGGAAATTATTTGTAACTTTCGACAAGTAGTACAATGAATGGAACAGGTAGACGGTTGAAATCATTGTATATATTGCTTCTATATAGTCTAAAAAACATATATGCAAAGCAACCAGACAGTACCATTCGCCAATTTTTTGTTCTTCAAGTTTAAGTGAACAATGAGCCCCATTGTTAATCCTTTATCGGAAATTATTTCTAACTTTCGACAAGTAGAACAATGAATGGAACAGGTAGACGGGTGAAATCTTTCTATATGTTGCTTCTATATAGTCTAAGAAACATATATGCAAAGCATCCAAACAGTACAATTCGCCAATTTTTTGTTTTTCAAGTTTAAGTGAACTACGAGCCCCATTGTTAATAGTTTAACGGAAATTATTTGTAATTTTCGACAAGAAGAACAATGACTGGAACAGGTAGACGGTTGAAATCATTGTATATATTGCTTCTATATAGTCTAAGAAACATATACGCAAAGCATCCACACAGTACCAGTCGCCAATTTTTTGTTCTTCAAGTTTAAGTGAAGAACGAGGCCCATTGATAATCATGAAACGGAAATTATTTGTAACTTTCTACAAGTAGATCTATGAATAGAACAGGTAGACGGGTGAAATCTTTCTATATGTTGCTTCTATATAGTCTAAGAAACATATATGCAAAGCATCCAAACAGTACAATTCGCCAATTTTTTGTTCTTCAAGTTTAAGTGAACTACGAGCCCCATTGTTAATCCTTTATCGGAAATTATTTCTAACTTTCGACAAGTAGAACAATGAATGGAACAGGTAGACGGTTGAAATCTTTGTATATGTTGCTTCTATATAGTCTAAGAAACATATATGCAAAGCATCCAAACAGTACAATTCGCCAATTTTTTGTTCTTCAAGTTTAAGTCAACTACGAGCCCCATTGTTAATACTTTAATGGAAATTATTTGTAATTTTCGACAAGAAGAACAATGACTGGAACTGGTAGACGGTTGAAATCTTTGTATA